>OY720644.1:27717278-28917278 GCA_963169105.1 Ceriagrion tenellum
ACCTTTTTTTAATAAGTATATATTATAATGTAGCATATATAATGAGATTGGGAATATAAAATATATACTTTGATGTAGATTGCATAAACCTCTTGCATAAATTTGTCATCTGCATTTCATTACAGAGTGAAGTGGAGGATTACCTGCAGCGCAACAATATATCTGATCTTCTGGTGGTCAATGTAAATGTTGATGTGGAAGTAAGTGGGAATGGCCGTAATGGAAGCATGGGAGAGAGGGAGCTTATAAGCTCATCAAATTCATCAACTTCTTCAACGTCATCATCATCCTCATCTTCGTTCCCATCCTCGCCTGACAACATAGTCAACAATAACAGCAAAAGTAGCGGTAACAATGGTGTGAGCCACACAAATGGCACCAATGGCACCAATGGCAACCATTTGATCAATGTTTCCACAAATGGTGTCGGGGGTCCTCCGCCAGTGCCACCCAGGTCATTTGAGACTGGATTTGGATCGAATGACCCGTTCAAGTAAGTCCAGGAGCAATATGCCACTCTTTGGGTGGATACATATTTATAAGTTCAATTATTGATATGTCATCAATATCAATCATTGCTTTAACCCTCTTAGTGCTGACTCCTGCCAGCGGTTCTAGCGAAAAATGCGGAGGGTAACTAAATGAAATGTATCACTCTAGTAAAATAAATATTATAAAAGTTATTGTTTAAAATATCCATATGCGGTTTTTCTTATTGTGTAAACATTGAATTAGGTAATTATCAAAATAGACTTATACAGCACACAAAAAATAATTGTAATAATATTTGAGTGCTAAAGTTAAACAATTTTTTGCCTATGAGCCGATATATCGGCCCGCCGCACTTTTCACCCGAGGTGCCAAAGCCGATATATCGGCCTGCCGCACTAAGAGGGTTACAGATTGCTTTTCTGCCGATATCCATCTCCATTTTTCTTTTACTACTCCAGATTTTTTTTATTTTTTCAACAATCATTATATGCTTCCCTTCTGTAATATTCCTCACCTATTCTTCCCACTCTTTTTTTCTTTTACTTGTTTTCAGGAACCTTTTATATCTTTAGAAGGTTCCCAATGGAACATTTTTCTATTCTTCTCTCTGTTTACCAAATAAGTTTGTTTTACATGTCTTCTTTCTTTGTGTCTGCCTATTCACAGGTCTCAAGGGAACTGTTGTGTCTGGGCATTTCTGTTTTGGGCAAGTCTCTTCATTATGCTGTATGTCCCTCCTCTCATCATATGTATGCCATCACTTTCGATCTTTTCCTTCCTTTTTTACTTTTTTCATCAATCTCTCCTTCTATTATAACTTTCTGCTAACAATCTCTCCATAATATGGGGCCTAAGGAATTTGCCTCTCTCTTCTCTACATTTTTCAATATATGTAGTTAGCTTCCCACCAGTCTTCCTTAGTACCTCCTCATTTTTATCCTTATCTTTCCTATCTACCTTATCCTTCCAGCATATGTTTTCCATCTGTTGCCAGAGCACCATCTCAAAGCTTTATTGATATTTTTCTTTCCTTTTCCTCACTGTCCACATTTCTGATCCGTACTAAACCATATAATTGAATACTTGGCGAATATTTTCCTAAAATCCTTTTTGATACTCCTTGATATCAGAAGTTCCCGAACTTTTCCAAATGCTATTTTTCCACAAGCAAGCCTACTCTTAACTTCTAGTGTGCAGGGCCCATTCCAGGATATTCTAAGTCCTTAAGTGACCTCACTCGCTCAAGATCCTTGTCTTGGGTTTAACGATCCTCATTACCTTTGATTTGTCAATATTAATTTTTATTCTTTACTCTTCTCCTTTCCACTTGATCTCCTGTACCATTCTTTGCAGTCTCTCTCCATTTTTTGCTGTCACAGCCTGGCCATCTGCATATTTGATGGTCTTCAGTTTATTTCCTCCAACCATTATCCTGCTGATCCTTTTTGAAGCTGCTTCTATCATTTTTGTCCCCAGATAGGCTGAACAGATGTGAGAAAATTTTTTTTCTCTGAAATGATGATTAAATACTGGTGGGGGTGGGATTAAATGGTTATTAATTATTTAATGGTTATTAATGATTAATGGTGATTTAAGGTTAAGCCAGCCACAAATTTTCTGGTTTTTTTTTTGTTACAAATAGAAATGAAGAGAGGAGTTGAGGAGGTGAAAATAGGTGGGGGGCATTGTAATAATTAATGCATAATCACCCTCAGAAAGTGATTTGAGGCCTGGATATGAACAACTATTATTCTTGTGTTTCAGCACGGACCTCCTCACGTCCATTAGTCCAATCATCGAGCCACCTGCACCATATGTTGGCACTCGCTTGCAAGGCCTCCTGTTGGAAGAGGAGTTCAACCCTCGAGCTTTTGAAAGTAATTCGGTGTCAACTCCTCCAGCAATTCCAGCGCCCACTACCAACGGAAATTTCAGCCAAACTGCTCCACTCTGTAAGTTTTACTAATCTTGATGTTTTTATAAGTTTTTTTGAGTTAGCTGGCATAAGTACAGCCTTATCAAAAGGCACACGAAGCCAAGTTCTTAGATCCTACAAAAAATACAGATAAATGTATTCATTTTGTTTGAGACACAACAGCTCTTAAATTATTTTTAATGCTTTTTAATCTTATTTAAGTTGCATTGTAAATTTATAGTGCAGAATGGATAATTTGATGGTTTAATTCTTAGATTTTAAAAATTGTGGTTAATCTTTCCCGTGTTTTAAAATTCGTTTATTATTCGTGTAACATATTTTTATGAATTTCTTTTCTGTAGTGGCTCCACCACCAAAGCCAACATCCAGGCGCTCAGTTCCTGGAAGCACACCATCCAATAATACCAATGCCACGGATCTGTTTGGCTCTGAGCCATTCAACCCACCATCCAAGATTGGAAACGGCCCCGCGTTCAAAGGTACAAATTAATAACCATATGCCAGTTCTGCTGATTTTTATCTAAATATTAATTATTATTTTGGATGAGCGAATCTGTACCGATTGAGCTTGTTACCTCAAGCTTGGAGAAAAATGCACACTCCTACAGTCTTCATATGGGCTAATCTTTCTTGTTAATTTTAATATTTGAGTCTCACTCAGTTCTGAAAAGGCTATCTTGCTATGGATTCCCTTCAAAAGTTAGAATGTAAACAATTTCGAAATATCATTCATACTAAGTAAAAATTTTCAGTCCCTCACCACAGTAAAAGACAAATTTTCACATGGCATACAAACCATGCAATCAGTTTAGAGATGTCAAGGTGAGACTCGCTTGAACCATTTTTAGTAACATGTGTCACTCTTTCCCTGGGCTAACTATTCAAATATGGCAAAATAACATATCTATGATAGTATTAGAAGTACAATTACCAGATACCATAATAGATAGCCGAGTTCTTGTTTATTTTTTTCCTCATGTATGTGGTGTGAATTGGTATTTTTAGTACAGAATGTGGAGTCATAACCTGTAACGTAAAGCACTGGTATTGAGTGACAACTAACTGGTGTTATGGAATTTCTTATCTCTGTTTGTAAGCTGATGAGTTGATGTTCTTCGTCCAATACATCATCACTGATCAGAAAACAAGTCCTATCCTCCATGCAGTCCTTTCATTTTATGGTATCTGTGTTTTCACTCCATCCTTAAGAGTTCATTTTATTTAATGAATACATGTGGAATTTATAAGTTCATTTTCCTCCTTTAACCTCTTAGCTGCGGGAAACGTTTATCTAAGTTTTCACGGGCAACTGCGGGAAAAACGTTTTTAAATGTTTGACTGTGTCCTGCCTCCAGAGCCTAGAACCCTCCCTTATTTTTACGACCCCAGCCTTATCTTTCCACGGGGGAACAATAGGCCATCCCCATTCCTACCCTAAACTGGTCCCTCCCCCGCTCATTATGGGTCGCTTTCCATCGCCATGTGGTGCAACCCTTCCAATTGTCCACTCGATGAGCTTTGGAGGCCGCAGTTGCCTTTCAGTGGCTCCCTTGTGATGAGCGTACTTTGTTGTGATTTCTAGATTATTTGTGTATTTGATTTGTTATGTCGATGGTACATCAGGAAAAATTTGTGGACAGTGGGAAAAATGCCATAAGACTGGTGAAAAAAATTGAGAAACCAGATGCTGTTGTGGACTATATAAAGAACATGCTCTTAGTTGACAAATTGACAAATCGGATATGATGATTGGTTCAGTTGAATGCATGAGAAAATCAGTGAAGTGTTATAAGAAACTATTTTTTCATCTACTGGGTGTCTCCATGCTGAATGCTTTTTATTTACACAAAAAGAGAACTGGGAGTAAAAGTCCCTACAGGAAATTTGTTAGTTGTAGTTGATCAACTTCTAAGTAAATCATGTGATTTAGCAAGGGAAAAATTGGGGGCGAGGGAAAATTTCCCACACAGATTAACTTCTAGGCTTTCTATTGAAAAAATTCCACATAGTGAAAACACAAAAGATCCTCAAAGACAATGTTTTGTATGTAAAAATTCTCAGAAAAGAGAAAAGAAAAAATTCCAGATTTTGGTGCCGAGAATGTAATACGGTGCTATGTTTAGATCCATGTTTCAAGGAATGTCACACTGAATAATTGTTTAGTATTTTCTAGAAAAATAAAGTATAAAATTAATTATTTTACTTTAATTTAACCCTCATTCCCGTGAAAACCATTTATAATTTTGTTTGGAGTTTTAATTTCAGGAAATACACAAAAAATGTATCAATACGTACTTATCAAATAAGGCAAAAATCAACAGATATACACGGTGTTTGGAGTCATAAATCAGAAAATTACAAGGATAGTTATCATAATACTTATTTTAACAATTTTGAATAAATAAATAAAATAGCCACGTTGTTCATTGCTCAATTAATTTATGACCAACTTCTGTCCGACCCCCGCAGGGAGTGGGTCGAAAAAAGGGAAGGCAGCGAGCGAGAGGAAAAGAAGGGTCTTCTACCTGCTCTCCATCTCCCTAAAGAGGAGAGGGACAGGCTCTGAGTCGCTTTCTTTCGCACAGAGTGGTAGGCAAAAAATCTTGCTGCCGTAGCTTAAGGGTTAAAAGATAAAAATGTGTAAAAGACAACAAAACTCCTTAAATTTGATTTTGTCCCATGTGTGTGTTCTCTATTTTCTTATATACTAAGGCAAAAATAACAATTGTGGGTATCTTAAATGCCTCTTCTAGGGAGCAATCCGATGGTTGATCCATTTGGAATGGGAGATTTTGGTGGCTTGAGCAGTACCAATGATGCTTCTACCCAGGACTTGGAAAATGCCATTGGATTGCTAGACAGGAAGATATTAGAAATGAAGGTGAGTAGCCTCTCCTATTACAGTATTTCCTATGAATTTATGCACCATCTAACGATCCCCTATCCAGGAGCATGTGTAATGTCCATGTATGAATTTTTTCTTTTGGCTATGAGAATGCTGTCAAGTTTACTTGACATCCCATACAGTATGCAAACACTCGTGGAATGTTGAGAGGACGTAAGTTAAGAACCCAGGAAATGTTTCGGAAACTTACCCCACGAATGTTCCCAAATAATTGCAATGTTGCCCAGACCGAAGGTTGCTTTGACGTTCGCGCAGTTCGTGGCGCGAACGGAACAAAAACTGCTCTGTGCATGCCCATGGTTGGGAGTGAAATTCTGTCCAGGGAGGTAAATACATAAGACACATACATGCATAAATTTCAAAAAAATTTAAGACCACTTTATCCAAGAAGAAATATTTCAATATAATAACTATATAACGATGGAATACCTATGTAACAGAATGCAAATCACATGGTGAACACGATGGTATGAAAAAGACATTACAGATGTGATACAAAAACATTTAAAAAAAAGGATAAAACTCTCTGATTTTAATTCTTTGGCAGCACGCAACCTCCTTACATATACACGAGCAAGAGCTATAAGTTATTGTGACGAGTCCCCTCCATGTGTTTACGGGAGAGTTTAAAAAATCCTCGATTCATTGCGAATACTGCCATTGCTCACTTAGAAATGCATCAAAGATTATAAAACAACCTCATCAGGTTTCATAAACTACCCATGGTACCCCTCAACAGCATTCTCTTTTCTATTGCGATAGGTGGGGCGTGTCTTTCAATGCTAGGTTCAAAACATAACATTCTGCAAATGTTGAAGTGCTGTGTGGGATGAAAAGGATTTGCTCATGACAAATATGCTTTTATGAAAGTGGAGGTGAAATTTGGGGAAGTGGTGGGTCTTAGTTGAAGAGGGGGGCTATAATCAGATGAATAAGATAGAAATAGAAAGAAATGTTTGTATGAGTGGATAACCACACCATCTCTGTAGACACCCAACATTTGTGATCATTGGGTTCAATGTTGATCTTTGATGAAGTATACTAAGTCTTCAACACTGTATTTTACTTGGACCATGAAACCTTTTCATCATACTTATTAGTTGACCTATAAAACCCAATTCAAAATATTTGTGTGAAACTGGTTTGTAACTGGACTCAACTGGTCTGGATTTTAAAGAAGTTTCAAGATGTTTCAAATCCATACCAGTAACACACCACTTCCAGAAGAGATATATCTTGCAGGGCAGTTGCAGACCAAATTCTTTTACCTGGAAAGTTTTATTTGAAACTCATTATTCATCCTGAAAAAGTGTCTTAGTACCTTTAGTCATTAAGAAATGGGTATTCTGCTTTTATTTATGTCTTAACTGGTCCTCGTGACTTGTAACTCACTCTTATACTTCTCGTATATACCAGAGTCTACTATGTATTTTCCTCTCCATATTTTCTCTCTCTCTTGCCATTGTCTGCTATGATGTTTACGCAATGCATAGCATTATTCAAGAATATCCACCCAGATGCTCTTGACCAGTAAGAAATGGGGGAGTAAACTGAGTGGATCAGATCAGCACTACTCTGGGTAAACTCGTGTATGAAATTTTCTGGTGTTTTCTCTCCCTGTTAATGGACATATTTTGAGGAGCAACACTTCTAAACATTGGGTTGGAAAATTATAAATGCAATATGTATTTGATTTTTTTAAATACGCAAATTTTATTGATTTGTTGCTTTCAGTAATTGCAGATAGTATTTTTTAAGCACAAGCTTGCTATAAATACCTTCGGCAAAACAACTAAGGTACGAACAAGAGAACTATTGTATATCTTTGAGCATGAGTGGATTTCATCTCTTTTTTTGTCAATATTCTTTTTGGGTAGAAAATAACCTCTAAAATCTGAGATGCAAGTAACGGGTGAAAAAATTACTCCTACACAATGGGAAAACAATATAAAGCACATGGATGAATATTAAAATGAAGAGTGAATATTGATAACAGAATAAACATTGAAAAATTAAGAAATCAGAGTTTAAGTTATTGGTTATATATTTCCCTGCTACAAAGTCAGCCTTGCCAATATGTACACCATCCTTGAATGCAATTGCCATCTTGATTTAGGGTATTATCATCTTCAGCACCATCTGTTAGCATTGGCTGTCATACTGTAAGCATCGATAGATAGAATGCTGGTAGCACTGGAAGAAAATGGTTAGTTGGTGATGTGATATTAGCATGTGGTATTAAGTGATGCCATGGAATGAGGAGTAAACTGTGGATTGATTTAATGTATCATCACGTAACCTAACATCTGACTAAGAGTATAAAGACAGTAAGGTTTAATGAGAGATAGAGAGAGCAATATCATTAGTTATTCAAAATTTAATATGATATGGACTATGAAAAACTACCTGGGTTTGACTTCAACAAAGATTCACCAGTTGTGAGGTATTCTAGCGGTGTATAGGTTAGGAAATGTGAATATCTAAATGCAAGAAACTCATATTGCTAAATATTCGGGTCTTGTGACATATTTAGCTGAATATGTGGAGAGATACATCACCACAGTGTCAACAAGTATTAATTGGGAAATCCTTGTTTTGGGTTGGTGATGTGATGATATTTTTACTATAAAGTTAACTGTGCATTAAACAATGACATAGTAAAGTAGAGATTCAATGTGTATTAGGCAGTGGTAGGTGCTGACGTGAAACTTGGAATATCTTATGTATCTCTTGGCAGATATTCTCTGCGGTGCATGATTAATTGATCTTGAGATACATATGGCTCAATGAAACAGTTATGTGGAGATATTGACTCTGAAAAAATCACCTTATTAACTGACTAGGCTTATAAGGAGAAAGGTTTTAATATTCTGAGAAAAAGTAGACATTTTTCGGCATATGTTAGTATATATTTAAAGTAATCTATGCTGTTTTAATCTGCCCTATTTGGACATCACTACAATAACTCATGAGGACTATTATACCTGAGGAATTGTGTAATTGTACATTGACTCTGCCTATTGCTAGTTTAAATCATGTTACTTAATCTCCTTTGAAACCATCCTGGATTTGGTTTTAAATTGGTGAATCGTTTCGCTTGTTTTATTTGAAAAACATAATAAAAAATAAAGTATCCTTGCTAACCTTTTATTACTGGAGTGAGCGAGGGAACAATATCAGGAGTATATTACAAAAATGAATTATTGAAAATGAATCATTATATCTTTTCAGGATGGATTTAGCAGAGGAATCTCATTTGGAAATGAAGACTTCTCCATCGAGAGCCTTGATCCATTAAGAAACTAAAAAAATCAAACAAGAATCTTAAAAACCTGTATTAAAAACATATATTCTTCATCTCTAATGCCATTCCAATAAATACTTTGAGGCCAATTATTTAGTTTGTGAATGGCTAAAAATAATAGGGAGACAAACCTGTAATATAATTTGTAATATATATTATGAAATGTATGAATACCTTCTTTCCCTACATGATAAAGAATGCAAGGAAACTAGGAAAATGAAGCAAGTGATTATGTGCAATTTAGTGGTTGGTGGCTGCCAAAGTGTAATTTTGCCACATTAATTGACTTATCTCTATTTCTGTTGTTTATGAAGCTTATATTCTCTATGATCTGGTCATAATAAGTGAATAATTCAAAGTTACACTCCAGTTTGTGTTTAAGTGTACTCTAAATATTTAAAATTTAAGTGCTCTCAACTGGTTTATTTTTTAGGCAAAGTAGTCCAGAAAAATATGGCCTGTTATTAATGGAAATAAAGCTTGCCACAACTTTCCTCAGTGCATAATTAAGGTTTTATATAATCGTCAAGAAGGTGCTATTATAATATTGTAAACCGAACGATGCTAATCTGACCAACTTTTACGCGTGGAAAGGCTGGATTTACTTGCATAAAATTGCATATTTTTGTATTATAGTCATTATTGACATTGTTACTGTGTGATTATATATAAGTGAAGATCGTGTGTGTTTGTGTTGACCATTGAGTGAATGGATCTTTGTTACTTTCCTTTCCTTTAACTACTACAGTGTTAAAGCACACAGCAGAAATATCATCAAATCCAAAGTTGGACTATTTTGCACAAGAATTCAACATAACTGTGATTTTTCATGCGAAGATGTTCTGTGGTTGTAAGTGTTCTGATTGTATCTGTTTTGGTATCGCTGGCAGCTCTTAGAAATTTCTATGATGCCTATCGAGTTTCCTCATTTTTTTATGCTTTTGTCTTGTAATAATGAAAATGTTCTCATTTTAATTTTTTTAGAGCTGTCAAATCTTTTCTCTTTTCAAAAAAAAAGTTTTACTTCAGAGCTGGTCTCTCTCAAAAGTTTACATTTTTAACTCTTCAACAAATTTGTTTTAATAGTAGTACTAAATTAATAATAAGAGGATTTTTTAAATGAAATTTTTTTTTCTATAACCTGTGATCAGGCATTGAACTGTCTACATTCAAAATTGTTCAGAGTAAATTTAGAAGGTCGTTGAATTATGAAGAGAGATCAGTGAACTGTTTCCAAATTTTGTTGTCGGGTGACTGGTATATTAATTTTGCATCTAAAGAAGCAACTATTTCATCACAATAAAATGTTGTTATACCCATTAGTGTATTTTATTTGCTACTCCCAATACCTAATTGCATAATCTTATGGAGTGTGGATTACCATTATTGTATTCATAAATACAAATACGATGTTTCTCTTAGTATTAGCATCTGAAAGAAGTATGCTAATTAGATGATGATAAAGCTGTGGGATAAACTGAGTAACCTCTATTCATGATGAATATTTTGTCTCCATATTGATTGGATTTGCGCATGATTAGAGTAAATTAATGAACCCTGGAATAAGAGGTCCTCCTGCCATGTGTACAGAAAGACATCCCCTGAATTTGGTATTTTAACCCATTCACCATTTACCAAATAACTAAAATTGAATATGGCTGGCAGAGCCTGTTGCAGGAAATTTTTAATCTACATGATCGAGATTGGAGATGGGTCATTCTAAAAATTACTGCAGTGTTTTTGTACATTACCATGGTATTTTATGCACTTCACCACAGCCCCTGGAAATTTCTGTGACATTTGGTAGTATTCACCTTCGATTCTGATATTTTTCATACCATTACATTCTCAACATTTTTCTAAGCAAAGGCGACGTACAATTCATCCCCAATGCAGAACGTAGAGCAACGGCGTGACATTGTCGCATAACGAAAATGAGGGCTGCAGATAGGTATCGTATACACTGAAAAAAATATTGGAACACTATTTGCTAAGCTTAATAAAAACAAAGAATTGATAATGTTGAATCGCTTTCTTATTCACATGTAAAACCTCTATGATTAATTTATTATCATAACACACACACTTGCATAAAGTTTTTCATCTTATCAACCATTACAGAAAGATGAAACACATTCTGCTTTGGTCCTTTTCATACTACGTATCTAAATTATAAATAAAGGCTCATACAACTCATTAGAGGAATATTTTTACTTGTAGAATATTTCTAGGGATATTATTTTTACGGTTTGAACTAAAATTTCTCATACCAAACAATAGAATGTCAAGTCATGTGTGACTGCTGTATTTATTTTCAAATTCTCGTACTCATTTTAATTTTTTTAGAGCTGTCAAATCTTTTCTCTTAACAAAAAAACGTAATACATCAGAGCTGGTCTCTCTCAAAAGTTTACATTTTTAACTCTTCAACAAATTTGTGGTCTGGGCTTTTAGCCTGTAAGAGTCAACGTCTTATTTGGTCTAAGGCCGTAAATAATGCTCGGAAAAAACTTTCAGATCTCAGTCTTTATATTTATTCTGAGGAAGATGGATTTGTTCCTCCTCAGATTGTATTTCTCGTTTTTTATTGAACCATGATTTTAGCTTTACAATGTGAAGTAAAGCATACAAACTGGCACATTCCTGTTACATCCCAATTGTACCATTGTCATCACCAACACAGGTTGTCAGCCAAATAGAATTTGTTTAATATTTTTCCACTGAATGGTCATACCTGCTCGCCTCTTCATCCCTTCATATTTCTTTGTTTCCTCGTCATTCAGTTTGAGCTCCATGTATATCATCCAAGATCTAAGTATACAGTTCTGCCTATGTACTCTTCCTTCAACTATTGTTTTTCCTTCCCTTTTTGATTTGTACTTCTTGGTTAATTGATTGAGCAATCCATATAATGTTATCATCCTTTTGCTTCACCACATACTAAATAATCCCAATCTTTTCTACTGGACATCATCAGGAACTTTTTCACAGAACTATTGAACTGGCTGTGTAGTAACTTAACAGAGTCACCCTCCGGTGTTCACATGATTGAGTGAAATTCACAGGGAGAAAATCATTTGCCTGGACTCGGAATCGAACCCAGATCCCTCAATTTCGCACTGAGTGCTCTAACCACTTAAGCTACCCAGACATCCTCTTCCACTGTGAATCTCATGGGGGCTTTGAGGAGCAAGTTGTCCTCACAGGTGTAGAATCCGTGATTACCAATTATATTGAGGATAATAATTGGACTCGATCTGTATCTATACTTGCTATCCTTCCGCCATGTTCTACACTGCTCCATTATTATCGTTATTCATATTACATAGTGTCTCCCTCTGTAGGTAGAACCCGACATCAAGATACGACATCCCTCCCCCGTTAACAAGCATAATATTTAATTTTAACTCAAACATAATTACAATAATATTACTTATTTTAATAAACTGAAATTTTAAGACTGAAATAAACAAACTGTAATTAAAACACTAAGCCCGAAACAACACAAAATAAAATCAAACATTATACTTCTACAAAATCAAGATCAATCACTCAGTCCCAAAATCTTCCAACTACCCTTCTGGACAGTGAATCCTGGATGATTTCCTGGGAGTGGTGTTCGCTCCCCCCAAGCTAGTCCTCAACCTGCTCGGAGCTCGGTCTCCAACAGACTGCCTTGGAGTTCCTGCCCTGCAGCCTTCCGTGCTGTCCTTCAGAAGACTCCTGGCTCCCATCGCCTCGGACAGAGACGACCCACCCATGTCACCAATGTTCCCTGCTTGCAGTGGCCCCCCGCACGGTCTAGCAGTGGTGGAAGGACCCCCAGCCCATGGAGTATGGACTGCCTTTCTCCCCCAACGGCCAGGCTTGCATCACAATGGGGCAAACCGATCCCGATCCCAGGGTCCAGGGTTCTTGGACCCTGAGGGGTGTGGAAAGGACGTGTTCCGAGATATGAGTTTCCTGTCTGGAGTGTTGACAGTAACTTCCACCCCTTGCCTGCTCACTACATTGGCTGGCTGGGGACTCCATGGGGGGTCTGTTTTACTAGTCTTATTCTCATTTTTCCTCAACACCAGGTCCCCCACCTGCACGGGTGATGGCTTCGCCCTTCTCCTCTCATCTGCATACTGCTTAGCCGGGTCCTTACAACTATGTCTTACTCCTATGTCTTATATTAAAAATGGCAACATGAGCACTACTGAATTTTCAAGAAGCAACTTCTCCAGTAATAGAGCAAATAGTTTATTTTCATGATTATATTTTCTGGGTTTTCCTGGGTCTATTCTGCAATCTTGTCATTATCTCGTACAAGCCCATCTTCATACTCTGCTTCTGTCACAATAGTCGGGAACTTGGTCAGCACTGGGTGGTTCCCAAAAAGTAATTGCATAGGTGGCACTTCTGTACTGCTGTGAGGAGTTACATTGTAATTGTACTCATAACTGTATAGGACCGCTTTCCAATCTGCCTTCAACCCCTTTGCAATCTGTAACCTCAATAAATCAGCATTGCCTCTTTCAATTTCTCCATTGCACTGCGGCCATAATCTGGTTTTGTGGATGTGCACAATGCCCCATGTCTCCAAGAAATTTTGGAATTTCTTGGCTTCAAAGCAGGGTCTGTTGTCTGAAGCCAGTTTTCTGGGGCGTGATGACTCCACAAAAATCTTCTCCAGGATATTCGCCGCTGTGTCTGTTGTCTCATCCTTGGTGATTTCAATCCTTACATATCTGCTGTAGTAATCTGCTAATGCTAACAAATATTTATTATTAAACTCAAAAAAATCTACAGCAACATATTCTCACGGGTATGCCAGCAAAGGCGTAGACACACACTGGCTGGAAAGATTCATTCGCCAACTGACAGCCAAAACATATTGCCATGAATTCCTCTACTTGTTTGTCCATACCTTTCCACCACACTTTCATTCTGAGGGTCCTCTTCATGGCAGTCATTCCCAGATGTCCCTCATGGGCTAATTTCAACACGTGGTCCCATAAACTGTGAGGGAGTACAATCTTATTTCCTTTTAAAAGTAGTCCTTGAATAACCATCAACTGGTATTCCAAAGGCATATTTTATTTTACCTCCTGTGTCCATTTTCCTGTTTTCATGCACTGCATGATTTGTTGGATCTTTGGGTCGAGAGCCGAGGCGTGCAGTATTTGCTCCCGAGTCATGGCTTTTGGAATGGTGTCATCCACAAGTCTAGCAATTATTTTCTCTTCATGCACGACATGCTTTGGGACTTCTTTCTTCAAGGCACCAAAGGGCAAAGGTAACAAACGAGACAATGGGTCAGCTAAATTAGATTTACCTGCCCTGAATTCAATAGTGAACTGGTACTCAGCATTCGTACCACAGCCAATAGTTCTTCGATCCCATCCTTGTCGCCAATGTAGAATCCGTGATTACCAATTATATTTAGGATAATACACGGACTCGATCTGTGTCTATACTTGCTATCCTTCCGCCATGTTCTACACTGCTCCTTTATTATCGTTATTCATATTTCATAGTGTCTCCCACTGTAGGCAGAACCCGACATCAAGATACGACATCAGGTACTGTGCATGTAATGGCAGAGGTACCCATAGTGAACATCTTTGTGTTTTATGTTGGACTTCACCCCGAGGACTGTAGGACTTTGTGCTCACCAATGGGTACCTCTAATGTCTAGAAAGTTAATACTGTGGTTGGTTTCTTTTTCACAGTTGAATTATATATTTACTCTTTGGTTATTTTACTTTTTCACAAATTAGTACTCATTTTTAATGAGAGAGCTAAGTTACTGGTAAGGAAGTACAAGTATCCCCTAGACTTCTCTGGGTTTGCATGAAAGTAGGTATTAGGAGAGTTGTGATTGTGGTGAGTTATAGACCAGTGGATGGAGAGAGTGACACCATGCAAAATGAGTTTTGGGAAAAACTGAGAAAGATTTTGAATGAGTGTGACCCTGGTGAGAGAATAATTGTGCTAGGTGACATGAATGGCTGGGTTGGTGTAAGATGTATCTGAAAGAGTGGTTGGGCTATTTGGTGACCCTCGAGTGAATGATAATGGTGAAAACTTGGTGAGTGTGTGCTTGGAAAAAGGATTGTTTGTGTCGAATATATGGTTTAAACAAAAGAGAATACACATGTATACTTGGCAAAAGTGGCGATTGTAAAAGCATGATTGATTTTGTTGTGTATGATGAGAGATTGAGGGAGTTAGTATGGGACACGAGAATGATGAGGGGTGCTGGATATGGAACAGACCACTATTTGGTACTCTCCAAAGTGAATCTGGGCAGAAAGCAGGTGCCAAGGAAGAATGTTGTGCATAAGCAGTTGAGAGTAAATGTGGAGAGGTTGCAGGACAGTGAGGTAAGAATGCAGTATGGTTGCATGCTTGAGGGAGCTCTATCGTTGAGGCAGAGAGAATGAGATGAGTATATCAGAAATGATAATGTGAATGATGCGTGGGAGTGTTGAAAAGGAGTGATTGTAGAATGTGCTGAGAGTGTATGTGGAAAAGGAGTGTTAGTAAGAATGAAAGGTGATGCTTGGTGGAATGAAGAGGTGCCAAATGCAGTCAGGGAAAAGAGAGGCGTACGAGGACATAATTGCTGCCAAATCTGAGGATGAGCGCACTAAGGCATGTGAGATTTACAGATAGAAAAAGAATGAATGCGACATCGTTGTGAAAGAGAGCAAGGAAAGAATGCGTGCGGATGAAGCTAGCAAGATGCAGAGTGATTTTGAAGGCAATAAAAAGCTGTTTTGGAAGTGGGTAAAAAGGGCTAAGATTAGTAAAGGCAGGGGAATGAATGCGGTAAGGAACAAAAGAGGAGAGATCGTGTGGGAAGAGAGCAATATCAGGGACTGCTGGAGGGAGTATTTTAAAGTATTATACAATAATGTTGCAGGCGCTGAGGATGAGCATTGCAAAGCAGTATGTGAGAATGTAATGATGGAAAAGGAGGTCAGTAAGAATGAGATCGTAACGGCATTGAGAGTATTGAAAAATGGGAAGGCTGCAGGCATAGATGGGATATCCAGTGAGATGTTGAAGTGTGAGTGTAATTTACTCATTTGTTGGCTGTGTGAACTATAATTTATGCTTACAGATTTCTGTTGTTTCAGTGGATTGGAAGAATGCAATCATTGTTCCATTGTACAAAGGGAAGGGAGGAAAGACCAAATATAATAATTATAGGGCCATTAGTTTATTGAGTATTCCAGGAAAAGTGTTCAGCAAACTTTTAATTGAAAGAGTGAGAATTATTACTTCCAACAGAATATGGAGTGTGCAGTGTGGGTTTATGCCTGGTAGAGGATGTAGTGATCAGCTTATTGCACTTCAGCAAGTGATAGAAAAATGTATGGGTGTCCGAAAGAAAGTGCACTGTGCGTTTGTCAATTTAGAGAAGGCATATGACAGAGTAAATAGAAAGAAGTTGCGGAAGGTTTTGAGAGACTATGGAGTGAATGGGCAGTTATTGAATGTTATGATGGCAATGTATGACAATAGTAAGGCAAGTGTAAGAGTTAACGGGGTACTGAGTGATTGGTTTGTAATAAATCGGGGTGTAAAGCAAGGATGCGTAATGTCTCCATGGTTGATTAATGTATTTATGGATAAATGTGTTAGAGATGCATGTAGTGAAAACAACAGTGTTTTGATTGGAAATGTAAATGAGCGAGTTCTACTATATGAGGATGATGCTGTTTTGATCTCAGAGAGCCAACAGGGATTACAGAAGCTCTAAGGTAAGTTTTGTGAATCAACAGAGAGAATGGAATTGAGGGTAAATCTGTGCAAGACTAAAGTAGTAGTTTTTGATAAGAAGAATGGGGAGAAAAACTGTGTGATGAGGGCGAATAGTGAAGTAATTGAACAAGTGGATGATTTTGTGTACTTAGGTAAGATGTTTGCGAAAGATGGACGGATAGATGAGGAGATAAAGAGATGTGTGAATGCTGGAAGGAAAGTGGTAGGTAGCATGTGGAGCATATCAAGGAATGAGTGCCTGTCCAAGGAAGCGAAAATTGCCGTTTACAAAAGTGTACTTCTCCCCACTTTGTTGTATGGTAGTGAAACAGGGTATTCCAGGACAGACATAAGAGTAGATTAAACGCTGTGGGTATGAGATATTTGAGTAGTGTTTGTGGCAAAAGTAGGATGGATAGGGTCAGGAATGAGTGAGTAATAATTGAGGGTGTGTTGGATGCTCCAGTAATGGACGTATATGAAAGGAGTGCGCTTCGTTGGTTTGGCCATGTTGAGAGAATGAATCGAATGAAATGAGTCGAATAACGAAACAGATATATGAGTGACATGAATGGTGCGGGAGGTAGAGGTAGGCCAAGAAAGTTGTGGTTGAATGTGGTTGAGGACATTCTTAGAAGGAGGAATATTAGGAGTCTTAAAAACAGGAGGGCGTGTATGAAGCAGTGTATGGGGGTAAATGAAGCGAAAGATATTTGCAAGGATAGGTCTGTATTGAAGAAATTATTGAAGCTGAGTTAGGTGTACAAATATATATTTATGAGTGACACTTAGTGACTCTGTCTACTCCGGAAGGGAACAGCGTGATTGGTATGTATGTATGTCCCACCATGCCTGTCCATACAGCGAACACTTGTGGACATATCTATACCAACAATTGATGCAACTCATGGTGTTCACTGAATTATCACTGAATGAATTACCTTCAGATTCGTTCATATACAGGTCCTCCAATATTGGTGATTGAGGTGAGCTCATTGCAAAACTGTCTTTTTATTGGAAATATTGACTTTTGAATTTAAAGTAATTTTGTTTCATCACACACTCTTAGAAGAGCCTTAAATTCCGCGTTTATAGTAATTTTTAGGTTAATAGATGTCGCCTATACGATGATACCAGGTATTCAATATAAAACTGTCTGACAATTTTTTTATTTTTAAATTTTGAGTATTTTGATTTTTTAAATTTTATTGTCAGCTCTCTGGAGAAGATCCGCTGTTCTGGTTCAAAGCTATTGATTGAGATGAATCTGAAATTTTGAAATGTATCTCGATTTTCTGTATGAATACTTTTTTAGCCTGGCATATGTTCTAATGGTAATTAATTCTTGTCAAATAAATCACTTTAAATCTGCCGGCATTCTATTTCTGTTCTTCTTTCCTCTTCTGAGTAAATTTACATTGTGTCTTTGAGTTATATAATGGCTGCTCACGCCGTCATTAGCATGAAAATTCAATTTTTACCGTAAATAGTAGTTTCGTGCCTGCGTGAATGGTTACGCGAGACCTCATTGTGTTTAACGTCCGCGCGCCACTTAGGACTACCCCTGCCGCTGCAAGGAAAAGGCGCTGGTGCTAAAACTTGGAATACGCAGAGCCCTAAGCCGAAGCTAATCGCTTGACCGGAAAAAGGGCGGAATAGCGGACGACGGAAATGCGGAAAGCTAATCACTGGCCCGTTCCACGGGCCGTAGTTCCGCCCCTTGGCTTTTCGCCGGCTGTGATTGGCTTACCGCTTTTCCGTCGTCCGCTTTTGTCTCGCTTTCCCTCAGGTGAACCATGTGTACTAGGTATACGACCGTGTCGCTCGTTCGGTCGAATATTCACCGGAGATGCAGGTGGTCGTGATCGAAACGTGATCGAAACCAGTTCAGTGATCGAAATCATCAGGATATTTCGGACGTAGTGAGAGCAAGGGTGACGGATTCTTCAGCGTGCTGGTGTTAAACGAGGCGTCAATTCATAGGCGAGCGCGTATGTTCAAATTTATGAGTGAGAATATTGCCCTTCCCAATTAATATTCGCGGTGTATTAAGTCCACTGTAAGAGAGGATTCCAATCATGGTGAACCCGACGTTAGAATCGAAGGCCGGTTGCTTCGAAAAATGGGCAAGGTGTAGACTTTGCTTGACTTATCGTGAGTTCTCCTTCAACATATTCAGCTCAAATGAGACAAGTGGAATAGACTTATGGAGTGTCTTACGTGACCTAATCAGATTGGAGGTAAGTGTTTGGAGGTATGATTAGTGTGAAATTATATTTCATGTGGGATGTCATTGTTGTTTTTAGTAACTGTGGCGAATAATTATATTTTCTGAGCAGATTTAATGCATTAATATTGAGTTATTGTGAGGGGTATACTTCTATTAAGCAGTTCATGAACGCCCTAAATCATAAGTAATATGTAAGTATACTGTACAGTGTTTTAACTTCTAATCAACCGACCCTCACTTTTCAACGGGCACAAGTAGGTTGTACTATAGGTTAACTCGGACATTTTAGAACACACTAGAAATAATTGTATTTTACAAACGGCATTGGCCATGTAAAAAAACAAGGAATTGGTTCCGTTGAATCTTGAATGAAATTATATGAAACAATTTCGTTTTCTCCTTTTACATTTTGTACATTTAACAAAGGTTTTATTACTACCAGGATTTTTACATGTTGAATTTTTTTGTCTTCAAATTCTGGTAAAGGCCCTATATCATCGAACCTCACATCCTCTATTGGTTTTATCTGAGCAGCCCATTTAGCAGGCACCACAAATATTGTTGGAGAATCACACGAAGGTCAACCTCTTTTTTCCCTTGTGTTTCATTTGCAAGAAATCAGGCTTTCCGCAACATTTCGTCTTAATTAGATTATCCAATATTTTTTCAGAGATTGGTATTTCTAGCAATATCTTCTATACTCTAACCATGAGTTGGCCACTGCCATATCAAAACCACAAATAATCACACCAGGTGCCCTTTTCCGGCTTATGATAAATCATCGTCTGTGAGTAGAGAAAAGGAAGTAAAATTTATCAACTCCTCCCATATTAGCATTTTATATGCTTGAATAACTCTGTCTCATGACGTTTATAAAGGCCTTATTTTTTTTATCCCAGTGTTTTCAGAAGTCTGTTGTGCCACAGCCTTTGTAATTTGAACCCATGGTGACTGCTGCATTGTCAAACCCTTTGCTCAAAATATTGGAACCATCTGTACTTATTGCTTTCTCCTTCGATCCTTGTTCTTTTTTCTTCACTTTTTAATCATCAGTTAGTGGAGTTTTGTTGCAGCGGTTTATTCTCACATATTCACAATCTGGAAGCGGAAATATTTTTGTTCTTTAAGTACTTGAAGAGATGAAATGATGAAAAATCATCTTCTTTTTAAGTTTTCAACCTTGAGGTTGGCCTGCAGCAGCTCGCCACTCCGATCTTTGTTCTGCTTTCCTTTTTATCTCTTCATAGGAGGTGCAGCCTATATTGCTCTATGTAGGACAGTCTCGGTCTTCCTCGGTGGTTTCTTACTCCTATTACCCTAGTAGCAATTGATATCCATTCAATATCATCACAATATCTGCTACTGCTTCAATATCCTCACAATATCTGCTATTATGTCCAAGCGATATCCAATTTTCATCCAAGAATATTGTGTAGATATCCACACAATATCCGAAGTAGCCGCCAAATGCCATCCATATAATGTCCAACTTGGATATTACCAAATATCTAATTTTCATCTTATAATATGGTATGGATATCCAAACAATATCCCAAGTTGTCATCTATATCAAATCTATCTTCGACATTAACTAGGAAGGGGTGCCCCTCCTTCTATCAGGTGAATTTTCAATCAGGACTCAACCATAGTAATTGCGCATGTAATGGCTGTACCTAATTTTTCAAGTCTAATTCTTTACAATGAGAGGGAAAGACATTTTCAAGTTGGTGAATGAAAATGTATTTCACACTCCATTGTAAAGAATTTGACTGGAAACATTATAAGTACCTAAAGCAATTAAATGCACAATTAGTATGGTTGAATCCTGATTGCAAATTCACTGATTACCTGTAGAAAGTAATGAACCCAATGAGAGAATGAAGATCAATTTAATTTGAAAAAGTCATTAAGCATGGTAGATTTTAAATGATTCATTTCATTGCAAATTGTGGGAAAAAATTCAGTCTCATTCTATCGCAATAGAAAAATAAATTCTAGAATTTTTTGATACATTTATGTAATCATAAATATGTTTATTTCCTACTGGATCTCAACACCCAAAGTTAAACGGCTTAAGCATTTTTTTCCAAAAGCATTTTACCACAAGCAATGTAAATAAACAGGTAACTGTAGAATATTTTCAAAAAATATCAAATACCACTTACAAATAGATATTTTAATATTGTAATTTCAAATAACTTGCAAAGTTATTTGAAATTTCAATATTAAAATATTGTCGGTACATTAATATCATTACAATATCCCCACAATATTACTCGTAGATATAACACTTTATGGATGTTGGTAACCTTCTACGGATATTGTATGGATATCAATTGCTTCTAGGGTATTGTTCTAATTATGATTATGACGTAGGATGTGCCCTTAATTTGTCTCATCTTATTTGAATGCTAATCCATAATGCCCTTCTCTCTTTTGCTCTTTTAAGCACTTTTTCATTAGTTATTCTTTCTACCCAGCTGACTTTCAGCATCCTACGGTAGACCCAGGATTCAAATGCTTCAAGTCTTCTTTTCTCTTGTCTCCCAACAGTCCATGTCTCGCATCCATATAAAACAGCACTCCACACATATGCTTTTATGAATCTCTTCCTTGTATTTAGATCAATGTTTCGATTGGTGTGGGTATTTTTCTTTGAGTGAAAGGCGATCTTACCTTATTGAATCCTGCTTATTATTTCCCTTTTACATTAACAATCTTTTGTGATTTTGCTTCCTTAATGGGCAAATTCTTGAACCTCTTCCAGTTGCTCTATTCTCGTCAGATTATTTAATCCATGTTCTTGGGCTTGATCTGTACTGAAATTGATGAAAAATAATTAGCTGACAAAATTGTTGAGTCATTCGCTCCTATTATTGCATGACTATACTGGCCTATAAGGCAAGTCTATACTGCTGATAAGGCAATGACACTTCTGTCATTGAACCTTGATTTATGATGTGCATAATTCCTCTGGACCCACATAACGCAAATATTTTTATCCCCCATTTGTTGCGTTTATTTTTCACGTACTGATTGATATTGAGTTTACCTATGAATGGCGTCATTTGGTCATCGATTCTCAGTTCTCCCACTATATCTGATTCTTTGCATAGAGCTTGAATGCAATCAAAAAGGGGCCAAAGTTTCCAGAATCTGTCATTATCATTTATCTACATCTTTTTCTTGAACATCAACGAAATATCTGGTACATTTAAAATTATCTATTGACTGACATGTTTTCAGCGATTAAGTCATTGAAAAAGTGAGGCTCCCTGTACAATTGAACCCTTGGATAATGAAGATTTCCCATCAAAAAAGTTATTCCAATAAAAGTTTTCACTTCTTCCTCTGTTGTTAGAATAAAAGTGACATTGTTTTGAAAAGCATACAAGTTTCTTTTTCTACCTTTGAGTAACTCCTTTGTTATATATTTCTGGAAATATTGTGCTGGACTAGATCATGTGCACCCTGCTTATGACATTGCAGGTGTGATGTAGGTTACTTTTTTCCACTGAATGTTTTTTCTCACAGTCAGGCCTCAATTCTCGAAAAACTCATTTGCAGTTTGATAAGCCATTGTATCTGTATGCAGAATGCACTCTTTTCTTCCATTTTTCACATTCTGCAGACTCATCTGTGTCAGCCTCCACACATTCGTCTTCTTCTTCTGGTCCGGCATATAATCATGTTCCTCTGAAGTTGAATTAGGTACACCACAACATGTATATGTATGATGGTGTATGAATGGAATTTAATTATAGTGTTTATTATAATGATATAACAATTATATGCTAGATTACAAATTGTAAACCAAAAATAACTGTGCAAATTTATAAATGAATTTGAGTCATTGAGATGATGCAAATAAACGCTGTCATCAGTGATTTTACTGTGGATATCAATTTACATTGGCTGTCAGAAAAGTCCAGCCATTAATTTTCTCCAAATTGTTTGAGCATATAAAAGGGTAAAAGTAATTGTGAAAGAACTGAAAACACTGGACAAAATATAAATATTCTTACCTTCTATGAATCTGGTTTTGTGAGTCTCTTCAACATCATCAAATTCTAATTTGTATTTGGATTGGATTATGATGTTTTGGATGATCAACACATACTAGATCATGCTTAATTCGCTTGTAACCACAGATGTGATGCAGGTTCCATTTTTCCACTGGATGTTTTTCCTCATAGTCAGGCTTCAAGAAACTTCCGACTCATCATAGTCAATCAGCCTAAGTATTTCATCATTGGATAAGAAACCTCAATTCTTTCTTCTTGGCATAATATCAGAATAAAATAATGCAGTACATATATAAAGTTAACTATAAAATTTAAAGCAACATATTTGCCTAAGTCCCCTGTTGGAATTATCATCATTCCTTACTTGTCTACATCTACATACTACCCCGCAAGCTGCTGAATGGGCATGTGGCAGGGGGTGGTGGGTCATCAGCCGTGAAAAGATGTAAAAATTTTGGAGGTGAAATGGTGACATGTCCTATAGGAGAGTATTTAGTGGAGCTCAGTTTTTATTGTGGTCGCTTATTGTGCGCGAAAAGAACGAGTTCTTGTACCAATCTGTTCCGCAGTGTACCTCTCTTATTTTATTGCATCTGTCAGACCTAGAAATGTAGTGAGGCATCATGATAATATTTTGTGTCGCTCTGAAGCACACCAGTTCTGAATATCTCAAGCAGCGAAGCCTAGCGTGCAGCCTCCGAGTCTCTAGGGGCTCCCACCTTAATCCCTCTAACATTTGTGTAATACTCTATGTTCATTCGTAGCATTTTTTAACGAAGCGTGCTGCTTTTCTTTGTATTTAATTAATTTTTTTGGTTAAATCTTTATGACCAGGGTCCCTAATGCTCGCGGCATATTCGAGTTATGGCCTAACCAGATAAAGTAGTATCTCGCTTTTACTTTTTCATCCCAGGACCTGCTAATTATACGCTTGATAAATCCTAGTTTCTTTAATGCTGTGCCGCATATGTTTTGTGTGTTCCCAATGATATATCTGAAGTTAAGGTAATTCCAAGATATTTTACTGTATTTGAAGATTTTATGTTTACTCCACCCATGGTGTAGGTATAGATTTTGTGTGATGACTTTCATAGGAAGTGAACTGTGGTGCATTTACTAAAATTTAGTTCTAAGCCCCTTTCCTGGCACCATGAATGAACGTTGTTAAGGTCTGATGACAGAGCTTTAAAGTCTGCATCTTCACTTATTTCATGGTAGATTACTGTATCATCTGCCAATAATCTTATTTTTCTGCTAATTCGAGAACTTAGGCCATTAATATAAATAATGAATAAAGGAGGGCCAATCACGCTTCCTTGAGGAACACCGGATGTGACTTCAACCATATCAGAGCTAAAACCATCAGTAACTACTTTTTGTTTTCGATCACTGAGAAAGTCCCTTATCCAGTTCACTATTTTCTATTAACTCCGCATGAATACAATTTATAAAAGAGTTTTTTTGTGAGGAAATTACTTGGAAGTTATAGTGTCCCACAAAAGGGACAATATTTCAAACCTCTGAATTCTCCAAAGGTGAAAGCCTTTTAGTTTAAATAAAAACTTGTCTCGTGGAGTGTAGGTTTGTGCAGAGGAAAAATGTACAAAATCTCTATAAGTAAACCAAAGTAAGAAACTAACTCAGCTCTACCTGATGATAAAAATAGGCAATGGAAATATAAGAGTAGGCCGAGTAGGCTGAATAAATTGATGTCATTTACACTTTTCGACTAAATGTCTCAAGATGGCAGCATCAACCAGGGGGTAGAAAAGAAACTTCCCATTTATGGGACAATGTTACCTGAAGAGCCCTAGTGAGTGCTTGCCAAAATATATGGGCAGAAATGCACTGTCCCATATGTGTGACACTGGGACTGAAAGAGTTAAGTTATTGCAAAAATACTGTAGCTTTTGCTCATTGATTGGAAGAATAAGATAAAATGCCTGTCTAAAAATCATCTACATAATAGTCATTCTCATTTTAACTAAAATCTCTTCACTGAGCAACTCAATTGTACTGAGACTCAATTAGGAAGGAATATAGTCTCTGCAATAATCCACTGATGTAGCATAACCAGTCATGTAACATTTAGAAATATCAATGGTAGCACATGCTAATATTTTGTGTGGCATAACTTGGTAGAATAGATTGCGTGACCAAATCAACAATTATATATTTATAACATGTACAAGTGTAAATTGCACATCTTTGTAGTATGCTAGCTCTTCTATGTGGACCGCTACACTTGACAAACCACCGAACGTGATACATATTTTCAAAATGTTCAAGGGTCAATAGTTAGCCAGAAGTTATGATGTAAAATTTCCGTAACTTTCTATCCGTTCTCTCGTTATGCTTACATTCCAGCATTTGGCTGTTTAAATATTCAATTCTTTGGTACTCCCTTTGTACAATCTAATCTGTTAGGACTTATTTATTTACCTCTGGTTTTATATTTGCCATCAAATTTATAATTGTGTCCCCCACACCACCTTCCATTTGTTTGTTTAATAAGTTAATTATTCCCCGAACATGATAAACATAATAATAGTGTTGATAAGAAAAAGTGATCATTTTTTTTCAGTGATGATCAGGAACTATTTTACAATTTTGATAACATTGACAGTAAATCCTTGCAAAACTTTTCTTTTGACAAGTGCATATTTAGCTCTTTACAGTATGTATTGTAAGAGGCACATATTCTATTTAATGGCGTATTCTTACAATAATTAGTCTATATATTATGTAAAAAGTCCTTTTTTGCTTCTCTTTCTTTTTTGGTACTATAGAATTTAATTTACCAAATAATTCTACACAATTACCTTTGTTAATAATATCATGCTGTAAAGGAAATCATTTATAAGTCTTCTTTCACTCATTATTTGAAGTTTTAACTCTTCCAACATAGTTTTGTAGCCTACATAATTATCAAACATAGGATAGACATTGTAGTGTACATAATTCAATTGCCTCAAAAATCTTTTTTTCACCCTCTCAGTCATTATGTCATATTTCTTCAAATGCAGGTTCTAAATCACAGAACAATATTCCAATTTGCTTCTTACATATGGAAAGTACAAGAGAAAAGTTCCATTGCTTTCAATATTTTACAAAAAGGCTCTGTCTTAACATCTTGATCCTTGCACATCTTACTTGGCTCGGTCTGACCTCCGAAAGAAAGATGCACTGTCCAGTATGATGGAAAGATTGCATACTCGGATATCTCTTGGTGAGTGATGTGGCCTAGCTCTTGGATTCATAGTCTTGAACCTTTAGGAAATCTATCCAGAATATAATAGAGACCATCCTTTGGTACCTCATCTGTGATTGAATGTGCTCCCATTTCATTCACTGTAGGCTCATCAGTTGTGTCACAAGGGGTTGGGACTGGAGGATTTGAACTTTTTGCTGGGGAATCCTTGACTCATATCCCACTGGCTGCTGGGACTTGATCCACCATGAACTCTTCACTTTTGGTTTCAATTTTAGCATTGCTTCAAGCTACAATCTATCCTAAAATAATCATTTTCAATCCCATAGTACATTCATCGGTGAAGGGTTATCACAATGGCGAATTTCAGGAAAAAAAATGTTCTTGAATTATACTGTGGATGCATGGAAGAGGATAGGAATTCTGAGCAAAATACGTTAAGGGAGGTGATATGAGGAATTAAAGAGGGAATAAAACTAAAACCTACCAATCAGTTGGTAGGATTCTTGAATGAATGGGATTACATTTGAGGAATGAGTTCTTTTAACAAGCTTCAATCCAAATTTTCCTCAAACAGGGATCAGATTGAGATCTAAAGTAAGAAATGCTGCTGCTTCTTCCTGAACTTACAGTATTTCAAAAACTGTTGAAACAAATTGTCACTCTACACCTATTTCCTGGCTTGGTTTGTAAAAACACTGGTAATCTACTTAAAGTAACTCAATAAAACACCAAGGATACAAACTACTCATGGTTAATTCGAAAGCACGCAAGGCATAGTCACCTTCGAGTACCAACAAAATGGTCACCAGTGAGTATTAGGAATACAGTGATGTTATGTGACTTGTCAGCCATTGGTTTGTAAATAAATTCACTTAGTAATATTCCACAATGGTTTTTATTATTCCAACCAAGGTTTCGACTGTAGTTGAGTCATTATCAAGGACCTTGATAATGACTTAACTTGGATTGAAACCTTGGTCGGAATAATAAAAACCATTGTGGAATACAGTGAAACCCGTTTAAAGTGTGGCCCGGATACAGTGTTCTCTGGTTTGTAACGATTCATGGATTGAAATTCCCTTACCACAATGCAAAAAGCATGTGCTTAATCCCGCATTTAGCGTTTCTAGCTTGTAACGTATTCCCACTTGTAACATGCGGATTAGGTCTCATTTGCCCTCGCTCTTCCCACTTATAACGTTTTAAAATTAGACTTTTCATTGATCATGGTATACAATTTACACAACTACAAGAAAAGAGCTTTCGAACATATCGCATTATCACAGACCGTCACCGTAAAACGTTAACACTATGCCGCCGTCTCGCAGCGCCAGTCACCTCACATCTTCCCACCCCGTCTGCTTTAGCCGTCGAGTTGAGTCCCGTAGAAGAGTCCCGTAGGCTTCTGCGATATTTTGATGTCTGCTTGTATCGTAGCTACTACATATGCAGTCATGGAGGATTTTCAAGTTGAATGTGGAGTGGTGGGCTTCTTCCTTTAAGTGTTTGGCAAAATATGATTTGGGGTTACTATTCACCAAACACCCTTTGTGTTCAGACACCCAAGTTACAAAATTCGTACCCATATGTCCCACAAACACACCACCACATGTGTCGCACTTAAGTTCATAAACACCAGATTTTAACATGTGGTCAACGAGTCCTTAGCATAATTGAAAAAGGTTCCAAGAGTTCTTGGTGTGTAAAAACTAACTCTGTACTTGTCTCTGGGAAATGATTTGGCTGCTAATGTAGACAGTACGATATCCTTTGTGTATCATTTAAAATGCTGTTCTACAACATCTCGCCTGAGAAAGAAGAATTTATTCCCCAATCTTAGTTCATGGAGAATTCCTATCCTCTTCCTCTCCTCCCCAGTGCTCTCCCCTCCATTATCCTCTTCAACATTACACATGTCATCAAAGCACCCTCCATCCATCACTTCTGCCTCCTCTGAATCTTTGCCACCAATTTCCTCTCCAAACATATCCTATGCCTCCTTGTTTGTCCTTTTTGCCATCCAGCTCACCCTCTCCATCTTTCTCCCCACCCACATTTGAAACGCCTCTAGTCTGTGCACATCCTCGACCAGCTTCACACTCCATATTAGAGTTTTCACCAGCCTTTCCCTTGCATCTCTACTCAGACCCCCCCCTCTTCAATATCCTCTTCTTTGTAGATGCGTCTTTAGCCTTGGCAGCTGTACACATGTCCCTACCCATTTTCCTCCAAAAAAACCACCCAGATATGTAAACTTCCCAACCTGCTGTATTTTGCGCCGATATTACATGAATTTTTCCATTTTGTCAACTTGCAATGTTTAATTATGTTTTAATGCTAAGACTTGTCTCATGAAGGTTGCTGAAGGTGATGGACTGCCGGACACGGTGTGTGGCCCATGTTCAAGAAAGCTGATGGAATTCAAAGAATTCACAAAGATGTGTTATGAGTCTGACTCAGTATTAAAAAGCAATATACTTGTCAGTGGTATAAAGGTGAGTGCATTGGTGTAAGGGATTAGCTTATTTGTAGTCTGGAGAGATGTGTGTGAGGTGGGATCTTTATTTGGTCCTTCTGTGCACTTAGTGATATTGTATTTTTGTCAAAGAAAAATTAATAATATGGTGGACTCCTCCTAGCAAGAACCATGTTCATATGAAGTTTTCACTTTTGCGAAGCAAATCGTAGGTCCCGATCAAAGGGGTATCTAAATGTATGGTTAACACATCTTCTGGTAGTCGTCGTCAACGAGAGGTCTTGGTCTCTTGGAGCGACCATCTCTTGGGCTATCCCCCTTTCATTCTCGCTCACACATTTAGCGAACAGAAGCCTGGGCTCTCCTCCCACCATTGAGAATTTCTTTCGCTGGTCAAAATTTTCCCGTCGAGCATATTCTCCCTCTGCAACTGTGGGGAGGAAGGTCTTCCCGTTCTGCTTGTTAATTGCCTTCCCGTGTGGGAGGCGTGGTTCGACCATGTTGTCACATCAACGTCTACTTGGGACTTAGAAATTTTTCAGCTCCGAGGTGGTAAGTTTTTTTGGACAGGAGTATACTTATACATCTGCACTCTGAGGATTGTGTCATTGTCAAAATGAACGAATGTTTAAAAATATACCATACACTTAACACTCTTTGAATGTTTGATTATCTTCTAGTAAATAAATAACATATTAAAAACGACGCCTGTATTGACTTTTTTCTGTGGAATTTCTTACTTGAAGTGTTTCGTGCTATACTTTCCACTTTTCTCCGCTTGGTAAACCTCTTGAATGAGAGACCAGACCGCTGTGAAAGGGTAAAACATCGTACAGATTTTTGTAGTTCTCAGGTCCCTATTTCCTCTTATGATTTCTCTCTTCGTATTTCCATTTGTCTAACATCCATACTCACCTCTCATCTTCAAATATCAAATTATTTATCCCATCCCCAAGACTAATTTTTCTTTTCCCCTTCCTTCTCCCTTTATACTTATTCTACTTCCTGTCCTCCTTCACCACTCTTATAAATCTTAGAAGTCCATTTCTCAATTGACTGTACAAATTTCATCTGTGACCTTATCATCATCCTAACATTTCAAGTTCCTACTAATACTGCTTCTTTTTCTTCCTCATCTCTGTCGTAGTCCTTGCATCCTTGGTTGTTGTTGTGTAAGGATGTTTGAAGCTGATGACTCCAAATGCTTAGCTCCTTTCTGCTGGATACTAAACACTGTAGGGGGCTTTTTCCTGTAGTTCTAGAATTCAATACTCTGATGCATGCTTCCATATTTTGGAAAATTGATAGTCAAGGGTTTTCCTAATGCCGTTCCTAATTGTATTTTTCCTTTGACACGGATACATAAACAGTCTTTTGTATGTTCCTACCCTTCAACTTATGTCGCATGAGTCGCCAAACCAGTAGAATTATGCATTATTTCAAAACCAGTCCACCTCTGAGACCCATCACAGCATGCTAACCCTTCCACCATAATGAGGTTGAAGCCCAAGGGATGGGTGACGATGCATAATGCTGTAATTAACATTATAAATACTCATGAAGATTACTGATATGAATGTACTATCAGACAGCATGAAAAGCTATTTACTATCATTATTAGGATTGAAATCAAGGAAACTTGAGCTCTACAGCCCCATAAAATAACTAAATTAGGTGAGAATATTTCTCCAATGGCCATAATTATTGTCAATACTCGTCAAATGAAAGAAAATATTTATGGTGTTGGTTTAACTGAATCGTCAGTGACCAACCGCAGCCTCTCAACCAGAAAATCCTCTGTGGTGGTTTATGGGAACATTAATTCCTTGCCAGTGACCATCCACAGACACACACACTCAACCCATAATGGGATCCTTCACAGGGCTCAAGAGACCCCATTAAGGATGCGTGGGTTATGACCACAAACATGCAATATGTGAATGTTTATGGGAATATAAATTCCAGGCACAAACACAGAGCAATCACTCACACTAGCACTCAGAAAAGTCACTCACTCACACATTCAAATGGGCCCAACCTCTGGAAGAATCAGACTTGAGATGAGCTTGGTCACAGAGAACAAAACAGGAAAAGACGAGGGTGTGCATCTGATAGACGTATTTTGGCAACAAGGTGGCCCTCGTCAGTGTTATTTTGTTATTAATACAGGGTGGCGATCGTCAGGGAATTTTGAATTTCTGAATAAGTCAGGGAATTCTCGTAAAAGTCAGGGAGAAACTGGAATAGGAATCCTCATTTTTTTTACCATTACGTTCATTGGCCAGTCTTTTTTTCGCCCCTTATTTCACCAATTAAAACTAACATCCGTCGCTGATGTACATGGAATAGCACCATCAATTCGTGGAGTTTTCAGTTGTGATTCTTTTTTATAATAATAATAATAATTATGTTTCTTCTTCCTAACATGTTTCATTACAAATATTTCTTTCTATCTTAAGGAAGTAATGTAGCCTATAAGGCATTGAGCCTGTGTTTAGGCTAATTTCAAAATCATTAATGCTGAAAACACATCAAACCATGATTAACAAAATATGAAAAATATACAAACTAAATAGGTGCGTAAAAAAAAGAAATATTACCTCTGTGCTGGCTTTAGAAGTTACAAAAATAAAAATAAGGCAATTGTACTACAAATGCAATTGAAAATACAACATACTTATTATATACTAAATTGACTGACCCTTTACAATAAGGTTTCTATATCATCAAATGTCAACAACCATTTTAGAATCAGTCTTTGATACCTATTGAAATGGGTAGATTCTTTTACATTATTTGGCAGGAGATTATACAATTTGGGCCCCATGTACAGAAAACATCTTTTATACATTGTGAGATTAGGTTTGGGTGTAGGGAACCAGAAACCTCTTCGAAAATTAAACATGATATCACTCCCTAATAAAGATGGACTGTAACCACTACGTAAATAAAAGATTTTCAGTACTTTATAGCAGTACAAGTACCTCAGTGGGAGTATTTTTAATTCATTAAACAGAGGAAGGGAGTGTTCATAGCGATTTTTTGTAATATACGTATTATTATTTTTTTGTATGAAATAGGCTGACTTAAAAGTGCTGTAATAAGCTACGCCCCAACACGTAAGTTCATATTCCAGCTTTGAGTGCACTAAGGCATAGTAAATCATTTTACGAACAGAAATCGGACATTTGTTACGTATAAAATAAAATTTTGTGAGACTACACTTTAAGTAAGTACATACATTTGAAATTTGCATATCCCATTTCAAGCGATAATCTAAGGTTACTCCCAGGTATTTAACTTCTTTTGCCGTTTTAATGACAGGGCAATTACAAAGATCGCTTGAACAGGCCGAGGTGTGATACAGTAAATTTACGTCAAAATTATAACAGTCACATAAATCATAAAACATACATTGCGTTTTTCTTTCATTCAATTCCAAACGAGTTTTAGTTGTGAATCAGACGTACAATGTATCCCTTTTGTATATCCTTATTGCGATATTTGCCAAGTTGTGTTAAAAATCATGATCATGCTGTATTATGCTCATCACAAGAAATCCGAGGCTATGTTGTTCGGAAAATTTTACCTCTCGTTTTTTTTAACTTCCAAAACTCAGGCCGAGAAGTAGCTGGAGCACACTCTTCTTCTTCAGTGTTCAACCCTGGGGTTGGTTTGCAGTAGTACGCCATTCCTCTCTTCTGTCTGCTTTTCTCTTCATTTCTGTGTGTGTGGTGCAACCCATATCATTCACAATCTGCTGCATGAATCGTCCCCGGCGATTCCTTCCCTCTATAGCTCCTTCTGCTATTGTTCTAACGATGTTGTCGTGTCTTAGAATGTGCCCTACGAGTTTGTCTCTTCTTGTTTGGATATGCCTCCACAGGGATCTGGTTTCTTGAACTCTTTTCAGTACCTCTTCATTCGTGACTCTATCTTTCCAGCTGAGCTTCAACATCCTTCTGTAGAGCCACATCTCCAGTGCTTCTAACCGCCTTCTCTCTTGTTTTCTTATTACTCATGTTTCGCTCCCGTATAACTAGCTTATAGTAAATACATGCTTGCAGTTCTAAAAATACGAGGCGATGATTAGAATACTTGGAAATTTAAAGCTGCCGTAGGAATTCATCAGAAAAAAGTATTCCAATCATGGGTGACCTTTTGGCTATCAGTCAGGGAATTTGAAAATTGGATATCATTAGCCACCCTGTCTGTATTAGGATTGGCAGCTTTTTCATTTATGATTATGGGAGGTATTACATAACACAAACTTTGGTGCTTATTCAAAATGAAGTTATTTTTATTATATTTGACAATGCATCATGTAATTTTCTTGATATCTGTGTACATGAACTGTAATGGAATATTTGCATACATCAGATATTCTCAACAGTCCATGGGAAGATTGATGAAAGAATAGGCAGAAGCCAGAGTCCTCTGCATTGCAATTTTGTAACTACTGGGTGAATTCCCACTTTGTGGTGAAACTCTAGAAGTATTATGAGGCAATATATAACTCGAGCAATATGCAAATATTAGGCAAAAAGTTTAGCGAAATATACTCTAGAATCATATTTGTAATCAACTTATTTTGTCTTTCATAATGATGGCTTGTGTTGATTTTTCTAAGGCATTGTTTTGTAATTCTCTGTATTTTCTAGAATGAACCAATGGATGCAGTTCCTAATGGTGAAACACCAACTAAAAAAGTGATTTGCAGAGGGGAACTCATTGGCCAAGATGAATCAAAAGTTAGAGCCATGCGTGGTGTTGTAATTAAATCACTAGAGACAAGAAATTTGGTGAGTAAACTTATTCTTGAATGTCTCTGGAAGTGAGTTGGCTCATAATGGTCTTACTATTTAAGTGGTTCAAACATGTACTATGATATTTGAACTATGCCTGGAGATGTGAAATTTGGTGAGCTTATTATTGAATATCTCCCTAAGAGAGTTGAATGTATGGTTATGCTAAATGCATACTGGTATACATTATGGTTATGCTAAATGAAAATGATGTCTAAAATTTCTGTCTTTATTTTCAAGAAAAATTATGTGTTTTTAGGCCTACTAGTGTCACTTAAATTGGTGGTGAATTTTATCTTCCAGAATGATGTAAAAGACATGGCTGTCTCTCGCGTATTACTGGCAGAAGAAGAGACCAATGGAGGAGAGAACTTATATCAATATGAATCTAGAGAGGGATCTATGAATGATATGGTCAATGTACCAATGGAAAATGGAGATCTGGTAAGGACGAATTACTTTGCGCTCTAGCCCCCTTCTTTCTGGGGATCTACATTACATGCTGCGCAGCGAGCTGCAGCAGAGGGTTTTAGGAAAACAGCCAGATAAAGCAGAGGGTAATTGAAAGCTGAAAAGGTGAAGGGTATTTTGGAAGGGTTTTGAGTGAAGGTCAGGTTTGATGACAGTCGCTTATTGTGTGTGGAAACTATGCATTTTTGAACACATCTGTTTGGCTATGTATCCTTCTTATTTTTTCCAGTTTTATCAGACCTAGAGATGTAGTGTGGCATCAAAAAACAGTAAAACCTCGTTAATTCGTAATTGAAGGACCAAAAAAATTGGACTTCGAATTATTCGGGTTCGAATTAAACGTACTTTCCGAAAGTAAACAAATATATTTCGAATTTTCCAGAAAACCATTGTTAAACTACATTTTTAATCTACAGGTACAGAATACACGCTATTTGGAGTAGTTGATGACCACAATTCTTCAGTTTCGTGAGAATAAAATATTGCGAGGTTATCCGACTTAGGATAATTTGGAGTAGTACGCTTTTTTTCGACGCGATTGCACGAAAAAAAGATCTTCGGGCATGAATCTGAATGCGGTGATTCACCTATCAATTGTTTCCAACATCCAACAACGGCGCCGCGTGTTGTATCAGCCCGCAAATATTGGAACGCCTGCCACGTACGTCCATTACGACAATTTCCTGCCTCACTGAATTTTTCACCCATCAATCACCTCAATCTTCACACAAATTGAACCGCGGGTACAGTCGGCTTGAGTAAATTTGGCGAGATAATTATTCAACGTACAGATGAGGCGATCTTCTGCGTCCACGTTTCATGCTTCATAATCCAAGTTCTTGGCAAAAGGAGCACCATGCATCGACATAATAGTACAGCTTATCCGTCCTTACCATCGGTGTGATGCTCCATGGACCTGTACTGGGTCTCAATCGGTCAAGAAAGTGCCCATGCTTTCCGAGAATGCATTACGCATTCTTCCCTTTTGGATGGAGAGAACGGTAGAGCATCGACTGAAGGTCAGCTAGGGTCTCCCCTCCCTTCCTGAGTACGGGGAAACCCAGGAAAAAATTATGACGCAGTTTCGGAATCTCACCCCTCGAAAGCAGGCCTTTCTCCCTCCCTTGCCTAGTGATTCGCAAGAAGTGCGGGGTAAGAGCAAATATATGATAAAAAGAATACAGATAAAGTTTGCAAGTAAAGCTCACCAGCGACCAGGGGAAGACACAGGAATCTGATGATCGAAGCGAAGTAAGTTAGAGGAAAACGGATCAGGATCGTCTCTCTGGACTACTCCACCACGTCTATTTCAGAGGAATGGAATGAAAAATTTTACCTTGTCCGTAAGGTAATACATATGTTGTAAGTCAGCGAAAAATGCCAGTAGAATCCCAAAGATTGAGTTCGATATTCTGTGAAAAATGGCATTTATGATTTTGCAAAAAATGTCATATTTCCAAAGAATATATTGACGATTTTTTGGTAAAGTTTTATTGGAAATGAAAATGGTTATAAATGTTTGAATTACCATTCTAGCTACCAGCTACCTAAAAACACATTACAAAAGTTATTTTTTGGAAAAAAATGAATCTATAGTCGTTTGTTTACTTTTATTTTCGTAGAGTTCGTGCACATGTTTACGCAGAATGCCCAAGGCTTGGGAAAGATTTTCATCGGAATTTAGTCTTTCTCGTAGCGCCATTTCCACTGTCGATATAGCAGAAAATGCCTCTTTACGAGTCACTCGCGTATTTATCAGATGCTCTTCGGCCTCCTCTTCTCCCTACGAATCTTTTACTTATGTCCCGCATCTGTCGCCATCGAATTCATTTGACTTACAATTAGCAACCGTGGTGTCTTCAACGGGGCATTTTTCGAAAGTGGTGATCACATTATCATTGCAACGGACGTAATCCGGAAAATTAGTTGGACACTCAATTTCACCATGTATTTCAGGCCAGTTGAAATCTTCACCTGAGTCACTTACGTTTAAAGCCATTTCTTCCCCAAAACCGGCTTTACGGAAGCAGTTTGCAATAACTGATGAGGAAACTTCATTCCAAGACGCGCAAATATTCCTCGTCGCATCCAGCACGTTCCACCTCCTAATGTCTTGAACGGGAATTCTTGCGGTCTCCCTGATCATGTACCTCACCAAGTTCTTTCTATACGATCCCTTGAGGCAATAAACAATGCCCTGATCAAGGGGCTACATGTAGCTAGTGGTGTTAGCGGGAAGGAAAACGACTCGAATATTATTTTGATTGAGCCCTTCAATACTGTGAGCAGTGCACTGATCTATTAAAAGCAGAATTTTTCGAATCTGGCCAGCCATTCTTCTCTCAAAGCTTGTAAGCCACTCACGAAATAAAGCCGCGGTCATCCAAGCATTTTTATTAGCACGATAACCGCAAGGAAGGGTTTGAATTCCTTTGAAATACCTAGGGTGGGCGTACTTTCCTATCACCATAGGCGGAAGTTTTTCGGTGCCATCGGAGTTGCAACACAGTGCGATTCTTCCCTCCGCGGCATCTTTCTCCTTTCGCGGCGAGCGTCTTATCCGGCAGAATGTTATAGAAGATTCCACTCCCACCCATATTAGAATCTTTTGGAGCGTAGTCCTGTAAAATGTGTTTGAAATTTTCTCGCCAGCTTTCAGCAGAACCTACGACGTCCACTGATGTGCCTTCTCCAGACACGCACAAAGACAATATTATTCCTCTTATGGAATCTTACTTTCCTGTTTTGAGTTCGCATCCTCTTGACTTTCTCTCACGGACTGCTAGACAACTGACTTCACGGCCTCTCTCTGAACGTATCCCATGTAGCGGTATTGGCTGCAAACGGGAGTACTACCTCATCCTAGACGCGATCAGCTCCATCGAGGAGCAACAACCCGGTCATACGGTATAATCTTCGGACGCCCTGGCTGATGGTTTCTCAATCCAAGCCATAACTACGTGCTTTGGCATTGCTTTGCTGAGCTAGGTCATTACAATGTAGATATGCACTACCTTGTGGACTTTCTATCTGTATTGCATTGGCGAGTCCTAAGTACAAAGTCGGAAAATCAGTCATTTTAGTTGTTAAAAAATTACTATTCCTATAGATCACTGGATGTTCTTGCTTGAAGCTAACTTTAATGCATGTTGACGCAGTTCCATAATGTTAGATAATTCAATAATAACTAACGTGTATGTTTTGTTCTGCTAGCTCTGTTGGAGATGGAGACTCAAGCGTGATGAAAAACGTACCGGAACAAGTGCCGTATGGTAGGTACATTAAAAAAAATGAATACGCGAATCACGCAGTGAAGCGCTTCACCAAAGCATAGTTCAAGATTGCGGAGGCGAGGCCCATTGTCTAAATAATTCTGACAAAAGTAAAAATGATAAGATTTAAAAAGCAGCTCGCGGCGCTATTACGTATAATTGTACAGAAGGGAATACCGTTGAGTCCCTGGTCGAGGCTTTAAAAAAAAATGGTCCCAAGCACATATTATTAAGTAAAAATTATTGCTAATTATTTGCGTGGGACGATATTGGGACGATAATAATTGGCTGTTTAAAACAACATGCCTTACTCAAGGGGCAATCCTACGAAACTCAGCAATTGGGGATCTGTCAGGAAATACACAAATGGTTAGATAGGGTTCAGGAAGTAGATGCGGTTATGCTGGCCCAAGACCTTCGGCAACGTGCCTTACGATAAGGTAAAAGAAAAGATTAGGAAACTAAAAAATGGATGATTTATAGAGAGACCTTATTATGGAGTAAATGTCAGTAAGTTCGTCCTGGAAACGAACTCTCTACCGAATTTTATGTGGACGACTGCATTTTCCACGGGAAAGTCTAAGACGATAGTGATATTGAAGTCCATTGAATAACAACCAAAAGATAAATAAATGGGTTGTGAATAACGAAATAGAATTAATTATTGCAAAAAGCAAATTATTCAGATTCTCAAACGGTAGGGCACGTGCGATAAGGGAAGAATGGATAATTGTCGCTGCATGGGGATATAACCAAGATGAATTTCCAAGCAGCCAAGTATTCCAAGGAAAATATTCCTTTGGAAGCGACCCAGGAGTGAGGTGTGTAAGATAACACGTTAATTGTAACTTGACACTCTGTTTTCGAAGAAAAATGCGCCAGCTCCATGACCGAAGCTCGCAGCTGCGGTGGTGTCGTGTTCCGCTGTGGAAGGAGAGAGGAAGACTTGGAAGGGGAGGGAACTCTCAAGTTCCACGCTCCAACGAATTTTCCGATACATGCTTAGGAGGTCGCGCTCACGGCCTACGACCGTCGCACAGTCGTCCAAAGTCCCCAAAACCTGGCCAAGGTAAGAAAAATAAAGTATCTACTTAGAGGATTTTGATTGCTGGATCGGTGAGAGGAAAGGTTACAAAGTCGAAAGTCACAGCAGTTGGGTAAACATTTACCCACTTGCGCACACTATTCACATGGACAACGAGCGCCTTACGGGTAACAAGTGCATCGAGCGTGCGTCCATAAGAGCAAACTTATTTTTTAAGTGCTGCCAATTCGTTCTTGGTGAAGAGAATTAATTTCTGGAAGATGGAGTCTCCAATAGAAAGTTAGTACTACAAGTTGATATTATTTAATTTTTCAATTTTTAAATATATTTTTTAAACAAGGCCGTTAAAATAATGGTGTTTTTGAGCGAAAATCCGCGCTTCAACTAACCAAAAGTTAATGAATTCCGGATAATTCTCATATAAACTATACATCACATTCTTAAGAATTTAATAATCTTAACCGTAGCTCGAAGAATAGCATCTACAATCCTCTAATTCGATAGTTATTAATAATATAAAGTTCGATTTTTCTCCCGAAAAACGAGCTTGGCTTGGAGCATGCTGCACTCGACTGTATATGAATGATTTTGTGAACTTCCCATAACATTCATTTGTTATATATTATTGAACACATGCACCATTTTTTATTGCAGCTCAATTACAATTGCAGGTAATAATTAAAGGAATTTCGAATAATTTGTCCAAAATATTTTGGCCTACTCCGACTAGACTGGTTTTATATAACCTCAAAAGCACAACTAATTGCATCAAGGCCATTCTTTTTTCAATTAAGAAAAATTTTGCGAAAAGTTTGCAAAAATATATTTTTTGCAATTCTGACTGCGGATTTGGTTTTAGCACACTCAAATACATGAGTATGCAAACTTTTATCAAAATTGGAATACTGTTTCTCAATGTGACCAACTTTCGGGGCATATTGACCACTGTGCGTCGTCCCATCTTGCGAGGGAGAATCACACTAACTCGTCATCGTATTTTACTAAAGAGCAGGCAGAATAGGAAGCTTTTCGCAGCCTTCTATCAACAGATGCCTCTGTTCGCAGCCCGCGGCGTCCGATGTAGTTCCCGGAGTCATCTGTTTTGAGCGCAACGGTCGCGCCCGGGCTCCGTCCCTTGCCGGTGGAGGGAGGGGTGACGGAGAGGAGCAGAGCCTCCTCTCTTGACTTGAATTAGCTGACATTTGTAACTTGATATTCGGGGAAAAAATGAGCCGGCTAAATTACCTAGGGTTGCAGCTGCGACAGTATCGTGTTACGCAGGGGAAAGTGAGAAGAAGACTTTGAAGGGGTATGACTCAAGTTCCATTCCTGATATAGGTATGTTAAGGAGACACTCTCACGGTCTACGACCCTGGCAGAGAAACGGAAGTACCTACTCATGAGATATGTGGTATGGGGAGAACAGCTTAATTCCAAATAGATATGTAGTAAAGGTTGGTTTTCAATAGCGGGGCAAAGTTAATCACTTTGAAATAAGCGCTTCCAGCCTAGTAAAATACGCCGCCGCCGAGGACAACTTGGAATTAACGGATAAAATCGGGAGTCACGGGGCGAGATGTGACTTCGAATTACATATTAAGCGGTATTTCGAATTATCCGTACCATCTAGCACGCAATTCCCTATACAGTTTGCCGGGGACAGCTCACAACTTCGAATTTAAGCGGGTTCGAACTAACGAGGTTTTACTGTAGTATTTTCTGTGTTACTCTGAAACATCTCTTCTGAGTTTCTTGAGCAATCTAAGTCTTGCATGTCGTCCTGCGAAACGCAGCTTGCGCTCTTCCTTTATGATATCCTGAAATCTGGTGAATCCAAAAAGCAAGTCGACGCAATATTCCTAGATTTCAAGAAGGCATTCAATAATGTTCATCACAAAAAACTCATTTATAAAGTCCAATCATGCAGAGTTAATAAAAAAATACTGTATTGGGTAAGGGACTTCCTCAGTGATCGAAAACAAAAAGTAGTTATTGATGGTTTCTGCTCTGATATGGTCGGAGTCACATCCTGTGTTCTTCAAGGCAGCGTGATTGACCCTCTTTTATTCTATATTTATAGTAATGACCTAAGTCCTCGAGTTAGCAGTAAATTAAGACTATTTACAGATGATATAGTTATCTACCGTGAACTAAGCGAAGATGCAGGCTTTCAAGTTCTGTCATCAGACATTAACAAGGTTCATTCATGGTGTCAGGAGTGGGGGTTAGAATTAAATATCAGCAAATGCACCACAGTTCACTTTCTGCAAAAGTCATCACTCAAATTCCATACCAATACTGTGGGTGGAGTGAACATAAAATGTTCTGATACTGTAAAATACCTTGGAATTACCTTAACTTCTGATGTATAATGGGAAACACAAGTACAAAACATATGCGGCACAGCATTAAAGTAACTAGGTTTTCTTAAACGTATAATAGGAAGATCCTGGGATGAAAAAGTAAAAGAGAGATGCTACTTTATCTGGTTAGGCCACACCTCGAATGCACCGCGAGCATTTGGGACCTTGGTCATAAAAATTTAACCAAAAAAATTAATTAAATACAAAGAATAGTAGCATGCTTCGTTAAAAATTGCTAAAAGCGAACATAGAGATTCACAACTTTTAGAGGGATTAAGGTGGGAGTCGCTATAGACTCGGAGGCTACATGCTATGTGTAGCGCCGGTTCACGGGAGAAGTCAAGAGTAGGTAAAGAAAACAACTTGTTCATGCGGAAGCTCAAGCGAGACTTCCTTTATTGTCCTTCCTCTACAAAAAGGTTTTCCCCGCAGAGGTCCACCACCTCTCAGGGGCCCCCTACTCTGGGATTCACTGGGATTACCCAGGGCGCATGCCGACTTGGGCTCTCTCCGTTTCAATCGGCTCCAACCGCTACACTGCCTCCTCCTTTGAAAGAATCACGCCCCCACGATAATATTCAGGCTTGGGTGGCACCTGCAGTGTCGTCGGTCTCCCACTTATGGTCCTCCTCAACCTGCCTGTAACAAATAGAAAAACAAAGAAAGAAAAATAACCCCTGGGCCTTCCCCATCCTTTATAGCCCAGCCTGGAACCTCTCTGGTTCCCTTGTAATCCTTCTGGGATACCGCGCAATTCACGAGTCCACCAGAACGGGTTCGCGTCCTGAATTCTGGGCCGACTCCTGGGGCGAAGCGGTGGTGTATTTTAACCACCTTTTTAGGTGGTTAAAATACATTTTTAGGTGGTTAAAATACACCACCAGGCGACGTCGAGGATTGCCGATCTTTTTCTCTCTGTAAGTGACGTCGGACAGTCTCCTTATCACTTGGAAGGGGCCATCAATGAAATTTCCTGCATTTTCCCTTTGTGGCGGGGATGTGAAGCTACACCTGCCCTTCCTCAAAGGGGTTCCCACGACACTGTCGATCATACTGTTCTTTTTGTCGGAGTTGAGCTGACCCTAATCTTTCCCTAGTTAGAGGGTGAGCTTTTTCAAGGCTTTCTCGTAAGCGTCTCACATACCGCGTCTCTTCGTGGCACTACCCCCGCCTGCACCTTAGGGACCCTCCACTCCAACTCAGTCGGGAGTCGCATCTCCCTACCAAACATCTGAAAATACGGCGTAAACTCCGTGCTGCTGTTTTTGGCCGAACGATAGGCCAGCATTACGGAATCTAAATGTTTATCCCGTTTATCCTCGTTCTCCTCCCACTGGCTCAACATTCCCTTTAATGTCCTATTAAATCGTTCGACCTGGCCATCGGACTGCGGGTGGTAGGATGTTCTTGTCTTTACCACGCCCATTAATTTGCACATCTCCTGGAAGAGGCGGGACTCAAATTGTCGCCCCTGGTCCGTGTGGATTTCCCGAGGTGCTCCCCACCTACACACACAGCCCTTGAGTCGATCGGCCACTGTCTCCGCCTCTTGGTTGCACATCACATTGACCAGAATTGGTCCGAATCGACCCTCCATGGGTCCCTGATTCGATGACGTACTCTGGCAGACCGCACGGCGTCTACCCGTAAAAGGGAGTTGGGGGATACCTAATCCCAATTTTTGTGCCACGGGCTCCTCCGGCTCTCATTAGATGTGCGGTAAGTTTTTGCAAAAGCGAGACTGACAGGGACTCTTCCTTCGTTGTTGAGGAAACTCAACAGATACGGATACTGCGGGGAGGCGGTGGCGTTTGACGTCAATGGGCCACCGCCTCATGGTGTCGGCCTCTCAGGGGTTGTGGTTCGCTTACCTTCCATTTCCTTTTCCTTACCTTTTCCCACTACCCACCATGTTTGGCGATGAGCAAAAGCTTCCTGCCAAGAGGGGTGGGGAGACCCGAAACACCTGTCTCCGCCTCTTGGTTGCACATCACATATGCCTCGGTCCACTTTGTAAACTCTCGGCGACCACCAATATGTATCTATTTCCCGACCTTGTCTGAGTAAGCGGCCATTAATGTCTGCGGAAATTCTTTCCATTTAATCTCCACTTGGACAATGTCCCTAAGGCGCTCGTGGATGATGGGGTGGGCATTTCCGACGTGAACAACCTTCACACCCGCAGCACCACACTTCCACGTCCTTCGTGTACCCAGGCCAATAGTACCGTTCTCTCACTTCGGCCATTGTATTTTCATACCCTAAGTGGCCTCCAAAGGGGGAGTCGTGCAAAGACCAAAGAATTTCTTCTTTCGCCTCTGCCGGTAAAATTAGCTGCAGGCGGTCAGGGTCTTTTCCTTCTCCCTCCCACCGTCGATAAACTACCCCAATAGATCTCTTCTCCCCCCAACCCCTCTACCATATCCACTCCATACTTATGTAAAGCTATCGCCCCTGTACTTAAAACAGGACCTCTGAGGATGATGTTATAGTATCGAAACCGGTTATGTATTTTAATAAAAAGTGTGAAATTTACTAAGTCATTTTTCTTTTACAAGAGGTATGGTGATGGAGGTGAATTTTATGTTTATGTGGTGTCTTAGGCCTGCTCCACACTATTTAAGATGTATTAAACAAGGAACATAGGGCGAGAAGCCTTGAACACTGCTAGGGCATTCAAGAACTTTCAAGATGGCCATGCAAAGTAGTCGCTCTACTATTCATGTAAGGACTGGAACAACCTTTCACACCATTAAACAAAACTGTAATGTACTTTGATAGTGATTGTCGAATTAAATACGTGACTAATGGAAGGGCCTAAGGAAAAGGGGTCCATACTTGCTTGGTATGTAAGGGATTTCTTAATATATGACTTAGTTCAGTCTGGAATTGAATAACAAAATGAATGAGAACAGTGGTGTAGCTAGATTGGCCTTTTACATTGAAGTGGCGATGGTAGCCATGCATGTCGAAGCTGAGGGAAGAAATAATCGAAGAATTTTGTCTTGGGAATGGCTACGATAGAGTATACTGCTGGGGCTGAGAGGTTGCTCTGCTGCAAATTGGAGACCAAATCATTTGCTAACTTCCTGAGGATGAATAGCCAAAATTTTGGAGTTTTTGCTGCTAGTCTCCCGTATAACATCAGAGAATGACAACATCCTTTGACAGTGCATTTCTGTGAAACACAAGTTGGCAGTTACTCTTTGGTTTTTTGCGACTGGTGAACACTATGATTATAATATTTTTATTTGCTCAAGGACCATGATTTTCTTGGATTACATATAATAAGGCACTTCAATTTAAATAAACCACAGAAACTGTACATGCACATAATAATATGCAATACAATAATAGTACACAAAATTAAATAGTAATGGACTCAGTCAGTAGAAGTAACATTTAGATATTCATATATGGAATAAAACATAATTTTGGCGGTATCTTTTTAATTTGTATTTAAAGTTAGTATTTCCCTTAATACATATTTTTAATGCTTTTGGGTAAATTGTTATATAGCCTAAAACTCATTTCCTTAGTCTCTATTTTTACTACTTTGGTTCTTATATTGTCATAATGGATACTATGCCTAACTCTGGTGAAATAGTGGTGATGGTTACTATTAAGGGAATAATTCCTATATTATTTTTTATATGTAGGATTAAAACCATAATATATATACAAGGAAGAGGTAGTAAATTTAATATCTGAAATATAGGCCTTGATGGAGCACTATGAGATTTCCCAGTAATTATCTTGACAGCTTTCTTTTGTATTTTGAAATTGACTTGAGAAAAGCTAGCTGAGCCCCAAAATATTTTACTATAGTTGAATACATTTCCCCATAGTATAAGTGTAGTAGTACATACTGTTTTGCTTGTACTATCACATACTATAGACAAGGGATCCCTAATGCTACACATTTAGTCCCCGAGACAATGTTTGCCTACAAAGAAGTACGATACAAGATGTAGATATAACTTTTGGTTAGACTCCCTGTCACTATTAACCATTTGAGTGCCGACCGATTTTATAGGTACTATGCTAAAATTGCCGTAGCATTTTTGCTTTAAGCTTCATAAGTAATCTGCATTTAGGTGCCATCTATGAACAATCAGTGAAATACCAGCATCTAAGAGAGCGCTATCACACCCCTGGCACTTTTCGCGGCAGACAGGAGGAGCGTGATAGCGCTCCTCGGCACTCTTAAGGGTTAATGAAAATATTTTATATTCAGTCGGAGGAGTAATTGTAATAAAAACTGAAAAATAATCCAACTAACAGAATTGAACCAGGGACATTAGTTCTGGCACCTGTGGACACTAGCCACTAAGCCACGTGACTTTAGGGGACTGAGTAGGAAATAAAGATGGCATTTCTAATTTTTTAAATGGCCTCCACAAGCTTTTGTGCTTATTGCCAGTTATTTTTTGATGATAAGTGTACTATATGTTTCTTCTTATTTGGACTCCCAATACATTTATTATTTGCGTATGTCTTGTCAGGTGTCATATTTTTTAGGAGAACTGGCTCAGGAATGGTAAATTATCAAAAATACTCTGCCGGTGTCTCTCTCTCGTCTCTGCTGGTCACTGGCTTCAGTATTTTTTTTAAGTACCTAATAAAAATTTTAAAATATTCTTTGTATTTCTTCTGAGTATCTTATTTGAACACGAACAAAATATTATATGCACGACTAGTCTGGTTCCATATTTTGGAGGGAAATTAACTCAGGAATGGTATACTATCTTAAATTCTCACTGTGCCAACAATTGATGATTCCTAAATATTATGAACAGTAGCAATGATTTATAGAAGTGCAGAGATGATAAAAATATACCAAAATACCCTTAGGAAAGTTATCCCAAAATACGAGGTGAGAGATGGTCCTTGTTCCCCATTCGTCTCTAGAAATATTTTATTGTCGATGTATACCGTAATACACCTGGTACAGCTTTTGTACGCCTTTGATAATTTAAAGCACAAAAGCACTTGCACGTTAAATAGTGAATATGTCACATTAAACTGTTAATTTATTATTAAATAATAGTATCACATGCTAGATGCTTCCATATGGAGCTTATTCTCCATTATGGCCATCGTACATTGGGCAGACTGAAGTCCAACCCCATTGGTCGATACGGTTCGAGACCATTCTGATTCAAGAGAAGATTGAGCCATTCCAAACAAGACAAATTGATGGCAACAATGCCTTTCAAGAGAGTTCAAGACGAGATTCTGCCACCATGACGTTTCAAATGATGCCATGTCCACTCAAGAGAGCTTGATTAAGGAGTCTTGAATGAAGTTTGGTGTGAAACTGGTTTTACTTTAATATCTCTTTATTTTCCTTGTAACCACCTGTGGTTCGTAGCCTCCGTACCAACCACCTGTGGTGCTTAAAAAAAAGGTTTTTTAAACGAATTAGGTCAGCTGCGTAGCTTTCTTATGTTATCAGTTCTAGAAATATCGAAGGTGGCTAAAATATAATTGATGTTAATTATTAGATCTCAATTATTCAATAATTATCAGTCTATATTGAGGGCAGTAGAATAAGTATATTCCGGAACATCAGCTGGGAAAACTAGTACTTTAAACTTGGCCATCTGTCGATATGACTAGTTAGTGAATGTTGACCTTCATGCCCTGTGTGGTATAATTTTAACTGCTGGAATGAAGTATTTTGTGTAGTGTCAGCAAGGAAAATAAGTACCTTAAATTTGACCCAACCTCAATGTGAACCATAATTATAAAATAATATCCTCTGTTATAATGATAATAATATATTTATTGATCCTGATATTTTACAAGAGTAAAATGTGGGACAAGTCATAGAAAAAAGAAAAATGGCCCAACACAAGAATAACACAACTCAGGAATACAAAAATATATACAGAGAAAGAGATTAAGGTCCAAAAGACTCTTCCAGAAAGTCTTGTACATTGTAGTAGACCTTCTTTAGCAGAAAGTCTTTAAGTTTTATTTTAAAGGATGCTTTAGAAGTGGAATTTTTAATAACAGAAGGTAAATGATTAAAAACTTTAATGGCTACATGGAAGGTACTCTTATTATATATTGATGTAGTGTGATGAAGCATGTGCACATCTACTCTCTGCCGAGTGTTATGCCCATGTATTTGGGCATTTGTAGTGAATTCACTCTTATTATCTAAAATGTAAATACATAGGTGATAAATGTACAAGCTTGGCAGCGTTAGGATTTTTAACTCTTTAAAGTGAGGTTTACAGGATTTTCGTGCCGGTATTTTAACTATTTATCTAATACCTCTCTTTTGCATTACAAAAACCTTTTTAAAACCAGGAGAGGATCCCCAGAAAATAATGCCATAAGTTAGACGTAACTGTAAGATGCCAAAATATGCCATTTTTCGCACTTACCACATTTGGCAAGTTTAAGGTATAATTAATGTTGCTCTTTTCAGGTATTTCCGTCGCGTGTTTGGTTTTTTCGACAACAGTTTCAATTACAAAAATGTCCAACGGACCTGAAGACGCCCCCAGGAAGAGGGGAGAAACTGTTGTCGAAAAAACCAAACACGCGACGAAAATACCTGAAAAGAGCAACATTAATAATTATAAGAGTCGCGGAAGCCTTCAAAGAAATTTAAGGTATAATTGATTAATATGGATCTCCCAAAGTGAATCAATTAATAATCCTCAGAACTTTGCCCTAGTAACTCTTTCAACAGATTTCCCATTTAGGTGAAGATCTAAATGTGGGACTTCTCTCTGCCTGTGGAATTGAATAAAGTTTGTTTTTTTGAGTATTAATGGATAGTTTGTTCCTTCTGAACCATTTTTCTAGATGCTTTAAAGAGGTATTTAGCTTGGATTGTAACTTATGAAGATCCTTGTCTCCCATTGCTAAACTTGTATCATCTGCGTACAAAACAATGTTTTTGTTTACAGAGCTGTTTGGTAAATCGTTGATATATAGTAGGAATAAAAGAGGTCCAAGGATGCTTCCCTGTGGCACTCCGACATTTATGATTTCAGCAGGAGATAAGTAGCTACTCACAACATTATCAACTCCAAATCCATCAATGACCACCATCTGCTTCCTGTCCTTTAAGTAGGATTTTAACCATTTATGGGCTATGCCCCTGATTCCATTGCATTCACATTTAGAAAGAAGGATTTTATGGTCCACTGTATCAAATGCCCTAGTCAGATCATTAAAGACACCAACCGAGTACTCATTTGATTCCCACGAATACATAATCTTTTTTAAAAAACTAGCCAGGGCCTCATTTGTATCTTTACCTTCTTGGAAACCATACTGTACCCCATTTAAAATTTTGTTTTTCATAATGTAGTTGTAAAGTCTGTCTCGCATTAGGGTTTCAAAAAATTTTCACAAGTTCGACAGTAGAGACACTGGGTGGTAATTACTTATATTATCCACATCCCCTTTCTTGTGAATTAATTTGATCTTTGCAATTTTCAGATAGTCTGGGAATTCGCCATTTATGAATGACTCATTTATTATGAAAGTCAAGGGTTTACTTATTCCATTTGTACATATTTTTATTATCATAACAGGGATGTCATCAATTCCTACGGAAATTTTGCTCTTGAGTTTACTAATGCACTTCAAGACCTCGTATTCTGTGACATGAATTATGCCCATGGATGAACTCGCATGGCGACAGTTCTGTTCATAAAAATCGCCATCACTCCCGATCATCTTTTGAAGGTTCAGAGGAATGTTAGCTTTTAGTTTTATTATTGCACGTAATAGGAACAATTTTTTTTAGGAATACAACTTTCAAATAAAATTTTTACATTGCTAATAAAATAACTACATTTCCTGGACATTCTTTAACTTATATAGAGGATCCCATGACATTTCACAAAGCATTTCATAAAAACTATTGACACAATCACTTGGGTAATACCTTCGATATATCTTATATAATACATTCATAGCCTTTGGTAGAGATACGATTTGAGCATAGTGGTCGGAAATACCAAGGTTGATCACATATGAGTGATGGTTTTCAATAAGGTTGATATGTATTAGTTACAATAAGGTCATTATTCTGGGAAGAAGTTCAAGTTTCTCTGGTTGGGGAGTTTATGAGTGATGTTAAACTATACAAACCTAACACCTCCCTGAAATTGGTTGATAAATCATTTTGGGAGCCCATATCAATATTGAAATCACCACATATTATCACTTTGTTGTTTTTTCCAACACTCAGACATAACAGTTGCTCAAATCTTTCAAAGAAATCATCCACAGAACCCAAGGGAGGCCTGTACAAACTCACAATAATTAAATTAGCAATACTTTGAACATTTTTCAACTCAATTGAAACAATTTCTATACATCTCTCTTTGGAAATGAAATTTTTTAGACCATTTGTCTTGTGTATACACTCATTCTTTACAAAGATGCACGCACCCCCATTTTTGTGTTCTACTCGGCAAAAATAATGTTGTCTACCTGTGACATCTACCTGTGAGTAACCCTCCAAACCCAATGATTGAATTTCGTCTTGTGTACACCAGTGTTCACTTAGGCACAGAATCGCGATGTCATAGTCACATAAAGCTGCATTCATTATGGGCACTTTGTTTCGGAGGCATTGAATGTTTTAATGCATAACAGTATATTTTACTTGTTTGTTACCTTTGTCTGGGTGTCCTAGTCAGGTTGACTTTGACTTTGCAACACTCGCGGATCTCGTATTTCTTCGGGTCGGCGATCGTGAACGTGGAGCTTCAGGCAAAACAGGAGAACTGGACGACGTGGTTGGAGTGGCTTCTGCTTGGTTTTGCTGCATCGCGGTGTCCGAAGCTTCATTTTCGCGATGTTTTGCCTTTTTCCAGATGGAAGGGTTGAATCGGGATATTCTGACTCCATTTGGCCAGATTTCTTTTTGCTTTATATCATCTATTATGGAAGAGTCCGCTCCGACTTTGAAGGAGGTGTTGTGGGGAGAAACACACAATTGTTCACACGTAAATTCCTTTCCTTGAAATTTCCCTTCCAGGTGATTTTTAATATCCTGTGGTTTAGTGTTCGGAGAGACACGACTCATGAATAACCAAATTTGCCTAGGAACTCCTGAAAAGGTACTATTGTCTGTGTCGTTCCCAATTACCAAGGGTTTTTGATGCCAATTCTTGTTCGATCTCGTATTTTGTTGTCTTTTAGTCTCCCTCTTTGTCAGGTTCTTCCCTTGTAAGTACGGCTTCGTGTTGTTGTTTGCCATTTGTGGTGGTCAGGTTTATATTCCCAGTATTTATTGGTGCTTGCTCATGATTGCTCTTCAAGTCACTCGACATGGACAATTTTGAACGTCGGGCAATCTGGTTATCATTTCCTGTCGCTTCCGCCTGTTTCGGTGAAAACCTTCCTTCGGGAAGAGAAATTTTTGCGCAGCCAGCATACGTCACACTTTCCAGCTTATTTCCTTGCTCCTTTTTGAGTTTGTTGAGTTCTTTTTTTATAAACACAATATCGGCCACCATATTGGCAATTGCAAACTTAGATTGGCGACACAGTAAACACCTCCAAAATATATCGCGGTTTTCGAGTACAGCTTTTAAGTATAAATCATTCATCTCTGTGCATTTAGGATGTAATATAACGGGACATGAGTCACAGCAGATGACATTTTCGTTGAATTTCAATAATACTTTGCAGGGCTTTGAAGGAGCTACACTCCCTTCAACCCAAGCCGTCTGCCATGTTGTGTACTGAAAGTTACCTAGTCTGAACGTATCAAGTATTCAGAGTCATTGTGTGTTGGTAGTTTCAGGTGTAACTTGGTGGAATTTGTTAACGTTATAATTGAAACACGTAACTTTGTGATTCCACTTATCTGTTTTTTTGGAAAAACCCAGGTTTTGATGTTCAACGTCGTCTTCGGGTAAAGGCTCTGCAACATCCATTAAAATATAGAAATATATTTTAAATACTCTTAACTTCCCCGAATACAGCATGGCTAATTTATATCAGGGAGATAACTGTAACATCCGACAAACACAAACGTCCTGGGCAGTAATATTCTACCCAGATGGGACTCAAACCTGCGACCCTCGGGTTAGCAGGCGAGGACTTTACCCCGCCACCACCAGGGTCGACAATATACACAATTCAGGTGGGGGCGGGAATGTGGGAGGGGTGAGTATGGAGGGTAGAAGTATATTTGGGAGAGGACCATTGGTAAGGTGTGAAGGAGAGGGTAGAGGAAGGGAAGGGAATCCCATTGGATGAAGGAAAGTGTAGAGGGGGGGGAAGGAAACTCCATTGGATGCACTCACTTGAACATTGAAGGGGGGAGAATAAGCTCTACAGTGACAACCAGGAACACTTGAAGGTCAAGGGAGAGGGTGAAGGGAAGAGGGAGGGGGAAACTTAAGGAAGAATGGGGAGGTTTAAGGTGGTGGGGTAGTGGGAGGTTTAGAAGGGGGAACGGAAAGTGTACAAAAAGTCATTAACAATGTTTTCTTTCCGGTGCACACTATTTAAAATTTCCAACTGTTCTAAAGCATCCAGTCTGTAGCCCTTATTTTCCTCATGTAACATTTCAAATTCAATTGCCACATTTGCCTATGGTGTTGAGTACTTCTCGACACCTCTGCAGCAGCCAAGATTTGGATCATGAAGAGGTGAGGGCTTTCAAGGCCACTTGACTGTCGGTGCACATATGGATTGATCTGTTGTGCTGTCCAGCTTCTTTAATTCATTATCATCTTCTAAAGGCTAAGCCTTGACTCTGCAGCCATGTGTCCCTGTGTACTACAGCTCTCTTCAAATCAGCATATGTTTTTAATCCCAATGTACAGTGGCAGAAAAAATTAATGCAAAACTCGTTGGCATCTGAGTGCGGCATACACGGGAACTAATTGAAATCGCTTTTCCTTTGACAACTTGACAACACTGATACTGCCAATGGAAACCGGGAATATTCAAACTCTGTATGAATGGATATTGATTTTATGCTTGACATAAATAGGAAAACAAATAACGTTTACGTTCGTGAGAATGTCCTGGAGTTATAAACGTGGTGAGTTTGCTTCACCCTGCAGCCAGTCGAGGTTTCGAATTCATAGTCAATTATGTAGAGATACTTACCATATACTTTTTAGAGCTTTGGACCCTTTAAAAGCATTGTTCTCAATTGAAACTTAAGGAGAGTTATGGTGAAAGAGTTATTAGTTGGGACGCAGAATGCTTTTATTCTCCAGATCAAATCCACTTGAAATAAAAAGCTTTTCTGCGTGTAGAAATGTAAATGAACGTTGTTTTAATAGTTCTCAAGCTACATGCGAGAAGTATCATACATTGCAATTAACATATCGGTGTATTATTCTGTGAATTTCAAGTCAAAATATGGGAAACCTGGTAGAATAGAATTGTTGTCATGAGGAGAAAACTTTTTTTTACAAGTATTTCCGATACCTTAATTTCCTACTTAAAATTCCATCCTCGTTCATTCAGGTCATCTCAAACACTTCAGTTTTTAAAGGAAACATTGGAATTTCCTTTTTGCGATGTATGATAAGAACCACTGGACGCTCACTTTTCTTGAACGGTGCAGTAGCCTAGAGGGAGAGCATTCGTCTGCTGCCAAGAAAGTCAGGGGTTCAAATCTTGACGAGGCCTCTTATAGTGCCTTTATAATTATTAGATGCGATGTGACTTTGTTGCCAAAACTTCGCAGGAATCTGCGGAAGGCCCAGCGAATGGATACTGACCTCAACCATGAGTGTGTGAGTTTTACACATATTCAGGCTTGGTAAAAGAATCAGAGCGGTCTCAATGATTGTCAAATGAAATGTTTACTTCCCATTCTCAGGTACTCGGTCCCACTTCATTTCTACGTCCTGCCTGTTGTCTGACGCTCATATTCACTCTCTCACCAATTTATCAATTAATGAAAAGCTATTTATGAAGGAGGGGATAGAACGGATCTCTGATAGTGTCAATTACTCGATTTAGTGAACTTACCTAAGGCTACATCCAGTTTTAAATTACATTGAAATGATTTAGGAAAGAGGGAAATTATTTTTATTAGAAATTAAAGCTTGCTTCCATCTATCGAATTTGTTAATATCATTTTTTTTCTGAGTACCAGACCAAATTCGTGTGGAATTTTCTTGAAAATATCTTTGAAACTGTTTTTGAAGTTTTCCCAGCATTATTTTCTAGCTTTGTAATGAGCAATACATTAGCCGTATAGTTCAACAGTTCAACTTAGAGAATTCAACTTGGAGGATAATACTTTGAGGATAAGGTAAATTATTTCATCATTTTGATAGCTTTTGACGTAGTCGCAGTGAGAAAATTTTCGCTAAAATTACGCCATTAAATTTTATGATGAGCATTCTTACACTCACGCGTAAGTAATGCTCCAACAACAAGGCATCGTGTATCTTTCCCTGTGAAAGTGATAAAATATTAAAAATCATCTTTACCATGTAGCGACTAAGCAGTAATTAGATATCTTCCATATGCTCATTTGTATAATCCTCATAAATCCCCTGAATAATCAATGGAGTATAAATTAGGAAATGCACCATCAAAGATCTCGCGATTCCTACGTCCCTGAAGAATCCATTCCTTTTCAAACATATTGCAATATTATTGCTTCTATGGAGGTTATGCTGTGTGTGCCCTCCATGATGATATTGACAGACTTTTTACAGGGTAATAAATTTCATCTCTTAATGGTAATGAATTTTCATGGATTTTGGAAAGGGACACTATAAATCTTTCTTTCTAACGAGTGGAAAAGGTTAAAATGTATTCCTAATTCTCTCAACCTGAGTTGTGTGTGCACATGACCACAGTAATTGATCAACGAGAATTAAGCTGGTATTTAAAAAAAGGATTAGGATGTTTATTAGCGTAATAATCAATCCACCATCCTTCATTTCTTGACCAAATCTCTGAGACATGGCGTTGTCCATATTTTGGCATCATCTTACTGGGTTCATTTCCCATTCTTCCTCCACCATTTTCCACATTGCATCTAAATTTGGGGTCGTTTCATTTCAGGGAGTCAAGAAACGTTTATTTCTCGCACTTCCCTCATAATAAACGCCTAAATACTTCATACAGTGTTGAGGTCTGGACTCTGTGCAACCCACTCCATCTGTGTTACATGGTTTGTTTTGAACCATCTCCTAAAATTTAGTCATTTGTGAACTGGCAAATATTCTTAGTTGCAGACGAAAAATGAATATTGATAAATATTTAAATAAACATTGTTCTCATTATAGTGGAAAATTTGGTGAATTTCGTTTAATGGTAGTAAGAAATAGGGTTTATTTACATTTAAACGCCAAATAAAAGTTCAATGGATGAAAGTTTAAGGTGCAACACCTATTCCATGAATTTTTTGACAAATACATTTGCCTTTAACCAACCTGCTATCCAATTCCTTCTCCTGGGAGAAAGATGCGACATACTTAAAGGCTAATAAGATATTTTTTCCTCCAAGAATTTACGCTGAGGCCGCTAAAAACTGAATAATATCTCTGGTTGCGCAGTCTCCTCTGCTTGTCCGTCTATCGACGCTCGCCTCAATGAAGTAGTCATCAGTAAATCTTAGCAAAGTTCCGGGTGGTAGTCACTGAGATGGTTTGTTGTTGAGAATGACGCACAGGTCCTGCACGAGAAGGAAAAGCCTCATCGCGCTTCGAAAAATTTGGAAGCACCCGTCGAATTCTTTTAATGGAGTGAAAGAAGTCAAATACCATTTCTTTCCAGTGGGTTGAACTACAGGCATCCGAAACATGATCTTTGGCCGAAAAGGTATTGCCCGCAACATGAGGGGAAAATTAGCTCTCTTTAAAGGCATACTGTGTCCAAAAACAATATCATGCGTCCTTCATACATTCAGAGTTTGAATAGATTAGTATTGGCGGAACTTTGTATTGACTTGGAGAAACCTTTTGGGGATCTAAAGTCTCACAAGGTTACTCATTGCGTTATCTCAGACTGAAGTCAGCTGCCCTCAAAACCCATGCAAGATGGGAACTAATGGCGTATGATTGGAATGGTCTAGGCTGATGAGGTTAAATCTGAGAACTACTGCTTTCTGTTTGTATGCCAGTGAGAGTAGTATGCTTTTTCCTTTCCTTATAATTCCATTAAACGTACTCAGACAATATTACCACGCACTGTAAAAGTAACTCAGTTCACAGTAACATCTACGGATGCGAATCGCGAAAGGATACGCAACTGAATCTGAAATTCGCCTTGAAATAAGAAAGCTCGGTAGTTGTAACTGGGTGACAAACCTGAATCGCAATCATGGTTTTTCATAATGCTATTGTTCAATTGCACTCATGATTTCGAGTATGTGATCGTCATCAAGAATGATCAGGAGCTTCATAGCAGTGTAATGTGCTCTCAGAACTGTAAGCATTACCCTACCAATGTGGCTTGCCTTATAGATGACGATAACGACCATGAGAAGGAAAGATCCGTGATCCCACCCCTGATCGAGCCATTTTTGAGTTTTGAATTCAATTAATGGTCTAGTCAAATGATTTTTACATGAGGAATTTTATCTCCTTTGTATTTATTCAATTTGAATATCATCAGCCAGTCATTACAACTACATATTACATTCATTCATAGCGTCAATATGAAAAGATTCACAAAAAAACTCATTAGAATTCATTGAAAATACAACATGGACTACTCTTTTGCTGGCCAAATACGTCTAACAGCTGCAACATTAACCGTTACCTATTAGTTTATTTCATCCATGACATTTTACTCGAAACTGCAGTCATTTAAAAGGCTTTTTTGTTATTGTTACGTGTGCAGCAAATTTATGGCTGATACATATAAGAACATATTAGGTAGTCAGACGTAAAAGAGTTGTTTACCCATAACTATACCTTATTTGGGTCACATTTTTTGAATGTCTATTCGTATCTTCTGCATTTACAAGATAAAACTTCACAGTGAACAGCTTGTCACCAAGCTTCCTGTGATAAGATGTAATACACGTCAGAAAATATGCCCAGATTATTCTGTAGTTATTGATGCGAGAACATTTGTTTTTAATTCACGAAATTATATATTTACGCGTGTTTTCACAATTTAATCCCATTCTGACAAACAAGGGCGGAATTATATTGGGTCTTGAATGATTTTTGAATTAATATCCGTTTTGAGATCGGAACTTCCTCTATCTACAAAATGGAAATTGTGAAAAATTACATCGCGTAGACTATACTTATTTTAATTAAATCTCTTTTGTATCCACACTTTTTGAAAACAAAGCTCAATTTATAGTATTTCTGTGCAAAATATACTGGACGGGTCATTCAAAAAGATCCTTGGAAAGTCGACCAAAATTAATATCCTTTGGTGGTCGCAGATGAAGATTTCAGCATTTATTCTGAGTTGGGTGGGATAGTGAATATTTTTTATAATCAGTCTTTCGGTATAGTGAATGTTTTTTATTATAAGTCTTTCAGTAAAAATTATATTATTTGACGTAAGAAACATGCTGAAATTAACCCATTGATACACCACGACTGAATGCGTGAATAATATAAGAAGAAAACTCGAAAAAGAGGCGATTCATGAGTAAGTTCTAGGCTCCGGAAAATGTGAGCTCCATAGCAAATTTCAAATATTTGCGGTAGACGATGTATTCCTCAGTGTTGCCAGTCTTTTGAAGTGTGTGCTGCTCCTGGAACTTCCCAAGAATGCCACATTCTGGCACGCGAAAAATTTTGCGTTAATTTCTTCCGCCACTGTACTTCGTACATACTCTAGGAACTTCTTTCTTGGCCTTCCTCTGCTTCTCTTGCTGAGCACCTTTCCCTCCATTATATTTTCTAAAAAATTATCATGTTGAAGAACATGACCAATGAATTTAACCTTCCTTTGCTCCATCTCTTTCATTATTCTTTTATTTCCCTCAGCACTTCTTCATTGCTCCTTCTGTCAGTCTATCTTGTTTTTGTCATCCTCCTCCATATCCACATTTCCATAGCTTCCAACCGCGACTTTTAATTACATGAGCAAAAATCATTAGGGCTCTTCACCTCTCTTGAAATACTGTGGTTTACTGCCCTAGAGGGTTTGAAAGGCTCCTAGCAGGTTTTTCACTTTAGATCCTGGGTCCTGCTCTTCCTTCCTTCCGGAAGCCATATGTGTACCATGTGTAGGCTCATGCATGAAGTTCTTTCCATTCCTCTTTGGTCCAATGTTCCCTATTTGGAAAAAGGATGTTGATGAGTTGTGTTGAATGGATATATGTTGCTATCATTGTGCCGGATCCCATCTCAACAATAGGATTGGACTTTCTGTACTCCGTCCACACTTTTTTGTGACTGGTGAGTTTTCCTTAGGCTGGTGAGATTGCCTTGATAAGCCTCTATCCTGCAAAGCATGGCTAGCGATCTTCCTTCATGACATACTAAAATTAGATGAGTTGAAGCAGCAAGTTGGCATGATATTCCTTGATTTCATGAAAGCATTTGACAAGGTTCCATACAAGTAACTCTTATACAAGTTGCAATAATGCTGAGTAAATGAAAGAATCATGAATAGGATATGGGACTTAAGTTTTCTCACCAATGCCATGCCCACTCTTTGGTTGGAGTTAAATATGTATAAGCCTTAGCATATTGGCAAATATGTACCTTGGAACAACCTTAAATTGAAGCATATTGTGGAAAACACTCATGCAAAACATATGCGGCACAGCCTTAGAAGCTGGGATTTATCAAGCATATGTTAGGAAGGTCCTCAGATGAAAAAGTGAAACAGGTGCTGCTTTGCTCTGGTCAGGCCAAACCTTGAATACCCCACGAGCATATTGGACCCTCAACAGAAAGTTTTAACCTAAAATATAAATAAAATACAAATGGAAGCTGTGGACACTTAGTTAAAAACTGCTATGAGCCAACATATAGTCTCATGGCTATTAGAGGGACTAGGTTGGGAGCTGCTAGAGACGCTGAAGCAACCAGTTGGCTTGGGTTGTTTGAGAAATTCAGAACAAGTGTGTTTCATAGCTACTCACTTTACTACTTTCCGAGCACAGTAAGTGACCATAGTAAAACTGAGCTTCACTGTAAACACTCCCATTGTATACTTTACCATTTCACCTCCCATAACCTTATCTTTTATGTCTTTACACGGTTGGTGTCCTCACACTGCTGTTTGGCTGGTCAATTTGTTCTATGTGACCTCTGAACGCTAATCTTGGAGCTGGAAACATAATAGAAATATGTAAAATGTGACCCATAACTTCAGTCCACTTACTAGTTTCATTTCAAAGCTCAGATTGATTAGTAATATAAAAAGGTTATTGCTTCCTTCATAAATTAAATTGAACTAAATGAGTGCTGATAAATTTACGTCATGACAATTTTTGACAAACCTAGCCAGTCTTGCACATGATCTATCTAAGGAGAAGTTACACTTAATCTCCTTGAAAACAGCCAGTATGCCTGGAATTAGTCAGCATCATCTTTAACAGGTGATGTAACCAATCCTGTACTATTTTCATCTTGTTTTTTTTACTCCATGCTATAGTTTTTGGAAAATTATTCATATTATTTATGGTAGTTACTTAGAGGAAGGACCTTCAGTCTGACGAGAGTCATTTCCAATGATAAACTTTTTCGTTGTAAAGGCTCATCTTAGCTCCCAGTGCCCCTCACCCCACGCCCTCCCCCCCTGTATTCTAAGCCCATCTGTTATACCCCCAGGTTACCTCTTTGCTTGTGTGTTAATTTTGTTTTGTTTTGTTAAAAAAGTTCTGGCTTATATATATGTACCTAGCATACTGGTACAATTAATACAACAAGGAAAGATAATTTTTCTTTCCCCATGAGCCAATTAAGCACATTTCCATTGAACTAACGTTTTCTTATTTCAGTTCCTGTGAGTTTTTGCATCTAGTAAACAGTTTGTGTTGATTAAGGTACTCACATTGGCCTGAGAAGTATTATTTTTACCTATTTTTCTCCCTCTTTTTTTTGTAACCCCATACCCGAGGGTTGTTAAAAAATGGAAATTTACAAAAAAATGACTTTGGAGTACTTATTTCTCATTGGTCCTTATGTCCTTATAAGTACTCTCATTATCTAGAGATACATTTATTCTTGGGGTTTTCACTTCACCATACAGTCCTGGAGTGCTTCTCTGGATATCATCTCCCTTTCCCATGGCTTTCTCTTCTCTTTAATGTTGTTGATGGTACCAAAATTACATCTTTGAAGCACTGATTTTTATTACTTAAGGAAATTTTAAAAAGTCACTTGGAAGTTGGCCACATGAGTAGCGAGGCTGAGACAGGACAGTCATTTGATTGTTTACACAAATCTCACAAATTTACAAGGGTTAGTGGTGAGCATGATGTCCTGGTCAAGAAAGGTCGTTCTGCTCAGCTGCTATCAAGCGAGGAACAAACTTAGCTGCAACTCGATGCATTTTCAATTGTTTGGTAAAAATGTCATGATATTACCCAATTTAATGAAGATTTAAAACTTTCCTGCAAGTTCTCTGACAGTCTGATGACGGTTGGCCTGCGACAGATCCTTGATTTTCTAAGATATTGCAATCAGCATTGCATGATGTGGGAGGCCCTCATAACTGAACTCTTCATAACACTGTGTATGACCATGTGCTATGTCTTTGTAAGTCTTCTTCAAAATGTCTAAAGTTTCCATAAAAAAACTTCCTAAGTTACATGTAAAATTTCATGTTGCAATGTTGATCCCCGAAACTCTGGCAGTGAAGAAATTGCCCAGGCGACAAAAACAGTCTCCACTTAGAGGAATATGATGGATACTAAACAAGATTTTAACTAGTAGAAAACCATGGCTGCTCAGGAGGAAGCGAAAAATGCAGCACTGCCAACCGTACAACGGTAGTACTATCCGTTACCTCCCAATTAAAAAAAAATTCCATTATTTTTTTAACAGCCCTCATATTTTGTGGTTAAATTTGAAAAATTAAGAGTTGATAAAGGCCAAATTTTATTTACATTTTGAAAAATTTCAAAGAAAAGCCAAAACAAATTAAATGGCATCAAAGATTTTTTTCTGTGGAAACACCTAATTGTCTTGGACTTGAGTTGTTCATATATTTTCAAGTAAAGCTTTCTAATGAGTCATTTTCTGCCTATCAAGTCATAAAAAGTTCTCATTAGCTTTGAGAAAATGAGTAGTCTTATTGTTCAATTGTGTATGTAAAATATTTTTAAATCTGATGTTGCCTCACTTTAAAGCCAAATGAATATATGATTTCAGGAACATGACAGTTGTGTCACCCAAAGTATTCTGAAAGCTCATAATAGTGAGTCAAGTAACTTGGCTGTGAAGATGCCAGGAAACATCCCAGTGAAGGTCAGAAGGAAATTCAAGGAAATTCTCCAAGCTCCAAGTCTCTTTTTGAACAGTAATTCTGACGGACATCGACGGCAAACTGAATCCATTGGAGTAGTTCAGGAAGAAAGTTTGGTAGCTGAAAATTGTGATGTGGGTACTGATATTGTGGATGTCATGTGTACAAAGGAAAGAAGAGATGATCATAAGCTTGCGGAATTTGAGAATAATCGTCCAAATGATAGGAGTGAATACATTTGCAATGAGTGTGGATTCAAGTGTTCTGATAAGACTGAATTATCTGCTCACATTTTCAAAAAGACATTGTTAAATGAAAGGCCTGAAGAGAATACTTTGCAAGAGGATATTCCAGTTAAATGCAAGAATGAATTGGAGTGTGAAGTATGTGGTAAAGTGTTTAGACGCAGGTGTGTGTTATTTAGCCATTCAATGGTACACCTTGATTTGGAGAGATATGATTGTAAAATATGTGGGATTAAGTTCAAGTACAAGAGTGGGTTATCGAAACACAGGAGAATACTCCACAGCAGGAAGGAGATGCTGTTGTGTGAATTATGTGGTATGGAGTTTCAGAGCAAGAATAGTTTGTTGAAACACAGCAGAATACTCCACGGCATGAAGAAGCAAATCGTGTGTGAAATATGTGGGATGGAATTTAAAGGCAAGCGAGGGCTATGGAGCCACTTGAGAAAGCACGTCAGAATGAAACAGCTGATGACATGTGAAACATGTGGGAAAATGTGCCGTGGGAAGACTGCCTTAGCAAGACACTCACTGATACACTCATCCATCCACTCTAATATGAAGCCATTCCAGTGTGAAACATGTGGCCAGGGGTTCAGTGATAAGAGTTGTTTAGGAAGACACTCAATTATTCACAGAGGTTTGAAACCATTCACGTGTTTCACATGTGGGAAAAAATTCAGTGATAAGAGTAGCTTAAGAAGGCATTCCTATAAACACTCCAGTGTAAAGCCATTTAAGTGTGCAGTATGTGGGAAGGAGTATGTTCGCAAGCTGAACATGGTGTCCCACATATCTACACACTCAGGCTTTTAGCCGTTCTGATGTTGAGCATGCAGGAAAGAAATCAAGTAGTGGAATCATATATTGAGACGATCGTGCCTTGACATTAAAGTCATTCCATTGTGAAGCATGCTCAAAGGAAGACTTTGGTGCCACAAGAAACCATTTGTTTTCTTTCAAGGATTGTTAAGTGTGAAACTAGTGGTAGAGGGCATGAGTGGAGAGTCTTTCATCAAGACACTCATGCTTTTTCAAAAAAGCCATTCCACCGTGGGGCATTTGTGAAGAAGTTCTGAGAGCTGAGTACCTTCTTTAAAAAAATTGAGACCTTCCTGTTTCAACCGTCTTAACGGACACCTCTTCTGGTATGTTCGTAATATCTGAAGTAGTGGTGGTCACTGTTAAGGAATTGATTTTCTCACCAGAAGTAATTGAGTTATCTTCTTTATTGTCTTTGTATTGAGTCCCAAATGTAAAGGATTTTTGAAAGATTGCCTCATCATGATCCTGCTACTCTGGACCACTGGTGGTTATCTTAGTTAAAGTACCCTGTCTGGTTCAGTAACTATTTTAGTTATACATTTAGCTCACTCTATTTAACTTAGTGATATTTTCTACTGATTTGTATGAAGTGGTTATCATAACATACATTTGTGATTCAGGCGGGATTTTTCTTTCAGACAAAATTTTTTCATGGATGAAATATCATGTTTGGCAATGTTATTCTCATGAATGAGGTGAGAGCCATGTGTGTATCCTCTAATAAATCATTGTCACTTATAAATGCCTGTTTATACATTTTCTGAAATGTTATCTTGTAGTGTGTGTTCTCCTTCTACTTTATACATGCTAATGGCTTTGAGTTGATTCCTTTCCTTAACCCTCGAGCGCCCACGGTTGCGTATACGCAACTGACATTACAATGTTGCGAATACAGTCCCTGACGCCACGACGCTATTCTTATCGGTTTATGAAACTGCTGTATTGTGCTCAAGTCTTCTATCTACCTGTTCCAATGATTTCTTTCTGCCATCAGTCGAGCATACGGCAGAAAAGGTGTCAGACGTAGCTCGCGGTGCAGTCTACGCTCAACATGGATGTACGCTTCGTGTAAGTAGAAGTATAATTTTTATTCCTTGCATTTTCCGGCACATATATTGCATAATTATGTTGACGGATACTATAATACTACTAATTAAATCACTTTTTGGTGAATTAATTCCTTTATGTTTATGATAATTGGTCTTGATGCATGTGGTTGCGTATACGCAACCACGGGCAGTAATGGTAGCAATAAGAATTTCTCTCAAATATCGGCGATTTCTTGGAATTCTCATTTCATCGTGCAGTTTTTAGTGTAAATTTTGCAGTTATTTGTTTTATTATATTTATATTTATTGGTTTAAATCTTTTACACCACAGAGAAATATTTTTGTGTATATATTGGGAAGGAAATTATTTATAGTTTCACTCCAATTATTGATGCGTTATTTACTTCATACATTCCTTAAGATCTTTGTGAAAAATGAGTATTATTAATTTGAATTATTGAAGGCAATGACGAGTATTAATATGCATTAATTACAATTTTCAGTGATATTACGTTGAAAGAAGCCCTGGACATTCTTGAAGCTGATGACATTGACGGTGATTTAGATGCCATATACATAGAACCTCCGGAATGCAACGTCGCTTCTGATGAAGATTCCGCAGAAGAAGATGACGCCGGCAAAGTTGACGATTTATCTGGTCGGCAACTGAGTGCAGGTGCCGAGGTTGTTTTCCGCAGGATACCTGGCGACCTTTTACCTGTTATTGGGACTGTGCCTGCCGTCATTTGTGGAGAGCAGAATTACTCATCCACAACGCCGAGTGAGTCACCTGCTGCACATAATTTGTCTTTGAATGAGAGGAGAAATATTTACAAAAAGAAAAGAAAAGGTATTCATAATCAAAAGGACGTTGTTTGGGAGGAAAAAGATATCAGTGATTTCCTGCCCCCTTTTCCGGAACAAAATTACTCTGAGTTTAGGGATAAATCATGCGTGGAAATGTTTGAATTCTTTTTTGATGATGACATTGTGGACCATTTAGTGACCGAGAGCAATAAATACGCGCTCTTCCTAAACTTGTCAAATCCAAATATTGAGAAAGATGAGGTCAAAGTTTTTCTTGGCATTCTTTTGCTTTCAAGTTATCACCAATTACCAAATAAGAGAATGTTTTGGGAAGAAAGCGGTGATACTCGTTGTGAAATGGTTGCTGGGGCTATGCGCCGTAATCGCTTCCTAGAAATATGTAGGTTCTTGCATTGTGCGGATAACAATAGTCCAAATACAGATGACAAAATGTGGAAATTGCGCCCTATGCTTGAGAAGTTTAGCCTAAATTGCCGCAAACATTTTAGACCGGTACGAGACATTGATTATGACGAGTGCATGATTGCATATTATGGCCGACATTCTTGTAAGCAATTTATTCGCGGAAAACCTATCCGTTTCGGATACAAGACGTGGTGTCTGAATACAAAGACTGGCTATCTAATTGACTTCGATGTGTATCAAGGCAAGAATCCTTGTGGAAATCCAGGATATGAAACAGAGTTTGGGAAATGTGCTGCGCCGATGATGGTAATGCTAGACCGTCTACCGGAGCAAGCAAAAGGCCTGCCATTTAGCCTATATTTTGACAACCTTTTTACTGGTGTCCCTCTTCTCCAGAAATTAAACAGTCGGGGATATGGTGGAACGGGAACTCTAAGAGAAAATAGGATCCCTAAAGACTGCCCATTACCATCCAAGGGTGAAATGAAAAAGATGAATCGGGGAAGTTATGCATATCGTTGTGAGAAAAACTCGGGCGTAATTGTGTGCAAGTGGGTAGATAACGCTATTGTAACTGTTGCTTCAACGTGTCATGGTATTTACCCTGCAGACAAAGTGAAACGCTGGTGCAAAAAACTTGGTAAACGCATTGAAATACAACGGCCATGCATGATTCGAGAATACAATATTTTCATGGGAGGAACTGATAGAATGGATGAAAATATAAGCAATTGCAGAATCGCTATCAGAGGGAAAAAATGGTACTGGCAAATTCTAACGTGGATTATTGATACTGCGGTACAGAATGCATGGGTTTCAATGCGGCATTCAGGGAGGTCTTTGACGCAGGTGCAATTCAGAAGAAGCATTGTCCAACATTATCTTACGAAATATGGCAAGCCTTACCAGAAAGGAAAACGAGGGAATGTAAGAAATAGAGCCGCTACGGAAGAACTGCGATTTGATTCGATTGGCCATTTTATAATTGTGAACAGTGATAAGAGAAGACGTAAATGTGCGGGAGAATCTTGTAAAACAATATGTCAAACATCATGCAGGAAGTGCAATTTTGGTTTGTGCGTATATTGTTTTGAAAAGTACCACATCTTTGTAAACAGTTCTTAGAAATTCTATGTTTTTTGTTCCATCACAGCTAATTATTGGTTTATTTTATAAACATTTCAAATATTAGCTGCACAAATAAGTATATATAAATATTGCAATGAGTATGTATTCTTGAAATTTATTTGATGAAAAATAAATGTTTACAACAGGTAATATGTTGCCTAAATTTTGTAGTATTGCGTTTGATGCTCACTGACATGAACCCGCATGGAGAACGCCCACGGTTGCGTATACGCAACCACTATTTATGACAAAACAATATTATTAATCATTAAAAATTATATTTATTCAATCGCATGAATTCATTTTAAATAAAAATAACTCAAAATTAATACATTTTTACGAAAAAATATTTCTGGGCGTTCGAGGGTTAAAGTATGCTGATAAAGATGTACTTTGATAGAAACAGTCTTTCTGCCTCACAAATGGTCAGACAAATGTATATTTTTACATATCAATGAGAGAGAACCAGTGTTGTCTGCTCTGTGATCCCGTGCATATCATTGGAGGCATGAACCGAAGAAGAGAGTATTTCGAGATGGTGGGCATAAGAACTGTTGTTGGCTGTAGCACATTATACATTGCATAATTGGGAAAATAATGGCTTATGCAGTTCATTTCCAGTGTTGATCAATGCAGGCCAATCATTTCACTAGTGGAATGTGCTCTGAGTCAATGCAAGTACTGTATTGACCCGAATATAGGACAGTACCAAAGATGGGTTGGATTTTTGAGTCCCCATTTTAGGGAAAACATTTGTATGTATGTAAAGCATGAAAGAAGCAAAAAAAACATGCAGAGGGTTTGCTATGAAGCATCAAGGTTTGTAGAAAATTTAGATTTTTGTTGAACGTTTTCTCCTGTAACTAAAATGATTGTGATGGGATGATATTGAATATTGTTTTCTCGGATAAATCTATTTTTTCCCTTGTTACAGAATTTAAAATGTTATCTGCACATTCTTCTTGAGATTTCTCAATTGGGTTTCTTCCATCATCATTTTCCAAATGAGATGTCTCTCTGGTGCTATATTTAAAGATTATTATTTAAACTTCTACAATTGGGAAAAAAATGAGGATGATCATATTGCATTGTCAAAGAATTGCTCCAGATCTCTGGTTCCACACAACTTCCAGTCACTCAATTATCATTTGCTAAGTGAAAAAACCCTTCGCATTTACCCACACTGTGACACCTGGTATGATGTGCTCTTTTGGCATTGCTTTCCTTCTTAAAACAATCATTGGTGAGAATTTTCTTCCATCAGCAGTGCAGGCGAGCATTGTCATTGTTTAAGAGGTTTTTATTGTCCGATGTTTTTATCGGTACTGAAGACACCTTTTTAATCAGTGTTGTGTTGGGAGGTATGCCAAAATGTATCAGTGTTTGATTGGTAGGTAGTCCCATTATCATCTAACGGATAGCTATTTGCATTGCATTTAGCAATAACAATATGAAAATAATTAAAACATAAATCATAAATTACTTCACCCGTACAAGACGCCTTAAATAATTCCCTTGAGATCCCTAAGCCTTGTGGTGCTTGTAAAGCTTTCGTGTCTATGGCCTCATGGGACATGGAAGCACCCTCATTCCTGGGCTTGTGCTCAAAATCTGCAAAGATGTCTTCTACTTAAGTCATTCATCCATTCTGAGATCCCCTCGGCCTCTTGTTGTGTTGCAAGCCCTCGTTATGTTCTCTTCTTTCATTCACCATCAATCCAAAGGTTTCACCAAAAGTCTGAGCCAGGTCTATTGTGGTCTAACGTTTGAGCATGAATATTCATATGGATTATTGACTCCTCACCAAAAAGTGTTTCCTAGAATTCTGCTCATAAACAAAATGAAGAACTTTGTTGATTGTGGCACTGTCACTAAACATTGAGCATTAATTATCACCAGTTTCCTGCAGGTAACCGTAAATATAGAGCAAAATAAATATAAAATTCAAAACAAAAGTATGAAGCCACAATTCCAAAATAAATAAAATATTTTTGAATCTAAGTCTATTTGTTGTTTAGGTACTACTATTGTGTGCTAATACTCTATCATTGTTGTACACAATATATGTATGTATTTAAGAGCATCAATTTTCTTTAAAATGTTTAGTATCTCAAAATTTTTAACATGTGGTTGGGGAAATAGGCTTCTGCAAATCTTAGTAGTTCATTATATATTCTTAGGTTGTGTATACTTACAAACATGACTATGTTGGCTGATTATTTTTTTTTGAGGTTTCACTTTCACAAAATTCGTTCACTAGGAAAAAATAGAATAAAAAAAAACTGAGAAACTTTTTTACACGATCTCGACTTATTCAAGTCAATTCAAGTGAGCATTTGAGTTGACTAATCCTCTCAAATCCCTACTGACACTGCTTATGAAAATACAAAACTACCAACGAAAGATTTACTAGTTAATTTGAATAGTCTTCACTTACTGTCTTGAACAGATTCTTCTTGTTCTGTGGAGTTTGGTATTTTTGGTCCTCGTTTGTTATCCAGCCTGGTACGAAACAATTTCTGAATGAAGAAGGCATTGCAAACTCTTAAATAATGTGGAGCACAATGACTCGGTGTCTTGTAACAGTTGATGTGGACTCATGATGGAAGCTCCATATGCCGCCTCCTCACTTCCTATAGCAGATTTTTCTTTCCTAACATCCATAAAATTACTCTGAGAGATAATAAATAATCAGCTGTAATTTAAAACTTGGCTCTGCCCGTATCTCTTCACCTGTAAAGTAATAATCATCGCATTCTCACGTTAACACCAAATAATAATAGCCATTTATGAGTAGACGGTACAAACTCTCAGTGACAGCGCCGAGGACTGGGTGAACTAAATGAGGAAATTTAGGCAACACACTGCCTAGGCAAGGAATCCCAACATTTGATTCCATTATGTATATTCATTAGTTCGAGCATAAAGGTGCCGCTTGATACTCGAGGTGGAGGTTGCAGACACAAGATGCCGGGAGTGCCTAGATCAGTGACCTTTCAGTTAGCTGCTCTCCGGTTGTTGTTCTTATGCCAAGTCAGCATATGTAGCTCGGCACAATTCGCCCCCGTGGATGTTATACTATAGCTGGTGTATATGTCTATACATTGCGACGGACGTCGATCACGGGCCTCTGGAACCTACCTTCGAAGCTGGGTGGGTCCAAAAGACGATACGAGAATGAGCTCCCCGTGGCGAGGTCCTGCATAAAAAGGGAAAGGATGTGGGTATCTCAAGGGCGAGGGCGGTGTCAAACGAGCAAGTAAGGGCGCGAACGATCCCAGGGGAAGGAAGAGACCGGAAGCATAGGAATTGGGAACCATCGGTGCCAAAAAAGCACTACTTCGAGCAAAAAATAGAAATTTAATTCACGATTAAATATGCAATAAGGCAACACTCATTTTGCATTGTAACAAATCAGCAATGAGAAATATCTCCATAACTAGAGGGCTAGTTAGTAAGGAACTTAATTGTAAGGCAAGAACATGAATTTGAAAGAGAACTAATTCTTTTAAAAAAAGATATGACCATGAACACTGGCTTGACAGCGTAAATTAATTAGTTCTGATAGCACGTGGCTGTCAATGCCCACAATTACAATCTCAAAAGAAGCAAAAACTTGTTACAATTAACATAAAATCAAATCGATCGTCTTCTTGACTTCACAAATTGTAACCAAAGGAATAGGGGCGTGTGTGCAGTTCACTGGGGAAACACGTGGTCGGGGCCACGTAAGGATGATGGCGCGATGTCAAGTCTTTCGTGCTTTTTTATCGCTCTACACGCCGATGCTCTCTCTCTCTCTGCGGGCAATCCAAGCGTAGTTTGTTGAATATGACGGGCGTTCGACTCTGTGGTGAGGATGGGCATGATACGGCCCCTCAGCTGGAGACGGGGAATTCTAATCGGACCTCAATCCTCTGAAACCTCCGACATCAGGCGTGGCGGAGGAGGCGAGTTGGTCTCTCTGGTCTCGCCGCGGGAGCGAAACTCGTCGTGTCGAAATCTCGTGGCAACCGGTTGATTACTCCCGGCTTCCTCGTAGCGAGTCGTGTCAGCTAGAGATGGACAACATCGTTCAATACAATGACCAACTCATGAATCGGTCGTTCAATCGAAGGGATCGAGTCTTGGATCTCGTTCTCGTTCATTTTTTTTCATAATAGTGGTTCATTGAAATAAATTTTAATATCTTGGATGAATTCCTTGAATAAAATCGGCTTTAATTAAATTCAATGTAGCATTTAAATCGGTACATGAAAAGTATAAATTTCACATAAAACAGCAGTGGTTACATATGCATAGTTTATACAATTACGGGGAAAATAACGATTAAATATATACGTGTTTATCGAATAAGAATGGCTTGTACAAGAAACTCTTATTATCCTTAATCGAGTCCTCAATTGTGCACCATCTTTTTGAGTGTGTAAGAAATGCATTGAAAAATATAAAAAATGGAGGAGCTAAAATCTGCTAATGCAAGATTGGGTGGATGAAGTAGATCCATCTAAGAGGAAATTTTCAAAGGCTACTGTAATTGGACGGAAGCTGCGGAAGCTTACGCTTAAAATGCAGCGAAAATATTTTGGAACATTCCTCCAATGCTATTCTTTTGAAATAAGTTACAGCTCCGTCATTTATGGAACAAACTGAAAGACGTTAAAAGAATATTTCTGGTAAAATTTATATTTTTGATTTTAATAGTTGCCTCAGTAGGTTTGCAGATAAAGGAATTATGAATGTTTTGGTTCAAAGATCGTGGAAATCGTGTTAAGAAAGCCTGGCATCCGCTGCAGGATAATTTAAAGTGAGCTAATACTAGACTCTTTTGGGTCGCCACTTACGGTATTCGTACGCGGCGCGCACTGAGAACTGGTTTACGGAATTGGACGCCGGCAGCCAATCGCTGCTCATCTGCCATGGGCAGCTTTGCTTGGGGATATTCTCTTGTGCACAGAAACTCTGCCAGCAATATAGCTTCCAATTGCCGGCTTATCGCACGTTCCAATCATTTATTGCTGAGATATATGCTTTTTATTTTTTCTAAGGGTGTTACTTCTGCGCAAACACAGTTATAATAGCCATATGTTGGCTCAGGCTTTATATTTTGGAAGGAAACTTGTATAAGAATCAAATCTCATCACATAACCTCCGACGATGTCTCTTTCTCGCCTGGTGAGTCTGAGACCAAAATTGTTCCATCAAATTTTCACTGTGCCAACGATATACGCATCAGTTAATATTCAGCACTGTAGCAAGTTTTTTAATTTTCTTCCATCACTAGAAATTATTTATCATTAATATAAACTGCAACTCCTCGTGCAGCTGTCGTACACGTTAATTATCTTAAGCACAACCGTACTTCATGTTTAAAAATGTATATGTTACATTACACTATTATTTTATGATTGAATAATAGCATCAAATCCTGCTACCGTAAATGATATTTTGAAAAACATCCACTGTATTGTGTCCATCCAATGCATTAATCAATGATAAAAGGGAATTTGTAGTCTAATTACATATTTGTAGTTGCTCCATAAGATGAAACGAGAGTTCGTTGCGCAGTTAGAATCTAACTTCATTTCATGTGATAATTTTCATTCCACATTCTATAAATGTATATCTCCAACATTGAAATACCTGCAAAGTTAATTATTACAACATGCCCCAATGATGTAGATATATATCATGGTTTAATCATTTTTGGGATAAGTCTGCTCTTGTGTTAATTTCAATCGAGGTTTTTTTCCCCTGAAAAATATTATAATTTGTAAAAAATGTACATTTCTTCCTTGGCATGAAAAGAGATGAATACGTTTCTTTAGGTAGCATTCACTCATTACGCAGTGGCCCTCCATTAAATTGAAAAAGTCTGGAAGTTTCGTTATCTAATTGATTAATTTTCTCCATTCACTTCTTTAATCAGTTTTACGTCAGTTCATTTCTCCTTGCCATCACATGTCCACATTGGTCCACATTGAATATCCTGGAGTCGAGTCTGTGAAATACAGATTCTTCATTTTTCCATGACAACACTCAAATACACTTCCATGGCCTAGTCATTACAGACACTGGTGGCCCACTTGGAGTCTGCGTACCGTAAGTGTTGAAATGAAGCCAGGATTTTGATTTTTCGGGCGGTATCCATAATGAGTGGGGGTATGGAGGAGGAAAGGAATGAATTCTGTGGAATGTTTTTGAAACAAATAAGAGCATGATTTTGTTAAGACAATATGAGTAAAATCATGAGTGTGGTGTAACTGCCATTTTTTTTTAAATTTCACTGTGTTAACTTCTGACAAATACTCAATGTACGTTACTTATGGTTTTTTTCGCTTGATAATTACACTTGTACATGTTAATGAAAGTGGAGTTAAAAATAATACCTCCAATGGAAGGTGTGAGGAGTCAAGAAATCAACAAAAGTGATTAAGGGCTGTTCCAAAATTTAGGCACCTGACTTAAGGGGCCGCAAAATTGGCGACCCGAAATTCACAGTAGTGACGGTGCTGGAGTAAGCATGTGTAGTACGTAATTGAAGGTGCGTTATGTCCATTTCTGAATGCTTTTCCTTATGGCTTGAAATCCTGGTAACACTTATCAAGTACACAAGCAGAGAAAAACAAGAATGCTTGTCAGATTGTAGTATAATATGCATATATGGTATAAGCAAAGATTCATGAAATCTTGAAGTGGACTTGATGATGTCTTCTAGACGACTCATTCTAGATCCCAATTAAGATTATGTCAAAATTTTCATGAAATCCAGTATCTTGAGAAAAAATGAAGAGAATAACTTCGAAAATGTAATTGGAACCTTAAATTAATAGGTTCTAAACAGCTTACGTAGTGGTCATTTTTTCATCTTTCAAAACCAAACGAAGATCAGTGACCAAAGTACAACCGCTTTGACCTCTTCAAGACTTCCTTGGCGTGTTTTCGCTCTGGAGTTAGCCCCAACCTGCGCTTGTTTACACCCCGGATCAATCGTTCTTCAACTGATAGATTCACTGGTTCAATATCGATATTTTCAGCCCGTCTTGGTAAACATGGTAAAAAATCTGAGTCGGCTAGCTTGGATTTATCAAATCGAGCCGAGTTCAGATCGATCTGAGATCGATTGGTAAAATTAGTGAAAGTTACCATGTCAGGTCTGAGTTCATAATTCACAGTTTAGTAATAAATAAGAAAGGTTATTTGAAATGCATTTCAATGTAAGACAAATGAGGACCCCAGAAGTCAAGGGGTCTAAGTAACAAAACCATTGTTTAGAGAAAACGTAAGGCAAAGTTGAAAATGATTGGTACAACCCACTAAGTAGTTAAGAGACATTGCCCCAGATAGCAGCACCTGTCAAGTAAATCACTTTGATCCCTTTACCACCTAAAAGATTAATATTTTCACATCCCATTCCTGTACCTAACTTATTTTTTTCAAAAATGTCACTTAGACCCCTTGACTTCTGGGGTCCACAAATATTATTTGATATTGATCATTATGATTATTTGATATATTTGGTAGATTTCTTAAGTAACCGCGAACAGAGGGTAGTTCTAGATGGCGTTAATTCAGATACAGTTAAAGTCACATCCGGTGTACCCCAGGGGAGTGTCATTTGTCTCTTATTATTCCATTTGTATATTAATGATATCAACTCCGTCCTTACGAGCAACAATCACCTTTTCGCGGACGACGCAGTATTGTACAGGCATATTAACACCGAGTCTGATAGAATTACGTTGAAGAAAGACCTAGATGCTGTAAGCGAATGGTACGATACCTGGCAGTTGGATTAAATCTTAAAAAGTGCGTAGTTATACATTTTTGCCTTAGAAGAGTACCTTAGCCAACGAGACGTACACAATTAATTAATAATTGTAGAGTCAGTTAGGAGTGATTCTTAATCAGGACTTGTCGCGGAGGAAGCATATAGGTGAAATTTGCAGACAGGCAAATCGTAAATTAGGACTTTTTGAAAGAATACTAGGAAAATGTGGCAAGAAAGTAAAGGAGCGATGTTATTTTTCTCTCATGAGACCTCACTTAGAGTACGCTGCTGGTATATAGGACCCTTACGACGTAGGACTAGTTACACATATAGATCGAATAGAGTTGAGGGCAGCTAGATTTGTTAATATTTGTTATGACAAACATAGTAGTGTTACTAAATTGCTGAGGGAATTAGGGTGGGAACCTCTATCCGATCGAAGGGAAAAATATAGGATAAATAGTTTACGAAAGTTTGATTTAGACCATTTTTGCCGGACGCTCAACATATTTTGCTACAGCCAAACTATTATGGTAGAAACGATCACAGGGATAAGATTAAAGTAATTGACTGTAGAACCGATAGATTTAAAATATCATTTTTTTCCACGTACATTAAGGGACGATAATAGTTGCGAAATATCAGTTCTAGGATGCTGACTACTTTAAATAGGTTTTTTTAGTAGTGCTAAATATCTTAAAATGAATTTTATGTACTAACCTCGCATGCAATTTCGGCATGATATACCCTTGTATGTTTAATACGTTGTAGTGCTATTTATTTGTCATATTGACAATACTGACCAATATTTGTATCTTGAGTACTGTACTGCATGGTAGCGTGTTCATCTACGTATCACTCTCCTAGTAACTGGTCTGACTGCGTACTGTTGTCCTGACTGCTTTTGGCATGTCGGGCATCCGGGGGAACGTGCGCGGTTCTCATTTAAACTGGGATGAGTGCTGCATGCCTGGTGTGGAATTGCCACGTGCCACACACCCTAGTGGTGGCTTGCATGGTATTCCGTAGATGTAGATGAAATATATTCTTACACACCATGCGTGTATGTATGGAAGCGTACAATACCTTGTCGCCTCTACTCTTGCATGCTTGTAATCTCGGTTATCTCTAGAAAGGAACATTTATAGAATTCACGGCTTATATTTTTCTTTCTTCAGTAACTTTTCATCAATAATTATTTATTTATTATAATAATCATCAATATTGAAATTTCGGGCCTCTACCGCCGAAAGTGTCCATTCATTCCAGTTAAGCCGACTGTGGGTAATGTGAATGTAGCAGGCGAAGTCTGCTTCCGCTGTGCTCCATTTGTGCCAAAATAGATTGCGCCGATCGGAGTGGACGTTGTGTATCCTGGTTTCTTTGTATCCGTGTTCTAACAATTTAAGTAACTGACAATGTCACCGGGTATTTTTTTCTAAAAGCCGTGTATACATCAGAAAGATATGCAGCGGTTGAGAATCGTCAAAGTATTTGAATCTTGGGCTATGGATAATCGCATATGCATTAGCTACGGATTACATCGGCTGTGGACAGCGATACAGAGGTACAAAACACCTCTACAGTAATATTTCAGACTCACGCCGGTTTGCAGGGCCCCTAAACCAATGCCCTCCCACATGGTGGTCCCTGCGGGTCTGTCTGTAACGCCCCTGCCAAAGATCCTGTAGTGCAGGTCTTCTACCATTGTGAAGGATTCATGCCAATTTTTAAGCGGAATGGGAGTACACGGAATCAGACACAACTCAGCACGCAAAATAATAATTTTGTTGAACACAATGTCAAGTAAGATAAGATACTCTAATTATCACCTATTTTAAATCATTTGAATAGTTATACAAAAGAAACATCCAATATAATTGTACAATATTGCCGATGCAGAAGTGTTGCAAGGCATGGTACTGCTTCTGTATTGCCTCTTGGTACACGCAAATATTGAATTTAAAGTCACGCATATGTTATAATATTCATATCTTCGTGATCATCGGATATGTAAAGCTCAATCGCCACCGAGGTGATCATCAAAGAATACCGATGAACCATGTTGATAGCCTCCTGGACATCCAAATATACCCCATTGCGCTGTGGAGGAGGATTTTCTAGGACACCCGCATGTTTGCAGAGACCCAACAAGGGCAGTAGGTGATGCATCCAAGTCTCCGGGTCAGAGACATTCTTTCCTCGCATCGAAATCGGCTCCCTGCAAAGAGAAAGATTGTAATTAAGCGTTTACATCCACCACGTTGGGAGGATTGTAGAAAAATCGACACCCCTGACAATGCGTACACCCTCGGCTGCTTCTAGTTTTGAAAAGGTATTAGTTCCTGCATAGTGCTAGTAGCCTTGGTTACTTATAGATCATTTGATTTTAGTTGTGTTGGTAAGCATTACTAAAATCCTCTACAATTTTCCTCTCAAATACTAACCAATGTTGCGGTGAAACCGGACGAGACTTGGGTGAGTCTCGTTTCCCCAGCTTTAGACTTTAATCAAGTCAAGTGCGTTGCCAGAGACATAAATATGGGTAAGGTCTACGATCTGAGATCCACTTAGTTCTCTCCGTACTATCAGGTTTTCTGAGGATTTCTACTCTTCAAAAACCGGAGCTTGCGAGATTTCCCGATTCTTATTTGAAAGCCATGGCTGATTCTCCCAGCCAACTTGGCGTTAGCATGCATGAGCGTGACAAGGTGATGACGTCGAGGAAGCACCCGAGGTCTACAAGTCCGCTTATTATTTTGCTTCGTGCTAGGGCTCAGTCTGGATGATTCGGATTTGGATTTGACAGTCGTCGGTTAACTTCGGAAAGGAGAAGGATCCCTCAAGGCCACCCGTGGGCTTAAAAAGCCTACTTTGTCTATGCGAAGCACCCATGTACGCCACGGATGAAGATCATGCGGCGACTTCACCCAGGGGGGAAGTAGTGTTGAGAATGGCGTGCACAGGACTCTGGTCTAGGATGTTAGTTATGGCGCGTTTTAGCGATACCATTGGCAACCATACAGAGCGATATGTCCTCCGCGGACTGCCCTATTACGAGGTCGTTCCGAAAGTAATGCCTCCTATTTTTATGTGGCGACTTTGGATGTCCGTGCCAGATGTCGTTGGTGTAGTGCTAATGCTTGAACCTTCCTCTGTCATTTGCAAGTGGTTCCGTTGTTCTGCGGTAGTTGGCGCCAGCAGAGGAGTGTTCCAAAATGGAGTCTGATATGGACGCGCGTATAAAACAGCGATGTGTGGTTGAATTCCTCACTGCTGAAGAAATTGCGCCGATTGAAATGCCTCGACGCTTGCTAAAGGTGTATGGAGATGATACAATAGACGTGAGCAATGTGAGACGATGGGTACGGCATTTTCAAGGTGGTGAAAAGGGTGTGCATGACAAGCCACGCCCCAGTCGACCCTGCACAGCTGTCATCCCTCGCAATGAAGAGCATCTTGATCAACTCATCCATGCTGATCAGTGGATAACGACCAGAGAATTGTGTGCAAACCTGAATGTCGGCTGTAATGCCTTGGAAACAATGTTGAAACATTGTTTCCAAGGCATTGTTTCCATTCAAGACTCGGATGCTGTTGTCAAAGCTGTAAGGAAGTGGTTACTCTCAGCTGGTTCCGATTTTTACCAACGCGGCATGCAGGCTCTGGTTCATCGTTGGCAAAAGTGCATAACGAGTGGTGGTGACTATGTGGAAAAATGACAGTCTGTAGCTGAAATATTGCTCTATTTAGCTGTGCTGTTGTGATTTATGTATCTCCTGTAGTTTCCATTAATAAAAATAGGAGGCATTACTTTCGGAACGACCCTCGTACGTCGTTGGTTGCTCGAGTTTAAGTTGGCAAACCGTCTATCGGCGGTGTTCTCCTCCAACGCAGTCAGCCCACCTAGGAGACACCATTTGTTTTGGAATGGAAGGAAGGGATTTTTTACTGGTGAGTAAGCCCATTCATATTTTCCAGTATTTAAAACACGTTGAGCGTCATACTCCTTTTGCGAAACTATCGTATCGACTATATTAGGTACCATCGTGAGCGCAAAATGTAGAGTGAGTGCCCGTTGTTTTCCAGTCGTTTGTTGATTATGGTGCTATTTTAAATGATATATCGTTAACGCTATTCGCTATAAATAGCAGTCGTTACGCTTTTATTCCAAAGAATAGCGTCACCGACGCTTTTTTCGATTCTGAACGTGAGATGGCGCGTGGAAGCGACTCCTCACGTATCCAGTCGTCTTCTCCTCCGTCGAATGAATTGTGTACCTAGTAAAAATGTAAGAAAAAATGACCTTACAGATACGTGAAAACAGTATGTTTTTTTATGATGTTAAGGTGATCTGTCATTATAGGTAATAAGGTAGTTATGGAGCCGGTGGGCCCCTTAGCCGAAAAAAAGGTTTCATTTAATGTTCATTGTCATTTTCTTCTTATGTTCAAAGAATTGACCCGGTGTGTCAGTACACCGCATATACCTCCTAGTGGTGGGTCGAGGGCAACGGTATGCTGGCTCTCAAGGTAGTCCTTTCAGAAGGGATCCTAGCTTGAGTAGAATAGGGAAAACGGGCCCAGGGTATTACTATGCTTTGGTTTCTCCTGTGGCATACTGTCGAAAATTTACCAAAACTGACCGGTAGAGCGACGTAACCGTTAGCAGGGAAAGCTGCACGTGGTGCGGGTACTGCAAAGGCTGGTAACCTGGCATACTCCATTAATCCTTACTCCTTAGAGTCACGAAGTAGCCTCGCACAGCCGAAGGCACGATGGGTGGTGGAAGCTGGATAAGGTTGGCCCTTCAAGATATGGACGTAGCATTACAACCTGGGCTATCGGTACTTGGAATGTGGGTGGAGTATATGGAACGGAGCATGAGTTGTTGAATGAAATGAAAGTGAGATGAATGGATGTTTTGTTTATATGTGAAACTAAGCGCAAGGGGCGGGATGTTGTTACTATATATGGCGGTGGTCTGGCACTGTAAACAGGAGTTGAAGGTAATGTACACGGCAGTCAAGGTGAAGGACTTATTCTTAATGAGAGAGCTAAGTCACTAGTAAGGAAGTACGAGTTAGTATCCCCTATATTGCTTTGGGTTCGCATGAAAGTAGGTATTAGGAGAGTTGTGATTGTGGCGTGCTATGCACCGGTGGATGGAGAGAGTGACAGCGTGAAAGATGAGTTTTGGGAAAGACAGAGAGGTTTTGAATGAATGTGACCCTGGTGAGAGAATAATTTTACTAGGTGACATGAATGGCTGGGTTTGTTTGAGGTGGGATACATATGAGAGAGTGGTTGGGCCATTTGGTGACCCTCGAGTGAATGATAATGGTGAAAACTTGGTGAGGGTGTGCTTGGAAAAATGATTCTTTGTGTCGAATACATGGTTTAAACATAAGAGAATACATATGTATTATTAGCAAAGGAGCGATTGTAAAAGCATGAATGATTTCATTGTGTATGATGAGAATTGAGGGAGTTAGTGTGGGACACGAGAGTGAGTGAGGACACGATTATATCAGAAACGAGAATGTGAATGATACGTGGGAGTGCTTGAAAGGAGTGATTGTAGAATGTGCTGAAAGTGTACCGTGTGTGGGAAAGGAGTGGTAGGAAGAATGAAAGGTGATGCTTATTGGAATGAAGAGGTGAAAATTGCAGTCAGGGAAAATAAAGCGGAGTACAAGAATATGATTGCTGGCAAATCTGAGGATGAGCGCACTAAGGCATGTGAGATTTACAGATAGAAAAAGAACGAATGCAAAATTGTTGTGAAAGAGAGCAGGGAAGGATGAAGCTAGTGAGGTGCAGAGCTATTTTGAAGGCAGGGTGTTTTTAGAGCGTTCTTTTAAAGTTAATTTAATGTTTATACAGCATTCTTTCTATCTTCATAAAATGTTTATTTTTGAGTAAACACCATAAGACCGTTGGACTATTCTTTTTACATCCGTCGAGTATTTTTTTACAGTTCACTCATATTCACAGTACTAAAATGAGTTTTAGTGCTTGGATTCATGTCTTCTTCGGTAACGAAAATATAAATTTCAGGGACACCCTAACAGAAAGGTGTTCATTTAGTTTAGGAAGATTGTTCATATAGTTTAAAAATTAAGTATTTTATGTTCATGAGGAAAGTTTATTGGATTTTCTTTTCAGGTGTTTTGTAACTGAAAGAACATATAAAGACCACTAAGTGAACATTCCGCATGATCATAAAAAGAATATATTTTCCACACTAAATGAACGCAAAATAAACACTGAGTGGACACTTTTTGAACATTGAGTGAACATTTTTTGAACATGAAATGAACATAAAAAACATCTAATGAAGATAAAAAGAAAAAATTTAATGAACATAAATATAACATTGTAAGAATGCTCTATGAACGTAATTAGAACAAATACCCCGCCAGCACACTTATGTTAGAATTATTAATCTGGCTGGCATGCGGCACTTTCGTTTTATTCCGCCCCATCCAAAATGGCATATTTCCATAACCGCGTTAAGTTGTTATAAAAAAGCGCAAAATAATATTAGTTGCGAACCTCTGTCGAGTCGTGGAGAGGCCGCTATTATTTCCCATTCCTATAGCTCGGCATTAAAATATGTAATTTGCAAGGCGAAATTTATAACGTATCAATTGCTGCTGCGAACTGTTCAATAAGTAATGCCTTAACACCCAAGAAATCCTCTAACACACATTTCACTGCATTAATACTTTACACAGACGCCGTTAGATACAGGTTTCTGGATATTCCGTCTAAAATCATCAGAGTCGTGTTTGGTGGTACTCATTACATCTACATCCACGTGATACCCTGCGAGCCACCACGAGGGTGTGTGGCAGGGGGTGAAGATCACCAAACATGCACTATTGACATGTGACTAGGATATTTAACGGGGACATGCTGGATATAAAAGGGTCACATGCAGCTAGATGGTTAGTATCTACATAATAAGGAAGGGATTATTGGTTGTTATTACATGAATCATGCACTACAGACTACTCTAACTATATTTCACCTACCTATCCCTTTGCTACGCTGCCTATTGTTCTCTCTTATAGTACGAGGGAAGAATGACATTCTAAATCTATCGGTACGACAATCTATCTCTCTAATCTTGTTAATATGATCAAACCTAGCATAGTACGAAGGGGTTCTCAATATATATCTAACGTCATCTGTGAACAACTGTTTCGAATTTACTTAAAAGGTTTAACCTAAATTTTTACCTGCGTTCTGATAGAAATTCCCATCCTAGTTCTTCTATTAAGCTCGTAACACTTATACAATTATCATAACGGCCTTTAACAAACCTAGCAGATCTCCTTTGCACGCGCTCTAATTCTTTTATCATACCTTCCTCGTACGGATCCCATATACTAGCGGCATATTCTAAATGAGGCCTGACAAGTGTAAAATAGCTTCTTTCTCGTACTCTCTCATCGTATTTGCCTAGAACCCTTTTTACGAATCCTAATCTACGGTATGCTACACTAGTTATTTCCTGGTGTGTTTCCCCCATGACAAGTCTTCAGTGTTGGTGACGCCTAAGTATTTAATTGAATCTACGTTACATATTTTGTTTTTATTGATGCAATAATTATTCCGGGGAAAGCCATTCTTTTTCCAAAAATTCATGATCGCGCATTTCTTCAAATTTAACTCTAGTTGTCATCTATCACACCAATCATCAATCGCATCTAAATCCTTAGCTAAAAACTGTCTGTCCTCTTCATTTCTAATTTCCTTATACACTACTACATCATCGGCAAAAAGACGGAGCTTGCTATTTTTTACTACTGTATTCAAATCGTTTGCGTACAGAAGAAATAAAATTGGGCCTATCACGCTTCCCTGGGGAACACCCGATGTAACGTTTACTTCGCCTGAGCTGACACCATCTAATACCACCCTTTGAACGCGTTCATGTAAGAAGTCTCCTATCCAGTCTACTATATTACTGTCTATTCCGTATGATGCTAACTTCGCGAGTAACTTACAGTGGGGAACCTTGTCAAAAGCGTTTCTAAAGTCAAGAAACGCTGCATCTACCTGAACGTTACCTTCACTGGAAACTAAAATATCGTGAACAAAAAGACCTAATTGAGTTTAACAAGACCGTCCTTTTCTGAACCCATGCTGGTTTGTTGTTAATAAATCCTGGCTGTCGAGGTGTCCCATTATTGATGTAACTATTATATTCTCTATAATTTTTCATGATAGTGACGTTAATGTTATTGGTCTATAATTACATGGCTGTTCCCTATCTCCACTTTTATAAATTGGGGTCACGTTTGCTATCTTCCAGTCTTTAGGAACCGCGTGTTCTTCGAGGGATTTGTTAATAATTACTTTAAGATACGGAGCCATTTCGAGAGCTAATTCTTTATAAACACGAGCTGGAATTTCATCAGGACCTGAGGACTTGTTCGGGCTATGTTACTTAGTAAGGATACGATCCCGCTACAAGATATATCGATCGGGGGCATTGGTTGTTGAAATCGGTCTGGTATGGTTTCGCGGAAACTATGCATAGATTGATTAAAGACACTCTGAAAAAAGTAATTAAAAAAATTTGCCTTATCTAAACTGGAAGTTACTATTTCGCCTCTATCGTTTTTCAAGGAATAAACCGTTGATTTTTTAGTTCCCTGTACTTCCCTAACATATGACCAAAATGCTTTCGGATTTCCCTCTAGTTGTTCTCCAACTACTTTTCTCTTGAATTCGCTAAACGCTTTTCTAAGGGCTGTTCTTGCGGCTGCTTTACAATTTTTATAATGTTCTATAGTATTTTTTAGGTCGCTATTAATACCTACATTTTTCTTCATTTTTCTTAGTTTCGCCTGGCTAACTCGTTGGCGTTTTAAACATATTCTAACCTCCTCGTTGTACCACCTTGGTTCCCTAGTCTCACTCTTATACTTATGAGGTATATATCTGTTGACAAGTGACCGTGTAATTTGGAGGAACTCTTTCCATGTATTGTTTGTATCACTACTTTTGCTAATTTTCGCGAATTTTCCAAAAGATGTCTTTAAGTCACGCCTAAATCCGTTAAAATCTGCTTTACTAAAAAGGTAAATCTTTCTTTTTAATTTAAAATTTTTTTCAGTATTGAGGGAAAATTTTACGTATACTACCTTGTGGTCGCTTATTCCATCGACATTTTCAACTTTAATAACTTTTTCAGGGATGTTTGTGGCAAGTAAATCGAGAACATTCTCCCCTCTATTAGGCAAATTTACTATTTGATGTAGTGCGTGTGATGCGAACAGGTTAAGCAATGACTCGCAGATTTCTTTGTCCCTACTTCCAGACTTATGACTGCATGTTTTCCAATCTATCGATGGTGTATTGAAATCTCCACCTACAATTATCAGTCGTTCGTTACTATGGGAATTAATGGACCCTATCTGTTTCTCGAGTTCTAATACTGAGTGTACATCGGAATGGGGTGGTCTATAGTAGGCACAAACATATATTACTTTCGAATTAGCACATTGAATAGAACACCATACACTTTCTATTATATTATCGGGAATCTCCTCTATTTTGCTGACTATTGTGTTCTTAACTGCGATAAATACTCCGCCTCCCGGTCGACCCTCTCGATCTCTCCTGTATACCCTAAAATTTACTGGAAAAATTTCACTATCAGCAATATCGCTTAGTAACCAACTTTCCGTTCCTATAATTATGTCAGAATTAGTACTCTCTATAAGGTGATGGAATTCTGGTATCTTGCTTCTTAAACTACGACAATTAACTACCACTACTGAAAATTCCTCTACTTTAATATGTCTACCTATTGTATTTGTGGGGTTTGTGTTTTCTAAATTATTGGGAAAGTTACAGTTTGGAGATTCATGGGTGTTGTTTTGATTTATATGTTTTTCCTTTTTCTGTGCTTTCTTCCGTCCCGATAAACCTGTACTGTGTTGTCTGGTCAACTCGTTATTCTTTGCTATCCTGATGACTGGCAAGTTATTTAATGGCCCACTATTTGACCTACTCTCTTCTCTAAATATTTCTAATTTATTGTTATCTATTAAGCTTTTCTTAGGCACTAAGCTTTGTGTACTCTTTATTATCTGACTTTCCGGAAAAGCACTGATTTCGCCCCCACTAACTGACCTACTCTCTTGCCTACCATCTATGCTAAACTCGCTAGGTATGCTCAAATATCCTGCACGCTACCTTCTGCGATGCCTCATACGTATAATGGACACCCGAGCGATTTAATGGCACTCGACACGAATCCAGCAACGGCCTAAGGTCCAAGAACCCAGCTCCCTCGCTCCCGCAGACATCACTGAGCCTCTGGTTTATTATACCTTCCACTCGGCTCCAAACCGTCGAACCCCGATCCATCCTTGGTACCAAGCTGCATATCGTGAGCCTCATATTAGTACCAAATCCGCTGCGAATACGGCGGAACTCGGAGCATAGATCTCTCACAGAGTCTAAAATCTCCTCTGATCCCCGACCCACAACGTCATTGGCCCCAACATGGGCCACTACATGCAACTTAGAGCAGTTCGTGCCCTTGACCGCCGACTTCATCGCCTTCGTCACCTGTGCCACCTCTCCTCCTGGTATACACCAGGAGGTGACCCGTACATCGTCTCCTTCCCTTCGAGCCTTACCACGCAGTGGGGCCACTATACGACGGACATTAGAACTACCTATAACTACAATTCCCTCCTTTCCCTCACGACTCCCACTCGGTGATCCACCTCCCAGCTCTATTTCCGATGTCTCAGCCTCCGCCAGAACATCGAATCTATTGCTCACAGGGATCGGCTCAGCCTCCGCCCTTGCCGATCCTCGTTTTCGGAGGGTGACCCCATGGCTACGCCTTGAGGCCACAATCCATGCGTCCGAAGCAACGGAGGGAGACTCCTCCGGAGGCACGGAAGTCTGGGGAAGTTCCTCCACCCTCCATCCCGTGACAGTGCCCGAGCTTCCCCGGACCTTGACACGTTTGGAGAGTGTTGAGCCACGACCACCTAAAGTCAACAACTCTCTCTCGGTGGTCACGGTTGGGCCCCTCCCCCATTCTCCCGCGACCTTCCAGGACTTGCCACCAACCGCTCCACCAGGGCACGGAGCTCGTCCACCGTCCTCTCAAGCCCAGTACTATTTCATTACTTGCCTGCTGTGTATTTCAAGACCTGATCCATATCCCAATAGATGCTGGAGACCAAGGCGTGAAACGTCTACCTACTTTCATGTCTACCACAGAGAAAAAATGCAACGTATGGGTCCCATCAAATCTATTTTGAAACTTTTAAGATCTGCGAGGCTATCATCAAAGATAGAATGATGGAAAATGCGAAGAAGGCATTTGCCTTCAGCAAACTGACTGATGAGAGAGCCGATAAATCAGGCAAGGAGCAATTGTCCATCGGCCTGCGCTTCTTCGACGACAGGAAAATGGAGGCTCGGAAGGAGTATGAGAAAGTTATGTTTTATTCATTGTGCATTACAAAAGCTGAATCTTGCGGTGAACGACTCAAATAGTGTTCCAGAAATACCCAAGTCCGTCTCCACTATAGAAAACAACATTCGTTTCTTGAGAGAATCTGCACTGAGAATAAAATATGCCCCAAGTATTTTACTAGTCTTCGAGACGCGATGGTCCCAGAAGTGCAAAAGTATTGACGTTTTCAGAGATCATTTTGTGAGAATGGTTGATGGATTGGAGAGATTATGTAAGTCTACTTACAATCCTGCAACCTACGTCAAGGGTGCTTGGTAGTGGGTGACTTATGACCAACATGAACTAGAGTGAAGAAATTATCTTTCACCAAATGCACCTCATATTGGGTGTGCTATAAGTGCTACAGAATGTACTAAAATAATGTATAATAAAACTATGAGAACCTGACGTAAAAGTCGTGGAGGGAACATGCAAAAGATGGAGTTATCACTACTTGGCAGATTTAGAAATATGCATCGGGGGTATACGAATTATTCAGCTACGCTACCTGTCGACTAACCTACTTCTAAGTGTCAACGCAACCATTTTGGTCTCTTATCGATCGTGGAAAAAGCGACGTTTTAAAACTTTCTGTTCTACTATCTATTTCCCTTATTTTACTCTCATGATCTGATGTACCGTAATATGTTATAGTTCGTAAGGTATTCATATCTTCTTTTTAAAATGTATCGGTGTTGAATTTACATAAAAGATTGAGTCTAATATTTAATCGACGGTCATAAATCCATTCCCATCCTTGTTTTATCATTGGAAGGACATGTAAATACTGTGGGTGGAGCAAACATAAAATCCTCAGATACAGTGAAATATCTTGGAATTACCTAACTTCTGATATATCGTGGGGAATACACTTAGAGAACATATGTGGCGCAGCATTAAAGAAACTAGGTTTTGTTAAACGTATAGTATGAAGGCCCTCGGATGAAAAAGTCAAAGAGAGATGCTACTTCGCTCTGGTTAGGCCACACGTCGAATACGCCGCGAGCATTTGGGACCCTGTTCATAAAGATTTAACCAAAAAATAAATAAAATACAAAGGAAAGCAGCGCGCTTCGTTAAAATCTGTTACGAGCGTGCATATAGTATCTAACAACTTTTAGAGGGATTAAGGTGGGAGCCCCTAGACACTCGGAGGCAACACGCTAGGCTTAGGTTGCTTGATAAATTCAAAACTGGTGTGTTTCAGAGCGGCACAGAGAATATTATCATGACTCCTCACTACATCTATAGGTCTGACAGATGCGATGAAATAAGAGAGATAGATCGCCGACAAGATAGGTACAAAAACTCGTTCTTTACTCGAACAATAAGTGACCACAATAAAAATTGAGCTCCACTAAATACACTCCTATAATACATATCACCATTTCATCTCCAAAAAACTTACACCTTTACACGGCTGGTGACCTAATACTCCGTGCCACGCGCCATTGCGGCTGCTCGCAGGGTATTATGCAGATGTAAATACTAGGAAGCAAGAATTTCGGCTTCATTCTGCCGTCACAAAAAGAACATTTTGTCGTTGCTGTAGGTCTGATAGCCATCAATCTGCCTTATTGGCACCTGTGGTTAATGTTCTACAGTAAAAAATCGTGGACCTGCTCCAATGTTCAGAGCACGTCAAACATATCCTTGGGGTGATGAAAACTCACTGCAATGATGCAGAACAAGTAGCTACAGAGCTTGTAGAGGATGCCTTCACGATTGCTGAGGTACTTATCTATGACGTCACATGGCGCAACAAATTGATAGTGACCTTTTTAAAGCTCAATCTACTCCTTGAAAAATGATATTTTGGAATTTGGCCAGCAAATTTCGATTACGCTGTGCGTCTGAACGAGAGACTAGGCAAACGTCATTGATAACACTTTTTTATTGTAGCCGCACGATATTTGTCAAACTTTTCAGAAAATGAAGTACTGACGGAAAAAATTACGCGTTGACCAGGATTTGCTCCGGAAAAGTACTGTATACCTTCTCTCTGACGTCCATACATATCTCTAGCTCTTGGTAAAGTTCGAACAACAGATAACCACAAACCTCCGAATTAAGAACCAGCTATGCATTATTAAAAGCAACTGCTTGAATTGTCAATGGCTTTTTTAAAATTCCCGTCTTTGTACTGCTAGGTTAAGACCTAATCTAAGCGGAGTGAAGCCGAGCTGTACCGTGAAGCCATTGGTGAATCATCCCTCTGTTACTCACCAGCAAGAGAGATCCTGTATGTCCAAGGTCGCTGGCATTCTGTGCCTACTACCGCGCCACCTCTCATTCTCCGCCACTGGCCTTATTTCCCTTTCCGCGTATTGCAAAAGCCTGAAGATCTGACATCCACAGTCGATCGGGTTGTGTCCCAGCAAAATCGTGGCTGGAGCAAAATATGCATCCGTATTGAACTTCTGGGGGACACTAATCACCTGTTGGGAGTGAAGAAAATATTTATATTAATGGATTATAATCTTTTATTAATAATTAAGATGGATTGCCTGATGTATGCATACATGCCGAAAGTCGAAAAAAAGCAAAAGGAAAGGATCCATTTTAACAACAAACGCACGTTATCATGTGAATAATATTAGTTGCCGTGGATTTAATATTGAAGAGAGGAGAAAACGTTAAAATTATCTCTACCAACATAACATTTCGTTATTTATTAACTTAAAAATAGAATGAATAAAAACTAAAACTTGGTCGGATCCGCTAAATGTGGTCAATGTCCTACCTTATTAATGTAATTTATGAAAATTTTTGAGGCCTAAAATAAAATTCCATACGCCGTTTACCATTCTTTCCCATTCTATTTCGATTAAGACTGTAATAATCTTCTCCGGTGTCAAATTCAAACCCTTTTCAAGGAAAATAGGAGATAGAAAAAATAATTCCTAATATCGGGAAAACTGAGGCATTATTTAAATATCTTTCTCGGAAAGATAATTAAAAAGATATTTAAACATAATACACCGGGAAAATCTTAAATCACTGAGGCATTTTTGTTTGTTATTTGACTTATACGCACAAAGGAACTAAAATTGCGGATAGACAAAAAAAAACTGCTTAAATCCGTTTGCTGGGGCCGCATAAAATTTTACTAGACTGGAAATTGAGTATATTCGAGCCAATTATCAATGGAGAGAGTGACAATTTCCATGCCTGGCATCTTCTTCAGGTGGTCACTGATCATCCACCACTGACCGTCTGTGAGCATCTGAAGTTGACGCCAGGCATCGAAATCCGGATTATGCAATAAATTGATTTGTAAACTAAACAGTGGAGTGTAAAAGTAATTTTTCTGATTAACATGGAACTCTGAATAGTTGAACCAAGTTTTATTTCTTTTATTAACCCTCTATGGGCGGAATTATGAAACATCATCGTGAAAAATATACTTCTTTTATATTAGTTTTTTTAAAGTGCCCTTTAAGATTTTTTAAGAGAAAATAGCAATTTATTTGATAATAACATTTATTTTGAAATGTGACGTATTTGTATTGTGTATGTTTAATTTAAAATAATACTTTACATAATAATATTTACACAAGAATCACTTCAACATTACCTTCATAACGTACCTTTTTTAAACTTTCGCAATATCATATGAGTGGAGGATTTGTTGGAGGGGAACTAGGAAGAGGTTTGCCCATCCCATATCCCATATTATTCATAACAAATAAACAGGTTAATATAAATTTTTCAGGTTACGAAATCATGAGTGTTCAAGTGCAATGTTGTGATAAACAAGTGAATGAGAAATCGCAGAATCGATGACCGCTTTCTGCTCTAATGTGAAGAAATAGCTTATTTTGAAAGATTGTCAAGAAAGAGAGCCATCTTGAAAATACAAGTATGTGAAATATCACCTCCTGACACCAATTTGCTTTATTAATCCTACTGCACCAATTGTGTTAGCTTCATTAGCTCTATTTCAGTGCAGTGTGGTGATTTTTGGTGATATGTCATTCCTTTCATTGGGGATTGCAGGTTATTGCGTAAAGGAATATATTTAAAAATACTTACCTTTTCTTCCGGAAGATCAACCAGTGTTATTTCGTTGTGTCGAAGGTCGATTTCCAGGTGGTGGGAGTTTGGTAGCACATAGAGGTCGCCTTTCCGCACGTAGCTCTTCTCGGAGTTGAAACTAGGAATTTGATAAACCCCTTTAGTGTAGAAAAAGTTGATGTGCGAGACTACCTTGATTTTGTTGTAACTGAAATCCGCCCGTCGTAGTTTTGGTAGTTCTGAGAAGAAATACGGTATGACCTCGATTTCGTTGTGGGCCAAAATCAGTACCTGTCAATTAATAATAAAAAATTAGTCGCCATGATTACTCTCAGATTAGTGTAATATAGAAGTGTGACAGCAATGATATCGGCAGAAAACAAATGTTTTCTTTATTCCTGCGAGCATCAACCTTAATTCTTATTTCAAAAACACCATTTAAGGATAAGTACTTTGTTGAAGGCAAACAGTTTTCATTGTACCATAAATGGTAGTTCATCAGCATCAGAATTATTATTAAAGTTTGCAGAAACATATGCGAGGAAGAATACTAAATGTGATATAAATTATCGCCTATTTTAACATTAAATTGAGTTCAACTTTCTTTGAGATATTTTTACAGTTACATTTTCGTAAATGAGGTAACGCTTTTATGCTCATTTATAATTAAGTCTCTGTATAGAAATAATACAGCTTACTGATTTGAAAAATTGTTAATAATTTAGACTTGAATCTCAATAAAATTCAAGGCAAGGGTTATCCTGTTTTCTTTAAACTCTCCCCGTTACATTCTTCATTGCCTCATGAATCTACTTAAGGTGGTTGGAGCGACAATGGTAAGTAATTAAAGGCAGATTTTATCAACTTTTCAAGTGAGACAGAAAATCCTTTGACCTCATCGCAATAAAGTGCATTCATCTATTTAATTGTTGGAGATGACCTTACATGTCGTAATATAAATGACGCAAATATTATCTTCTTGAAATTTTCCGCAATGAAATTAGAGATCGGCATAGTAGGTGGCTGGAGGAGATGATAAGGGACGATGGGTTGCTCGAGAATGTGATACATGGAAGGATGTTGGGCAAGCAGTGAAGGGGAAGTAAGAGAATGGGTTTCATTGACAGGATGAAGAAGGGTAGATCGTATGCTGAGGCGATAAAGGATGTACTAGAGCGAGATAGGCCCCTGAATATGTAGATAACCGAGAGGAGATACTCCGAAATTCAACGAAGCCTACCTTAACCGTTAGAATACTTAAAAAATATTGCCATTTATGCAAGTCATATTATTAAAGATTAAGTCAAGGATTAGGGCACGCAGTTCGCTATTATAGCGAGCTATAGCTTTTATCATATTCGCACACTCGCGTAATTTATAAGGCATAATACCGTGATATTTCTGCGGAACCATTATATTAAAATGAAACGCATGTTTTAGCGATTAGAACAATATATTTGTTTACAAATTCTAATAAATTTGGAATAAATGTCAAGGTCAGAAGGCTACGTGTTAAAATATCATTGTAATGTCAAGGAAGCAAATCAGTAACACGCAATGTTTTTTCACTTTTATCAATACATACTACTAATAATAACACCCACGTAAAGATTCACTTAAATATGTACCTAAATTAAAATCGTTTCAACCACCTTAAAATTGGAAATCTGTTCAGGCAAAGTAGAAGCGGTTCGTACCGACTTACCTGCAGCCTATTGACGCCCCGCAAAACTGAGTCACATCTCCAAAGTGTGTGGTCATGATGGTACTCCGAGCATTCCTCGATGGTTATACCATTCCAAGAGAGATCCAGGTACACTAAATAACTCAACGTGTTAAATAAGGAACGTTCTCTTCCTTTAGTATTGAACACGTGGCAAAGGGAGTTGTTTGAAAGATCCAAAATCTGCATATTTGGATCTATGGTATCTAAATGTATGCCATAATGGCGTTGAAGTGGGAGTTCGTCGATATCGTTTGAACTTAAATACAAGTATAGTAGTGTTTTACTGACTAAGGTAACGTTCGGATAACTGGTGAGTTTATTGTGAGATAAGTCAATGCTGCGGAGATTACTCAGATTGCTGCCAAACAATCCAGCTCCCATTCCAACACCCAAAGAAGAAGGTGGATCAGTTGTCTGAATGTAGTTGTAGGAGAGATTTATGCGTAGTAGGGAGTTCAAATTCTCTAGTGAATCAGGTGAAAGATTTTCCAGCCGATTTCTTGCCAAGTTTAAATCGACTAGACGTGGTAAAGATAGAGTCGGCAGTGAAGTAAGGAGGTTACCCTCTAAATTCAAAGAAAACCAAAAGATTGATTTATTCAGAGGAAGAAATATTCCTTTAGGTAGATATTCTATTCTGTTGTAACTGAGATTAATGCTCCTTAAAAAAAGAAGTTCTGAAAAGAAATTTTCGCCCAGTGTGCTGATATTGTTATTCGATATGTCTAAGGTTTGTAGTTTAAGATTTTTGATTAGAAATGTCTCCAAAATATTCGATATTAAGTTATTTGATAGTTTTAGGCGCTTGAGTAGTGGGTTGCTGCGGAAGAGGCTTGGGGGGAGGAAAGAGAGCCTATTGAAGGAGAGGTCTACATCCACCAGGTATTTCATGCCAGAGAAAGTGTTTACATGTATGGATATCAAGCCATTGTTACTGAAATTGAAACTAGATTGAATGTAAGGAGGAATATGAATAAAGTCAGCATAAAAAGGTTTCATCATCAGCGCGTAATGAATCGTTCTCCAGTTTCCTCTTTTGGGAATAATGCCATTTACACTACTATAAAATGATGACTGGAGATGAGAGGACCTCAGTGGCCTTGGTATTATTTCTGCGGTACTCTGTGCATTTCCTGTGGTCGGTAAATACTCTAAAGTGAAAAAAAAGTTCAAGTTTAGTTTCACTCTTTCAATGAATGCGTATTGGAGAAAGCAGCTGACATTTAAGATTTCAATGCGGTTGTTACTGGCTTCTAATATCTCCAATAGTGGTAACTCGCACAAGCTTTCTGGTAAAGACGATAGGTTATTTCTGTTTAATATAATGATTGATAAATACATTGTGGGGAGAAATATGTCTTCTTCTAAGCGGTTTACATTGTTTCCTGTCATGTCAAAATGTTCAAGTAGCCGAAGACACTTCAGGGATGGAATCGCTTTCAATTTGTTATCCACTAGAGACAAATATTTTAAATTGGATAACGACGGAAGTACTTCATCTGGTATCTCCTCTATAATAGTGTTCCCAATAGCTAACATGTACGTGTCCTTGGACGAGCCACTTAGGATATTTCCAGGAATGTATGAAAGGGCCGGACATGATATCAGTAGACTGCCAAGGTTACCGAAATGCTGGAGATGATGACTTTTCAACTGCCAATTGTTTAATCCTCCACAGTCCAAATAAAGGCCAGCTAAACTGTTATTCTCGTGCCCTTCTTCATGAAACGTCCCCCAAGGTAATTCGGCAGAATATCCCTTCTCCGGTGGAGGGCATCCGATGACGGCTAAAATGATGGAGTGATTATAACGAACAGTTAATTGTGAAAGAAATTTGTAAGGGTTAGAGACTGTGTCATCATCACATACTAAGTGCGTATGAATATAAATCCCTTCCCTCAAGTAAATGTGTATTTTTTCTCGGCAGTGACACGAGTACGTGTATGGCCTTTGATAGCAGTCGCAGTCTGGATTATCGGATAATTTGTGTCGGCTGAGATTCGAAACCGATGCATCGACGAAACGAAAAACAATCGCACAAAGCACAGCGTACTTAATGTTTTGGAGAAGCATATTTTTTTCCTAAGTCTGGTGACGGCAGCGATATATGTAACACGTGTGGATATTCACATGGGCAGTTCTATTCTTTATTTGGCGATACTTTGGTAAATTACTTTCATGTATTAACAATTTCATAAAAAAGACGTCCTAAGTTAGGTAATTCTGTGCCCTGTTGGTGTAGACTTATTGCAAGTTCTGTACACTATTATCCAGTTCTTTAGACATCCTTTATGTGGGAGTCTTTTGGTGTAGATTTTCTTTATGTAGAAAATCCTCTTTTGGTGTAGATTTCTACATCTACATCTACGTAATACCCTGCGAGCCACCAAGAGGGTGTGTGGCAGGGGGTGAAGATCACCAAACATGCAATACTGACATGCAAGTAGTATATTTAAATGAGACATGCTAGAAAGTAAGGTCACATGGAGCTAGATAGTTAGTATCTACATAATAAGGAAGGGATTATTGATTGTTATTACATGCATCATGCACTACAGACTACTCTAACTATATTTCACCTACCTATCCCTTTGCTACGCTGCCTATTGTTCTCTCTTACAGTACGCGGGAAAAATGACATTTTAAATCTATCGGTACGACAATCTATCTCTCTAATCTTGTTAATATGATCAAACCTAGCATAATACGCAGGGGTTCTCAATATATATCTAACGTCATCTGTGAACAACTCTGTTTCGAATTTACTTAAAAGGTTTAACCTAAATTTTAACCTGCGTTCTGATAGTAATTCCCATCCTAGTTCTTCTATTAACCTCGTAACACTAATACAATTATCATAACGGCCTTTAACAAACCTAGCAGAACGGCCTTTAACAAACCTTTCCCTCGTACTATAAGAGAGAACAATAGACAGCGTAGCAAAGGGATAGGTAGGTGAAATATAGTTACAGTAGTCTGTAGTGCATTATGCATGTAATAACAACCAATAATCCATTTCACATTATGTAGATACTAACCATGTAGCTGCATGTGACCATATTATCTAGCATGTCTCATTTAAATATACTACTTGCATGTCAATATTGCACGTTTGGTGATCTTCACCCCCTGCCACACACCCTCGTGGTGGCTCGCAGGGTATCACGTAGATGTAGATGTAGCAGATCTCCTTTGCACGCGCTCTAATTCTTTAATCATACCTTCCTCGTACGGATCCCATATGGGGAGGGGGGCTGAAAATGGAAATATTCATATTTTTATAGCGGTTCCCCATGGATTTTGCCGAGTTGCGACTCTTTAGGAAGAAAATTTCGTCCATTTAGACGTATCTGCAGCCGTTAAGTCACAAATTGCCTATTTTGAGTGCCCGGCCGCGCGAAATCATGCAACGCCCCCCGCAGCGTCGTAGCGAAACGGTCAGCAGCCCCCCCTTCTCCTGCCCGGTCGCGTCTCCTGCCCGCTCGCCACGAACGCAGGAAAACTCATCATGCATGTATCTTCCAGTCGTTGGTCTAACTAATATTCCACAATTAAAACTATTTTCCTGGGAATAACAATTACGGAAGAATTATTTGTAAATTGTTACAACACTTCCAAATTGCCTCAGGTGGCTTATGGCGGGTACCAGGCGCTGACAATATATACATATTTTGGAGGCGGTAGGGCAAGGAAGGCGGAAAAGTGAGGCGATTAGGGGGAAAACCGAAGGATGACTGGGAGACGAAGGGGTTGAAAGCGAGGGTGTTGGGGGTTTTACCATGGTTAACAAATTCAAGCAACAAGTACAATGCAGTGGCAAATAAAAAACGGGCAATTGAGGCGGTCTTTTTCTCTTTACTCAGCTCAGAATTCCGGAGTTATCCTTCCCAAGGCCATTGGTTAATTTCCGGTGAATGGTGGTGGACGTGGAGAGTGTCCTCTGGGCAGGTAGCCACCGCAGATTAGCCTGCGTGGACAAGGAAGGGATCTTCTTGAGGTGGGCGATGAATGGTCGCACTAAGGTTCCATGCGTTGCACTCAGTGAGATGGAACCCACCTGAGACAATTCACCGCTCCCTCCGGCCATCCCTAAAAGAACCCTTCCTTTAATAGCAGACGCTCGCTAATCCGCCGCCACAATTATATCTAGCCCGTTTTGTTTGCCACTGCATTGTACATCTACATCTACGTCATACCCTGCAAGCCACCCAAAGGGTGTGTGGCAGGGGGTGCTCTCGCACCAGGCATGCATGAATGATATGGTAGAACACCGACATTACATTAAAACCCGCGTACCACACATGCAAAGCGACAATTAAAAATCTAATACCCAAGAAACATTCAATCTTCAATCGTTCCAACATGCAAGGGATACAAAGACTACTACTACAGATTCAAAATATCATGCATAAATAAGAACACCAATATTTACATCATGCATAAATAAGAGAGTAGAATATATAATGAGAAAGATTTACTGCCTGCCTATTGTCAATACTCGAACTATTCATGACGACGATCACAGCTGTTATGGTCCCGAATGGTACGCGGAAAAAATGACATTTTATACCTATCGGTTCTACAATCTAGCTCTCTAATTTTATTGGCGCGATCTAATCTACCGTAGTACGAAGGGGTTAATAGTATGTTTTTTACTTATATTGTACTTGTTGCTTGAGTTTGTTAACCCTGGTAAAACCCCCAATACCTTCGCCTTACACCCCTTCTCCTCCCTGTCACCTTCGGTTTTCCCACACATCGCCTCTCCTTTCTCCCTTCCTTTCCCTACCGCCTCCAAAATATGTATACATTGTCAGCGCCTAGCACCATTTCATTTAGTGGAAAATTGCACCTTGCTATTTCAGTGAGCATATACAGTGCCTGCAATTCTCGACTAGGCATTCAGTGAAGTCGTGCTTTTCTCTGCGCGTTCTCTCTGTTGGTCAGTGCTGTGGATGTTAGTTGTAGTGAGAATTTGGAAATAAGTGCACCGCTATTCAAGTTAAATCCCTCAGTGATTTGAATATTTTAACTGTGCCTTAATTTGGTCTTGGAAAATGCCAAAAAAAAGGATGCGTCTTGAGGAAAATTGTCCCTTTCTTGGTGTCTCGTCGAAATTAAATGAATCGACGTTGCCAACTTTTATAGAAGTGATAAAATATTTTTTTTATGTTCGCAACACATTGAGATCCGGAAAAACAGGTAGGGAACCTACGGTTCATCAAGTAGCTAGTGTAGTGGCGAAAAAAGTGTCCGAACTTTGGTGACGCGCCTCTATTCAAATCATTCCGGAACGTGGTGTGATCAAAATGATTTTACGGTACCATAAGACGTACTACGGCTTAAGAAAAAGTGCAAGCAAGCCTACAAAAGGTGTCACATTAACAAAAAAAATAAATACATTTTTAAACGAATCTCATAAACTATGTGATTTTTGTGCATTTAAGTGCAGAAGAATCAAAGAGTGTAAATTTACGAAGGAAGATAAAGTTCCCCCAAATGAAGTGGCATTTTTGAGGGATCAAAGGACAGAAGGAAAGATGGTATTTTGGTGGATTTGATGCCTCAGAAACTCGACGATTGAAAAGAAAACTCAGAAGAGGATCGTCGGAGAGCGTCGAGTCAAAATCTTTTATTCTTGAAGACGAAAAAAGTGAACATCAAGAATTTTCTTCCTCAACATCCGGAGAAAATTCAAGCTAAGAGGAATCAGCCAACTTGGACCTCAATGTTCCTCAAACGATAAGGGATGAAAATAAACCTGGACCTTCTTCGGGGCAAATGCGTCTTCAATTGCCAACTGTGGCGGAGGTATGTGCAAGAACCGGCATGTCCCTCAGAGCAGCAGCAATGATCGTCAGCGCAACTTTAGCCGACGCAAAGCTCATAACTCCGGAAGACGCGTCAAAGGTAGTGGACCGGAATTACTTACGAAGACAGAAAAAGAAGATACTAAATTCAATGAAAGCAAAGAGAGAGAAATCAAATAGTGCAATTGAAGGGTTGTATTTTGACGGCAGAGAGGATGAAACAATTAAACTGGAGAAAATAGGCAAGAGAAATTATCAATCTAAGGTTAGGGAGGAACATGTCGTGCTAGTTGAAGAGCCAGGCTCCAACTTTTTGGGGTTTGCCTCCCCCACAGGAAGATCTGCAAGAAACATAACATCTGCAATTCTTGATTTTTTTTGCGAAAGAAAATATTGATCTATCAAAATTAAAAGTAATTGGATGCGACGGCACCAAAGTGAATACAGGTCAGAAAGGAGGCATCATTCGTTTGCTGGAAGCACAGCTCCGACGTCCCTTACAGTGGTCTATTTGCCAATTGCACTTGATTGACTTAACGCTGCGGCATTTGGTTGAAAAATTAGACGGGCAAACTAAGGGTCCAGATTTGTTCGCAGGACCTATTGGCTCCTCCCTTCAAGACTGCGACACTCTTGATATCATACAATTCGAGCCAATAACAACAAATTGGTCCCACGAAGTAGACTTGAAATTGCTGAACGCTGATCAGCAGTATCTTTTGGAAATTTCCAATGCTGTGTCGAAAGGATTTTGTTCAGAAAATTTGGCCCGAAAAACTCCAGGAAAAGTGGCTCATTCTCGCTGGCTCACTACGGCCAACCTACTACTGAGGCTATATGTCTCCACTGAAAATTCCAGCGCTATTTAAGAAAAAAATCTTGCATCGTTCATTCAAAAAGTATACGCACCTGTCTGGTTTTCAGTGAAGCAAAACCATTGCATACACGACGATGCTGTAAATTTATGGAAACTTATAAATTGGTCGAGATATCTGCCGGATGATCTGAAAAATATCATTGATCCTGTTATTCAGAGAAACCGGTTTTTCGGGCACTCAGAAAATTTACTCCTCTCAATGATTGCTGACCATCGAGAGGAAGTGCGAAGAGATGGGTGGAAAATAATCTTAGATGCACGAAGAAATACGAGTGCGATCGAAAATCCAAGAACTTTTGAATTACCGGATTTTGATTTTGATGCTGAAGACTACACGCTGCTGATCAAATGGGACGACAACACTGACCCCCCCCCCCTGCTCTTTCCCATCTCTGAATGCTGAAGTAATTCAAGAGTTACTTGAGCATTGCTCAACTTTTGAACTAAATTTTCCATGCCATACGCAAGCAGTGGAAAGATTGGTGAAAGAGGTAACCCAAGCTTTACGGACATCTGCAACAGACGAGGAGGGACAATTAGAAATACTTAAAAGACTACAAAGCAGAACCAAAATGCCGACCTTCGAAACCAAGTCTCAGTTCATGCTGTGATAGGGTAAGTTTTGCTTTTGCCTGCCTGATTTTAAAACAAATAATTTGATAGTGACCTTTAGTGTTCAGTGAAAATATTTATAAAAACGAATACTTACACATAGATAAACCGATAGGCTCTAAAAATGACCACTTGCTTATTTTTCAGGTAACATCTTATCTGATAAAGGAAATGCGTTCCTCTCAATTTTATTTGCGTGGGTGGGTGGGCGGGGGAGCTCATAGTGCAGGTACCTCCACGTGGTGAGCTCTGGTAACAACTTTTGCAATCTTTCTCCATGTTGAAAAAGAATTGTAAAAGTAGGCTAAATCCTGCACAACCAGGAAGTTTTTCTTTACTCCCTGAATGATGACGGTGAATATATCAATTTCAAATAATTATTCCGTAATTGTCATTCCCAGGAAAATAGGTTTGATTGTGGAATATTAGTTAGACCAACGACTGGAAGACACATGCATGATGAGTTTTCCTGCGTTCGTGGAGAGCGGGCAGGAGACACAACCGGGCAGGAGGAGGGGAGGGCTGCTGACCGTTTCGCTGCGACGATGCGGGGGGCGTTGCGTGATTTCGCGCGGCCGTTCACTTTGTGCCTGAACGCAGTTTGTGACTTAACGGCTGCAGATACGTCTCAATGGACGAAATTTTCGACCTAAGGATTGCAACTCGGTAAAATTCATGGGGAACTGCTATGAAAACACGAATTTTTCCATTTTCAGCCCCCCTCCCCATTAATGGCCACGGCGCGAGGGTCAAGAGTCAACCTAGAGGTCCCAAATTTTTCTGGCCTTATTTTGAGTCACTTTGACAACTTTTTCCAGAAGGCTACGTTTCCCCGCGAAAAAATCGATTTTTTCCGATCCGCCCTAGTGTAGGTATTGCCCGGGGTGTCGCAATTTCCAGTCTTCCCAAACTGGTAGATGTAAACGCTTAATAACAATCTTTCCCTTCACAGGCAGCCGCTTTCGATGCAAGGAAAGAATGTCTCTGAGCCAGAGACTTGGATGCATCACCTACTGCCCTCGTTGGGTCTCTGCAAACATGCGGGTGTACTAGAAGATCCCACTAATCAGCGGTATCGAGTACATTTGGAGACCCAGGATGCCCAGGAAGCTATCAACTCGCACCATCAGGATTCTTTGATGTTCATCACGGACATGATTGAGCTTACATTTTCAACAAGTAATGATCACTAATAACGGTAGGTGGAAGTAATTTTATGTCACAGCTACGGCTGTGACGACTTTAACCCTCTCACTGCGCTAAAAATCTGTTATTTTGATTATGTGAGTGACTTTGAATTCAACATTTACGCGTACCGAGAGACAATTTCAGAACCAGTACCATGTCTTGCAAGGATTCTGTATCGGCAATATTGCCCTATTATATTGGATAGTTTTTTGTATAACTGTTCAAATGATTGAAAATAAGTGATAAATAGTGTATCTTATTTTACATTATAATGTTTTCAACAAGATAAGTTTTTGCGCGCTGAATTTTGCTTGCTTTTGTGCATTCCTATTCTACTTGAAAATTGGCATGAAGCCTTCAAAATGGTAGAGGATCTTAGGTGTAAGGTTTTGGCCGGGGCGTTAGAGTTGGGTCCACAAGGCCCGCATTGCGGGAGGGTATTGGTTGAGGGGCGCCGCCAGCTGGGGTGAGGCCGAACTACTACTGTAGAGGTATCGTGAACCGCGGGTGCGATGTCCTCATCCCTTATTATCTGCAGTTACTGCTTATGCGTTTATCCGATCCGCGATCTATATATCGTCGTCTGTCTTTTTCAAAGAGTGGACGGAGGTGGATAGAGGGGAAGGAGGGGAGGGACAGTCGGGGAAAGGGAATGGACAAGAGGAGAGGTGGGGGTAGAAATGCAGGATGAGAAAAAATTTGTAAATGGAAGAGGTTAGTGGCAGTTATTAAGTCCTGGTGGAGAGAAGGCTTGAAAAAATAGATGCATGAGGACTCAAGGTCTTTAAATTGGAGGGGAGAGGAAGAGGGGGATGGGAAGCGAGAATATGAACCTTAAAGGTATTATTGAAAGTGGAATTGTGGGAGAAAACGTGGGTGGTGACTGGGAAGGACACGGAGAGGGTAGGCGGATCGTTGCAGCTTGACCGGTGGCCATTCATCCTGATATTGAGAACAAAAGTCGTCTATCCGATGCAAAAACTAAGGCATAACTGGCAGAGGAATATGTAAAAAATATTTTGTGTTACAGGAAGGTGAGGAGACGGAAGGGACAGGAAAAACAAGGAATTCATCGGGCAGAGGCTGGGAGATGAAGATACAGCAAGTTTTCCATCGTTGGCGATTGCACTGAGTCGGAAGGGATTTGGCAGTTTTGAGTGATTTGGGAAGAGGTTTGGTGGTTTTTAAGAGGGCAGGAAGGTTAGGGGAGAGTCTGAAAGTGAGAAAGGGACAGCGGGGGGAAATTTTAGAAGTGGTGAGGTTGTCGGAGAGGATAGGATAGAGGTTTTTGATGACATGTCGAAGGGAGTCAACTCCTGGGAAATAGGTGGCGCAAAGAGAGATTCGGTGACGGGGACACCTGTGATGAGGGTGCGGTTTGGAAGAACAGCGTAGCTTTTGGATGTTATCTGAAGGAGGCGTTCAGGATCCTGGCGAAAAATTAGTGTATCAAATATGTGTACAAATATGGTACATTGTGTAACATTACACATTTATTACACTTTTCTACTCACAAAGTTACACCAATCGTACTGTTGTTACACTGTACACTTTTGATGCCACAGCAGTACACAATTTATTGAACCACATGTTACACAGTTTATACCGCTATGTTACCAGTCTCTCGTGACTGCGGATGTGTACACAATATGTACACAGCGATTACCATTTTTGGGTACACAAATGTTATCACTATTGTACCACTGTCATGATACCAATAATTTACACTAATAGTACATAAATATCACCTAAGAAGTGTACACATTGTATATACATCTTCTCTATCTTTCCTTACACTTTTTCCATGGTTACCGGCCATTAACACAAACTGCACATTTTTTGGGCATGTCATGTACCACATTTTTGCGTCAAGTATAGACCAAACTCTGTACGATTTTGCAACAAAAGTTCCCTGAAACAAGTGTTTCAGGGAACTTTTGTTGCAAAATAACTTACTAGGCTTAAAAAGAAGATTTTATTCACATCAGATAACAAACTGTTAATCAGGCACATAAACTTTAGTTTCTCAGAAACTTTGTCAAGAATACTTGGGGAAACCTGTGAAATTGTAAGCACTAATAATGAATAATAAACCTAATCTCTCCTTTGCAGAGGCCATCGATGGCCTCTGCAAAGGAGAGACTGGTGGAAATTTGAGAGGAAAAGGTCAAGAAAGTCGGAGTTGTTAAATATGCGGCGGCCACGGATAGAGAGAGGGCAGTAGAGGGAACGTTTTGTGTGAGAGAGCTGACAGGTGTGGAAATGGAGATACAGCTGCATGCTAGTGGTTTCTAGATGGACGTTAACGGTGGGTTTAGATGGTGTTACATTTCAGGTTGGATAGGGAGATTATGACATCCAGAAAAGTGATAGTGGAGGTAAAAATATTGGAGGTAAAAGAAACGAAAGAGGAGTTGAGAGAAGAGATGAAGGAATTGAGGGAATTATAGCCGTGCGGCCACAGGACGAATATGTCATCAATCAAGCGGAGCCAGAGAAGAGGTTTAGGCGAGCAAGAAGAAAGAAAAGATTGTTCAAAGGCACCCAAGTAGAGGTTAGCGTAAGAAGGGCTGAAACGGCTGCCCATGGTGCTGCTCGTCAAATTATTGGTGACCAGTCGGTCGATCCAACAATTTAACGACCCAATACTCCCCTCTCACTCAAGAGAGGACTGTTCTCAGTGCTTATTCATGAATACGGCGAAATTCATCTGAATGAGACTCGATCTACAAAGAAAGAGATGGGTGTAATCCGATAGTATCACTCCCACTTACCTCTGTCTTCCTTCAATCTACCCTCGACCGCATTGTCTTTGATCCAGATGGCCTACACTAGTGAGGAAAGGGTGTTGGCCTCTGCGCCGTGCCGGCGGGAGTTGCACGAAATTTGAATCAGAGCATTATGATACCTGTTGAAATAAGTATTCGACTTGGTTTAGAAAGCCAATGACTCATTCCTCGTTATCAAGTAGAGTAACCCTTCTCGTGTCTATGATTCTCGAGCGTCATATTTCCAGTTTTCTTCCTGTAATGCCAGCGCCTTGTTGATGTACAGAAACATCATTAGGACTATATTTTACAGCTGTCCGGACATGCATTCACGCCATGATTTCCGCCTACAGTCACAAAGGATGATTTTCTGTATGGTGGACGAGGCGAATGGCGTCCTAAGAGCGATGCACCGCATAAAACTCTTTCCCGATGTGTCTTCTATATAATTGGTTGTGGTTCTATTGCGAGATGACCGCTAGAGGTGCTGTTTTGACCCATTTCGGCAATGCATTCTCAATTCCCGATTAACTTACCGTTATATCCTAATTTTTGTAACTGTAATGACAGAGAGAGGTTATTTGATGCCTTAGTAATATTCTGGATATTTTATCCGTGAAATAAGAACCATATTTAAGCCACGCACACAAATAAGGGATATTATCAGAAACGTGAAAGAAAAAGATAAAATGGAAACAGAGGGAGTATATCAATTGAACTGCAACACATGTGACCAAGTGTACGTTGGTGAAACTGGTCGGACAATTAAGACAAGAATCAAGAAGCACAGCGCGGCAATTGTAATGGGCTACGCCGATAAATCAGCGGTGGCAGAACATGCCCCCCTTGGCCACACCATTGACGTCACTAACCCAAAAATTCTCGCCAGAGAAAAACATTTCAAGACGAGAATCTTCCGGGAGGCCTTGGAAATTAAAAAGCATAGCAAGAATTTCAATAGAGACCAGGGACAAAGAATAAGTAAATCATGGCTACCAGTAATTTCTAGAAAGAAGAGCGACGTCCAGAAGACTCTCCGCCAACGCCCACCCCCTCTCCCTCTTGCACCACCGTGACGATATAAATTGATGCACAATAAAGGCAATTAGGTCATTCACCCCTGATGAGGTCTCCGGCAAAGGAGAAGAAACGTTGGCTTTATTTATATCTTGACGCGGGTTATCCCAAAACCATCACTGCTTGACGAACATGGATCGCGAAAATTTTAATAATTCTTCCTATTGGTAGGGAGTACCAACTTGGCAGCAGCTCTCAAGTAACCCAGTGGAGAGGTTGCCTGTGTTGGAGAGGGTGACCTGGCCAGTGGTGTATTCCACTGTACATACGGTCGAGAGGGAGTTTCCTTTTACTGCAGGTGGTAGCCACAGTCACACAGATTATGCTGTAACAGGAATTTGTGTTCCGGATGCGATTCAATCCACAAAGAGTGCTAAGGGTTTTGATCCACTCCTTACGAGCTACCTTCTGAGGTGGTCTTTCATCACATCCACTCCCAACTCCCCCCATCCGAGAAAGACCAGTTGTGGGTGGCTAAACATGTGAACATTTTGAGCAAATCTTCTTACTTTTGTTAAAACATACGTATAACCAGTGTGCTACTTTCATGAATGATTGAATATCTTCATTTAATGAAGTTATCTTTCTCATAAACTACACTTACACTACCATAATTCAAACATTCACCATTTTGTATGGCAATTTGTAATAGGACCCATTGGGGTTGATTTTGCCCACTGGTATGATTATTAGGTGCACCTGTAGCATGGAGACTCAGCATCTTGCAGAGTTAATGACAGAGAATCAAAGTATAGATCAATTGCAGGGTTTGGGTATTTATTGTGGGATAAGAGGAAAATGGGGATTCATTTACCTCTTCAGTGGTGACTAAATTTTCCCGTATTCATACCCCCAGGGTGGGTTTTTAAATTGGTTAGCTTAGAAATGGATTGAAAATTGAACTTCACCAACTTAGTACAATTGGCCCGGAAATGTTTCGGGAGTGGATGAACTGAACATCAAGTCAACCACAGAAATATTCCGGGGTAGAACGTTTTGGGCAGTAGAGCACGGCCCGGAACGTTTCCGGGCATACCACTGAAGAGGTTAAGTGGGTTAGAGATAAAACATGGATTAAAAGGAACAGGAAGGACTTGCAGACAGATGATTCTTTCAGGCTGTGGGTGTATTGTTGACACAAGGGCATCAAAGTCCCATTAGTTTGTCATAAGTTGATTTTTCTAGTGTCAATATTTTTACCACATTTAGGGTTACCATAAATGCTTATAGCATATTTTAGAGTTAGTTTTACACAGGAGGGATTTTTGTGTCTTTTGTACTCGCTGCATATTCTTCTTGGTTGTGAGTGTGTTCAAAGTGTAAATAAGAGCCTTTGTGACCATTGAGTTTGAGTTGGCTTGCATTGTGGTTTTGAATTGGGCTGACAAAGCCTTGTTATATGATGACTTCTGAAGTGTGCAGTCTCTGCCTTGTGGAATATCCTCAACGAAGTCCAGTGAGATGTTGTGGGACATTTTTGTTAAAGAGAGTTAAACTGATTAAAACTTGGCAATGTCCACTGGATTTTTTATTGGTACGATGCTTTTCGTCGCTTATGCGTCATCATCAGGTAGATATCCTTTTAAAATACATAGTATTACCCATGCCCTAAAACTACAATGATTGTTTGATTTGGTGGGAGCAAAACATTTGCGCTCTTGGTGAATTTAGTGGCATATTTTGTTCCCGTGCTGGTGCTTACAGAATCTTAGTATCAATCATTCATTCCATCTTCTGTACTTTCAATTCTTTGCATTGTCTATCCTAATTTTATTTCCATTTATTCATTGGTTGTCCAATCCTAAGATTGGTTGACTGCAGCCCTCCACCATTCCTTATCTAATGCCAGTTCCCTTACCTCCTGGTATCTCTTCCTATGTACTTTCCTCTTTATTTGGTTCATAGACTTATTCCTGGGTCTTCCTCTGGGGACTTTTCCCTCTATTTTACATTCAATAACGTTCTTCACTAACCTATTGTGTTTCAGAGATTGTCTAATCAGTCTTGTTCTTCTTTTCTGCCCAGTGTTTCATATTGTTCTTTCCTCTTCTGTTCACGTTATCATTTATTTTTTTTCCATCCATTTTATCTTCAGCATTCTCTTGCTGCACCAGATTTCAAAGGCTTCTAGTCTTTTCTGGTCAGCTTCTCCAATGGTTCATGCTTTCGACCCATAAAGTGCTACTCTCCACACAAAGGTTTTTTAATACTGTTTCCTGGTTTGTAGTCCTATCATCTTTGAGCATAGTAGTTGTCGTTTTCCAATGGATGTCTTCTTTGCTTGGGCTATTCTCTGCATGATGTCCATTGTACTTCTTCCATACCACATGATGGTATGATTTGTATTAGGTTGTTTAAAACGAATTTTACTCCCTTTCGATGTGATTTAAATGAATATAATTTGTCTCCAAGAGTTTTTTGACCCTAATATATTTGGCTGGATTTAGTTAATTTCACATATACTTACGGATTAGAAGAAAGTCCATGTATCTTCAAAATCGATGAAAGTCGAAACGATATAAGTCGCATACCTGAAAACAGTTACTGATCATATCCAAAATAGGTGCATGAAATGAATTGAAAACCATAAGCACACAAATGCATCTTGTCTACTTGTTAGAACATAAACATATAATGTAATGAACTGGAGGATTCGCCATTCAATTGATTCCTTTCTACCAAGATTCCAATCCCAGTTGTGTGGGTGGCATATGTGCTGTATGGGGATCAATTCTCAGTGACTTGTTTAACCCTTCAGCTGCGGGGAATGTACTTGTACGTGTGTACGGGCAAGTGCGGGAAAAACGTACTTGTACGTTAGACCCTCCCTTCTTACCTGCTCCCCAAGCCCCTTCTTATCATTGTGGCCCAATCTCTTTTTTTTCCTTGAGAGGGACAGTTGGCAATCCTCATTTCCTACCCAAACGAGTCCCTCCCTCGCTCGTTAGCGGTCGCATTCCATTACCATGAGCTACTAACCTTTCTTCCAATTATCCTCTTAATGCGCTGAGATAGTCTTACCAGAGCGCATTGTAGAAAAAAATCAATGGATTTCCTAGGGTATCAAATTAAACAGTAAATCATAAAGAATAAACTTCATGTAAAACTAATTTTGCAGATTTTTGCTGATGAAAAAATTTGGCCAAATTAACTGAAGTTCCACTAAGCCGTCCCTTATTGGGTGGGGTCCTTTCCATGGAACCTCAGGAAAAGGGTCAGGAGGGGATTGCAAGGGTCTTCTACCTGCTCTGCCCCTTGTGGTGGAAAAGAGGGACTGGCCTTCTTCGAATATTTCCCGCACACAGTGGAAGACTTGTGATCTAGCTGCCGCAGCTGAAGGGTTAATGATTAGAAATCTTACTTAGTAATTTATCATCATGATGCTCCTTGACACCTAACATAGAATATGTTGTAAAACATCTCATTTGTATCACCACAAGTGAAAGTCCTTTTATAATATACAGTAAATGATTCTAAGCACCACATAATATCTGAAAAAGTTTATCCTGGTCCTTTCTCAGGATTGATAAAGGATTAATTAGTTGCTAAACAAGAATTGAATATAAAAATGGGTTAACTTAAACTGGCAGTAGATGTTAATAAGACCAATATTTGAGAGAAGAGAGAGGTAGTACTCCTCTTATCATGTAAAGGTAGGTACTAAATTTAGGATCCAAACATTAGACCTACTTACCTACATTACCTGGAGTCACAGTTTGAAACTGTCACACTGTTTTGCACCGAATTATGATACTCTTCTGGGGTTATCTCCAGAGCCATTATGTCATGCACTGCGGAAATATATGGTGAAACTTTCAATTTTAGCCCAAGAAACATCAGAAGCCTGAAATTTTACAAAAAAATCATGGAAAGGTTTTGGAATGTCTAATTGGAATATAACCAAGAAAGCACCATTTCATGAGAAAATATTAATGTGTTACTTGTGTTCACTGGGTTTTCTTTCCTCTTTTTTAATTTATTTAGGGTTATATTGATTTCATGCTGAAACAACTTTCTGCTCATCTTTATTTCTTACTTGTAGTTAAATATTTATGTAAATGTTTATTCATGGATTCATGATAAGAAAGTACTGGGTTCCTTAATTGGTTAAAGTAGGATTCAGATTCAGTATTTGAGATACAATAAAAAAGGAATTGATCTTGCGATAGAATAAAAAATAAACAGAAATATCGAAAATGGGCAAACGCATAGTAACAAAGCTATAGAGATAGGAAAAGACATGAGATAGGAATGGTTCCATTACAAATATGTTTTGAACATTAATTAGGCATTCAAAAAACTAACCATAACCACATCTGAACAATTTCTGAATATTTAGACAATATTAGGTATATGCTGTGTGGGTGAAAATATGCCTCTCTTTGAAATTAATATTGGGGACTTAACTTTGTCTAGAATATCTTTCTGAATGATACACAAGTTCACCTGTTTCTTTTGGCCACTTCCAGCATAACCCAAATATTTTCATTGCACTGACAACTGCTTATTCTTTTGTAATGCTAGTTATTTTACCTGGGTATACTGCCCCAGAATAGAGAACATCATTGTTCATGAGATTTATATCTTGAACTGTACTTGGTAGGTACTTCTCGGTAACTGCTTGGACCTTCGGATTCATCTTAACAGAACAACTTTCCTACACTGTCCTCTGATTCAGCATAGTAAACCTCACCTTTTTAGCCTCCACTGCTTTAAGTCTCTCCAGATTTCAGCTGGCGTTTCTGCAAATTTTCTTACTTTCCTTTCAGAGACTTACTATCTGCAAGTTAGGAACTAACTTCACTAATTCGTGTAGCTAAGTGAAGGAGGAAAAGAAACAATAATAGGAGATAGAAACTGACACTAAGTAATAACACTGCATCAGCTAAATGAACAATTTGATAGATAATACAAATTATAAGCATCGAGGGCATCTTATGTAGAATTTACGAAAGAAACAAAAGACTGGAGTACTGCTCTACTGAATCTATAGTTAGAGACAAAGTGTATGATAAATATTTGTTAGAAGCATATCACAGGTATGTGTAAAGAGCAGATGTGTAACCATTAGATAAGAAATGCATCATTTTGCTATGTGTCAATTGAGGCTGAAGAACTTTCTAAATAATAACTGAGTAACAATATAGAAAATAGAATAAGGATTAAAAATTTAGTAAATGGAAATGGGGATTGATTTTATAGCAATGAATAAATGACTATGAGTTTATGGGTAATTTTTTATTTTGTAAATAAATAAATACATACCCTGAATTTATAAATGATATATTCAAATTATGAAAAAATTGGACGATTGCCCGTGGATGGAATTGTTATCAGGGTGTGAGTAGAGATTAATTCAACAGTTTCTGAGAAAGCATGAATATATACAAAGCATTCAAACATTATGTGAAAATAGTTTCAACTAAAAAAATAATGACATTTATCTAAAGGACAAAATAAACAGAATAATCCTTTAAAAAACTATTGCTTACCACAAGACAAAAAACCACTGTAAAGCGACACATTTGGAAATGGGATACTTGGGCTACAACTGCTGCACACACACTATAGACCTATGGAATGAATGATGAGTGAAAGGAAGCAGTACTGAGTGGTGTCACTTGCGCATAGCCCCGAGAAGAGAATATGAGTGTCATCCGTCAGAATTGAAAATTTTCAAGTGTCCATTTTTGTATATCCACCCTTGATGCTCAAATTTCTATCCACATATCACAAAATATCAACTAGATATCTACCCACATATCACAAAATATCAACTAGATATCTACAGCGTGTCTTCAATGTCTTGGATATTTTAAATATCTACTAGATGTCTAGAATATGTAGATGCATGTAATAACTACCAATAATCCCTTCCTTATTATGTAGATTTTAACCTGTACTATACTGTAGTAACTAATATTCTATTGTAATTACTACTGCAATTACTTGCAATAACTAATAATCTACTGTAGTATTTAATAAACGGTGACCCTATTTTCTAGCATGTCTACCTTATATATCCTACTTACATGGCAATAGTGCATGTTTGGTGATCTTCACCCCCTGCCACACACCCTCGTGGTGGCTCGCAGGGTATTATGTAGATGTAGATGAATATGTCTATTTTGAGCGACGACTCTTATTATATGTCTAGTGCAATTAGCCAAAAAACACCCGAATCTAAAAAAAAATGTAACTGCTATGCTTTTTGGTGGATAGATAGATGAAGTCATTGTACACATGTGCACCAAAAAAGCAAGGGAAAAAGCAAAGGAATGCAAAAAAGCAAGTGCAGTCCTTACTATTTTCTTGATACTAATGCTGCAGTTGAATGGCTTTAATATGATGGCTGGTTTGGCTGGCTCATGGGTAAATGCTATAGCATAACTATATAGAGTTTGTAAAATGCTCAGAAAGCAACATATGAGTATGTTAACATTTTATAGCTTGTTTAATAGCTCTTTGTGTATCCCCACATTTTCCTTTTGTGCCTACATTAAGCTTTGTTTCCCACTGAAGATTTCTGGTGATTCCATAACCAGTGATTTTGCTTAAAGAACTATGGAACTGGCTGTATGATAACTTTAATGGTATCAGCCGCTGATGGTCACACAATTGTGTGAAAATGGTGGAAAAACCATTCGCCTAGCCTGGCATTCCTATTCAGGTGAATGATTTCTTCACAGTGAATTACACCCAATTCAGTGATTTTACCATGACTTGTGCTGTGATAGGATAATGCAAAATCATAGTGACGTCATTCTGAGAGCCAATAGCATTATTTGTTACGTTGTGAGTGGAGATTCTCCAGCCCATAATTCTCGAAAAGAGCAGGCAGCCTTCAGCAAAACTGGCATTATCCATATTAATGTTTAAATGGTTTTAATGAGTGTATGAATTAACATTCACCTCTAAGCAATATACTGAGAATATGACTTTGTCCAGAAGCTCAATCGTGACTACTTAGGCATGCCTTGGTGAGTAGAGGAGCTTTTATCGTCCGAAAACACTTAATATGCAAAAAATTATTATTCCAGTCACGCCTAACGACCCTCACGAGATAGCATGACGCAACCCATCTGTGTATGAGATCCGCGTTCTATTAGTTCCGTATACGTCATCTAACGCTCAATGCAAAATTCCACCCGTCAAGGCAACCTCGTACGTAAACATCTTCTAGGTTGCATGACACATTCTTCTGAGGAATGCCATGCGGAAACTCGTGTGGTAATGAAACCCGGAGGACCCCCTCAGAGAGTTTTTTGGTGAGTATCATCGGAAGTTCATCTCCGGGCTTTTGGCTATTATATATTTTTAAAGTCCATGGTAATTAAAACTTATTAAAACCTATTATATCTCGATCTGAGAGCCTCAAACTCATTACAAGGGAATTTCCGACAACTAGCATTGATCCCTGATATTTTTCTCGGAAGAACCCTTTTCAGGGTATCTAAGGGTATTCAGGGTACAAGAAAATCATTTTCGTCTGGACACCCCCTATATACCCCTTTAGGGGTCGATCAGGGTCGGGAGTACTCACTACTAGTAGTGAGTATTTTCCCCCAAGTTTCAGACCGATTGGACCAACGGTTTTGGCCCTATGGCCAAAAAACCCGAAATTTTCGGGAATTTTTCTCAATAACTCCTTTATTTGAAGAGATAAAAATTTAGTTTAAATTGGAAAGTTGATCAGTGAGTGACTGGTTACCCATTGCGTATAAAATTAATCACCACACACCAAGGGTGTGACCCCTACACTCTGGGGTAAGGCATGTGGACTTGGCCAATTTTTCCTCCCGCATCAAATAATCTACTCGTCTTTGCGACAAAGCGAATATTTAACCCACAACAGCCGAAAAACATTCTAACTTAGTATACTAATTAACTTAGATAAAATATAACCGTTGAATGCCCTAATTAACCCGAGTCAAATGATTTCCTCGTCTTTATGTCAAAATGATACCACCAGACCGAAATGTATAATATCTCGCAACGTTCGTACGTGACATTCGTGCAATCATTGTTTCTACGATTGAATGTATAATAGAACCGCAGTAGACTGAAATGTATAATATCTCGCAAACCAGGAAAACGTCCGTGCGTGGTACTCATTGATGGAATAGTTCACAACATTCGCATAGATTGTTAGGTGCATGGCCTATACTGCATCGACAAACTTGAGCTCCACTCCGGCCTCAAGTTTCAACTTGCTCAGCTGCAACGTAATTTTTTTTCACCGTTACATCATTCCCGACCACCGCGTCTGACGCATAATCCCTCCTCTTCCCCCTCCTCTTTCTTCGAGGTCGCATTATGCTGTTGTCAATAATAAGCGAAAGGACAACAAACCAGCTATGGGGGACGCTCCCGCCCATGAGCGTTATACCATCTGATATTAAATATAAATAAAGGTGTTGAGGTGAAATAAAACAGGGAATACAAGTTTTCAAAAATTTATTTTTTTTCAAAATTTTATTACAAGAACACCAGTCAGCCAGCTTGTGAGCATTTTTCCTGGCACATTGTAAATTACTTTGAGAATGAGCGTCAATGAAACAGCACTCATTTGTTGACAATGTCTTTAAGGATGGGGGCCTCCATTCAATTCCAGATTTGCTACGCAAATGCCCACGGACAATAGTTTTCTAAGAGAAGCAGCCTTTTGTGCAGCCCTTTGTGGAGAGAAACTTGAAACGTTGGGTGTATTGTCTCACAATGCTCTCCAATTGCAAATACTCAATATCTCTTTCATATTATGACAAGCTGTGATAGTCATTTTTTTTTAACCAAGAAGCCTCTCTCGTGAAAAGTATCCCAAACAGGAATTTGAATAGCCAGGTATTGCAACAAGTACGCTGAACATCACTAATGGTCAATTCCTTGACCATGTAGCTTTTATCATTAGTGGTAAACCCTTGGAATTCGATAATGGCACTCATCTCACGATAATTTCCCAACTTTAGTTTTAAACTCCCGATGTCAGGGGTTGAGAGATCATCAATATCCAACTAACGAAGAAATTAATTCCACATCAACGGTTAAACATACAGTCACGCACGCGCAAAGGACTTGCACGTACCATTCACTCGATAAGTGACACTTCGAATCTCCGCCTCTCAAAATCGACACTACTACCGGATGGTTGAATAGGTAGAATTGCTAATGGCGGTGAGAAATTGCTTCGCGATATCACTTTCGCGCTACAGCCTGCGGAGAGACAGAGTATCTAAATTCGAGAGCTTAATGAGACAGCACCAATCCTCAACGTTTAAGTTAACCAAACTCCCCAGAACTACAAAATGTAATGTACTTTTTACCGAAAAAAGTGTGTAAAAGTTAACGAGCGCGAGGAGAGCGAACCTTTTATATCGCTGAAAAAAAATAATCGTATACTAGCTTTTCTTACTTCAGAATACCAGACCAATCAACATGTAAAACAACGACACTTATGCACGTGGATAAATTGCAAACCAGCCTTAAAGTCTCTGACGGGGTCATAGCCAACACACACACACACAAACGCAATTAACACAAAGTACCCCAAAACAGACGATTACCATGAGGGGTGTATGATGGAATTGGGGTGAGGAATCTGTACAGAGCCTGTCCTAACGATTTACTTAAAGCGTAGAGACTGTAGAATTCCCCAGATTTTTCAGAAGTTTCTCCGGATTAGTAGAGGTATTCTGAAAAGCAGCCAATCCCTTCTCTGTAAAGAAGCGAGAAATTAAAAAAAATAATATCAAAGAGGAAGCATTTATCGATACATGATCTTAGATTATAAAGAATGATAGTTAAGCTATATTCATTTCCTAAAAGTGTTGCGCTTCTCTACCACCCCCTACAAAATCCCACCCACTATACGCAGTTGCGATTGTATAATACATAACTGAAGATCCTTCTCATGAACTAATACAGTTTGCTGAGAATCCGTTAACGAGCGATTACACACAATCTCTAGTCTTCGAACCAAGTTACCGCGCGTTTACTCAGAAGAAAAAATTTTAGAAAAATTATATTAATTTTTTTCTTCAATATTCAATAAATTTATGAGAGCTAATTCAATGTTTTTTCCAGCATACGTTTCCGATATTTTCTTTAAGTCAATAGTGAAGCGGTGATTATCATATTTCATCTTTGTATCTTATTAAACAAAGTTATCTATACTAATTCCTTGTTTTAACTTTTTAACTGGTTTTTTCAAAGATTCTCATGTTGAGGTTCCTAATTATTCCACTAAATATGTGAAATAATAAATATCATAATAAATAAATAAATATAAAAGTAATTTTAAAAAAATGTTTTCTATTTTCTCAAAATTCTTTATTGCATCCGCATTATAAGGAATCAAAAGAATCTCGTTCCCTAACGAAAATGCCCCCACAATCATGACTGTGATATAAATTTTTACTATTCTAGAATTAGTTATTATTCTATTATTATCACGCTAATATTGACAAATCTACCTTAGTTATAGTTGGCTACCTTAGTAATTTTGTAAATGAGAATATATTCAATTAGATACTTTTTTGGCTCTTTGTGCTATTTTCAAGTGGTGAGTGAGTAACGATCGTATCATAAATAGCATGTTCTAAGTGTAATTTAGACTTGTTGAAGGATGTTTTGTTTATTTTTTGTGATGAATGCAGTTACTAACTAAATTTTAAGTGCTTTAGAAATCTCAGAAGTATCACAACTTAGATAGGGAAGTCACAAGTCAAAGGTATGGCCATGAATAAATATTATAGATTTAAACTTTTGGAATCGTTGCCTAGGTAACGTGTTGTCACAATTTCCAAATTTAGTTCCATGAATATATATTATGGATTTGGATATTTGGTATTGTTGCCTAGGCTATGTGTTGCCTAAATTTCCACTTTTAGTTTGCCCAGTCCTTAGCGCCACCTCGATCAGAGTCTTTTCAGTTGTTATTGTAAAGTTACTTTTTAAATGTTAGAGAGGAGATATCTATTATAGAAAATGTGTAAGAGGTTTATGAAACGTCCATGGTGTGCCAACGACGATGTTTGCCAGACTCTGATTCTAATTTGAATGCATTAAGCCCGTTCGGTTTAAATAAAGAATTTAGAATGTCTTATTCAAACAGTACTTGCCTCGTACCAGGCTGCAAACCGGGCATACGTCTACGAGGACTCAAAAATTGGGGACTTGGATTGAAATATAAGAATCAGTTCAAGAAGGCGGTTGGTGCATACCTTTTTACATACACTACAACGATGGTCATCGGGAATACTCATGAAGTCACCTCGCATTATTATTAAATTTCCGTAGAGCGATATTCACGAAGTGCTAATAAGTGAATTGTACATTTGTATAGTTAAATTTTGAGAGGAATTAAATATATCTGTTGACCGAACGATATTAAAAAAGTTTATAATTACGTCCCACGTGTACTACTACATTTTTTATCCACTGCATTATGATTAATTGTATGTAAAACCCATGTTTATTCATGACAAAACCGTTGAGACGTGTTTATTTACAATCTGTCGACTGTATTTACATTTGAACTTTCGTCTTTCATCACTAGGCGGCATCCCCCACCCCCTCTCTCCCGTCCGCCCACCCCACCACCTCCTCCTCATTGGTTCCTAGTTTTAGGCTTCAAACATTTGTCTCCTCCATTGTAAAGTAGTAAAATATATTCAACAGAACCAGGAAGTACCAATATTCGGGAGGCAGATAGCCGAAAGCTCCATGCTCGAATTCCATCATTAAGAGTTTTATTATTATAGATATGAAATGCCTTTATGGGCGAGGTAAGTAGCCAGTAGATTGATCGCTTTAAAAATCGTGCTCAATGGTAAGTTATTTTGGATTTACATGCGTTTATTCTTTAAAATAATCGCTTATCCTGAATAAAGAAAAAATGAAACCACCTCATTGTTTCCCATATGACTAAATTTCGGTGTTCTATACGCAGACCACCAGGATACTCGCTACAGTCCATCTTAAATTTCTCTCGAATCTTTATTCTTGCGTACACTGATTTCAAAATTACACTTCAAATCGTAAAACTCCACTTCTCAATGTCAGCATGGATAAACTAGTGCGTTCATCGTAAAGTTTGAGGCCTAATAGATGTTAATATACATTGATATCACATCCAAAACACCTATGAGGTTCGTTCCGTAAGTCAATTTGACCAATTTAAGGTATTTTTTGTACGACCTTAAACACCGGATGCGAATATATGTAGGTTAAAGAAACATTATCCATATATTTCGTTATGGATAGACCTCTGGAAATGACCAGCTTAAAAATATCAACCCTGATTGTGAAAAAATAATTGAGCGACTACATCCAATAATTAAATCGATGTCGAATGCAATAATTTCTCTCTTCCTGCTTCGTCAAAACATGACTTATCAAGGTTAAACTGGTTTCCTTTACGAGTATAGTATGAAAAGATAATGATAACCATTATCCGGAATAGATATCGTTCACTTCCATTACTTCAAACCTGATTACATCCAATTTATGAGAGTCAACATTAAGTTGACAATACATGTGTTATTGTGAACAAATTACAGAAGTTAGAATAGACACCCCATCCTACCCTACCATTCTTTCTCCTATTTTCCGAAGTCTGTCTTGTCGAATCTGTCTTGTGAATTACAAATAAAGGAGAGATTGTTGAACCTACTACAAGGTCACACATGAATAGTAGGTTGCAATAGTAGGTTAACATCCACATCAATGTACCTAGATCATACCTTCTGATTCCTAAGGCTCTCAACAGGTATCAAACCAAAAAAAATGTAGCTTAAAGTAACAGTAAAAGATCCACACAGCAGGGATAAGACTCACGATGGAATTCTCATATGCCACTTACACACTTCCTGTAGTAGATTTTCCCCCCTCTAACATCTACAGAGTAACTGCTAGGTTTCAAAAATAGTCAGCTATTATTCACAGTATCATAGTTCTACTCCACCCTGATCCTGACCCTGATCGACCCCTAAAGGGGTATATAGGGGGTGTCCAGACGAAAATGATTTTCTTGTACCCTGAATACCCTTAGATACCCTGAAAAGGGTTCTTCCGAGAAAAATATCAGGGATCAATGCTAGTTGTCGGAAATTCCCTTGTAATGAGTTTGAGGCTCTCAGATCGAGATATAATAGGTTTTAATAAGTTTTAATTACCATGGACTTTAAAAATATATAATAGCCAAAAGCCCGGAGATGAACTTCCGATGATACTCACCAAAAAACTCTCTGAGGGGGTCCTCCGGGTTTCATTACCACACGAGTTTCCGCATGGCATTCCTCAGAAGAATGTGTCATGCAACCTAGAAGATGTTTACGTACGAGGTTGCCTTGACGGGTGGAATTTTGCATTGAGCGTTAGATGACGTATACGGAACTAATAGAACGCGGATCTCATACACAGATGGGTTGCGTCATGCTATCTCGTGAGGGTCGTTAGGCGTGACTGGAATAATAATTTTTTGCATATTAAGTGTTTTCGGACGATAAAAGCTCCTCTACTTTGGTGAGTTTAATGTGTATGTAGCTGGAAAGTTAGGAATATGTCAGCTCAATGCATGCAATTACATGATTTTACCAGCTTGTTCTCATAGATAGGAATAATGAAGCATTAGTTTGTTACTTTGATCACGAATTTCATCACCTGCAGCAATTGGATAATTGGTGAGAGGATGAAATATTGATGTAGTCATGTCAAAATTGTCTTCATTCAAAGCAGCTGAACTTGTTACCATGAGTGGCGTATTCAAATTTACCCTCTTAGTGCTGACCCCTGCCAGCGGTTCTAGTGAGAAATGCGGAGGGTAACTAGAATGAAATGTATCACTTTAGGAAAATAAATATTATAAAGTTATTGTTTAAAATATCCATATGCAGTTTTTCTTATTGCATATGCATTGAATTAGGTAATAATAAAAAAATGCTTATACTTCGTACAAAAAATAATTGTAATTATATTTGTGTGCAAAAGTTAAACAATATTTTGCCTATGAGCCGATATATCGGCCCGCAACACTTTACGCCTGAGATGCCAAAGCCGATATATCGGCCCGCCGCACTGAAAGGGTTAAGGCAATGAGATGATTTTTCTCTTATATTTTTTCTACACTTTCGAATTATTTATGATTACCTGATGATCATTTACGATCAAAAGGCAAACTTAATAACCTTTGGCATTCATTTATGATCAGCAAATCAGTTCAACTTCTTGGTTACCTGCCTAGGCACGGACGATTTTGGCAAAGAAGGTACATATGTACTCAGAATAAGCATAGCTTTCATCCAAAATCTAATCCCTGACAATATCATAGGTTTCTGATTCTGTGACTGTCTCAGAGTTGTCACCATCTGAGATATGATGGAAAATCTGTCCATTCCTCAGCAGATCCAATTGTTGGTGACTGTTTGTTTGTAAGCTCAACCTCTTTCTAGCCAAATTCATGTATTACTCTTTGTCCATTCAGTTCCTCTTCATTTCTCCATCTCCCTTCACTTAACCCTTTTCTGTCAAAGCCTCTGCAAGGAAAATGCTTCCCTTGCTACAAGTAGCATGAGAATTTTCGGTACTCCTCTATACGGAGCTCTCTCGCAGCGATGAATCACTCAGGTATACCTTTCGCCCATTTTCGAACCACACTCAGTGGGACACTTTGCCCTTCCCTCAGGTACTCGGCTCCACCCCCCCAACCCTTAGCAGCCCCTTTCTCAGCAGGAGGCTGCTGTTAATTTGCTGCATTAGCAGTGGCTTTTCCAATAATCCTTTGCAGTACACTCCAAATATTTATACTTTTAAATGAATTCCTAATGTTATTCTGAGCGTCTCACAATTTTAAATGAAATTCTAGCATTATTATTAACAAATTTAATATTTATCTATTAATACAAACTATTTCGAGTTCTGCACCAGAACTCCACGAGTATCAATGCTATAATTTTGTCTGAAATTTGCAAAAGATAAATAATTCATTTCTAATGAAAAACTTTTGTGGTGTGCAAAAAATAATTGCCTCGAAAAACCATTGCAAATACAATAAATTAACTGTGGATTCATGCAGCGAGGAGGCCTGCTAATGAGGCGGAGGGTCCGACTGACTTGCTGAGGAAAGGGTCTGGGTTATCCCTAAGCTGAATCACAAGGGCTTACTGCATACATGGGATTAATCCTACTGTGTCGGTTATAGCCTTTGCTAGGCATGAAAGGGTTAATCCAAGATCTGGGGAACTGGCCATGCAGTAACTTTAATGTTGCCAACCGTTGGTGGTCCCACAATTGTGTGGAATTCAAAGTGCAAAAATCATTCATGCAGGCTCAAAATTATAACCAGACCCCTTGATTTTGCACTGAGTGCTCTAACCAATCAATAGTCTCAAAAAAATTCCCTGTGAAAGAGGATGGGTGGCTAGCTTAATTGGTTGGAGCACTCGATGCAAAATTGAGGGGTCCAGGTTTGAATTCCAGTCTTAGAGATGAGCTTAGAGATGCTTAGAGAAAATTACCACCGTATTTTACATAATTTACCAATTACCCTGAAAATTACCATAATTTTAAGTTATATTCACCTCCCTCTCAGATATTTTTCATACTGATATATCACACATAAACATTATTTTGAGCCAAGTTGATGTATATTTCACACTATCTTAATCATAAATAAGAGCACGTGCAACTCATTCGTGCAATATTTTTACTTGTGGAACATATGTGGAGCTATTGTTTTAATGGTTTGAACAAAAATTTCTCGTACCAAACAAAAGAACACCTAATTTTGTGTGGACTGCTTTATTTGTTTTGAGATTCTCTCAATGTCTAATACATCAATGTAGCAAATAGTAATGATTTAGATGCCATTTACCCCTTGCTACTGGTATTGTATCTCCTATTAAATTCTCTAATAGCTAATAATTACAGAAAATGCGAAATTACCAGAAAATTACCGTAATTTATCAAAATTACGATAATTTATACCATGTCTAATTGTGCTCCCTTCACTTGTTACCATATTCCAATCCCCCAAAACAATTAAATGGATTCCTTTGAACATTCCTCATTTCTCTTAAAGCTTTTCTTATAAAATACATGTGAGGACCCCCAGAAGTCAAGGGGTCTAAGTAACAAAACCATTGTTTAGAGAAAACTTAAGTCAAAGTTGAAAAGATTTGGTACAACCCACTAAGTAGTTAAGAGGCATTACCCTATTCCTCATTTCTCTTAAAGCTTTTCTTATAAAATACATGTGAGGACCCCCAGAAGTCAAGGGGTCTAAGTAACAAAACCATTGTTTAGAGAAAACTTAAGTCAAAGTTGAAAAGGTTTGGTACAACCCACTAAGTAGTTAAGAGGCATTACCCTAGATAGCAGCACCTGTCAAGAAAATCACTTGGATCCCTTTACCACGTAAAAGATTAATATTTTCACATCCCATTCCTGTACCTAACTTATTTTTTTCAAAAATGTCACTTAGACCCCTTGACTTCTGGGGTCCACATATGTTATCTGTATCTTCCCCATCTTAGTACCATTCAGTACACTTGGACCACAACTAAATTGGTTGGATGTGCTCTTATCTCAATAAATAATAGTCTATCCTTTGCCTACTGCAGTATTCCCAAATTGTGCTCTGTAGAGACCTTAGAGTTCTGTAAGGGGCCATTCAAGTATTACGTAGGACGATTTTTGGGGCTGGGATCATCTTGCACTGTCTGATGTAGGGGGGTGGGAGGGGTTTTGGAACCAATTTACGTAAGATTTTTGTCCATCTTGAAATTATGTATTGTTTTCAAATGAAATTTAGCAGTGACATGGAACATCTGCTTGTTAATGGCATATTTTCCATAATCTCAAAGCTATACCAATGCTCCTATTCTATCGCCTGACTGGCCAGCTACATTACCTCCATGCTCAAACAAAGTGAGCATATAACGAAGAGTAGATTCATGTAGCTAACGTCTTAGGTAAGACTAAGATAGAGGGGTGGGGGTTGGGAAAATCATGTATTGTCTAACATAGGGAGAGGGGGTGGGGTTAAAAATGGTGTAAATCATCTTAAGTAATACTTGAACGCCCCAAAGTGATTCTCTGGGGCTCTATCCACTGCAGTTATGACGATGACCAGAATCATAGATATCAAGGCTGTTTCATTCTACCATTTATTACAATGGTGTTCTTAATTAGTATATTCGCCCTATTATTCATATTTCTGTGTCTGTACTGTGTGTAATATAGGGTGACCAGGCATCCATCTCTTTTGGGATTGTCTTTTTTTTGTTATACGTCCCATTGTCTTGGCAATAGGATGGCATTAATTGGATGGGAAATGTTCTTTTTATGCCATTTTTCTTTATGGACTTATATAAACTGTTCTATTTTCTTTGGTTTGTGTTTTCGAACCATTTTGGTTGCATTCATATATACGTGCTTACTGAAGTGAAGACTGATCTTGAATGGCTAATGGGTACCTAATCAGTATTGAAAAGAAATTATCCCTGGTTTCTGCTAGCATGAACATTTCAAGTGGCTACTGCCAGGGCGCAACTTCAAAGCTTGGGATACAAGTATGTATTGATATGGGGAAAAGAAAGTGTACTTTCTCCATAATCCTGAAATTAGAGGGTTTTTTTTCCTGAAGAACAACTCCAAATCTACAAAGGAGGAATGTACTTGATGTCGTTCGGAAATGTAATATGTTTCAAACTTCAGTTGTTTCTTCAATTTCAATGAACTTAGAAAATGAAAGTAACCCGATTGAAGTACGATATGATGACCAATTTATTTTATAACTCTTTTTAAAGTTATTTATAAAAGTGGGTTTCTCCATTTCAACCCCTGAAATAATTTCATTTAATAGCTTTTAACATTCTGTACCTTGGGATGATGTTTGAAAAAGTTAGGAAAATATACTTCAGATATTAGATTCAGGTTCAGCAAATCAGGTATATTATGATGAATCACTTGATGGGATAGAGCATGTGAACTATATTTCATCAGAAAAATTTGATGAGAGGGAAAAGGTAATGAGGAAATTGATAAGAACTAGTTTAATGTCTTCCTCATCCACAAAAGTATACACACACTATGTACAAAAAAGAGAGGTGGTGTGAGTTTCACTCTGGCTGTACTAGGAACAAATGCTTTTTGGAAAAAGTCTTTCAAACTGTGAGCTCCCTTGGGGTTGATGAAAAACTGTTGAACCTATGAAACTATTGCATGTTATAATTTTCAAGACCATACCTACGAGGAATTCAACAGCCTGCAATAAAGCGATTCAAAGCTCTTGCAAGATATCAGGTCATCTGATAAGTACCAAGTTAGAGGTGATGTTCCTGACTCAGAAGTCACTAGTACATGATCAGCAGGTTGTTGATATCTTAGGATCACATTGATGTAATTTTCTTCTTGTTAAGAGTCATTCAATAGATATTATGGTATTTTGAATTGTGGATCAAATCTCAAAAAAAACCTGATCACTTGTAGTATGATGCTTTGCCTTAAAAAGCATATATTTTAACGTTGGTTTTCAAGATGTCTTTCAATGTGTAAATATTAGATTATGGTTATGCTAGTGAAGCAGTCCAATTATATATGAGGCATGTTTTCTTTCTGGTTCATGCCCTATTTTGTCCTGGTTTTTAGTAAGTAAGTAAGTAGTTTATTGGTCCCGGAGACATAAAAAACATATGTATAGGACAAGTCAAGGATTTAATTTCCATCATTCCGATCAGTCCTGTTTCTTGTTATAAAAAATCTGGTCTCCGTAGTGTATTATGCCTAGGAGCAGATGTAGAACTAAGTACTTAATATCCATAGGGCTCCCTGGGAAATTTTGCTTCAAAAAGGATTCTATGGATGAAAAAGTTTTGGAACCACAGGCCCACTATATACTTTTTATCTTCTTTCACCATTTAATATTTATGATTACCCGTACTTGGTGCCATTAATCTTCTACTCAGTAAATCACACTGTTGGCATTGCTCTCTCTCCTTGCCTTGCAAATTCTCAACTGATGTACATAGAGATTCCTTATCTCAGCTTCCTGTTCAATAGTTTCTTGCTTCCCAACCATCAATGTTATTCTAGTATGCGTTCTGACTCCATTATTCATATTATACAGCCTATCTCTGAGTATTTTCGGTCGCACTTGCTCCTGCAGAGCGAGGAATATGTTAATATCCACCATAAACTTGCTCCCCCACATCTTGGTAAACACACACTACTGCAGACTAAAGTCAATACAGGTATACCCTGCACAGCATGATTCGGTGCAAAGTGATTTTCCTCTTGTACTACAACACGCCAATTGTGAATGCATAGCTAGTGATGGGAAAATTACTGTAGTTTTCATTTGAGGTAAATTATGTATGGTAAATGACAGTGATTTTTTGGTGATTGTATATTTTCTGGAATTAATAGCTGTTTGAGGATATGCTAGCAATCGGCCAAAAGCAATGGGTTGATGACATTTAAACGATTACTATTACCACATTAATGAATAATAAAGAATGAAAATTTGAAAACAAATATGGCAGTCTACATGCAATTTGGTATTCCTTTGTTTGGCATGAAACATTTTCATTCAAACATTAAAATGATAGTGCCACAAATATTTCACCAGTAAAAATCCAACAATTTGTAGTATGTACCATAATTTACAATTAAGATTAAATGAATTATATATAGACATTGGCTCAAACTTAATGCCTGTATTCATAGTCATATTCCTAGGGGTTACCTGGGTATCTCCTAGCCAGGTAACACCTCGGAGGATCCTACGCTGAGCGATTCATAAACCTTACCTGGGTAACACCCAGCCAGGGGACGCCTGGGTAAGAGATTTGGCAACAATCCCACACAAAAATACATATGACTGGTTTCATTGAATGGTTCTTGATGTTTTCGATGCTCATTTCTCACCGTAACCAAGCATGCTATAGACAATAATACAGTATACTTTTACAAAATGTTGATGAAAAATGATTGTAGGAATATGAGAGAATTTCAATATTACTTAAATATTTATGTTATTTGAATGATGAGGAACTTGAGGGTGATTCAATAAGTACTCGTGTTTGTAAACAGAAGACGTTACTATGGAAAGATGTTGATATTATCGTGTACTGGCATTAGTACAGTAGTATCCATTCGTCCCACGCGTGGGCAGCAGTACTGTGTTAGGGGAGCTTTGGGTAAGCTTCATGCCTTACCCAGGAAATCGACGGCCTGGGGGAGGGTTAGGGGACTACAGTCCCCTGGGTAACGACTGTGAATATTATTTCTGAGCCAAGGGGCTCCCCCACACCTGGGGGACACCCAGGTAACAACTATGAATACAGCCCTTAATGTTTGAATTATGTTGGTATGAATAATATCTGAGACAGAGGTGAATATTATGGAAAATTGCCATTATTAACAGGGTATTCAGTAAATGATGTAACATACCCTGGTAATTAACTTAAATTACCATGGTAATTTTCAGAATGTCCCATCTCAATGCAAAGCACAACCAGGTTTCCCTATTTTAACAGGGTTTGTGAGACTTAAGTGAGCTCCAAACACCTTTCCCTCGAGTTTTGAGTGATGAAAAAATACAGGAACTTTAAGGATACCATGGAAAATTATTCCTATTTAGCTAAATCAATAAATGATACCTTTAAATTCCCTCCCTAGGTAAGATATTTGCTGTTGTGGCAATGGAAGCTACTGTCACAAACCCTTAACTCTGAAGAATAAGTATATTATTACTTGAAAACCATCTGTGAAATATTCCTCACCCTTAATGATTATAGAAACTGAAATATAAAGACCTAAATCTTACCCTTCTTAGTACTATTCAGTACACTTGGACTACTAAATTGGTTGTATTGGATAATCAAAAGCGACAGATAATCCAATCATGTTAAATTGTGTAGTATATCTGGCCTTTGTTTTAGAGATATGCTTTCTCAAAGGCTTTCACACATTTATATACATTTATGAAGTTCAGATGACTTCAGCTCTCAATATCTGGATGAATGGCCACCACTCTAGTGGCAACCATCCGCCCTCACTCTCCATGTCCCTCCCAGTTGCCACGACTTCGTCTCATGTGCTACAATGTAGACTTGAGGCCTGAACATCTAGTTCGCATAAACCCCCCTTGAAATTCACCTCGAAGGAAGATGGCTTGGTGGTGTAACTGGCTAACACACCTGACTGGCAATCGGGAGATCCGGGTTCGAATCCTGGTCAAGTCAAATGATTTTTTCATAGCGAATTTCAAACCTGGTGTAAAACCTTTAAGGTTGGTATTCTCGCCTCCATTCCTCCCTCCTCCTCTCCCCTCCAACTTAAAGACCTTGAGTCCTCTTGTATCTATCTTTTCCAAGCCTTCTCTCCGCCAGGGCTTAATAAATCCCACTAACCTCTTTCATACATTAATATTTCTTCTGCTATCCTCATACATATTTGCAGTTAACCTTGTACTTTACCTGATGATGTTACTCTTCAACAAAATCTAGGTCGCCTGTAAAATCTATTTTACCATGAAGCTATTCCACACAGTTGCCCAGAAAACCATCACCTTCTACAATCGGAACTTTATTACTAGATTAGAGGGAGATCTTTATTTCATGACCTGAGGATGCTGATTGGATCGCCAGCAAAATGGTTGTCCACCACGATCAGCAAACCTTGGGAGAACCTGAAAACTTTCAGGTCATACAATCACTTTGCAAGCCTAAGGAGCAGAAAATGAAGTTTATAAATCAAATTATTCTGGCGGTTTCAATGAGTATGGCATCATGCCATATTGAACAATCCAATAAAAATTTAAGCTATTGCATGACCAGTTTAGAAAAAAATCCATTTTTTGAACATGCATACCCACATGTACTAGCAGTTTTAAAATTTTATCCTGACTTGTTTTCTCCCAGCACCCATTTTCCAAGATGTCACACAGGAATTTTTGATAATGTTCATGATTACTATAGATGTGATATCTCAAAATAAACAATGACAGAGGAGAGATACTGAAAACATGCTATTTTAAACACTAAGGAAAATATTCCTTTTACATTTCTTCATTGTTGAATTAGAACTTGAAACCTTCCTTTTTTCGTAAAAAACTGATTTTTGACTTGAGAGTATGGAGAAGGAAAGTCTCATATTTTTTTCAGTGTTCTTAAAGTTATTAAAGAAAAAGAATATTCCAAGTTATTGCTGCACGTGTAGAAATAACCCTCTTAAGTAATTATTTTCTTGAAGCTGACAAAAATATTTTCGCCCTCAAAACTAGTCATATTTGAACTTTGATTTTTCTGTTGGGTGAGATATTAAAATATGTGGCTAAAAGAATTCAAGGATATTTAAAAGCACTACAAAAGTATAAAGTTGAGAGTTCCAAGATTCTACTTGTGACAGAAATATGGTAGTTGCGAACTAGCTTGGCACTCCAAATCAACCGTTTTTGTACTTGATTTTCTTTTTAATATGTGTCAGTTACAGGCAAAAAAGATGTACAGAAGTAGAGCATACAGTCAATCAATGAAGTTAGAGACTTTACGCATACAAGATTTCAAGCAGTACATAGTAGTGACTCAATTATAAGCTGTTCTGATAGTTCCTTTAATAAATGTGTTCCTCTAGTATCACTCTTAATAATGTGCTAGCCATACAACTATACATCATTTTTCTGCTCCTTTATAATTGCTGTCAATCTCATTTGAGCGAAGACTCAAACTTAATGTTTTGAACCTAAGCTGTACTTTATGCATCCAATTCTAGCCTGTAAGCCATACACATTCAATAGCTCTCTCAATGGAGTAAAATCAAGTCCAAAAATTGTTGATTTCGAATGCCAAGCTGGTTCACCACTACCATAATTTTTCTTATGAGTAGTATCTCAAAACTCTTAACTTTATACCCTATGTAGTACTTTCACACATCTTTGAATTCTCTTAGCCACATATTTTAATCGCTCTCCCAACAGAGAAAATAGTCTAAATATGACTGGTTTCAATAGTTAAGATATTTTTGTCTGCTTCTAGAAAGGAGAGGGTTTGTCCGACATGAATAGCAAGAACTTGGGATATTCTTTTACTTCATTACTTTATGTACAAAAACACTCAAATCCGAGATTTCCATTTTTAGCATTTTAATGGCAAAAGGTTTCCTGAACTTTTCCTCCCTAAATTTCCCTAACTATAGGTAATTCAGGAGTTCACGAAGATGCTCACTGAAAAATAGCCATTTACTGTAAATTAGGATCTAACGAGGTCACATAGGACTGATTGAAGTTGGCTGATATATTGGCCCAATTTTTAGTTCATTTATTTTCAATCGTAAGATAAAATAACTTCGAATTCACTTGATGTTATCTCAGATTTTGGGTTATCTCGGATTACATCACACTGTTCATTAGTTCACATGAGCGTTACTCATGTGAGCAGGGGTGTATTAAACTGAGCCATAGAATCTCAACTAAATCAACCACTATTTCTTCAATTCAAAGATGTAACTCAAAATCACATACAAAACTTTGAGCAAGACCTACCTCCTATATTTCTTGGGGTCATTACCATATTATTGTATTACAGGGAAGGCCTGGAATAGTCAGGGAATTTTGAATTTAAGGAAAAGCCAGGGAATTCTCATAACAGTCACAGTGAAACTGGAATAGCAATCCTTGTTATTTATCTACCATTACGTTTGTCGGCCAGTCTTTCCTGCCTTCTTTTTCACCAACTAAAACTAACGTCTGTTGCTGACGTGCACGGAGTAAGCCCCATCAATTTGTGAAGTATTCAGTTGTGAACCTTAGTTATTTAGTTGTAAATCAGACGTACAATGTATCCCTTTTTTATATCCTTAATAATATTGCAATATTTGCCTAGTTGTGTTAAAAATCATGATCAAAACGTATTACACTCATCACGAGGAACCTGAGGCTATGTTGTTAGGAAAATTTTACCTTGCGTTTTATTTTAACTTCCAAAACTTAGGTCGAGAAGTAGCTGGAGCAATCTAGCTTATAGTGAATACAAACTTGCAGTTCTAAAAGTACAAGACAGTGATTAGAAAATTTAAAGCTGCCATAGAATATTTAATTCAGCAGAAAAAAATATTCCAATAATAGGCGACCTTTTGGTGGTCGGTCAGGGAAATTGCTAAATCCACCAGGGAAAAGTCAGGGAATTTGAAAATTGGATATCAATAGCTGCCGCATTAGACTTATCTCACTCCAAAGTCAATCTCACTTTCTATCAACTAGCTTGTCTGGTCCATGTTTAGATTCCTCAAAAATAATGCTTGGTGTAGGTTATGTCCTTTAATGCTCATGTTTCTTAAACAAAAATTTTGCCAACATGAATGATGTTATAGACATATCCATTAGGCATATTTTTTTAACCTTAAAATTATGACTTATTTTACAATTTAGTAGCAGTGCTATCAAATAATATGCTTTACGGCAACAAAAGGAATATTCTAGGGAGGTAATTTTGCAAGAATTTTCTGCCAAAAAAGAATAAAACATGTTTCAAACATCATTTCACCCAAAACTCCTCTGTATCAAAAAATGTTTAATGATTTAATACATCACATGTCTTGCACATAGAAAATTGCATCCCAATGCATGTACAAAACAAATATCCAACAAAAAATGAGATAAATAGAATATGACCAATTGTCCTGAGGTAATTACTACAGGTACATATTTCCAGTTCTGAGGGTAAAACAATCAACATCTTTGCTTTCATACTTGAGATCATCTACGGCACTTTTCATAATATGGACTTGTGAAAAAAGCTTCTGGAATAAGCAGAAGATAGAAGAATCAATATCTTCATTGGGTGTATAACATATGTAGAGGCATCCAGGGATTTTCTTCACTTCACAAAAGGTCAGAACTGCAAAGACAAATGTTAAAGAGTGTGTAAGTCAGAGGTATTCTATACAAATTATTTCAAAAGATCTGATGCTTCTGAATGATAACCATCCAATAAGACCATTTTCATTCTCCATAGAGATCAAAAGGATAACATTTACGTTGAAATAAAAAAAAAACAATTTTGAGAGTAGAGCATAAATTCTTCCATCAGTCTTCCAAAATCACTTTCTCACATTATTTACCTGAAGTTACCAGGCTCGAGTACCCATGTTTTCATTTCCGTTACACATGCACTTCAAATTAATTTACAATTTAGTAGCTGTGCTTTCAAATAATATGATTCGCATTAACCCATTGACTTAATATTTTTAGAAAGATCGCCTATCCTTGGGTAACGATTTATTTCTTCAAAATTTCGCTTTCAAATTTTATTTTTTATATTTTCAATTTAACACTCTCGCTGCTGGGCACTTCTCGCTGCCGGATAGGTAGAATGCTGCGTATTTTAAGCTTTATTCATGCTATCACAGAAAAATAACTGCATTACTTAGAAAATGCTGTTTATAATGCTTTAAGGCTTGATTCTTCTACCTTTTTTAATTGTAAGTTGGCTGGAATATGTTTCTCAGCAGCTAAGGAAACACGTCAAATGACGGGATTAGCAGCGAAAGTGTTCATAATTTTTTCATTTTTAAGTTTTATTATTTAGAATTAATTTATTAAACGTTTTTGAACTGACACACCGTTAATTAATGAGATGCACCCAAGAATCGTTATGTATGACAACGGAGATTCGCCGTCTCTTTAAACTAGGGCCAGGTTATACCAACCGGCAAATCGCTGTCTCTTTAAGTCAATGGGTTAATAGTATGCAATTTTAAGAGTTCAGAAGCAAAGTAAATATTGAGAATGAGAGAGGATGACAAGGCATATGATCAATAGAAGTAACAGTGTCAGGGGGTAAATTTATTATCTTTAGTGAGGATTAGAGACGGATAAATTACCGTAATTTTCAAATGAGGTAAATTAAAGTAATTTTTGAAAATGAATGGTTTTTCCAGAAATTTTTAATTTTCTGCAATTAATAGAGGCTAATAGAGGATTTAATGGGAAAGCCCATTGCAATAGCACGGGGTTCAAGGCATTTAAACCACTGTTAGTGCTATGTTAATGCATTAGAAATAAAGAAAATTTAAAAACAAACATAGCAGCCCACACACAATTCAGCGTTCTCTCTTTGTTACGAGAAATATTTGTACAAACCATTGAAAATTATATCCCCACAAATATTCCACAAATGATATGGACGAGCCTTTATTAATAATTAAGATTGTGTTAAATGTATGTAGACTTGACTTATAATAATATGTGATATATTGGTATGAAAAATATCTGAGACAGAAGTTAGTTGCTTTAGTGCAACATTTGCAGTGCAAACTATGTGGGACAACCAGAGAGATCATTTAAGGTGAGAGCAGAGGAACACAAGAGGTCCTATGCCACAGAGAACACAAAAAACTCTCACTTTACAAAACACCTGTGGAACAAAGACCACACCAGAGACCACAACCCTGAAGTCCTCCACCAGGAAACCAAAGGGTCAAACGTTTTGGAGTATTGGGAGATCAGTAAGAATGATGCTAATGGAATGGAAGTGAATGATACCACATTTACATGACATTTCCCCCTCCTTGATGTCAGTTTTAAAAACATTGTACCTCTGACTTGTGTCACCCGCCCACCTTAAGAAATTTCCCCGAGCTTTCCCGCCATCAACCCCCATCGAATATCTGCTGTCCCACCCAAAAACCCATAACCCTTCCTCCCCACAACCCGCAGATTACCCATTGGAAGCAGCAATGACTAACCTTCAAACCCGCCCTCCAGAACCACCCCTTTCTCCCTCCCCCACATCGCACTCTGAACTCATCTGGACCCCCTTTTCTCATCTTACTGCCCCAAGACTTTCCCCACCCACTGTCTTTGAATATATATGACTGAGATCTCTATGTAATGTACCTGATGATGTCGACCATTTAACAAAACTAGTCATCCAGTAAATATTCTGCCTAAAACTTAAGCTAAAAAAGCTAAAGCTTAAACTAAAAAAAAAGCTCGGGATAATTTCTATTGGATAAAGAATTGTGAATCTTATCAAGGTATTCGTGAAGTTATTCTTTTGAATTACAAATCCGGTGGCCGCTTAACCCCCCGCTCTCTTCCCCCCCCCACCCTCACTTCGGAATTCCACTTCGACCCTGTCCGCTCTCTCCGGCCCAGACACGAGCTGGTAAAAATTCCCTTTTCAAGAACCGTTCTACAACCGCCTGGAAAAACCTGATGTTTTTCGATTTAGAGAAGGCATATGACAGAGTAAATAAAAAGAAGTTGTGGAAGGTTTTGAGAGACTATGCAGTGAATGGGCAGTTATTGAATGGTTATGATGGCGATGTATGATAATAGTAAGGCAAGTGTGAGAGTTAATGGGGTTCTGAGTGATTGGTTTGTAATAAAAGGGCATAAAGCAAGGATGTGTAATGTCACCAAGGCTGTTTAATGCATTTATGGATAAATGTGTTAGAGGTGCATGTAGTGAAAATGACGGTGTTTTGATTGGAAATGCAAATGTGTGAGTACTTCTAGATGCGGATATGCTGTTTTGATCTCAGACAGTCAACAGGGATTACAGAAGCTCCTAGATAAATTTTGTGAATCAACGAAGAGAATGGAATGGAAGGTAAATGCGTGAAAGACTAAGGTAGTAGTTTTTGATAAGGAGAATGGGGAGAAAAATTGCATGAGGGCGAATGGTGAAGTAATTGAACAAGTGGATGATTTTATATACTTAGGTAAGATGTTTATGAAAGATCGACGGATAGATGAGGAGATAAAGAGACGTGCAAAAGCTGGAAGGAAAGTGGTAGGTAGGATGTGGAGCATATCAAGGAATGAGTGCTTGTCTAAGGAAGGGAAAATTGCCGTGTACAAAAGTGTACCTCTTCCCACTTTGCTATATGGTAGTGAAACATGGGCATGTCAGGATAGACATAAGAGTAGACTAAACGCTAGATCTGAGGAGTGTTTGCGGCAAGAGTGGGATGGATAGGGTGAGGAATGAGTGGGTAATAAATGAATGTGGTTTAGTTGCTCCAGTAATCGATATATATATGAAAGGAGTGTGCTTCGTTGGCTTGGCCATGTTGAGAGAATGGATGAGAGTGGAATAATGAAATGAAAAAAAGAGTGAAATGGTGCGAGAGGGAGAGGTAGGCTCAGAAAGTTATGGTTGAGGAAATTCTTAGGAGGAATATTACGAGTCTTAAAACAGATGGGCGTGTATGAAGCAGTGTATAGGGGTAAATGAGGTAGAAGAGGTTTGCAAGGATAGGTCAGTATGGATGAAATTATTGAAGCAGAGTTAGATGTACAAATATGCATGTATGTGTGAAAATTTATTTTTTTGGCCAGTCAACCTCACAAGCTTGAAGGCATGTCATGCAGAAACCTCAAGTACCCCATCTTTGGGAGTAGGCAGTGAGCATTTATTGTCAACATAATATTTTAAAAGCCTTAAATAAAAGTACTGCTTGGGAGGCTGAGATTGTGACAAGGAATTTATTACAACTGTTTATAGTAAGCCAAAAGATACTGCTATAACAATACAGCAATAACAACTGACTAAAAAATTAATATGAAATGACCCAATTCTAAAACCCATTGTAAATAGATAAGTAGCACCAATTTTAATTACTACGAGCACATAAGTACTTTAAAATGGTGGCATTACCTGATGCAGCAACTCCTGTGACAATATTCGGTGTCTCTAGTGGAGGGGCTAATACTTCTTTTCCTCCTGTATAGTAGATACTACTCGCTATTCCTTTCATAAATGGTGGACTATGATCACTCAAAGATAAATACCGATTAGAACTCAATGAGGTAATGACAATGACTTCCTTAGATGCTGCCAGCAATTCATGAATCTGAAAAAGGAGGATTTCTGCATGAAAATATTTTTATTTTATCAGGCAAAAATCATTGTAGTATTCCACCACTACAAATTTAGACGATTTTGGCAACCCTGCCGTTTTCTGCACATGTAATCCTCGACTAAGTGATACACCATTAATATTACGATTCACAACTTGACAAATAAAGTAAGCTTATTTTCACATATAAATACAGAGTTTATACTTCTTGGTACTTAACAAGGTCATCTTAGATTGAAGGTTTCTTGAAAGAGCAATATTGAAAGAGCAAAAAGAGCATTAATGTGGTAGAACAACTTTTCACTCGACAGATTAATTCTAGGTTGCAAAATAACCATACTAGGTCATAGCAGGGTATTAATTAACGATTCGGGGGGTCTAAAATACAATAAGCAGGCTAACAATTCCAAAACTCGAGTAGCTAATGTAATGAAAATGTACTTTTACCTTGAAAGTGAAGCGATTGGCATTTATGAGATGCACATCTGGGCTGACTTCGCAAATGAGGACTCTACTTTTAAATTTATAGATGCACGAAGGCACTTCCTTTCTTTTGCGGACGGCAGACTCTTCTTCATTGTCTTTACCAGCAATTGGGACTACTCGAGCGATCAGCTCTGGCGAAGACTTCTGGCGAAGCAAGGCAGAGAACGCTAACATGCAAAAAATATCACAACTTAGTACACACAAGGGTTATCAGGCTTTTAAGATTTATATATGCAATAATGTCACCAACCTCGACAAGATTTTCCAACGACAACCAAAAATAAGTCTACATCTTCGGGACGATCACTGGAAATCCATGATATTTCATATTGCCTGCAATGATACAAATTAATTATGCCGGGTCCTTTAAATTGATACCTATAGGCTATTGAACAAAAATACCTTTTCAAGGAATCATAATAGTCAGCATCATCATCCCCAATGAAAGCCCGAGAAGACGTTTCCAATACTTCACCGAAGTACGAGGCCATGTTTACACAGGGTTACCACATTAATAGGTTGATTGTGTTAATCGAGGTATCAATACGATCTGAGGACACACCCTCATTGTTTTATAAGCACAAGGCCGTTTCAACAAAACAAATCTTCAGAAACAGCTTTAACCACATCCAATAAAAATCCGCAACAGGTGTGAACGTAATTATTTTTTTCACCCTTAGATGTCACCGTAATAATAACGTAATGCGCAATCCGCTCGCCATTTTGAACTGGATATCCGGCTAAGACGGATGTGTATGTCGTGGAGTGGATCAAGGAACATTAGTGGAAAATTATAACAGATATGCCGCTGGCCCTTTTGGCAGACCCATGGCAACGTGTTCCAGTCAAAGAAGAAGTCGAGGTAAGAATTCACAGTTTTACGTAGCGTTAATATTTAACAACTCATAGGTGTATGGTAATCAGTGTTGATTTAGGAAATAAAAGGACCCATCCTTGAGAAGAAATTTTGGGGCTCATGTGTTTGCATCACTTATTAGTGGCTTACTTTACGTTTGTGCACGGAGATGTGCTCTTGACATTTAATGGCGATACTACCAGTATTGTGCCACTGTAGATTCTGCAGTTTCAGACCTTTATTTTGGTCAACTTGTGACCAGGCGTTTTCTGCTATCCGTTTCGATATTTTCTATTGATAAATAGTTTAGATATATTATCTGTTGTACCTCAGGTGCATTGAAAAATCAATTTCATCTGAATGCTAGTGTCTTAACTTTTTTAAAAGATTTCCCGCTTCCGTGCAATTAAACGATGGCAAATCTATATTCTTAGGGATGCCTAGGTTGTTTAGTATATTCTCCCTTTAATTCATAATGAATGGGACTACCTTTTTATTTCGATCGGTTGCTTTTTTAATGATACGTGAGTAGTTTTTAGGCAATCATTAATGACTGCATCCAATAATATAGTGCTTGGAAGCCTTTATTGGAACTCAACCATAGTCTGTCACCGTCTGGAAAACCTAAATTATATTTTTCTTCCTTTAATTTCAGCCAATGGAGTGTCCAGGTCCATATCTGGACTGAGGATATACTCTGTAGGTATACATAGGCCCAGATACATTTTTGTACATGTGGGGGTACCTCTTCATTTGCTGTTTTTTTTATTTCGATAGAACATGCATGAAGGTATATTTGTTTGTGTTTCTACCGGCATAAATTGCTAATTTGTTTTTTGGCAGATATATATTGTGAAGTGTTGCCCCCACTTTTTCGTGTCGCACACTTTTTTCAGTCCTCTATTGGCTGTAGACTACCTATCTTGTAGACTCTAAAGGGCTTTGCAATTGATCCTTAACACTTTAAGCTTGATATGTCCATCTAGCTCACTTGAGTTTCCAAATGCCTACCACCACTTTTATTCCCTTTTATATATCGTTTTGAACGTGTGGGTAGTTAGCTAGCTGAGTGGCTTGGATGTTGAAGGTTTCTTCTGCTGCATGCAACTATATAATCTATATCTCTAAACTGAAAGAATGTTTCCTCGTTGTACCCAGATCTAAGACAATCATATCGTGGCTCTTAAGATCACTGCATCTAAGGCATTTTGAGTTTCATGTACCTGATTTGTCATTCTGCGATCTTACTAACATTTTATCTGCGAATGATAATTGTCTTTTCCTCACCTCAGATTGACATTCTGGATGAGCATTTGTCATTTCTAATGCACACATTGACAATTTTCTTCATTCTAACATCAGTGTTGCTATCCTTATTTTCTTGACTGTTTTGTTGTAGAATCTTAATGAACCATTCCTTCTCGATGCCTATAAATTTTAGCCAGGTTGTGAAGTTTATGATGTGGTGTCAGGATGGACCCGCCCAATACGTGTGTGCATTGCATTACTACGTTCGGTGTTAAAAAAAAACCTTATCATCGTCCTTGAATTTTCATAATTCGTCTCCCTAAGCTCATCCTAAAGTAATTTTCATGAAGAAAATGCTTTTTGCCAAGCGTGACATCTTTGTGGTTTCACAAGTTGAGCAACTTCCTTTGCAACTGTGCTCGCCGGCCTGCTTTGATAAGGTGTTGGGAGCGTTTTTGCGGTTCTTTTTCTGTGCAGAAAAAATTCTTGTTTGATTCTATGTCATGTATCATGCCAAACTCCCCTCCCTGTCTCCTTTCTAGTCCCTAATTTTGCGATGGTGGAGAATGAAAGCATAATGTTGAATGCATTCATAAATATTTCCACGCGTTTATTCAACGGTTCTCAAATGATGGCAGGGAGTGCCAATGAGTGATCCAAAGCATATGTGATTTGTTGGGAATTCCTTTCGTCACCTTAAAGTATGATTAATTGTGGAAGAATTTAGTGGTGACTGCTGTGACGTTACGAGGGGTTTTTGTCGACCTCACAATCATTCTGTTTTCGCGATTTGTAACCAAGTACCTGTAGTTAGCTGTTTTATAGTTTTTTTTATGGATCGATTCTGCGCAGTCAATCTAGGTATCTTAAGTGCTTTGCTAATGTGACATTTGTCTCATTCGTACGTGCGAAGTCCAAATGTGTCATCACTTAATTTTGAAGTGTCTCTTTCGCAAGGACTTCATAGTATTCAGAATGATTTTTTTGCTGAATGTGAGAAGAAATTATGTTGCTTTATTTTTTCTGCCTAACGTGTAGTTTTTGTCGCCGTATTCATTCGTAGCCGTTCATTCATTCAGTCGTGCGTTTGTGTATTCGAACAGGCAAAAAAATATTGGAGTGCGGTTATTTGAATCGCGAGTTATTATGCATGACGGGGACCAATACGATCACTTTTTTCAATCTGCCGAGGAAATACCCATTGAGCTGTATTCAGTCAATCCCTTTACTTTGCGCCGAATTTCCACTTTAACGTACCCTGCAAATTAATAGTACTTGTAATGCCGTGCAAGGTAACGCTTCAGCTTGGCTGGGGGCGACTTGTCAACGACTCATGCAAAAGATTCTATCCGATTCGGTGGAATTTTGCGTAAACGATGACTCATATTCGTCTGCATGGTGTATCCATGGTCCCGACTGTGAAGATGCTTTGGAATCGAGATATTTCTGCTGTATAAAGGGTTAGGTTGGGTACTCTTCGCCTTTCTTTTTAGTGTTCCCCATTCATTCGCGCGCGATGTTTTTTCTGCTACGTTCGCCCTTATCGTGTCGTCGAAATCTGTTAAGGGCGCGTAGCTATTTACCAACCACCCTCTGTTTACGTTTCCTCCTCCCATCGTGTTCAACTCCCCAACCAAGGGGTTTGTCATTTATTTCCTAACCATCTCATTGATGCTTATTAATTTTTTCCCCGCTTCGTCGCGTTCCATTGTGCCAACGACTCGTCGAAAATCGAGCCGTTTTCTCTTGAGGTTCAGAAGGTGGATGAGGCGGCCATGCCATGTTATCGGCCGCAGCAAAAATACCAGCTTGGAGTGGACTCGGTGAAAGATTGAGGAGGGCAGTGTTTGGGAAGAATAAATGGGAAAGAATGGCCGTGGGAAGCGGATTAAAATAAGGCGGTAGAATACTGAATTTCATGAATTTTCATGAATGAATTGAGGAATATTGAAACTTATACCTCTAATCCGAAGAATACTTTTACATTCCTCTACCCGATGATGGAAAAATATTTTTAAACAATTATAGTCATTTTTGGAGGGAAAACTTTTGATGGTATCCAAAGAAATTTCCGGCATAATGTTTCCTCTCAATACTTGCGACCGTGGTGTTGGCCAATTAGTATTGTATTTTGAATCAATAATCAACCTTATGGAAATCCTTACGATCCCTTAAACGAATGCTCTGCCGATTGATTCAATATCTTCTCATCGATTTCGCACATTCTACTATCGGATGCATAGTGATTTCCTTAAGTACGAATTCCTAGTAAGGGATGACCTTACATGTGGTAGTTGATATCGTTTTCGCATTTTCCGTCGTTGATTTGCTATAATTGATGTGCCATATCTGTCATGTCTCTTTCCCGATCAGATAATACCCCTGATAGTTTTAAGCTAGTGGCACTCCGAAGGGAATGAAGGAGAATAGTTTTTTTTACCAACCTCTTTCCTCTAAATAAAGTGTAGCCTCTAATTTTCCAGTTCAATTGTACTTTGCTCTGCACAAGGGCCTCATACACGGAGCCATAAAAAAACTTGTTCGGTTGAGAGAATATTATTATTTAAATTTCTTTCGCAATCTCTCGTGAAAATTGACGTCAAACAAAATTATTTCGAATCATGCGATATTCCCCTTAAAGAAGTGATGAGTGATATGTAATTTGATGTTGAACCGAGCCCAAACGAGAATCGAGCCCAAAATCACGAGAGACATCATTAACTTGAAACGGGTTACAGTACATATAACACTTACTTTTTTAACCTCTCACAACTCTTGCGGCTTCTCTTGTATACTTCTTCGAGTATACCATTTACGTTGCGACTGTAACCTGTTGGAAATCACGGATAGACTTTTTTATATTATGCCTTGTTTGAAGTTTACGCAGAGTGAGAACTACAGTTGATGCGATCTTTCGTCCAGATGGATTACCTGCCCTCCCCCTAGCTCCCGTAGGTCGTGGTTTCGATACCCGCGACGGGTATTCATGTCGTAATATTTTTAGGATGTGGGTTTTTGACCGTACGATGCGGTGTTTCCTCGGCTTAGGTGACTGGAGCTGTTATTGTGAATTATTCAGCGCACATTTTGATAAATTGTGATCTAAGCCAATAAAAATTCTTGGAGTACCCTTCACTCAAGTATCAACGGTGGAAATCTCCTTACTTGTGGCAATTTGAATGATGCGCGGGTGATATTTTTTTTTTAATTTCTCCCTGAAGGATGGGGTTGACTCGAGTCCACGGCGCGGAATTTGACATTTCAGTGGAAATCATACGTTCTTTGCTCGGCTTGATACCTTGATATTACGTATCAACGATTTTAACTGTGTGAAACTTATCATTTCGCGTGCAGGGGAAATCTGCGTATGTAATCGATTTGTTTCGAAATTTGCGTCAAAAACCTTAAGTCAACGTTTTAAAATAGCATCAAATTGCCAAGAGGACATCAGTAACATGCATTTTTTTTCAATTTTATCTAATACTAGGGAAATGTAACCGTTGAAATTCAACGGGCGTGAAAAACATTGAACTTATTTTTAAAGAAAACCACAAAGCCTGAAGAATACTGTCAGAGTGGTCATCTGAGGAGTTCGTAACCTATCTTGTACGTTGTGTTCGTTGTAATAGACACGCTGACCGCTGACATTGAGTATTTTACTTGTCGTAAATATGCATAGAATTTATCGATTACCCTCCGAAGTAATCTATCATGGGGCCCTTGGGACGCTGGGTCCTTCTTTTACAGATTTTCTTTCGACGTGCTATCATGGGCCTGCCGGAAAACGTGATATTTAAATGCAAGAGGAGTGAATATCTTTTGGAAATCAAATCTCTGGTCGTCAAGGAAATACGCAATTGTTGATTTCAGAGAAAAATGTGAGATTTTTCAGCTAAAAACACGATTTTCTGACAAGTACGAAGCGTAAAAGAATATTGATTGAACGGATTAGAAACTTCATTCATTCTTCAGTCCGATAAAAATATCCGAGCCCTCAATGTTGAGTGAAAGAACTTTTAAAAAGAAAAAAATGCAACAACTGCACCGAAACCAATGCTAGGCATGGACCACCAGGGAGGACCTTCGGGGGCCCTGAGAGCTTTTTAATATAGGCTGCATTACAACCTGATATATTTTATATCTACATGCCAAATCTCGGTTCAATCGGTTCAGTAGTTTTTGCGTGGTGGAGCAACAGACAGACACCATTATATGTTTATATATTATTAAGGATAAATATTATCTGTGAGTATAGACACGTTGGCAAAGTTTCACGCAAATTTGCCCGTTGACGAAAATCGCTCCAACCACCTGAAGTCCGGAATGCATAGCCGATTTACTGATTCTCAGTCTCTGCACGTAATTGGAACGAAACTAGTGGTAAAGGTAGATGAATGTAGCATATATAAACTATACTCTTTTTTTTTACTATCAAGTACGCGTAAGAAATTTTGTCGCAATCCTGTTATATATCAAAAATCGCTTTAACCTCCTAAATGCACCTCAAAGGCCTCGTGTGCCAAAAGTCAAATGACCGAAGCTCTGAAGTGCATAATGGAATCTCTGAAGTGCATAATGGAATATTAGTCACCGTTGCTATTATTTAGCGTTGTCATTAAAAACGCTAAAATTTCTTAAAATCGAGCCTTCCTGATCTGCCTTGCCTTGGTCAAGCCTCTTAAATCTGAGAAGCTAATTTAGGTATGGCAATACATCTACGTCATACCCTGCAAGCCACCCAAAGGGTGTGTGGCAGGGGGTGCTTGCACACCAGGCATGCATGAATGATACGGTAGAACACCGAAATTACATTGAAACCAGCGTACCACACATGCAACGCGCCAATTAAAAATCTACTAAAGAAGAAACATTCTATCATCAATCGTTCCAACATGCAAGGGATACAAAGACTACTACTGCAGATTCAAAATATCATGCATAAATTAGAACGTAGAGAATATAAAAAGAAAGATCCAAAGACTAGCTAATATCATGACGGCGATCACACCTGTTATGGTCCCGAATGGTACGCGGAAAAAATGACATTTTATACCTATCGGTTCTACAATCTATCTCTCTAATTTTATTGGCGCGATCTAATCTTCCGTAGTACGAGGGAGTTAATAGTATGTTTTTTACGTCGTCAGAGAAATGATTTTCCTGAAATTCAGTTCGGAGGTTAAGCCTATATTTTAATATACGATGTGATTGCGATTCCCATCCCAATTCTTTTAACAATCCAGACACACTAGAAAACTTATCGTAGCATCGTTTCACAAACCTAGCTCCTCTTCGCTGCACGCGATCTAATTCCGATATCAACCCCAATAAGGTCGGTCCAATTATTAAAATCTTTATGTAGCCTGCTTGGAATATGATATCAGTTTTGGTGGAATAGTTAAAAGACAGCGGAGAGTTCAGCGGATGCCTCTGGTTCTTCCTTTAAAGGAAAGGGTCTCAGGAAAGCAAAAGATTGGGGCACGCCCACTTTTTACTCAAAATGAAAATTTCTTGTTGGCATGCATCAAAATCGTACGTTACAATGTTCGAATAGCTCTTAGAGGGCGTAGATAACACTTTCATCTGCGGAAACTTTTCTTAGCCAGAAGCCACGTTTTTATTGTATCTACAATTAATCGTTTGCTGAATTTTCCCGCATCGAACGAAAAGCTGGCGTGGGTGCGATATTTTTGGGCGTGGAATGCTTGTCGAACTCGCTACCGTTCGGTTTTGGCAGCGGTTGAGATGTGTACTGGTTATATCCAGATACTGGCGGACTTTAGATAGTGGCGCGGTATGAACTATACGGTTAAGTTGTGAGAAAAAGAGCCTTCCAGTGTAATCAACCCGTTGTGGGCATAACGGCGAAGTATCTGAGTCGCATCGGATTTAATGGCTCTAAAAAAATAATCGGCTATCAATGGAGAAATTTGTGAAATTAATCACGAAATCAAGGGATAACCCGTGAAAAAACTCTCGCTCTCGAATCCTGTACCTTTTTCATGGCTGGTGACCTCCCAGTCCTTGCTACATACCCTTGCGGCGGCTTATTGGATGATGTACTCACGTAGGTTATGAGCTAAATTTTCGGGAATACCTGTTGACCTTCTAAATGAACGCAGTAACTTAAGTAGTGGAGAGGAAAAAACTACCTACTTTACTTATTTACTTCTTTGCTCCAATTTCGACTTAAATGCGCCGTTATCAAGGTGTTGGCCTCGCCGATTTGCAGTCCCCTTTTTTTTGGAATCCTCCGATTGATTTCTTCAGAATCACGAAACGTGTCTCTGTCCCACTCCTTCCTCTTCACCGAAGAGAAAATTCCACCACGATGTGATGACTGCGACTGTCCTCTTAGAATTCGACATATCCTGACGGAGTGTGAGAGATATCGGGCGGTGCGTAACAGGCTGCAGCTAGTGGGTGACCTGGGGTACATTCTAGGCGATGACCCAGATGTTCTCAACCGCGTTTTGGAATTTTAAAATGAAACTGGCCTTTTTTTATAGTATTTTAAGGATGTAACATTATTTTTAATTTTGACTCAACGTTTATATCAAGTACTTTATTATATTACCATAATATGCAGTGTATATTTATTTTCTATAATTATGACGTGTAGTGGTGCAAAATGACCATGTCGTCGACGCACCCTATCAACCCCACTACTACTACTACGAAACATGCTAGGGCGTCAATTTGAGGCAATCATCCTGAGAAGTTTGGTGGTAACCATGTGGAAGATCCCAATCATTGTATTTTGCGGTAAATTTCCGTATCGTCTGCGAATGTTTAATGCCGGCTACGATGGGAAGGAAGTAGTGTGATTTTGCGCGATAAATGGAATTCGGACTAATACACTGCAGGAGTTAAGGATATCGGAGTTCAATGGCATTTGGGAGTTGAGTTCCCTGGGAGCAGGGGTAATGTCAAGGGGTATTGCTTGAGAGTTCCTGTCGCTAACGTGTTTCTCTGAGAATCTGAAGTTTTGTGAGGATTGCGGAAGTAAGTTTCCGTGGTCAAGTGACGTGATGTGGTTGTTCGCTTCGTGCCGTCTCATTGCTTGCTAGGAAGTGAAACACTAACCAACGGCATGAAGGGGGCGTGGTCCTTTGCGAAGGAAGTCTTTTAACCCCTTAAGCGTCGGCTCAGTGACACGTATCAGCCGAAATTGCCGCTCGAGAGACCCGCTAGTCCCTATGCTTATTAACTCCCCTTTCATATACCTACTCGGATCGATGGATGGGTATTTGTTCCGGGCCCACTATCTTAAAGCTGCGAGTCTGTTTACAAATTGTGTGATAAAGACTGTGTAAGTGACGGAGAAAGGTTTCCCATTTCATCTCCTTTCAGGAGTTTCCGCCGTAAAATGATTTAATGCGCTCTTTTTTAAAATGCAAAATGCTTATAGAAAAACCAGTTGGTAAAGTGTAGTTATTACTTGCCTTTCGAGTAAGAAAATTCGACGGGGAATAAATCATCCTCCTCGATAGGGACATAGATAGGCGTATTTACGACTGCAAGCCCCGGTCCTTTACTACACTTTGCCTATTGCCACTCCTAAGCCTATATAATTTCAAGTTATGTTTGAGATAAAATTGTGTGGAGGGTGAGAATTTTTTAAATTTAATAGGATACGGTACAGGTCGTTCTTTTTTGATCCCTGTGAAAGTGACAAGTTTTGTTTCCAAGATTCGAATCTCTGCGAAGTATTGACGTGGTGATTGTGGGAGTACAGTTTTTGACAGGACGAAAGTTAGTGAAGTGACGTGTATCAGTGGAATACTGACCGGGTCTGGGACTTGTTTGCATCTTTGGCAACGCGGCACTTGCTGTGTGTTGCTAGCGAAGCTGTCAAATGGTGGCTTTTTTGTGCGATCATCCACTTCTCTTTTATTTATTGTGACTCAAGGATAAAAAATATGCCCTCCCCGCTCTTACGGCTGCCGATAGGCGGCATACTTCAATTTTTTCGGTAATTTTCAGACCTCTATTTGCGTTCAAACTAACGTGTTTGGTGTCTCACAGGTCAACCTGGACGCATGAATCTGCAAGTATAGCATTGTCGTCAATCTCGACTCATTATCCATTTTGGGAGGACGGTCAGTTGTTCCGGAGTCTGTCGTGAAATACTTGCACTGGTATTGTTAATGCTGTGATTCCTCGAAGAGGAAGTGACCTCCCGTAGTTTGTTAAACTTATTGAAATCTGATTAGGATAACATAAACTAAAAGTTGGAGTTTAAACCTTATTTAATAGATAATAGTGTGCATAATATTACTTTTTTAACTTCGAGACTTTTTCATGGAGAAGTAGCCGAGTATTCTCTGGAGTTACGTCTCCCGAGATCTCCTGAGTCTTGTGAAAGCTGCCCGTACCTCTTTTTTACTCTGAAATACGCTCTAGTAAAATTTTCTGACCTATACGCAAACTAAATTATAGAAATGATGAACAAGTATATTTCCAAACAATATTATGTACGACTGTGGTTCTGTATTACTGGTACAGCTGGTTCTCAGGAAATGGCTTTAGCTATTAGCATAATTTTGTCCAGCAGCCCTGAAAAATAGCCGATTTAATTCCCTTTTTCACGTTTTTCCTGGTATTTTCAGCCCAATCAAAGCAAGAGAGTCAGATTTATACGCCAGGGTATTCATTTTCGACATCAGCTTGGTTTGACGCAGCTTTCTGTGGACGTAGCGAATTGACGAAGACACTTCCGTATTTCATGTTTCGAAATAATAAATGTTCCTCCCCTTCCGTCGTTTGCGCTATTCTTATGAAATTAATCTCTCCTTGCCTTTTCGTCGACTCTCGTGATATTAAAATTGTTTTGAGAGTTATAACTGAAACATTAATTTCGAGAGAAATTGAAAGATTCTTACGAAAGCAAAGTTTTTTTTTCAGCGTAGCTGAGTATTTCATCGTCCGTGTGATTTAAATGTGCGTGTTGACTTTTTGTTTTGACGTCAGAATCTCCGTCGAATGAGGGATTCGGCCTCATACGAGTATTTATTATAACAGGGCATCTAAAGAGAAGGTGGTACGTTGACCCCTTCAGCTGGGGTCATGTGCTCCGGTGTTCAGGGGTGTTCTTTTTCTTTACTCGGCCATTACATGCTAGATCCCTCATTACACAACTCGAGTTTATCTTAAGCCTTGGAAGTGAAAGGGGTGTTTAGTTTCGATTCCTCTGGCGCTCTCGAAATTCATAAAAGCCGTCGTAGGCGTCATGCGTTATAATTTTCCTGGATAAACTCATGAAAAAGTAAAAGAGAGGTGTTACTTCGCTCTGGTTAGGCCATACCTCGAATACCATACCGCGGCCATACCGCGTTCATTTGATACGTAGGTCATAAAGATTTTACTAAAAAATGAATGAAATACTAAGAAAAGCTGTACGCTTCGTTAAAAACTTCTACGAATGAGCATTTAATGTTTCACAACTTTTAGAGGGGTTAATGTGGGAGCCCCTGGAGACTCGGAGGCTACACGCTAGGGTTAGCTCGCTTGAGAAATTCGGAACAGATCTGTTTCAGAGCGACGCAGAGAATACTATCATGACGCCTCACTACATCTCCAGGTCTGGCAGAAGCGACAAAATAAGAGAGATACATTGCCGAACAGATAGGTAAAAAAACTCGTTATTTCCGCTCACAATAAGCGACCACAACAAAAACGGAGCTCCACTAAATACACTCCCACGATGCACGTCACCATTTCACCTCCCAAAATGTTACATCTTTAGACGGCTGGTTTCCTAACACCCCCTGCCACATGCCCATGCGGCGGCTGTGTAGATGTCGATGTAGATACGATGGTTAAAGTTCATCATCTCTGAGATTACGGTGATTTAGGTTTTTGGAATTCTTTTAGCACATTTTATTGAATACATTGTGAGAGTATGTGATTGCTTTCAATCAGTGGACATACTCAGTACTATTCTGATTGGTCATAGGTCACTTTTCTTACTCTGACTCCATTAACGCTTGTTCCGGGTTGTGATTTTTCCGCGAGAAAAATTTTATTGCACTGATATGAGGTCTATATTCCGGGCTTCAACTTAGTGTGAGCGGAGGAAGGAGGAAATTTGTAGTTTTACATAATTGAATCCCTTTAAAAATGCTAATCTGCGTTGTCGCGTTTTGACGACGTTTACTAGCTAATGAGAATTTGAATAATGAAGGTGCGTTGGGCGAGAATCAAAAATATTTCCGTGTTGTCAAAACGTTTCGTGTTGTCTGCCTAGATTCTTCCTGCTGGCAATTATCAATTTGAGTTGAAAAGTAGATTTTTATATCCCAATTATAATAGCGTAAGATCAAGTTCTGCAGATTTGCTCACTTGTTAAAAAAATATTGCACTTGTTTTTAACGTTTGATGTAATTTAAAAGCCTACTTTCTCGCCGATTTGGATTTAAATAATTATTTAACCATGTAAATGATTTATTTGCATCGATCGCATTATTACTCCAGTGTATAATTCTTTTGGTGCTTGTATGCTTCAATGAAATATTGCGTTTCTTTTTTGTTCTGACATGTAACTGGCTCATTTTTTTAAAATCCATTATTTGCATGTGTAGAACCGTAACTAAGGATACGAATATTTTATAATGTAACAAATGTTACTTTTTGGTGGTACGTAATCCGTGTTTTTATAATTTTTATTCTGGTTTCGTAATGAGATTAATTTCTGTTCTTCGGTGAGAAGTAATTTTATCAATGTCTGTGACACTCTTTAGTGACGCTGATGATAGACTTATACATGATTCGGATCAGTATTTTTGCAATTTTTCATACTCTCGATTGGTGCACAATTGCGGACATTATTCGTTGGAATCCCCGATCCTGTATTTAGATCCCTGGGCGCCCTATAATAAAGTGTTGGCGGATAACCACGCCGGGTTTCTCCCCGTTCTTCCTATGTCCCCTGAAATAAACCTTCACTTTCATCCTTTTCGCATGTTCTCAATTGCGCTAGTGACCCCATTTCGTCGGTCGCCTCCTGGAAGGCGCCAAACACCTCTCCTCCCGAAAAAATAAAATCTTCCTCGAAGCCCCTAATTTATGTTTCGCATGCGCATTCCTTGGAATCGTCGATTTTAGTAGGCGTTGTCACCTATTAGTACTAAATGCCTCTCGCTCTTGCGGTCAGATGATGTTCACGTCTCAATTATTTTTAAACTAATGGGCCAAAGAAGATAGGACTACAAACCAGGAAACAGTGCATGAAAGCATTTGTGTGGAGAGTGGCACGCTATGGATCCGAATCGTGTACCATTGGATAAGCCGAACAGAATAGACTATAAGCCTTTGAAATCTGGTGCTGGAGGAGAATCATGGAGATGAAATGGACAGAAAAAAATAAGAAATGACAAAGTGTACAGAAGAGTAGAGGAGGAAATGACCATATGGAATACCATAGAGAATAGATGAACCAGATGGGTTGGACACACCCTGAGACACAATGGGTTTGTGAAGATTGTAATTGAAGGAGAAATAGAGGGAAAAGTCCCAGAAGGAAGACCCAGGAATAAGTTCATGGACCAAATAATGAGGAAAGTACATAAATATGGAGAGATACTAGGAGGAAGTGGAACTAGCGTTATATGGGGAAGGGTGGAGGGCTGCAGTCATCCAATCTTGGAACTGATCAGCCAATAATAATGAGCCAAAGTTTCAGAGCTGCATCGTGGCTTCGGTGTAACAGCACCCTCCATGTACGAATCCTACGTGGGCAACCGTATACTGGCTCCGAAGACACTTTTTGACATTTTGTTGCAATTGTAAATTTAGTATGCCTGTTTACCAGCCTTTGCATTAGCCACGCCACATGCCATTTTCCCTGCAAACGATTGAGGCGCTCTGGTGAGGTGTTTTTCCCAGAATGCCACGCGAGAAACTTAATCCTGGTTGGTGATGCCCTTGGCCCTTTTTCACTTCTCAACTTGCCCTAGGATCCCCTTATTAAGGGTCACACCCACACACACCACAATAAAAACGCAGCTCTACTAAATACACTCCCATAATACACGTCACCATTTCACCTCCCAAAACCTTATCCCTTACATCTTTACACGGCTGGTGTCCTAACACCCCTTGCCACACGCCCATACGGCGGCTCGGAGGGTAGTATTTAGAAGTAGAAATACTTCTGGCTGTACCGAAAGAGAATCGGATGATATATATGTAGCTTTGACCTGACCCAGAAAATGCGATAGTCGGTATTATTAATTATGAAAGTGTGGCGACTTACTTCGTGAATTCTTATGCCTGTGGTTATTAAAGAGAATTCCGATAATTCTTCGTTTTCTGGCTTCCTTTGAGAAATGGATTTTCTTCCGTCGGAATTTATAACCTCGGCGATCGTCATTTTTTTGCCTCTCGTGCCCGCGGGAGAGCTGTTTCGGAGCGGCAAATGCTGTGTTCTCTCCATGGTGCCAATCTGTGTCGCTTATCCTGGTAGTAGTTTGTTTCAGTGTGTGTGTGTGTGTGTGTAAGCATCGTGTGACCAACACTCCCATGTTGTCTTGAGGCTTTCGTTTTCATGCCTAACCCTGGCGTTCTCCACTATCTCAGCCTGTGTCAAGTTGTCATTGGCGCCGCGCCATCGAAATGGGAGTTACGGGAAGTAGCCGATGTGAACAACAATATTATTATCATCGGCCTTTCTGGCCCACGAGATAGTTTACATGGATATTCCAAAAATAAGAAACTTACAAAAGTAAATAAAGAAAAAATGGAGGAATGAAGAAATAATTAGAAAAATTATACGTTTAAATCATAACATAAAATAAGAATGAATATAAAAAATTATACATATGAATTTAAGTGTTGATTCGGTGGTTTTCAGTTTCACAATGTATATAGGTACATATCAGGAATGTTGAAAGCATCCTTGTGCGGAACATAATATTGCATTCATGACCATAATAGGGAGCGCAGTTCGAAATTATAACAAAGAACAAAATTATATATATATATATATATATATAATATAAAGCTTCGTCACAGGGTGACACTAAACATAAAACATATAAAATGGAAACTCACGAGTTTAAAATTTTCGGTGGGTCGCCCGCACCTTCATCAGTCAGTCACTCACTCATTCGGGCGACCCACCGAAAATTTTAAACTCGTGAGTTTCCATTTTATATGTTTTATGTTTAGTGTCACCCTGTGACGAAGCTTTATATTGTTTGCCACGTTCGTGGAATCTTCGCAAGAACTATATATATATATATATATATATATATATATATATATATATATATATATATATATATATATATATATATATATATATATATATATATATATACATACATTCTTTCCCACTTCACATAAATTAATAGAGCAGGGAACTGCAATGCATCATTTAGAAGTATCTCGTAAACTTTTGATTCGTCTTGATTATGAGTTTCTTATTTCTAATGGTAGTGAATTCCATATTCTAGCTGCTGTCACCATCAAAGATTTATTGAGGTGAGGAGTTCGGGGATATGAATGTCAACATAGTGATTCCTGGTAGATATTGACTGAATTTTTATTTTACAGGTGAGTCTTTCGAACAGATAAGGTGGGTTACTAAAGGATAGTATTTTAAAAGTAAGGCAAGTGAGGTGATACAGGCGACGTTGTTTATATTTCAACCAGTTAACTGGGCATATGAGCTACTTATCCGATCCCATTTTATGAGGTCAAAAATAAAGGGTATTGTAGACTTCATAGTCACTTGCAGTTTGTTGTTGTTTTCTTCATCGAGATTTGTCAGCAGTGAAGAGCTTATGTACTTACTAATATGATGATATTACGTGCCGGTGGTAGACGTGCAATGTACTTAGCTAGGCTGTTGGGATAACGCGTTGCGTGTCTGCCGATCAAAGCGTTAATACTGCTTACAAATATCCCACCAGGCAATTTTCGCCGACTAAATGCTACAAGTGCCTATTACAACGTTAAGAAGAACGAAATAACAAAAAAAACTCATTATCAGCCGTATTCGTTTGGGTTCTGCAGAACACTTAAATTCATGGACTTAAAAATGAGTGTAACTTTTTTTTAATACTTTTTGAGTAATGACGTGCCATGGAAAAGAGATTTCGAGATAAGGTGTTAAAAATGGAATAATAACCACGCAGAAGAGAGCAAGAACAAGTTTGAAGTGGTGTGAATACAGGAGAGGGGAGACGTGGTGTAAAGATGAAAGGATATTGGAAAAATAGGAAGATGACAGATAGTAAGTTGTGGATGGTTCGTGGTCCAATATTTGCCATATTTGCGATATGATGAATTTCTATTCCAACAAGTATTTTCTGCAAGTTGAAAACGATGTATAGTTTTCGAAATAAACTTAAAACTATTTGAAGTAGCATTTTGAAGAACTGATAAACCCTCGCAAGTAGCAATGAAGACCTTTTTTGTCGCTTTTAAAGCGATACGGTTACTATTTTAAGAGATATATGATATTCCGGTTATTCGTATGTGTAATAAAATTTGGGCGCTTATAGGTATTATTTAAGTAAGCAACACTGATAAATTACATATTTTGGTGTATAGTAAATCGTCTGCAATCGTGACGTGAGGCATAGATGGGGCCAATGTTTTTGTTTACTCCTCGAACATAGTTGCCAAGTTTGTTTCAATATGGCGGCTACAGAACGGAAGTAAGACTCTTCATCGATTTTAAATCATAAATATATGCATTAAATGGCCGATAAGATAACCTGAAAAAAAATATATTGTATCCGTTGATTATTTAATCACCATATAGTCGTTTTTGAGGTAGCCTTGTCGAGGAAAATCTTGAGAAATAAAATGTTGAAGTGAGGGACGACTGCATTCCGCCATAAGAGCAATGTAATTTGAGGCAGAAAATTACGATTTTCAAATCCTGTTATCAGCGCTAAATGGCCAATTACCCCCAATTATTTTTTCACAGGTCGATTAAGGCATAATTTCTCTGCAATATATGAAAATATCAGGGCATGTTATCGAAGGTCCTTGTAGTAGAGGTTCTACCTTAAAGAAAGTAATTCGGAAAAAAAATCCTCTTTGAAGTTATTTTGCGGGCTTAAGAATTCGTAATAACGGAACGTTAACTGAGGTCCCGCACCCATCTTATCAAAGTTCAGATTACCGCTCCCAAATTTTGCATTGTACACCGGTAGCAGGTCAGTATTGACCGGTATTTGGCGCCATATTATGGTTTGGTGAAACCGCTCTAAGTTTTATCCTAGTTTCTGCTTCTCACTGAACTGTGATGCCTCATCTGAACGATTTGTCCACGATAGTCGACCCAAGCGATCGTTCTTTAACTATATATTATCTGATGATATGTTATATTATAATTCGATGTATTATGTAGTCGTTCAATCTTTTTGGCGGATCTCTTTACGTAAGGTAGTTTGAGTGAGATAGTTCCCTTAGTCATCATAGAGATGTATTCGAATTATTCGTTTTAATCATGATGGCTTTCGGGATAGCTTCGGCGTTGTGTCATTTTGTGACGACAGTTTCGCGAGCGTTCCAGCTCGCTTCTTCAGGTCTAAGTGCTCACGATGCATTTTTGGCCGTTCCACATAGCACGGCGGAGGGTCAAGCACGATTGTTTCCCCCATTTCTTCCGATCTTTTCCCGCGGAATCGCGCTTGACCCTCCGCCGGGCTCTGTGTTGCGGCCAAAAATGCATCGTGAGCACTTAGACATGAAGAAGCGAGCTGGAACGCTCGCGAATCTGTCGTCATAAAATGGACCAACTCGGAAACTATCCCGAAAGCCATCATGTATAAAGACCTCTCCGCGGAAGTTTTCAAAACAACGAGTACGTTTTAATGTCAGCAGCTGTGGGAAGCATGAATTAATTGTTGTATTATTAATGGTGTAATGATATACTTTTATACGACTGAAATTCTACTAAATTAATTATCTCTATTAGTCTTTTAAACGACACATTTTTTTGGGACGGTACGTTTAAAACTTCTTCACAACGGCAGATTTTTTGCAATCCCGAAAAAAATATTGCGGTGACTATGTTTTATTTTCAAAAATAGTTGAGATCTCATACAACATTTTCGATATAAATTTGTTGATGTGATTTAGGGGTATAAATGCCTCATTTTTTAAAATAAGGCCTCCCTGGAGTGCAGGCACGTACCATTTCCCATGTAACAGGGCTGGTATTATTCGTCAAATATCTCGGGAGGTAGTTCGGTAAGAGGTTGACATTTTCGTATTTCTTGAAGGGTGAGTTATTTTTCTTTAAAATGAGACCAAATACGTTTATTCTATTGGAAATTGAATTCTATGGAAAATTGGAAACGTTATTTCTATTGGAAATGATAATTCGCTCAAAATACCTTAAGTTCAGCTGGAGCGACTTATTCTCAAGTCACAATAGAGACCGAATTCGGATTTTATCTTTAAATTTTAGCAGTCAAGAAAAGCATCAAGTGAATATAATAAACATAGCTGCGTATATAACGCATTGACTTTGTTTTATATGATTAAAACCTTCGATGAATCTATAAAGATATATATTTTAGGCTTTTACCTTATTCACTTGTTCCACGTCGTGCCCCTTTAACGATTTTATGTATGTTCTTCATGTTTTATGTGGTTTTAACGGGCTATTGTAAAAGTTATTATGGCAAGGAATAAATTCATCCCTTTATAATTATTTGATAATGAATACTAGGTATCTGTGGACCGTTTGATGCGATCTTTGCGTCGCAACTTAGTCGTCATTTTAACGGAAGTCTCACCGTAAGTTACGAGTGCGCAATAGCCCTTCCAAATTCCACGTTAAATGAATTGTTTTTTTTCTGCAAGCATGTCGAATAGGAGTGCAGTAAATGACATTTTGATATATTTAAAAAGATGAGATCTTTTTTTTTTTTTAATGAGGACAAATCCGTTCAATTTAATTGGAATTATAATCTTGTTCCAATCATCTTTAGAACAAATGAGAAAAAAATGTGTGGGGTATGGGCAAATAAGCCGATATGTATGCCGTAAGTACGTATTTCACGGCAAGTATTAAACTGCATCTAAAGGCCTGGTTACACGATACATTAACCCGTACGTGTTCATGTACAAGTTCATGAACGAGTGCATGAACCAAATTGAACAGGTTCTATTTCCCTGTTCTCGCGTTCATGCATTCATACAAGTTGGTGTGCTTACACGATGAATTTTTGCGTTCATTCACGCGTTCATGCAGCCGTACATGCACTCGTGTGGGTGAATGTATCGAGTAACCAGGGCTTAAGTGATTATCTTAGACCGCTAACCGTATGATTGGTAGTGTCAGGCTTACCCTTATGGAATTTTTTTTAGCGTATTGATGATGACTTATGACTTTGTTTTTCCACATGTTTTTGTTTGGAACGACCCGGGTTTCGATGTTCAGCGTCATCTTCAGGTCACTGAAGGTCTTCAGGTCAGGTGTTGACGTTGAACGTCGAATCCCGGTTCGTTCCAAATAAAAACGTGGAAAAAGGAAGTTATAAGTCATCATCATTACGCTAACTGCATTTTTTTTCTTCGTATTATTGTTGGATGCAGCTGAAAATTCAACAATACGTGGAGTTTTTTTTAAGGTGGCTGTAGCGGGAAATAGTGAGTCGTTGAGCGCACATTTTTATCAGTCAATGACTAATTAAGTTGAAAAAAAATTCTTCGGCAGCAATTCACTGAAGTGCGTCTTCTTATACGGTGGAAATAACCCTTTCTCTTCGAGGAATAATTCGTAATAATATAAATGACGCTATGAGTTTTTATTAAAACTTTCATTATAATTGAAACAAAGCTATGACTTTGATTTACTGCGCGAAATTCGAGCAAAAAACTCTAGTTAAAACATGTTTTTATCTGGCATGATGCCTCGATACATTTTGGTAATAATTATATCAAAAATGAGTGTAATATTTCACGTTTATTGGAAAAGCTGTGCCTATGAAATTGAATTACCTAGAAATGTGTGTGGAGTGACGTTAGGCTACGTGTAAAAATTGCAAGAAATTTCCTAGAAACCGTAGAAAATCAGTCACGTCCATTTGTTTCACGTTTGTCTGTACATATTACCAATGAGTAGATGTTTTCACGAAAGTACGAAGTATTGCGAATGAGTAGAAGTTTCACGAAAAGTATTTCTGCGCATAAACGAAAATAATTCCAACCACCTCAATGCCTCGTACTTGAGTTCACCACTATCTCAGTCGGTGTTTTACGTTATAACTCCTCGCCTTTCCACCTCTCACGTTTTCCGTGAGATCTCACGGCCTTGAGGTTGTCTTGTTTACGTTTTGTCGCAAGGCTCTGCGCCTCCCAGAATTCCCCCCATTCGAATGGATGGCATAATTCTTATCTTCGTCGAAGACTCTCGAAGCTCCGGAACGTATTAATTGTGAAGAAAACAAGTCGCGTGTAATTTTCGAGTGAGCACTACGCATGTGTTCGATAAAGTCATCTATCGTCAACATTTCTTTTTGCAAGCCAAGGAAAGGCGTCGAAAAAAAAGGCGTTTTTTAAAGCATTTTTCGCCTTCAGCGTTATTGTCGTAATGGAGACAAACTTTACGATTTCCGGTCCCATCGTGATTAGTAACTAGAGAAGTTTCACATACCGATAGCTCGAATATCTACTAGTGAATATTGGAGACTTTTTTCCGGCTCGGGATGTGAACTTTCTAATTGACTCGTAAATAACGAAATTGGCAGAGTTTCTGACGATCAACGGAATCTGGTGTCAATTTTTCTATCACGAAGTTTTATTTCCTCTTATAACTGCATAATTGGTCAGTCTCGCATTGTTTAATTGATCATACAAATATGGTTTGTAGTATTCAATCTATTATCGCTTTTATGGCCGGTTGCAGGAAGGGACACACATGTATTCAACAAAATCATGGGACCCATAAGCCATGACAACCAATAAACAACTGTCTCTGAAACATTCGATTAATCTTTTTTCGTAAATTTTCGCAGCTCATGATTTAATCTTGTGAAATCATCGCTGATACCAAAAGATTTCACAATATTCGATAAATCTATTGATTTCATAACTCATGGCATAGGGTAATGAGTTCCATAAGCTGCCAATGATATTTTCACTCGGGTCGGATAAAATATTTACTCCTAACCGCTCTTTACCTAAATCAGTGATTGATCGAGTGCGATATGCATTCAAATGCGTAATGTATTCATTGCGTGTGTTTTTACGCAGTTTTCCGGCGTCGTTAATTGGAAATAAAGAATAGCAGTGCAGTGCGAATTTTCCTGCTTTCAACACCAGCCATCAGTATATGGCCATATTTGAAAAATCGTCTCTAACAGAATAAATGAACGAAGTGTTCTCCATGATATTTCCCGGTGGGGAAGGGAAATTGTGAAAGTGAGACGAGAATTCAGGGCGACTTTTTAGATTAAGAGGATTAGGAAGTTGTTCGTTTTTCGTTTCATTCCGTTCGTGAAATGGTGGTTTTCCCGTTAAATACTTAAGTTATAAACAATTGTAATCTATTTTCTGTTTTACCTAGAAATTACGTATGAATAGGACGGAGAAATAATTTTTTCCGTCTGTTTTACCCTTTTAACTTAAGCCTGTGCGATATCAAATGGTTATCTTTGCATAAAATAATATGCTAAGATATGATTTTTTTGCTAAACCCAGGCAAAACCCCCCCCCCCTCTCTCCCATTTGACTTCAAGGTCACGTTTCTACAAAAAAATGAGAAATTGACGGTATGGAGGAACTATCCCTGGAGTAGACGGTCATGGCTTTGCTTTAATTTCCTTGACGTTAGAACCTTGAGTCTGACAGTGGAGAGGGAATGCTTTTGAAGTGGATGTGCTACGCTTAAAAATCACTCGAAATAACTGTGGGAGAAGGAAGGAAGCCATCAATTCCACCGTGAAAACTGACGTAATGATTTTTGGGGGATTTATGCTGCTGACATACGCGGCGGAACTGAAATAAAGGAAAGCCTGGAATCCGTAGAATGAAAGTGGGATCCCTTCCCACCCTAGTCAAGCCCAGGGTCTCTCTCTGTCCACTGGTTTATCTCTCACACCCCCCAGCATTTAACGCTCTCTTGATGCTCGCTGCTTTTTGGTTTTATGGGTGGAGAGATGGATGATGTTACGGCGCTAGCCATTCATAGACCGCTTGCGATCTTCCAAGAGGTGGTGTTTGAAAAGCTGCCCTGACTGGTCAAGTTATTGCGCTCTCTTATTGGCCGCATCGCACTTGATGCCGATTTTATTCCTGGTGGAGATTGACGTCACGCTGTATTTATCTCCTTGTTGTCAAATTTAGCTCAAGTCTAAGGGACTTCGCTAGGCGCTGCCATTCGGTGGCGGCGGGGTAAAGTCCCCGCCTGCTAACCCGAGGGTCGCGGGTTCGAGTCTCGCCTGGGTAGAAAATTATCTGCCCAGGACATTGGTGTTTGCGTAATGAGTTATGTGTAAGAGAGGGCTTGATAGCTCAAATATCGCTAAGAAATAAAGACGACCTTATTATTATTATCGGCCCCGGTGGCGGTGGGGTAAAGTCCTCGCCTGCTAACCCGAGGGTCGCGGGTTCGAGTCCCGCCCGGGTAAAATATAAAATGCCCAGGACATGGGTGTTTGTGTCTCGTCCGTTGTTACTGTTTTCCACTCGAAGTAAATTGGCACATTAGGCTGTATTCGGGATAGTGAATATAAATAAATAAAAATAAATAAATAAATATTATTATTTAACCTAAATTTCGTATGGTCGGTTTATTCTCGACTGCTGTTGCTCAAGGATGAATATGTCCGGGGAATGCTGAAGTTATAGTGTGCTGGCTGAGCAGTTCAATTTTAAACTCGCAGCAGAAAACGAATAAAATATTCAATTTTGATCGGAACACACTCGGTTATATGAGGATTAAGTGAGGCCATCTTAAGCCGGATTTGACTTGTTATCTAAGAATACGTCTGTTGATGCTCAAAACAATTTGGTAGTAGTTTGGAATCCAGACTTCATAGTCTATCTGCCAATAATGGAGCGAGTTATGGTAATAATCCATTGACATCCTGTAAGTAGTTGCTTGGACGTGAGACGGGTTGGTTTTCCATTATCTTTATAGTGACACCTGACGTCACACTGACTTTGGAAGCCATTAGTTACGCAATGTTAGTTGCTGAAATACATGAGTCACAGTCAACTATAGAGAAAATGGCAGTCGGTTAAATTGACTTCATATTGGCCGTGTCGGTATATTGCTTATGTTACTTTCCCTGGCAAATATATTTCTCCTGTACGTTGTTTTCTATTCGAAGTTAGGATTTTTAGCTAAAAGTATTCTCATACCCACTTGTATTTCACTCAGCTTAGAATACTTGCAGAAATACGAGGGAAGACACCTTGATTTCTTCAAACCATCGTGTGACGAGATGTGGTATGTACAAGAAGTGGAATCATTTTTAATCCATTCTGAGTAACGCCGTAATTTTATCCACAAGGATTGATTTTGGATATTTAATTGCTGGCGGTGTCTCTTCCTTCCCCCAGACTTAATTTGAACCCTTAAATGAGTGTACAGTATAAGGGACACACTTCAGTTCAACATTCGCATCGGAGAAGGGTTTATGATGAACCGAATATTAATATACGCATCATAATTTTTACACTAGATGTGGTTTTGTCAATAAATAGAAACGCAGTCTGAGGTAGTTCTAAGTGAATTAGGAGTCGGATATCAATAACAATCGGATAAAGATATCAATATGTCGTTTACTGCACTCCTATTCGACGTGCTTGCAAAAAAAACAAAGTCATTTACCGTGGAATATGAAAGGGCTATTGCGCACTTGAGACCTGCTGCGAGACGGTGAGACTTGCGTAAAAAAACGACGACAAAGTTACGACGGAAAGATCGCATCAGAAACGGTCCACAGATTCCTAACATTCTTTATAAAATAATTATAAAGGGATTAATTTATTCCTTGCCGTAATAAATTTTATGATAGCGCATTAAACCCACATAAAACATGAAGAACATACTTAAAATCGTTAAAGGGGCACGACGTGGAACAAGTGAATAAGGTAAAAGCCTAAAATATATATCTTTATAGATTCATCGAAGGTTTTCACCATATAAAACAAAGTCAAGGCGTTATATACGCAGCAATTTTTATTATATTCACTTGATGCTTTTCTCGACAGCTAAAATTTAAAGATAAAATCCGAATTTGGTCTCTACTCGGACTTGAGAATAAGTCGCTCCAGCCTTAACTTAAGGTAGTTTGAGCGAATTATCATTTCCAATAGTAATGAACGTATTTGGTCTCATTTTAAAGAAAAATAACTCACCCTTCAAGAAATACGAAAATGTCAACCCCTTACTGAACTACCTCCCGAGATATTTGACGAAATATACCAGCCCTGTTACATGGGAAATGGTACGTGCCTGCACTCCAGGGAGGCCTTATTTTAAAAAATGAGGTATTTCTAACCCCTAAATCTCATCAACAAATTAATATCGAAAATTTCGTATGATATCTCAACTATTTTTGAAAATAAAACAGTCATCGCAATATCTTTTTCGGGGTCACAAAAAATCTTCCGTTGTGTAGGAGTTTTAAACGTACCGTCCCAAAAAAAAGTCGTTTAAAATACTAATAGAGATATTTTATTTAATTTAGTAGAATTTCAGTCGTATAAAAGTATCTCATTACGTTATTAATAATACAACAATTAATTCATGCTTCCCACAGCTGCTGACATTAAAACATACAGGTTGTTGTGAAAACATCCGCGGAGTGGTCTTTATACATAATGGCTTTCGGGATAGTTTCCGAGTTGGTCCATGCTGTGAAAAAAATGAGTTCATTTAAAGACTAATAGAGATATTTTTATTTAATTACGTAGAATTTCAGTCGTATTAAAGTATATTATTGTACCATTAATAATTCCGTATTTAATTCATGCTCTCTACATCTGCTGAAATTGAAACGTAATATTCGAAAATGGTCCCCATTATGACTAGGAAACTTCTCGCTCAACCTACCCTAAACGCTTGCTACCTATTTGCAACCACTTTTCTCAGTCCACGTTACTGCGGAACACACCACCAGTGTTACGATTTTGTCAACAGTATGCGATAAGCCTTTACGTTTCTCCTTGAAAACTTAAAAGGTGCCAGGTATCATTCCGTGAGCGGAACCCTAAGCACGTGGCCACTCCAATCGACTTCTTTCATTAATTGTGGCTAAAAATGTATGCAAAAAATTATGAGATTGGCTGCATGATGCGCGTAAACACGGGCGCGGGATGCGCCGTCTGAACAAGGCAAGCCCGGGCGGGGCGCTGTGTAGCGGCATGTCAAACTAACGTACCTAGGGGCGGCACTGCTGGTCATAGACGTTGTACCATCTCCCTTCAGGTAGTTTGAGCGAAATATCATTTTACCTAGAAACAATGAATTTGGTCTCATTTGAAGAATATTATATCACCAAAAATTCACCCCCTCATCCCTGCTATCGGAGATATTTTCCAAAAAATATCAGCCCTTTTATATGGGAAATGGTACTTGTATGCACTCCAGAGGGAACTTATATTAAAATGAGGCATTTCCTACACTTAGATCTCGTCAAAAATCAACAGTGTGTAGTTTGTGTGTTTTCTCAACTATTTTTGAAAACTAATCATATTGTCACCGCCGTAAATTCATCGGGATCACAATAAACCTTCCGTTTTGATGTAGTTTCAAACGTACCGCGTGGAAAAAAGAGTCAAGTTAAAGACTTATGCAGATACTTTCATATGATTACTTACAATTTCTGTCATGTTAAACTGTATTATTGCAGCATTAATAATGCAAAATTTAATTCGTGCGTCACACAGCTGGTGAAAATAAAACGTCTATATCGAATATGGTCTTTATTGTGATTAGGGAACTATCTCGCTCGCACTACCTTAACATGCCCTTCTGGGTCTTTTCAGGTTCTACTTGCGATTATCCCACGTGATTGAGAAAATACACTGGCAGGGAACCTTGTAACACTCATTGTTTTAACTATCTTCCCGTTCTCTGTATCTCCTTCAATGAAATGTTACGCTGCGACACTTAGGTGCAGATGATTTTCTTCTCTAGCGCTTACCATCGCTCTCTTCTCCCTGCGCAGCTTAAAATACTTCGCAGGCGATGCAGATGTGAGTCGCGTAAGCAAAATGTTGTTTCGGGAAGCCGCGTGAAATTCGCGCGTATTTTTACGAACGTGCATCCATTCTTTCTAGGGTGGATAGGAGGAGGGCGTCTCGCTGGTTAAGTGGATTTTCGATCAGAACACCGAAGTGTCGATTCTGACTACGAATGCAGCCGCCGTCCCATAGCTCTGCTCAGCAAATGACGCGGGAGTCTCCCTTTCCCCCCTTACAATTCTCCTCCACGAACCTCACCACTAGGCTCGCAATCCGATTATCCTTAGAGGGAGGAAGCCCTACCCGTTTTTCTTCTCAATCCGACCGTGTGGTGTGGTGGGCTGTCCCCGTCACGAACCCTTCTTTTTTCACGCCCATCAAGCCGGCAGTTTTCAGTCCAAATGACAGAGCCGGTCGCGCTGCACCGACTGCCGAAAAGCTCTCGAAATTCCGCTGCCATCCGTCGCGATCCCCCTTGCTTGATACCGCCGAAACTGTTCTCACGCCGAAGTCCCCCGAAGTCATTTTGTACTCTGAAGGACATCGTGAGCCTCACAGGAGGAGTGAAGCAGGGTAATTGGCTCCCGCTGAGCCGGTAGTGAAGGTTTTGGACTGTTAGGGGTCGAGGTCATTTCGCACTTCAGCAAGGTTATTTGTTACCCCCCTTCCCTCCCTCCTGGGGGGATGATACAGGTAGTTAAAACATCTGCGTGTCGCGGTCTAGTTACCTTTACGCATTGTTTAGGTTTATTCTGTTGTATTATGGTGGTATATGATAGTAGTCGTGGGTCCACGGTTCAATATAGGTCGAACTTCGTATATTCGTCTTGCCTCTACTGTGGTAATGTCGCATCAATATATCGCATTTTACTCTTTGGCAAAGTATTGATCTCTAAAGCTTGGCTTGTGAAATCTTTATTAGAGTTTATTTGCCTCTCGAAATTCGGAAAGTGTGTGCCTCTCTTTCCCTGCTATTATTCTCTTGACTCGGAAGTATGAAAAAGGAAGAGAAATTCTCTTTAGCGTGTGGACAGCAAATTGAGCGTTTTCGTATGACTGGCGTTTGACTGAAACATTTTCTCCTCCGTGTTCTTCACTACGTTGGTAGTACAGCAGCTCTGAGAGACTTTTTAATTTCCTTATCGCGTTTAGGTTCATGCGGTTCTGCAGGACATCTTGCTGCCGTGCCTGTCTGTGGTACGTTACAGTAAGGTTTCACGAATCGCGTGTTTAGTGAATAAAAGAGCTTTCCGAATGAGCTCATTGTTGTCGCTCATGTGGGGGGGTCACTGACATCGATATCTCCTGCTATGTTTTTTTTAGCATCATCGGAGGATAAGTGTCTTCCCTTTTTCCATCAGAACTATCAAGTTTTCCGGCTCATAAACATAAAACCAGCGTTGAAATCTCCACGTATGCTATAAAAGCTGTTAGATAACTAGGTAGATGCTTTTGGTCCCTAAGAAGGGTAGGACGAGGATCGCTAAAACTCGGACGCACCCCGTGTGCCTTCAAGGTTATTTGGCTGAGCAGTTTCAGGGGAAATTGGGCAAACTGTCCATCCGGAACAGCTCAAGAAGTGCGTGTGAAATGAATTATGCTTTTGGATGACAGGTTTTCTCAAAAAAGTTTAAGAGGATGTTGTTGCTGGAAGAAGAGTGAGTTTCTTTTGGCTCCGGTCCAACGTGTCTTAACGGAGTGGTTTCGAAAGGACTTGGATTAATTTTCTGTTCGGAACTCAGGAAAACTTGTTTGAAACTGTTTGGTCTGTCAAGGTCGACGAAGATATCAAGGGAATTTTTGGATTAAGTGTAATCGAGTTGGTTCAGACGTCCGTCCAAACTGCTGTGTTAATCAAAAGTTATATCCGGAGGACTCCAATCTTCCGATCCGGAGCTGGTTGAGTGGAATACGCTGAGAAACGTGAGATACTTGGGCGTACTCATCGAAGAAATCGTCCCTGGGAGAAGCGAGTGGAGTGTTGCTGACGAATTCCGGGTTCTGCTCGCCGTTTAACACTCTTTGAAGTGGCTGGCGTTTTGGATTTGTGCTGTCTTGAAGAGAGAGGGGGGAAACTTTCTCCCATCGCCATGACTCGTCGCTGCAGCTGTTGGAGGGTGACAAATCCATCGTCGCCTCTCGACGGCAACGCCCCTTGCGAAGTCTACGGCCCGTCGGGGTCCTCCACTCCCCCACCCGTGGTCCCCAGGGGCGGCGTCTCCCCTCAGCACAGTCGGCAACACCATCCCGAGACGACGACCAAAGCTTCCGCGCCCCTGTTCGGTTCCCTGGCCGGGAGGAGCAGGAGGCGCCGGGGGGCGAGGGGCGATGGTCCCGTTGCCCCGTCGCCCACGCCGCCCCCGCCGGGGCCGGAAGTGGAGGAGGAAGACGATGAGGTGATGGTGGGAGGAAGGGTGAGTGACGGCACCGAAGGCTCTCCTTTGGATGTGAGCACAAAAAAAAAGAGGAGAGAGCTTTTTAATCGCTGAGCCAACCGCTCGTGACACGTTTTATGGACGACTCCCCCTCTATCTCGCCGAGAACTAAGCTGCAACACGCCGCCTGGTTCATATATTAAGGTGGCCAGAGCGCTGATCGTGAGTCATTGAGTGAACATTTAATATCGAAATCCGTTATCCCATTTAATCTTACGTACATCTGCATCTACTTATTACCCTGCAAGCCACCACAAGGGTGTTTGGCAGAGGAAATCACTTATCAAAATTTCTTTTTACCGTCCGGGTGAGATGGTCCATGTTGGCCGACGTTTCGATGATCGACTCGAATATCGTCCTCAGGGCAGAGGTGAATGCCGTGTCTGATGAGGGGCGATATATGTATACCGGTGGGGGGTTTAATATAGATGGTATATATATGCATCCCACCGGTATGTAGATGACCCTTCACCAGACAAGGCATTCACCTCTCCCCTGAGGACGATGTTCTTGTCGAGCATCGAAACGTCGGCCAACATGGACCAACTCACTCGGACGGAAGCCCGAGAAAACTTTGAAAGTCTCATACGCCGGGAAAGCATCAGATCTTATGGGAAAATACGTTTAAAATCACATTAATCATTTTACACATAAAACCTCGTAATCACATGTAATGAGGTCAATTGGACGAAAATATTCGACATATTTTATCGGGAACTGAACTTGGAATCGACGTAACGACCGGTAACCTATCGCCCTCTGTTGATTTCTCTTGGAGCAAAAGATGACTGGAGCGTAAATCGTGGGTCTTTGAGATCACGTATAATAACTCTTCATGTTAATCGGAAAATAACTCTTGGATCACATTTCACATGAGTAAATATGTTTATACGTTGGGAATAACGTTACATGTAGATGACAATGATGCAAGAAATGTATTTTAAAATTATCATCTTCATTAAATCACTGCTGTGACTTGGGTTTACGGCGCGAAATTTGAAAATTCAGCAAAAATTGTTCGTAAATACATGTTTTTCATACTAAAATGTACCTTGATAATTTTAGCCACTATTATAGTAATATGAAACTTATTATTTTCCGTTTATGGAATTATCTGTGGATTTCAAATCGAATTATTTCGTTTGTGTCAAGTGCCTCGAGGATTAGTTTAAAATTGCAGTAACTTCCCAAGAAATCAAAATCGGTATTATTCTATTTTCCCTTTAAGGTAGTTTGAGGGGAATATCATTTTACCTAGAATACAATGAATTTGGTCTCATTTTGAAGAATAATATATCACCCTTCCATTGACACCAAAAATTCACCCCCTCATCACTCTACTTTCGGAGATATTTGCCAAAAAATATCAGCCCTTTTATATGGGAAATGATACTTGTATGCACTCTAGATAGAACTTATATTTAACTGAGGCATTTCCTACACTTAGATCTCGTAAAAAATCAACAGTGTGTAGTTTGTGTTTTCTCAACTATTTTTGAAAACTAATATTGTCACCGCCGTAAATTCTTCGGGATCACAATAAACCTTCCGTTTTGATGTAGTTTCAAACGTACCGCGTGGAAAAAAGAGTCAAGTTAAAGACTTATGCAGATATTTTCATGTGATTACTTACAATTTATGTCATGTTTAACTGTATTATTGCACCATTAATAATGCAAAATTTAATTCGCACAGCTGGTGAAAATAAAACGTATTTATCGAATATGGTCTTTATTGTGATTAGGGAACTATCTCGCTCGCTATACCTTAATCTCTACATGACGCTGGTTTGTAAAGCTCGTATGCAATGTTTCGCGGAAATCTGTCTACGGACGAAAATAGCTCCAACCACCTTGAGCTCTAAGTCAACTCTGTACGTACATCTACATCTACTTATTACCCTGCCTGCTTCCACAAGGGTGTTTGGCAGGTGGTGATTTACCCCCATCATGAACTACATTGAAGAAATTTACTTTCACCAACATGCACCATATAATGAGTATGCTACAAATGCTACAGAAACGACTAAAATAGTCTATGATGTAACTATGAAAACGTTACTCAAAATTCATGTAGGGAACATGCAAAACATGATATTGGTATTACTCGGCAGATTTAGATACATGCATTAGGGTGCATACGAATTAGTCAGCGACAATACCTGTCAACTAACCTGCTTCAAAGTCTTAACGCAGTCATTATGGTCTCTTATCGATCGCGGGAAAAATGACATTTTAAACCCTAATGCTGTACAGTCTACTTCCCTTATTTTATTCTCATGATCTGATCTACCGTAGTGTGTTCGAGTTCGTAAGATAAAACGTATCTGGAAGTAGTAATTAAAATTTTTTCAGAAAAACCGGAGGGAAATAAAGTTTTGATCGAGCGTGTTCTTCGGCCACTATTCCGTCCTCTACTTCCTTTACGATCCTTCAATGCCGGACAGCGATGTGCGAGGAATTCATTAGTCATGTAATTGCCTTGTTGAAGCGAGACGCTTTAATTCCTGCTCAGTGACGTGTCCTTCGCCCTGTGAAAACTAAAAACAATGAAATTAATCTATCCCGGTCTATCTAGTTTTAGCGAGATTTCTCCCTAATAATAAGCAGAGACTGTGTTTGATTTTTGTTTTAAAATGTAAGCTAATAAGTGTGGAGTATAAAGTAAAATAGTAGAAATGACCCGACAATTCAGTTTTAAAGGGTTAACTCTTCTGTAATTAACTAACTATACGCGTTTTTGGCTTTCGCCCGACTTATTTATTTCTCTCTTGATTGAAAACGCTTTCGCAGCATTAGATTTTTAAGGGTGCTTTGAAAAATCTTGGTGAGAACTAAATAAAAAAATAAGAAATCATACGAAATCTACATTATTACATTTCGGATTCGGTGTGTGCATCAGAAAATTCTAAAAAAAATAATAGCGCAAATAATGTTTAAAGAGGTAATGTGTCTTCTGAGGAGCATCTCCGTATTCCTCGGAAGCCAAACAGCTTCTTTTTTTGGCAGTCATGTCGAAAAACTGTGGGATTAGCGTCTAATTGTTTGGTAGTGATAGAAAGGTGAGGTACTTTTGTCTATCGTTAGTCTTCGTTCATTGCTTTTTTTCATAGCTATTCACCACTCTAATTACCGTAATTCGTGTCGTGTACATTACCGACATTTTCCTGCCTGTACCTCTTGTATTCCTCATAGGGCATTATTAAGTTGATCCTTGGAGATCTAGTATTTTTTTAATGGATCATACCCATTCAGTTTCATGTCATTTTAAATCTACGGAGGAAGTTGTTTCTTTTGTGTCGCATGTTTACTGTAGGGTCCTTATTCGTTAGACTCTCAATCTGTCCTGTACCTCTTTCCGACGGATTACTCTTTTGTGTTTGCTGTGCTGTGATAAAACTTGTTTCTTAGAAATTCTGTCTGAAAGCAATGTTCTGTCTCCGTTTGTCGTTCGCATTATTCTGAAAGCGTCAGTGTAATTCACCTCTTTTCCTTGTCTCTCGTGAATTCTCGTGCTTGTTCACATTGAGCGCTCTCTCCCGGCGTCTCTCTCTTTTCCCTCTTTTACGTTCATGATTCCGGGGACATGTGATGTCATGCGGTTTATTTGTGTGAATGCGGGATTGTTTCATTCTATGATCTCTCTATCTTTCCCTTTGATGTGTACTAATAATGTATGTGTACGCAAACTTATTTACGCTCTGTGTCCACTGGATGTTGTTTTGCCTGCTTATGTGGCCGGGTGAGTTGGGGTGATTTTTCTAGTGTTGTGTGTGGCAGTGTCCCGCTGCGGCTGCCGCGCTTGGGATGACGGGAGGACTTTGGAAGCGATGGACGGGTCTGATCTGCTTCTGCTTTCCTGCGCCTGCTTTCCTGCGCCTGCTCCAGCGGCTGTCTTTGAATCCTACCGACGGCCCTCCATCCCAGAGCTTATGGTACACCTTGTCTCGTTCGCACAAGGATCGCATATTTGCCCGCGAAGCACTCGGAAATGCCGTTTTTAATGTCGCTGATTTACGCTAGAAATATTCACCGTGTTGATAAAAGTTTCAGCCCTTTTGCTTCTCCGTTCGGACGTATCCGAATGAGTATGTCCTCTCGCTCACTGCGGATTGTGACTGTATCCCTCTTGATCTAAGACTATTTCCCTTCTCCTGCGGGGATAGAGAATATCAAATTGTAAATTTGCTTAAAATACAACAGAAAATAATTATTTTTATTTTTGCATTAGTGGTACGTATTGTTTTTCTTCAAAACAAAAAAAATAGAGGAGGTCTTATTGTAAGAAGGGACATATATTTATTAAATGGTATCAGAAATCATTTTGCGCTGTGAAACGGTCCAGAAGCATCTCTATTTACCTTGTGAGTCAAACGGATGGGAAATCCCGTCTTCTCCGTTTTTCAAGAAATTCTTCTACAAATGGTAAAAAATATTTTTTCGCAAAAAATAAGATATTTGTAATTACTTAAACAAATAATATTATCTCAATGTTTCACATACCCTTTTCTCCACCGCCATGTAAATTCAAGTTTAATTGTAAAAAAGGGGCATTGAAAGAGGAGGATGGAATATGAAATTTGATACGTTTTCTCTTGACGGTGAAATTTCCTTTAGGGTTTAAATCGTTTGAGTAAAACTTTTTTTCATTTGAATGGAAAAAATACTTCGCAGAAAATATTATTTCGTTAAATTTAGCGTTGGCTTACATCCCCTGCAGAATACTATTGGCGAAGTGTATCTGTACCAGATAATTATTTTTCGTGTTGTGCTCAAGTTGTTAAAATATTGGCCTATGAAGATAGAGACCTATTCCTAATGCTAGATGAACGTCATGCCGGAAATGAAAATGCGGTGTTTTCTCAAAATTTGATGCCTTTTTTCTTGTCTCCATGTGTTAGCGTCATTAGAATTATCGAAAGTGATTTTGGATTGTGCTGTAATTCTCTCTTTTGATGTCTTTCAAAGATTGTAGTCTCTCACCGTGTTCCTTCTGAAAAGCTATCGAAACTTAAATTAGTATTGCTTTTTGCCGCCGTGTTTCAAGCGTCTGGCACGTGTATTCCCAATGCTCCGCCGTTGCGTCTTTTTATGAGGAAAATAGCATTTTTGTTAGAAGTGTTACCTAGAAATATTTACCTATTCGGGTATTCATTCCATATAAATATCCCTGGATAAATGCAGTCCTATATTCCGTAGTTATCCGTGCACATATTTGGGATTCCGCGTAGCACGCTCTGGGACAAGGAACGATTCTGACTGTCTTGACGGCAGTTGTAAACTCCGACGGCTCTTTAAGGCTGTTTCCCGCGACGTTCCAATTTCGACAACTTGACGTGCTTTATTGCCGTAACTAGTCTTTACTTTGACCCAGATGCTTCTGAATTCTGCTGCACTTAATATCCTCAAACGCCTCTAATAAAAAAAATAAATCGGAATGGTCCTTATTGGGAGATAGAATGTTTGAATCCCAGTCGAGTCTAATAATCTTTTCATGTCGAATTTTGGTACATAACCTTTTTCTAACCCTAGGAGCTGACAGCAGTGACATATCAATTAAATCACCACGGTTTTACGTCACTTATTGCAGTAATTAACTAGTGACTAAAAATACGGTGATGCGGTGCCTCTGTATGTTTTTTATTTAATTCTCCGCGAGTTTTTGCTTCTTAAATAAGTTTGTTACTCCAGAAAATGACATTTGAATTAGAGGGAGAGAGATTATATTTTCCTCTATGATTCGCTTATACTCGCGTTCAGCGTCCTGTAATTTGAAATTCATTTTGTGTGAAAAATTGCGTGGAAACTGATAATGTTGTTGCTCGCATCGTATGAGAGACATATTTCGTCTCTGAGTTTGCAGAAAATGAAACAACGAAAAGGATTTCATTCTTAGGTTGAACCACCTGAATAATTAAAGTCTTTTTCGAACGAATTCGCGGGTGTAAGTCTCCGTCGGCCTACCGTTAGGTGTCTCTATAATCACTTAGTGCCATAGCAAGTGTCGATTGGTGCTGAGGCCACCTGATGTGTGGTCTCCAGGCTGATTATATTTATTATTACGTTGGGGACTTAAAATATCTCAGGCCACTGCACGATAGGTTAGAAATTTTCAGTAGTACCTCTAATGGCTGACAGCCGCAGTCTTGGCATTGGATGGTTGGGCAGTCAGTGTCTTAGCCTCAAGGTCTAGTCATTCTTATTTTACTTAGATATTCTCTTATTTCAGATATTCCTCGCACAATCTAATTTTTGGCGCGGATTATAATGTTTATTTTCGACCGTTCTATTCGAGTTTTGTAATATTTTACATCCTATGATAATTGGTATTGAAGGGGGCATTCAGGGCTTAAAAGAATTGTCCTATGACCTTGGTTTTCCTCTCAAGATTCAAGCTTGGGGTCATGGTTGTTATTACAGATGGATTGCGCCCTTGTGAACCGCGCTCGAAGTGTATATCGCTAAAGCATTAGGTCTAGTTTTGTTTTTGTTTTGCCTAGAACATCTGCAGCCTTATAATTTCTGCTTTCCCAGTCCGATGACAGTGTGGCCTATGTCCGACCGAAGTCAGCAGAACTGCAAATGCCGCACCCCATGGTTTTCGTTGACCATGGTAATGTCCCGAAGCCTAAAAAACGTTTGATGCGAGATAAGTCTGCTATATTCTCCCTGCCTCCTGATTTTATTGTGATCGTCACCTCTGGTGAAGTGCTTGAACAGTTGAAAAATGATGTAACAAACCTCTCTCTTTTTTATACCTTGCCTTATTTTGTGGTCATTTTATCGTAATAAATGCTCACAGAATTTCCTTGAAATCCTCTTAGAAATGAGCACTTTCTTCACGCGTACGTCCTGTTGTTTTGTTATGCAAACCAGATTTTGTGATGCTGTACTTAATTTTGAAAATCTCCGGTCTACATCATGTGGTAAAGTTTGTTATCATAAGGCCGATATTGACTCAGCAACCGTTGCTGCCGGGTCAGTCCCTTGATTTTACATTGGTTTTAGAAAGTACGGAAGGTTCTTATTTGAAGCCTATCATACTGTGTGAATTGACGCTAAGGTTTAATTAGAAATATATAGTTCTTTGTAATACCTTCCGCGTGATGTGTAAGTTTTAGTACCCATGTAGTCGGACAACTTTTTAGTGATTAGTCGATGAAAAAGAAAATTAAAAGGTCAGGAAATTAACCGCTTGATTTGCGACCCATGAGGCGCGAATATCATCATAGTATTCTCGGTAACGTTATGTAAGGTATAATTATTCCGATAGAGGACGGATTAATATGTAACCTATTGTGTAAAGATAATATTGGCAATGGATGATGGTTTCTCCAGAAAGTTGTTTTCTCGAGTTATAATAGAGATTATTTACGTAATTGTGTAAAATGTTAAATCGTTCACGGGAAGATGAAATAAATGTGGAATTATTTGTTGTGCAACAACTTTATTGCCAAACGATTGAAATCCGGGCAATTAACCCATGCTTGAGGCTTTTTTGTCGTATTTACTTAAAAATTCAAGATTAATTCAAAATTATCGGCGTAAGCATATGTATTTGGATATATGTGTAGTAATTTTGGTCATCCAGATGACCAGCGGACCTTTTGAACTTTGGAGAACACGCACGTGTGAACGACATTTGAATTCTCCCCGTCGATGGTCACCTGGATAACTATAGTGGGTGCATTCGAGCCAAATTTTGACGCAATCCGCGCGTCCTCTTTTGTTTTAACATGCCCTTTTGGAGCGCTGTCATATCATGTCTCATGAATAAAGACTAGTATAGTTAGGAAAGAATCTCAAAATGATGTGTGTAATCGGTTTTATATTTAATTTTCGTTGTCCCAACTGCTCATTGTGTTGATTTTTTTGCGCATCCAAAAAAGTGGAAATTACTGGACTCCGTTAATGGAACCGACGGCGAAGTGGGTGTCCATAAAAAGAGAAAAGGGAGAAAAAAACGCGGAAAAGATGTGGAGTACCTAAATGTAATGAAGTGAGAGGTAAAGAAGAAAATGGAAGAGAGGAAGGTGAGTGTTCGAGTTCAAACGAGTTGTGACAATGTCACAGACTATAACGTTATAGGCAGAATGTTATAACGTTTTTATTTATGAGATTCCTTAGCCTGTCAAAGTCAGCAGGCAGTAATTCGTTGGGCTCTTGAAAATATTCAAGTTCTCTATTTGGAAGCATTTATCCGAGACCGAATAGATGTGTGAGAATATAACTTGGCCTACATCAAAACCTTATTCATAATACTATACGCTTTACTCGTTTTTTAATGATGTCATAATTATGACGTATGTTTCATAAGAAGCGTTATTTAGCTCTACAAACGGTGTTTTGGACGGAGTCTCATAGCTGCAAGAAAATAATAATAATTATTTATTCTTCCAGAAATAAATAAATTGATGCATTCATTAACAAAGTAAGAAGTTAGGTACCCTACTAAGCAATAGGCCTGTCTTTAGGGTACCACCAGTTTTATTTAACATGCATTGCTAAGTAAAACATATAAAAATACGACACGTAGATACCACACTAGGGTGGTCAAAAAATAGGCAATGTTTTCAAATTTTTCACGCCGCCCCCCAATTCGATGACAAATGACTAGGAAACTATTTTTCCAAAATATCAGTTCAATACGACCAGTAGAAGCCGTGCCCCACGCATTTTAAGTTTAGCCATTAACGCCCTTCAAATCCCATAGGGTAGGCAACACGGATGAGAAAATTTTTTTCCTCTTCCTCGTAGGCACGCGTAATGGGTTGGGAATCGGTGGCATACTTATGAGGATAGTTTGTTATGTTTACTTGACTGACAAATAAATACATTGTCCATTATGGATGTATACTTTTTTGTTTTTTTGTCATTTATAAGGTCGAGTTCCTCCTTTTCACACTCGTTTTGTATAAACTTCGGTTCTTTTCTGCTGTTTTGGCGAAAACTTAGCCCCATCACTAAAAGAAATGTCTTCTTATTACCCCTACCCTGGTATGGAGCGAATGATATAAATGCAATACTTAAATTCCATGAAAAAGACCTTCTTTGATTAGTAGCAGTCATAGCTGAACAACACGCACAGCCATAATTGATTCCGCAATGAGTGTGGAAAAGCCTCCGGTCGCATTTTCTCTACGTGTTCCGATTCCACCTATTGGTTTTCATTCAGAACAGATTTTGGCGAATTAACTTCCATTGAAAGGGCAAGTGCTAAAAAACCGGATCCGAAATTTACACAAAAGCGTTTAAACCTTTTAAAAAGAAGCAAACTCGTTTTTGTTTCTTTATTCCTGGTTCTATTGAACGGAATACTATTTTTGGAAGTAACAATACAAAAGGGTTATTATGCGCCAGAACGACCAAAGAAGGATGAAATTACCCATGACCTCTTTTGCTTAAATTTAGGTTTTTTTAATAAGAATTAAAGAGTACCAAATCGCAACAATGCTGTTGCGGCGATGTGGCCATGGCGACGAATCACCAAGTTTGTACTCGCGCTTTATAAAATGAGTCAATTAGAACCTCTTATTACTTAAGCTTTTTTTATCGCTGGATATATATATATATATATATATATATATATATATATATATCTATCTATCTATCCCCCGACCTAGGATTTCGTGACATTAAGGCATTAAAAACGAACGTTACGACGCATAGTAATCGATTTCTCCCTCAAAATAAAAATCACCCTCGACAAAATTTAATTACGCTTAGCTGTGATATCTAGCTACAAAATATAATAGAATGAGTGTTGGCGAACATTTCTTTTTGAGAAAAACGCGTTCGAAATTTTTAGAATAATAGTGTAAGCGCTAAATAACTAAATTTTTAATGAATGTCGTCATGGTATTAGGTTCCATTCCTCTTTCTTTCAGAAGAAGAGATTTCTGCTCTGGCAGATGTATTATTGGAATGTCCAGTGGTATCAGTGACAAATAAATACAACTTTAGTAGATTAATTTTTCTTGCTCCAGGATCCAGGCAGCGGATGTACATTTTCAAAATATTTGATTATGGTTAAAAATGTGGAAAAACGGAGTGTCTTTTGCAAATTTGGTCAAAATCGAGAAGTGAATAGGAAAATAGTTTCAATGTCGTGGAATGGCCTAATACAAGTTAAGGGAAATATGACATCCGTGACGTACCTATGCAAAATATGAATTGGCATTTTCCACGACTCATGTTTTCAAGCCGGCCACATGCACCCAACCTTCTCTGACTTCGGAAACTTTAAATTCAGTTTTCATTGGCAATGAACGAAATAACGGATGAGAAAGGTTGCAATTCATTTTTGAAGCGTATTCGAACTTGCTATGTCCCCTGAAACTCTCAATTTTGATGATTATTTCTGAACGCGGAAAAAGTAAGACCTATCTTATGCAACGGTATGACCTTTCGCTCCCCCCCTAAAGTTTGGCTGATGCAACAAAAAATGAATACCTAATAGTTTTTACTATCATAGAATATAAGAGTTTTAATAGGATCAAATCATTATCAGTGGTAAGTAAAAATCCGGCAGGAATAATACGTAACCGGAGATCTAAAATAATACCTCTTCTTCTTATCTTATAATAATACCCACGATGCGGAGATACTGCGGGATGGAAGACGTCGGTAGTTGAGCTGAAGCAAGTTCCGTACCGTAAATCCTTGTTTTGTTTAATCTTGAGGTTGCGTATTGTCTTCCTCGCTCTATCATGACCTCTAGTACCTTATCTGGTTACATTATTCTAAGCTAAGATAAAAAAGTGAGGACAACTCATAACACCGAAAATATGTACCTCCTCTCCGTATGGTACGCCATACAATTCATTTCTGGTAATAATGAAGCATGTATCAATCTAATAAAAAACTGTAACATCTATCAATGTTTTCAGAACACTATTTTAGAATAAATTTAAAAAAATGAAGGGATCTTATAATTGTAATGTTACTCAACATAAATGGTAAAAAGCTATAAAATAAAATACTTATACTGGTTTATAATCCTCAAATAATTGGAATATTGTCTCTAGATATTCTTCCCTGCCAAGCCAAAAGACAGTAACTAACAAAATTATACATTTTGAGATTAGATTTGATTTTGTCATTTTCAAGCTCAAATTAAAAACAAAAACAAAACAAAAAAGGATCTATGGGGATTTTCCAGATATCGCGTCCGGCTCTCACCGTAACTTCAGTGTAATTTTCAGTTTTTTACGCCATTTAGCAGTAACTACATGTCTTTCTCCGACAGAATCTCATTACTTCTGCTTCCTTATGATTTATCTTAATTCCAAATTGACAATCTAAGCATCATTAAAATTGCGACCTCTTCGATGATAGACTAGATGAGAAATCGAAGACTCGTAGGTGAAACATTAAGCATGCAATGTCTCGGAACCAAAAATGATGCAAATTCTGACTTTAAGCTTAGCAGGGCAGTATTGACATTATTAGTAATGTAAACCTATGATATTTTAATTGTAGGTGTCGGCGCACTTTTAATGCGTAAAATATCCTTAGAAAACATGAGACTAATGTGTTTATGTAATTGCTCGGTAGATTTTTATGGAAGTCTTGTAGCTTTGCCGATATCGTGCGATACCCCAGGGCAGTGTCCTTGGGCCATATCGTTTTAATTTATTCATAAATGGTCTTCCGTCTCAACGTCTTCCTTCCAAAACTAATGCCCGTCTTTACGCAGACGACTGCAAGGTATTTCAGCTAATCGACAACTCCTCTGACTGCCATAACCTCTAAGATGCTTGAACAAGACGTCCGATTAGTGCAACATCTGGCAGCTAAATTTAAATCCCAGCAAATCTAAAGTCATGACCTTTTCCTTCAAAAAATTCCAGTTTAATTTCAAATACACAATCAACTCCGCCCCATTTACCAGAGTTTCATCAGTAAAAGATCTTGGAGTAGTAACGGACCAGAAACTTCTCTCTACCGACCACATCCATACCATAAAAAGTAAAGCCATGTTTCCCTTAAGCTGACTATACCGGTAACTGAAATTAGAGATCCCATAGCATTACGGGCGTATTTCATTGTTCTTCCTCTTTTCTCCTACTGTTCCCCTATATGGTCGATGTCAGCATAAACTAATGTTAAATCCCTGCAACATATCACTTACTTTTTCACACGTATTGTTAAAAATAGTGCCAAATCTCCACAACCTACCCTCTGGTAATGTCTTGTCCTTACTCTCTGTTAATAAACTGGATAATATCTTCCCTAAAACTGATCTTTAACTTATCCATAGCACACTGAACTCAACCATTGACTGCCTCAACCTTGTTTCCTTGATAAATTTCTGAATACCCTCCCGACACACCAAGACTCACTCCTTTTTCCATATCCCTACTCCCAGATTATCACCTACCAAGCGCTCCCTCATTTTTCGCCTCTCTTCTCTTGTGAATTTCCTTCCTGAGAACATAGACCCTTATCTTCCACCGTCTTTGCTAACCTATCCATATGCCATTCCCAAAAGAAGTAATGTTTACAATATCCCCATGAAGGATACTTTAGGGCTATTCTGCGTTTCGTTCATTTTTTCAAAAACTCTAAACGTTTTGCTCCTCCTACTGCTAGCGTCTTCAAGAGAAGTCTTAAAACAAAAATCTCCCCATGCTGGATTATTATTTGTTCTTCTTCTTGTAATGTTTTTCCGTTTATGTATTTTTTTGTTTGGTACTCGTTCACTATGAAATGGCTTCATTCTGTGTATCTTTTTGTCAGATAAATAAATAAATCAATATAAATTAATGACTCGGTTAGAGGTCGTATCGTACGCTGCATCACATTTAGATGGAGAGCTATAATTGTTGCCCCGAGAGAAATGGTGGCGTGAGTGACAAAATGACAAGTCTTTGGTAATTTTTTCGGCGGTCTGACTTCCCGCCGTCCCTCCCCATCCCTCAATGGACGACATCTTGCTCGACGACGTTAGATTTACTCGTTTGGTTCTCATCTCGCCGGGCCGGGAACCTTTCTGCTCTGACTTCCGACTCTGTGGCCGCTCGGTTTTCCTCTCTCGCGCGCCCAAATAATTTTGGCCCACCCTACGTCGCCCGTCGGAAACCTCTGCCCTCGGCCGTAGAACTAGCCTCACCCTGCAAATATAGTTTGACAAGTTGGATGGGACATGGTGTTGCCTAATTAGAAGAGGCTGTTATAAACTAGCATCGTCCGTAGAGAATTCGCGCCCTGAGTAAGCTCTTAAGGTAGTTTGAGCGAGATAGTTCCGCTGTCATGACGGAGACCATATTTGAATTATGCGTTTTAATTTATGAATTATATATTGCATTATAAATGGAGAAATGATGTATTTTTTGTGACTGAAATGCTTAGTAATTTAATAAAAATATCTGTATAAGTCTTTTACTTGACTCTTTTTTTTCGGGAGGTACGTATAAAACTCGTACACAACGGAAGGTTTTTTTTGCGATCCTGAAAACATTACAGCGGTGACAATATGATTTATTTTCAAAAATTGTTGAGAGAACATCCATGATACGCAATGTCAATTTTTAGACGAATCTAGGTGTTCGAAATTCCCCATTGTTGAAATAAGGTCTCTCTGGAGTGCATACATGTACCTTTAAAGGACGGGTATTTTTCCCATTTAATTGGGAGGGTATTTTTACTCAAGAATATCGTAAAATAGCTCGGTAAGAGGTTGATATTTTTTGAAGGATGACCTATTTTATTGAAAATGAGACAAAATTCATCTATTTCTTGGTGAAATGATATTTCGATCAAACTACCTTAAGTTGGTTGGAAAGTGTTTGGTTTATGCACAGATTTGCGCGAAAGTTTACAGAAGTGTACTTATTATTGATACGAATGGATAAAAGAGAAAAAAACATTTTTTAAGCGTACAATGAGATAGAGAATTAAAGGTTATGTTAAGCGTACAATAGTAATTCCATCGAATGAAAAAGTAAAAGAGAGATGCTAATTCTCATTAGTTAGGCCACACCACCTGTACGCCGCGAGCATTTGGGACCCTGTTCATAAAGATTTAACCAAAAATATTAATAAAATACAAAGGAAAGCATCACGCTTCTTTAAAAACTACTGCGAGCAAACATATAGTGTTTCACAACTTTTAGAGGGGTTAAGGTGGGAGCCCCTAGAGACTCAGAGGCTACACGCTAGGCTTAGGTTACTTGAGAAATTCAGAACCCGTATGTTTTAAGGGCGACACAGAGAAGATTATCATGACGCCTCATTACATCTCTAGGTCTAACAGAAGCTGTAAAATAAGAGAGATACATTGCCGAACAGATAGGTACAAAAACTCGTTCTTTCCACGCACAATAAGGGGCCACAAAAAACAGCTCCACTAAATACACTCCCATTATACAAGTCACCACTTCACCTCCCATAACCTTTCATCTTTACACGGCTGGTGATCTAACACCCCCTGTCACACGCCCATGCGGCGGCTCGCAGGGTGGTATGTAGATGTAGATCCGTAACTCACTATTCAATTCTGTCCTTTCCTCCACGCTTTTCCCTACCTCTCCTTTCCTTGGCTGGTGTTTTTATACCCCTTGCCTCAAGCCTCTTCGTAGGTTCGGAGGAATGTGTAGTTGTGTAAGTGTATTAATTTGAAAATTTTTAATGCCCCTGTGAAATAGGCTCTACCAACTCGTAAAATGTCAATCGATTCCCACCCATGAACAATCGTACGTTTTTCGCCAGATTCTACGATGAGTGGCGCTCTCCTATCTTCGACAAATGAAACACATTTTGCGAGAAATTTTTCTGCGCGTCGTATTCGGACTGTATTCGCCAAGATTGTGTTGCGGAAAATGAGCCGGATGAGGGTGTCATTTTACTTATCGTTGAAAATTCAAAGGTGGTAGGGACATAATTTCCGGAGGCATGGCTTGGAGGAAGTTGATATGATGGCGGATTTTCCTCTTTTCAATATTTAATGACTTCGCAAGGCTTTAATCGGCAGCTCAGTCGTCGCCGAGTGGATGCCAAGTGTTGGTTGGGAAGCGCATTCTTCTCGGCCTCTTTGTGTACATGTTTTTTCCCCTCTCATTTCGTTTTGCAATCCGTGTTGAAGCATAAAGGAACGTTTATTTCTCTCAGTGGAGGCCTTAATTGTTTTCGACGTTGAGGGTCTGTGGCAAAATTCGTACGATAATGCTACTTGTGGCTGTTGAAAAATAGCTTTGGACGCTGTGCTTGAAATGAGGAGAATTTTGGAAATTACAGTGTACTTCTTTAGGAAATGTCATCGCAAGGTAAGAAACAAATGTGATGTCGTATATGAAATACCGGTGCAATGATCGGTTAACGAGCCTGCACGTTGGGCATTTAGCGGAAGCCACATATAGAGACGAGTGAGGAAGCGTCGGATATAGTTGTGGATTAATTATTGACGATGCATTACAAGAATACTATTTGTTAAATTTGATCGCTTTTTAATGTGAGTTTCACATATACATACTGCCTTGCGCCCCGCTGCAGGGGCATGTAGCAGGGGGTGTTGGGACACCAATCGCGTAAAGATGTAAGGGATAAGGTTTTGGGAGGTGAAATGGTGACGCGTATAATGTGAGTGTATTTTGTGGTGCTCAGTTTTTATTGTGGTCGCCTATTGTGCGCGGGAAGAACGCGTTTTTGTACCAACCTGTTCGGCAATGTATCTCTCTTATTTTATCGCTCTTGTTAGACCTAGAGGTGTAGTGAGGCATCATGATAATATTTTGTATCGCTCTGAAACACATCAGTTCTGAATGTCTCAAGCAAGCTAAGCCTAGCGTGTAGCCTCCCGAGTCTCTAGGGGCACCCACCTTAATCTCGCTAATAGCTATGAAACACTGTATGTTCGCTCGTAGCAGTTTTCAACGAAGCGTACAGCTTTTCTTTGTATCTTATTAATTTTTTTGGTTCGATCTTTATGACCAGAGTCCCCAATGCTCGCGGCGTATTCGGGGTGTGGCCTAACCAGGGCATGATAGCATCTCTCTTTGACTTCGTCATCTGAGGACCTACCTATTAAACGCTGAATAACTACTGTTTTTTTTTCAATGCTGTGCTGCGTGTTTTGTATGTATGTTCCGCAAGATGTATCATAATTTTAGGAAATTCCAAGATGTTTTACTCTATCTGAAGATTTTATGTTTACTCCGCCCACTGTGTAGGTATGGCATTTGTGTGGTGACTTTCGCGGGAAGTGAACTGTGGTGCATTTACTAAGATTTATGTCTAACCCCTCACTCTGGACACCACCAATGAACGTTGTTATGGTCCGATGACAGAATTTCTCTAAGTCTGCGTCTTCGCTTATTTCACGTTATGATAGTGTATGTTATCTTGACGCATTGGAGGCAATTAGCACGCCATTCCCCATCTTGTGGCTTGGATTCCGCACTGGTTCTGTGAATGCATTTGGGTTGTCACTGTTCTTGATCTCAAATAGTAGAGGCATCAATAGGGTTTGACTGTGGGGAGATGATTCCGTTGTCGAAAGTATAATATCTATTTTTAAATATTTTTTCATCGCTCTCCTGCCTATGGTATAGGTGAAAGTGTGTAGGGAATAGCGGCGTTATCCATCTCGGATCAGTCTGGGCGAATTTATCTAATAGAATTTGTTGTCGTGCAGGGTCGTTGGTTGTGTATGCTCACGAATTACCAGCGCCTTAATGTAAACATCGCGACATCAATATTATGGGTCTTCTTGGCCTTCTCGAGCGATGGTCGCATAAGTATGGATACGACCTTGATAGGTAGCGGGGCTATCGATAGAATGCGATTAATGTCACGTGCCCAGGGAAAGGATTATAAGCCCTCCATCTCCTGCACCCAAAAGTCTTCTGCTCTTTATTATAGTACTTACAAATTGTACAAATTGTAGTACTTCCGATCTCTTTGCTCTCTCTTCTATTTAATTGGCTGTGTTAGGAAGCGTTTCAAAGAGATTGTTTCGTCTGTGGTCGATTTTGCTCAAGGATTATATGCGAGAGTACGGCCCACATTTTCGTTTGTTTAGGGGTTACACCCGGAATGAAGTAAGTGTGAGGTCTTACTGCTACTTAGGGGTCTTTCGCTTGGATGTGTATCTATTTCAGGGGAAAACAGTAATTTCAATGCAATAATGTGATTTTCAGTCGTATAATAATGTTTTCTTTATTTATATTTGAGAAACTATTTTGAAAAACTCGCTGTCCCGTCATACAAAAACGTAAACTTACTGCAGTGCCAAACCTGTCTTCAAAATGTTGTACTTTCATGAAAGTGAAACGACTAATTGTAGCGTTATCATTGCATATGCTTCCACATGCAAGACAATTTTTTAAGCTGTACATTGATTTTAATTAATAGTGGGATCATTCGATGATATGTATCGTGCGTACAGCGTAGAGATTATTTTTATCTTCTCATCCCGAATAAAAAAAATGGCTAGCTCCTTTTATCAATGTGTCGGAAAAAAGATTTCAAGGTTTATCACAAAAGGGAGGAAGCACAAACTGCAGCGGATAGAGCGAATTTCTTGGGAATTGTCGCGGAGGAAAATGGGCGTGGCAGTGATGTTATTAAGTGGAGATGGGCGTTGATAATGGAGGCGTTCTCCAATGGTAGGGAACTCTCCAGAGGAGTCTTTAGTGAGAATGCTTGGTAAATACTGGTGAGGAGTCTGTTGTACGGCGTTAGGTGTTATGCGGTGGAGAAACCTGGATGCTGGGGAAAGGAGAGGAAGATCGTTGCGTTTGAGATGTGGGTGTTGGGGGAGAATGGAGAAAGTATAATGGTCGTAAGTAAAGACGGACGAAGGAATACTGGTCATGCTGGGTGAAGTGAGAATGTGGAGTAGTCTAAAGTAAGTTGAGGTGGCCGGTTATTTAGCAGTTAATTGTAGAATAAGGATTATTTTACTGTGTGAGGCCCTACAGAAAGAAATATTGATAGGAGGTAGCGGCAACACCTACGTTTGAGGTAATTAGAGGTAATCTTTTATTCCATCTTAACCTACATGAACTCCTATTTTAACTATTACCGTTTGTGTATACTTTTTCCCGTATGTGGCTGTGTACAACATGGAAAAATAGGAACATGACTAAAATCCTAGTATGCGGAAGAGAAACGCTGAATGGAGAATTCGCACTGAGAGGAGAGAAATTAGCGCAAGTGGATTCCTGATTCCTTCACCTATCCCAGAAGTACTATTACATGGGTCGGAAGAAGTACAACGTAAATCAAGCGAAGAATAGCTGAAGTCAAGAAGACGTTCATGGTAAAAAGACAACTGCTGTGCTCAAAGAGGATAGGGCTACAAACTAGAAATCAGTATGTGAAAACATTCGTGTGGAGAGTAGCACTCTATGGACCGGAAGCATTGATCATTGGAAAAACTGACCTGAATTGACTAGAGGCCTTCGAAATCTGGTGCTGGAGGAGGATGCTATGGATAAAGTGGAGGGACAAAATAAGAAATGATGAAGTGTACAGAAGAGTAGAAGAGGAAAGGACAATATGGAATACCATACATAAAGAATACCCAGATGGATTGGACACACTCGGAGACTTAATGGGTTTGTGAAGAACATACGAGGGTGAGTCAATAAATAAGTCGCAAACGTCAGCATTTCATCATCAGCATGAGTCGTAAACATTTCATTGGGAACGCTTGGAATGTCCACTGTACATTTCCGACTTAGCCTCCAGTGATTTTCATCTGTTCGTGCCCCTAAAAAATCATTTGGGTGGCCGTCATTTTGATACAGATGATGCTGTAATCTATGAGGTTACACCTTGGCTGCAACAGCAACCAAAGGACTTCTTTGCTGCTGGCTTTCAAGGACTTGTAAAGAGATGGGATAAGTGCCTGAATGTACAGGGTGGAAATGTGGAAAAGTGAAATAAATGTCAGAAAGTTACTTTAATTATTTTTGCCTCAATTCAGTTTTGCGACTTATTTATTGACTCACCCTCGTATTTGAAGATAAAATAGAGGAGGGAGTCCCCCCAGGAAGACCCAGGAATTAGTGCATGTACAAAATAATGAGGGAAGTACATACATAGGGAGATATACCAGGAGGAAATGAACTAGCATTAGATAGGGAAGGGTGGAGGGATGCAGTCGACTAATCTTAGGATTGAACAGCCAATGATGACACCATAATAATAATTTAATTTCGAAATTTCCCCTTGTGCGGCTTTGGACTCTATCGGTGGCCCGTGGCGCGCAGGGGACGGAGTCACGACGCGATGCGGCACATGCAAGATGCTTGGTGGAGAGTGGTAATGGTTTTGGGGAGCGGGGCAAGGTGTATAACGGCTTTCCACGTTGTCACCGCTGTTGCGGCGGAAATATTAACCGCCGGCATTAACACGAGGCATCCCCGGCTCACCGGGGGAGGGGTACCCACATTCCAGCATTCCCATCCCCCACCACAACTCCAGGAGCTGGTCCAGAAGAGAGGGAGGGATGAAGCGAGGGAGGGGTAACGGGAGTAAAGGAGTCGATAAACTCACGGCAAAGATGCTCGGTCGGAACGGAGGAAATTCTTGAACGCGAACGTTTTCGTTGAAGAGCCTGGCGTCGGGTAAATAATTGGCGTGGAGGGATGGAATTGAACAGGAAGTGTTTCGCGGGCCGTTGATCGTTTTGGGGGTGGTGGGAGGACTACCCTCAGATTGGGTAGTCCCATAGACTTCAGAGCAGAGTAGATGGCGTCTTGACGCATGAAATTGGGACCTGTTTTTATGTTGCGAAAAATGATCCCCCTTTCATGGCTCTCTTTCGCTGTTTGTCCATCGATTTAATGAATAATGTATTGTTATTTTTAAAATGTTTCCGTTGAGCATTTCTTTAGATAAATCATTGCGGAACCGCGATCATTCTGCCAGCAATATCGTAGTTTTAGTTGAATTAATTGCAAAAATGTTCCATTCAAGTTGGTTTACTGCTTTTTTTACAGCAGGTTTTTATTTAATCTATTCTCTCCTGTATTCAATGTGTGGTCTCAACACAGCCTCTGAGGGGAGGGGCTGGGTATATGCTGTAACTAACAGTAACTGTATGTACTCATATCTTTCGTCGCCCTTAAAAATTAACTTCAGCGTTTCCCCTGCTGCCTCTGTCGAAATTATTGAGTCTTTAATCTTTATCTTTATCGATCTTCGACTGTTTTGGCTATATCTGCAATAAATTGACTCAGTCGCTTATTTTTCGTGAAATAGCTTGCTTATGAAGTGTTCCTCATATAATTAATTATTTGTGCATCTCGGAGAAGGATGTTGTGAAACATCTAACTCTACTTATTACGCTGCCAGCCACCACAAGGGTGTTTTGCAGGGGATCACTTAGCGCCAACATGAACTACGGTGAAGAAATTTACATCCACCAACAAGCACCACACTATCGATATACTATAAATGTAACAGAAACTACTAAAATAATCTATAATGTAACTTTGAAAACGTGACGCAAGATACAATATATTCGCCGTATTCCCCTCTTCGGAAACCATGCCGAACTCCGAGTTATATTCTAGTAAGGTACTTCAGGTATTAATTTTCCGTAGAAAAAAGTCGTTGAAGTGCAGTAATTACACTGAATAACGCTATGTGATTAAAATCCTTTGCTGCTATTGGCTAAATCGCACCGTTTCCCAAATCGAGATTTACGTAGGAATGTGCCGATTGTCGACTAAATGTGGAACGCCCTGTAGATAACGCATTTATTTTCGACATTGACAAAAGTGCCGATAGTCTTTGGGGTTGATAAACTCGCTAATGACGATAAAAGACCGCAAGGGAAGCGTTTGTCGGCTTAATTCACAGACACACTCCCAACTATGGCACAGTTTATAATATTGTGGCTTCGTTTGTATCGTTGGTGTTACCTTTTCATGGGGATCGCAATCTAGCGCTGCATAGCCGTGAAGCTCTGCTTTTTCCACGCGGGGAAATAATGATTCTCTTGATGAGGCTACCGTAACATAAGGGAAGTTTTTCTTTGCGTTTTACATGCCGTGCTATCTAGGGATCCGTTGTGTGTTTTCCCTCGCTCCCCTTTCAGCCGACGTTGAACCGGTTCGATTTCCCCAGAGTCAGGAAAAGCGCAGTCCTATGAGAAATCCCTATTCTTTTCACGTGATTTGGGAATACAGCTCTGTTGGTAGCGTATGTTTACCGTAGTTAGCCTGGGTCGTTCGATTCGATGTATCCTTTGCTCTAGCAACGTGGGTCTTCGCTATTATTTCCACCACTCGTCCTCCGTCAATGTTCATACTGAGGGTTTACTGCCCGAGCACACCCGAGGAAATCTGCAAATGTGCGGCACAATTGTCATTTCGAATTCAAATGCGCAGCCTAATCAACGGAAGAATCGAACAGCATATGCTATAAATGATTTAAAACTTTCCCGGCGAATAGTGTGAGTGAAATTCTCTCGGGATTCACACTGGGTTAAATGTTTGGCTGCTGACAACGTTTCGACGGATAGCACTTCCGTCGTCATCGGGGTAATTATGCCCGGGCAGCCTGTGTTCTATCTTATATGTGGACCCCAGAAGTCAAGGGGTCTAAGTGACATTTTTGAAAAAAATAAGTTAGGTACAGGAATGGGATGTGAAAATATTAATCTTTTACGTGGTAAAGGGATCCAAGTGATTTTCTTGACAGGTGCTGCTGTGTAGGGTAATGCCTCTTAACTACCTAGTGGGTTGTACCAAAAATTTTCAACTTTGACTTAAGTTTTCTCTAAACAATGGTTTTGTTACTTAGACCCCTTGACTTCTGGGGTCCTCATATAGGGTCTTGGACGGTTATGTCTGATTGGCCATAGTTGTTAGTATATTTATTCACTTTTATTTAACATATTGTAACGTCAGACATTTGTTTACTCAAATAATTCTTTATTTTCCAATGATACAATCTTTTTATCACGACTTCTTTAGAAGCGATCGCCTTTGCACAACTAGTATGTAATATAAGGAAAATTATTAACGGAAAGAACTGACAACAATGGCCAGTCTGATGTAACCATCCAAGACCCTATATAAGAGAGAACACAGGCGGCGCGGGCATCAGTACCCTGATGACGATGGAAGTGCTAACCGTCGAAACGTTGGCAGCAGCCAATCATTTACCCCAGTGTGGATCTCGAGAGAATGTCACTCATTCTATGCTATTATTACGGAGAATACACCGAAATGAGTAGGTTAATGGCGGATTTGTTTACGTTGCGAGGACCGGAATCAAAGCGGAATACAGTCGATACTGAAAGACCTTGAAAGTTACCTATGGACCACGATTTGCATACATGCGTGTTTTCGATTTTATATACTTTACGGCATCTACTCACGTCTATACATGCCGTGCCATTTGCCTCCTCCGTATTTCCGCCTTTTTCTACCCCTCTAGCACCTCGTTTGAAAAAAACCCCTTCGTTTTTCTCGACACGCAGCTCATCCTTTTCGTTGTTCTCTATCGCGGATGCCTCCTGCCTACGGATTTCCTCTTCACCGTAATGACCAAGTTTTCGACTGATTCAGCACCACGTTCAATGCGAGCGTTTTAGCCAATCTTTTCTTTGCGTCTCTCCTCTGAGCCACCCTCATCAATTCCCTTCTTTTCGTTAACACTTCCGTGGATCGGGCGATTTTACATCTGATTTCCCTACATCTTGAGAAATTCTGCTTCAAATGGCCACGTTGGTGCGTAAAATTTACCACTTCCTTCGTTTTATGTCTTCCCAAGTTTATATTTCGCCCTACCTTCTTACTAATTGAAAATCTCATCGCCTTCGTCTTATTTTGTCTACTTCCCGTGCCTCGCACACTGTACCTCCTACGCAGCTACTCTGCTGAGTGACTAACCTGCGCTTGGTCGCATGCAAATCCCACCGACTTCATCAGATCCCCTAATTCCTGTAAGCCTGTCCAACGGTTAACATATTCGTGTTTTTTAAAATGAATAACTTATGAAAGCTCTCTGAATCGTACTGCGCGTGCCTGTATCTTGAGAAATCTGTCAATAAGGTAACTTTGTAAATGATTGACGAAAAATGTCCAAAGATTAGTTTGCTGCGCGCTTGGGCTTCGACCATACTGTTGCTTACTTCGACTGATTGAGAAGGTGACGAGATTGAAACTTGCCATATTTACTTGCAGTTGAAATAAAGTAAAGGCGTTAGTTTTTGATCATCGTATATTGGAACGAATCAATGATTGTATTGCATTGTATGGCAGAAACAGAATTATTATGTCCTAAAAATAGTCGTTAAAAGCACTTCTGCTTCATTATCTACATGATATAACTGCATCGATATCACTGCTTCGATTTGATTGATAAGTCACGCCTCGTTGTTATGGAACTGAGTTGGTATTTCAGTGGGCATATCTTGAGCCAATGGTATTCATTCAATTGATACGTCTGGCTATTTGTCAGTCCTCGTCATAACCATACATTGGCTCAAAGGCTATAAAAAATCTTCGATATTTGTTCTTTTCTTACCGTTTAATCTCTCTTGAAGTCTTCACGACAAAATTTTCTCGTTCGGACCGTCAGCTGGTCCGAGCCAAATTCATGAATTTTTCTGCTCTTGTCACATCGAGGCGCGCATATTGATGAAATCTGGTTCACAAATATGGTTCGAAGGTTTCGGCGGCGTTTCAGCATATGAAGATCAGCTTTCGGGTTTCCCTCCGTCTTGTCTTTTTTATTGACGATAGTTTCTCCAGCCATCCTGCTGGCGTCCTCAGGTCGAAGTGGCGATGCATCTCAAGGCCCGTCCTTGAGCTATGTCCGGTGGGTCGGGACAGCCCGATTTCCCGCGTTTTTTGGCGTGAATACTCTCTTCCAGGCGTTTGACAAGTTGTAGCCGTCTTCCCTCTCGCAATAATTCGGGTTCTTGGTGATTCCTATGGCTTCCCGAATGATTCTCGGAAAGTAGCGCCTTTCGTCGTTGGTGATTATTGGTTCATTAAAATTTATGCTATGGCCCGGCCCCGACTATACGAGTTCGGCGACGGCGGAGAGTCGGAACTGCTTCTTTTCCGCGGCCCGTTCGTGTTCCCGTATTCTGCATCTGATGGAAGACCTGAAGACGTCAGCATGATGGCTGAAGAAACTGTCGTCAATGAAAGACAACGCGCGGGGGGAAACCCGGAAACTGTTCTTCACATTCACAAATATGTATTTCACGCGTAAATTGACGAAAGAATTACCATGAGGCACCGGCTATATTCTCTCGTGTATCTTTCTCAGTGTGACTTGACTTCTTTCACGTGCTTTACTTTAACCCGCTTTTCCATGGATCCATGGGTTCATGGTTTCCACTTTATTTTACCCGACATACTTACCACTTCATTCGCTATATTCGCATCTATAAAACGACTTGCTGTTTTTTTAAACATTTTATTAACTAGGGCTAAAAAGTAAATAAATAAAAAATGAAAAAAAAAAGATTTTTTAAGCATGCTTTTCTAAAAAAATATCTAAAAATCTAAAAAAAATATCTGAACATCGCACTAAAAAATAAAAAAATATTATTTTCCCTAGTGAATGAAAATTTAGCCTAGTACTGGAAATAATTAAATTAAATTCGAGAAAATTACCCACATAATGATAAGACCACAACGAAAAGCATGTGGCGCGACCACATTTATATTTTGCACATTAAATCAAGTTCATTTAAAGATTTTCTAGAAATTGTATATTGAAGCTCTCTATTCCATTGAATACCAAAATCTTTATATTTAATGAATTTATGTTGGTATCGAAAATGAAAGAGCGCCCACGCTTTTCGTTGTGGTCTTATCATTGTGTGGCTAATTTCCTTGAATCGAATTGAATTTTTTCCAGCACTAGGCTAATTTTTCATTCTCTCGAGAAAATATTACTTTTTCTTTTTAGTGCGATGTTAAGATATTTCTTTTTTAGATCTTTTATTAATTATTTTTGTAAAGCATGCTTAAAAATTCTTTTTTCATTTTTTATTCCGAATTAACGTTAGAAAAGCAACGTATGAAAGAAAAGCATGCCGAGCGACGCCGTGTCAACGGAGTTTCATCCGACGGAGGGCGTTGTCTCTCTTTGGAAGTTAAAGACTCTAGATTTTCACGGGTACGTGGAAAAGTAAATACTCGGGACTGATGGAAATAGTATCCGGGTGGCTCATTCCTCTTTTCAGGCCCAAGTGCGTCGGGTTATCTTATCTCGCCTCCATTTCGTGACGAATCCGATCGTCGCATCAGGCTTAACTGAGTTGTTATCTTTCCCTTTCATTTGTTTTGTTTCGAATCGAGAGATTGTGCGAGCGTAAATAGTATTGAATTCTTCCGAATATGCGTTCGGTGTGGGATTACGTGTTGGAGTATATGAATTGTTGGGTAATCCTTCATCCGTCATGTGAACGACTTGAGATTTGGAGTTGAGACGACTTGGGGTTTTGAGAAGAGGGTACTGTTGATCTAATCTACGTTTATCTATCTTTAAAATTTTGTACCAGTCCTGTAATGTGCAGCGGCTATGAATCGCTAAATTGGCTATACCTACCTGTGGAACTTTCAGTTGAGTTGGTTGGAGCTATTTTCGTACACGCGCAGATTTATCTTACTGTTTTGTTTTTAATTAAGTACATTTGCAACACGTAAAATTATGTGTTTCTGCATATATTCCATTATAATTAGATTCAATATATACAGATTTACGTATGTTGTTACGCTCGGTAACTTGGTTTTCGGGTGAAATTCACGACGAGACAGCAGTCGAGAGAAAATAACTAAATATCCTGATGTTACACTCTTTAGTTTATTAGTGAGTAGATTAATATTTCGTCACTATGCAACCGATTGGCTTGATTCACAAAATGGACAATTGAGTCACTTTGTTGTTACTGTATAATCGTTTATCATTTCATAACTCACCGTATTTTGTAGGTAAATCTGTAAATTTGTTTGAGATAAAAGGACGAAACTTAATTCATTTTATGAGACGATTGTCATGAACTTTAAACAGAATCACAGATCAACTGATAATAAACGACTCAATCAATTTTTCGTCACTATGTAACCGATTGGCTTGATTCACAAATTGACAATCATCTGTCAAATGAAATTTACGCACATAGTAGCTTATTCAGAACTTTTTCATGACCTTAACGAACAAAACAAACAAAGAATTACACATATCCATCCTTCGAATCGTGAGTTATGGTCTTGAGTTCATACAAAAATCCCATAGAAAAAAGAACTTTCAGTTTTTCCCGAATTTACCAATTTTCCGGACAGCTTTTCCATTTATCCTTTCCTTTAAAACCTTATTCGGACCGTTGTAAACATTTAAAAAAAAATAGCCATATCGGTCCAGCCATTCTCAAGTGATGCGCTTACCAACGAGCAGCATTTAATTTTTATTTATATAGATAAACAACTGCTTATAACGTATTCATTTCTATTACGGAATATGATTATTAATAACTGGAAATGCGAACTTTTAAGTTCCGATAAATATTCTAACGTCAACGTACAGTGTATTACCATTAAGTTTCGTAATGATGTTACGTTATAAAGCCGTTAATAGTGGTTCAATATAGATAAAACCAACTCCAAATGATATGTTGCCATGCAATATTTATAAATAACTACCATTTAGTAACGCGTAACTATTGACCAAATGATGATAGTCTTAATACAGGTCCTCCTTTTAGGCTGCCTATTATTACTCATGTTGTAAAGGTTAATGTATGTCTAATTGTGTTGAGTAATAAATATTATATTATTATGATATTATTTACTGCTCTTCCTTCTAGAAATACGGCGAAATAAACGATTTTATCTTATGATGTTAAGTTTTCCCGAAAACTCGCCTTCGCGTTGGATATACGACATAAAAATATCTTTCGGCACGCGTACAATCATTTGTATTGACCCAAAAACGTTGCACTAACTTTTGAATTGGAAACATAGCAAGGTAAACACCCAAAATATATCGTTATCATCAAAATACGAGTTATTTATTGTCTTGATTAGGTTTGCCGTTTTGTTGGACTAGTACAAGTCTTCGGTTACGTATATCGGGGTAACACATCCGACCTGTGAAATAGTGACGTGACCTGTAACTCGTAGACTTGTAGCCCTGAGAAACATACCCCAGACCTTTGCCACCCATATACACTCACGATCATGGAGTCATCACAAGGTGACTAAGTCACGTGTGAGTTTAATTTGTATTCCTGAGTTTTGCGATTGTCACGCCTTTGAATTACTTTTGATTATATGTAAACATTAAGCTCGCAAGGAAGAGGTGTCCCGTCCGATGAATTCTGGGGTCGTAGCACGGATTGCGGTCGAGTTGAAGGACAAGGACGGCCGCATTCTGAGCCTCGGGAAGAGAGTCAAATCTGTGTGGTCGACTTGCTTTATAATTGTATTTAAAAGAACCGGTAGATGAATGAGGAAAACTTTGCGGTTAGCATTCAGCGTGACTGGACGAAGAAAAGAGAAATGGTGGCTTCTGGTTGGAGCGTTGCGTCAGCTTTACCTGCTGGTGTAATGGTTTTAGTTTTGGTCGCTTGCTCCAGGAGATTCCATATCCCATGTAGGCATTTTGGACTTAATGAATATGAGCAGAAATAATGCTCAACTGTAGATTTTCAAAGAACCACGGAACTAGCCGCGAAGTTACTTCAACGGAGTCACCCGTTAGTGATCACACAATCGTGTGAAATTCACAGTGGCAAAATTATTCGCCTGGACTGGGAATCGAACCGAGATCCCTCGATTTCGCGCCGAGTGCTCTAAGCAATTAAGCTACCCAGGCATCCTCTTCCACTGTGAATCTAATGGGGGCGAAATCGAGGGATCTGGGTTCGATTCCCAGTCCAGGCGAATCATTTTTCCGCTGTGAAATTCAGACAATTGTCTATACTGTAGAGTTGTGATGAGGTGGTCATGCGCTTTTAATAGGCAGGTAGATAGATTTAATAGTTAGGTCTTTCATTCGTGGGGCAAGATTGAGGTTTCTTATCGTACTTGACGTTCATCTACATCTACTTTTTGGCAGGGGGTGACTTATCACCAACATGAACTACAGTGAAGAATTTTACTTTCACCAACATGCACCACATTATGGGTATGCTACAAATGCTACAGAAACTACAAAAATAAACTATAATGTTTCTGTGAAAACATGACACAAGAGTCATGCAGGGAACATGCAAAGCATGGTGTTAGCACTACTCGGCAGATTTAGAGACATGCATTAGGGTGCTTTTGAATTAATCAGCTACACTACCTGTCAACTAACCTGTTTCAAAGTCTTAACGCAGCCATTGTGGTTTCTTATTTCTGTGGAAAAAACGACATTTTGAAATCTTTCTTTTCTAAAATCTACTTCCCTTATTTTATTCTCATCATCCGATCTACCGTAGTATGTTGGAGAGCGTAAGATATTGAAATCTTCGTCTGAAAATAAATCGGTTTTTAATTTACATAAAAGATTGAGCCTAATATTCAATCGACGGTATGAAACCGATTCCCATCCAGGATGTTGCAAGAGGTCAGTTACACTAACGAGACTATCATAACGGCCTTTCTAGCATCTATCTGATCTTTTCTGCACACGTTCTATATCTATTTTTATGCCTACTTCATGAGGATCTTAAACACTGGCAGCGTTTTCTAAGTGGGGTTTAGCTAGGGAGAAGTAGCATATTTGTTTAACTTCATCGTACACTTTCCAAGTACTCTTTTAACAAATCCCAATTTACGATTAGCCTGACCAGCTATTTCCCGAATATGTTTGCTCCACGAGAGGTAATTAGTTAGTTTAACTCCGACGTATTTTAACAGATTCTACAGTCTTTAACTGGGTATTTTGTACCTAGTAACTGCACTGAGGGAAATTTATTTTCAGGAATGAAAGTCAATTTTAATCTATTTAGATATCTTCATATTTTATCTATTTTCAGAAATGAAAATCTATTTTTGCGAAATTACGAGCATGCGGAATGAGGCTCGATTATATATCTAAAATGAAATTCGTATTGTGTAAAGGGTATTACTTCTATATGTATTCTCGTAATTATTTTTAATTTGACGAATCTTATCGGAATTCAATGTTATTTCATGTAGTTTTAATAATAATTTTTGCATACGTACTTTATCCGTTAGGCATTAACATCCTTGAGGTCTCTGCTGGTAAACCGTAGCGACCCGATTGGAAATGAGAGAATATTTCATCCCTCGGGGTTTTTACCACTATTTACCTCTGGGTGGGTTTGTTTCTGTCGGTTGTGGGAATAATGCGACCGTCTAGCGGTGGCGCCCCCGGCGGAATCACACGGTGGCTGTCGTTAGCTCGGGTCGATTGTTCAGTCCAGATTTGAGTGACAGCCCTTCCCTAACGATCATGTTGCGAGTAATTAATTCTCAATTGATCACTAGGAAATTATCGTCGGGTGAACTGGCACACTAGTGTTCTAATCAGGTAGAAAAGCGCCTGACGTACTTGCAAGTACCGTTTAGTATCATCCCCATTCCACACTCGCGACTAGTAAACGCCCTTGCGTACAAGCTCTTTAAGCAACTGGTAGCGACCATATTGGATGCATGTAACTCCTACACCGTCTCGTATTCAATCAATCTTTCATATTTATGTTTTGGACTATCATTCTATTGACGTATATTTATTGTAATGATATAGTATTTATTTAATTATCGTCCCAACAATGAAAAGTTTTAATTGCCTAATTTTTATATTTTGGAGTATTTTTTCGCTACGTGAATTGTGCAGATTGTATAAACATGTTTCAGTTTATGTGAGAGCCAGAAATATGTACCGAAATACCGTGCGCTTGGGTTTATTCAACTATGTTTGTTATTAAATCTAATAGTTTTTATATTCTGTGCACAGTTTACTTAATGTGTAAATAACGTCTCTTATGCTACGCGCCGAAGAAATAAAACGCAACGATTGTTTCGATACTCGTCCTTTCAGCGCGTGAAAACCTATCACTATCTCGCCGCCCGCCCGTGGTATTAACGCACTTGTGCGTTTGGGGCGCCAGTTGTGAGATTAAACAATTGACAAATAGGAATATGACCGTGTGAATCCTGCTTTAGGCACCCCAGCTGCGGATGTGTCATCGTACACGCGATCCGGACACCTTGGGATTCTGGCGTCGAAATATATCGAAAGCAAATAAACACCTTATCCTTTTTTTGTCATCTCTTCCTTTCCCCTCTGCACTTCTCCAGCCACTCCTCTTTGATCACTCCTCTCACGTCCGGATTCCGAATCTGTGGCGCTGTGGAGTTATCTCGTGGAGCGGGAGGTGAAGCCGTCGACCGTTGCATAACTCGCGACAGCAGCCGGCTCAACGCTCTTGACTCCCCTCCTCGTATCACTCTGTGTGTGTTTCTGGCTTTCTACTCCATTCCAAGGCTCCGGCTTTTGCTGCATCGGCTTTTCTTCGCGAAGATTGCGAGCTCAACACGCATTATTGACTTATGTTTTACAGAATTTTTTCGTGATAGTCTCTTATTTTTTGGAATTATGTATCGCCGGCGGTGTAGTTGTCGGCTTCAGATCGCCAAGTCTGTTTTATGTACAGTCTCGCGTTAAATAATCGCGACAAGCTACTGTAACAGTTCAAACAGTTGGACGCTTACAACTCCTAATATTTGGCTTGGAAGTTCCTGATGTTTATGAGAATTAACGGGTACGCTGCGCCAAATTTAGCATATATTGTCCTCGATTTGAGTGGGACCTTTTCAAGAAAACCCCTGCATTCTGACCGCATAATTTTTGAGTGGCGGGCTCGAACCCCATCCCTTGATATACCTACAGTTCGGAGTTTGGATACTAAAGAAAAATTTATTGGTGCTAAGCCGAAAACTTACGTCGTCGCCGTGGACGACTCAGGATTTCCAGTGCGTAATTTTTGCTTTGATCGTTCACCATTTGGAACCGCTAGTGTTGTTTGTGGCGGTACGAAATCAAGTGACTGTCCATCTCTTGCATGACCAGCTCTGATTGGGCGATTTAGTTCTTTTGGGAATATACACGTTACCAGGCATAAAGAAGCACGTAGCAGTATCATTTGTTTGTTCAATTTTTCCTGTTTTAATTTTCCCGCGACATCGCGAATTATTCGTGGTGAATATCGCCGTGTGTAAAATAAATAACTTTTACTCTCTCATTCTTCCCCTGAGGTAACAATTGGTAACGTTGTTGGTTCTCAGGTTCCCGCGGAGCTGGAATGTAGATCTCTCCATGTTTTTTCGGGATTTCTTCCGCGTTAGTTGTTTGTGGGACAGCATTTTCGCTGGCACTCCTGCAATTGTCGATGCGATTCGAGATATCGCTACACTCGCAACTTCCATGCGTAAACCCGCCTTGAAAAGTCTGCCATGCCGATTATCGCGAGCGTAGTCGAGATATCCGATTCCATCAACGATGACCTGGAGAAATATAAACGATCGGAACAGCAGCGTGAGATTTTTACGAATGGATTAAATACACCAAATCCTGGCGCCCCCATTGGCTGCATCACGTGACTCCTTAGTTACGCGATCGGAATTATCACGAACGGGTTCAAACGCTACCTACCAGGAGCGGATTCTGAAACGGATGGGAGCGGACAGTTGGAAAGGTCATGTCCTCGAATAGAATTCTACGGAGAATAATAACACAAAGAATAAAAATACGGAGAACAAATAAATAACGATGAATAGCTGCAGCGAAGGTGGGACACCCAGAACTTTGGAACAAGCGAATCTCTGATTAATCAAAAATACAAATATTCATAGCCTCATTTCTCGACCACTAATCGACAATTCTAGCTAATATATTGTTGATGCTTTCAGTCAAAATTAATTATTAATTCAACTATTTCGCAAACATTTTGGCGTATTTTGTACCTTCTTCAGAGCATCTGTACTACTTAGAAATGTTAATTAACAAAAGCATTCAAATTATTTGAACGAAATCCAGGAAAACAAGAAACAAAAACAGAAACCATTTAGGATAAGAATATCACAAAACCATATCCAATCATCGCTGTTGTTTCACGTCGTCTAACGTTTTCTTTTAATTTTTAATGGTATTGTAAATGAACGAAACGCCGAAACCACAGTAGTGAATGTGTTTTCTAATGTTGAAAATTGATGTTGAGCAAAAACTGAATAATAAATTAACAACATAAACACGAATTTTCTCATCATTTGTAGAAAGGTGTGTCACCTTATGTGAAAAGTGTGGACGATTACCAAGGATATGCAAAGAACTGAGAGGTCAACTGATTTCTGGAGGAGATGCCTTAGGTGTAATACCTTTGGATAACGTTACCAATATAGATCTCTCCATGTGTTTTCGGGATTTCTTCCGCGTTAGTTGTTTGTGGGACAGCAGTTTCGCTGGCACTCCTGCGCCACTTCGCCACAAAATACGCCAAAAATGTTTGCGAAATAGTTGAATTAATAATTAATTTTGACTGAAAGCATCAACAATATATTAGCTAGAATTGTCGATTAGTGGTCGAGAAATGAGGCAATGAATATTTGTATTTTTGATTTATCAGAGATTCGCTTGTTCCAAAGTTCTGGGTGTCCCACCTTCGCTGCAGCTATTCATCGTTCTTAATTTGTTCTCCGTATTTTTATTCTTTGTGTTATTTTCTCCGTAGAATTCTATTCGAGGACATGACCTTTCCAACTGTCCGCTCCCATCCGTTTCAGAATCCGCTCCTGGTAGGTAGCGTTTGAACCCGTTCGTGATAATTCCGATCGCGTAACTAAGGAGTCACGTGATGCAGCCAATGGGGGCGCCAGGATTTGGTGTATTTAATCCATTCGTAAAAATCTCACGCTGCTGTTCCGATCGTTTATATTTCTCCAGGTCATCGTTGATGGAATCGGATATCTCGACTACGCTCGCGATAATCGCCATGGCAGACTTTTCAAGGCGGGTTTACGCATGGAAGTTGAATTCTATGGAAGTTGCGAGGGTAGCGATATCTCGAATCGCATCGCCAATTGCAGGGCATCGTTCTGCTTACACCTTACCTCCGGCTTTTCCCTAACAAATGAATGACGGAAGTAAACAATGAATTTGGTAACTACAAAAGTCACCTAAATTTGACAATAATGGCGTTCGTATAAAGCTGTTTGATTCCCATGGGCATTCGTGGATTAGATAAATTTATATAAATCACATTAATTGAGCATTATTTCATCGTATCAAGTATGAGAATTATGACAGTAATTATAATTAGCAAATGAGAGATAAGTCATAAAGCTTACCATAGGGGTTCATTAGGATTTAAAATGTTTTAAAGAGCAAATAAAAATTTGCATAAGCAACAATGAGTCCTCCTGCTAATTTATTCGTTGTTTACATTTAAAATCTCCGTTTACTGTCATGGGACCAAGATTCCACTGGATGCGATTTTATGGCAGAATCGATATGCTACTTTCAGGAAAAATAGAAAATAGTCTCTTTTCCTTGTAAGTGGCAACCACGGTCTATTACCAATTCTATCGATCACTACTGCCATGGAAGTCGTGCTTAACCATCGAAGTGTCGCTTGGTAGCGAATTGCTAGGCTACTGTAATGGGAGTGACTTCCCATGTGTAGACCCGCCTTAAGGTAGTGCGAGCGATATAGTTCCCTAATCATAACAGAGACCGTATTCGATGTATACGTTTTAATTTCACCAGCTGTGAGACACACGAATTAAATATTGCATAATTTATGGTGCAATAAAGTATTTTACTTGACGGAAATTGTAAGTAATCAAATGAAAATATCTCAATAAGTCTTTAACTTGACTCGTTTTTTTCACGCAGTACGTTTGAAACTCCATCGAAACGGAAGGGCTATTGTGATCCCGAAGAATTTACTGCACTGACAGAATGATTAATTTTCAAAAATAGGTGAGAAAACTCACAAACTACACACTGTTGATTTTTTGACTAGATTATAAGTATAGGAAATGCCTCATTTTTAATATGAGGTCTCTCTGGAGTGCATACACGTACCATTTACCATATAATAGGGCTAGAATTTTTTGGCAAATATCTCGGAAAGTAAAATGGCAAGGGGTTGAATTTTTGGTGTCAATGGAAGGGTGATATATTTTTCTTTAAAATTAGACAAAATTCATTGATTTCTAGGTAAAATGATATTTCGCTCAAACTACCTCAAATTATTCATCTGAAAGTCTCAAACCCACCAAAATCTCCAACCGTTCGTTGCTGTCACTCGTGACTCCATACTTACGTGAATGGAATCTTCTCCGAACGGTTCAAACGCACTCCCCCCGGGAGTCGCGAACTTCACTCTTTTGTCATCGCTTCATTTGTTTTCTTGGAGCTTTTCCCACCGCTCGCAGGAGCACTTCGCGAAAAGTTGAATTTCGTCGGGGCTATCTGGTTGTGTACTATCGATTTCTTTGTGCTCACGTCTTCATTGTCGGATTCTCCGGCGGACGTATGTATATTTTGGGACGGGCATTATGGATGGGCCGCTGCTGCTTCCTTTTATTTTCTGTCGGAATGGAGTGGAAACGTAGAGAGGAGGATTTTATCGGACGTCGACGGTGTCATGTTGGTGTCACCGAATGCCATCTTTTCGGGGACTGGGAAATAGTGTTTCAAGTCATTGTATCTGGTCAAGGTGGTCGGTGAAATTTTTGTTTATGTATATGTCACTTCTGGGTGGCATGTATTTCGGGACACGGTTAGTAAAAAATAACTCGTAGATATCCTCTTGTGAATAATGAGCAAGAGCGCGTGAACACACATTCGTGCGTTCTCAAGTTATAGCTTATTTTTGTTTAAGTTTTATCCGTAGTTCAGTGACTATTCCTGCCAACTGCGCCGTGATGAAGTGCAAACTACGCTCTACGTGTTTGCGATTGATGCGTTGGTTGCGAAATGTTTAGCGTTCGTTGGTCGGGAGTTTTAAAATCGTAACTTAATCATCACCATTGAAACGTAATCTTTTTTGATTTTTTCACTAACTATTGATTCGTTCTAACAAAGTCAATGTTTTTTATTATTGGTCGCAGTTCCTTTACCTTGGGGTTTATCGATCAATCGTCTCTAGCGCATCAAGCGCGGATATTTTTACCCGCCAAGCGCTCAGTGCTTCTTCTGTTCTATAGATAACTTCGAGATGTTGAATGGAGCTAGACCTCTTTATGAATTACAGCTTCGGAAAGGTCAAAGGTGAACTCTATTCAAGTAGGCTAATAGTTTCAAAGCCTGGAAAGTATCGATTTGTTAGTATTTCAGAGGATGATATACTTCTATTTTGTTCGTTAATGTGGAAAAATTGTAGAGAAAACTTGAAAGCCCATTGGCTGACGCTAGAAATGCTTGTTTTTATTTATATCAGGCTGTGATGACTTTAAATCTGAAAATTATACTTTCTTTAAGTATTGCAGCTCCTCGTAAATGCTCTGTTTAAAATTTAATTTGTTGTTTTTTTTAGAATTTACTGAGTTCCTAACGTTTTATTCATAACTGAAAGACAGGCAAATATTTACTGTTCCGTGTGGTGAAGGGATTGATTTCAACGAGGATGATTGCATTAAAAATTTTAATGAGTTCCTTTCATGTAAATTTTCAGTTATATTCCTGCGTAATGTTTTCAGTGCTTAAATGAGGATAAATTAAATGGTGATTTATTTTTCCTCTTTTGTTAAAAATCCAAAGAGCCGATGTAATTTTTTTACATCAGCACGGTCGACAATGAGTTTTCGGTTTCTCTCTCTTTGAAGGTCCGTCGAACGTTTTCATAGTGGCCAATTGTGATTGCACTCGTTACTCCTTATTTGGACTAACTTATTCTCCTTCTGGTACCCTTTGCATTGCGTGTTGTCTTTTCGTGGTATACCTCGATCTCTTCCATCTCGTGTAATTTATTCCTTCTACATCAACTGCGTCACTGTAGTTCTCCTTCTTGTTAGTTCCATTATTTAGGTTATCTTAGGATTCATCTTTACCTCATGCTGTAACTCCTCTCACTTGTATATTTTTTTATGTTGTTCTTGGTAAATGATTCTGAATAATGGTGTGAATCGTTGCAGGAGAAAAAAAGGAGTGAGCTATGTCCCGAATGAACTTACAACTAATTTTTCCGGTAATATTTAATCGTTAGGAAATTCATTTTAATTAACTCGCCTGTTTTATTACTTATTTTGTAAAATATTTTCCCAATTTTATCATTTAAATAGGCATGAGAAAATATTTTCATTCAAGATTTCTTTCGTGTAATCGTTCGGTCTTGTGAATGCCAATGGTTTGGGGCACAATGGTGCAAACTGTTACGTGTGGCATTGGAGGCACCCACCCGGAAGTTTCGCAATTCTTTGTACATTTCTCCGCTATGATTATAAGTCTTCTATCTTTTTTTCCTGATCTTCTACCAAATTCTGTCACAAAAGTTTAAATCCCACTCTCTCGCTGTCTTTTCTTCTGTGCGCCTGGAGAAATGGAGAAATAATTCAATGAAGACTACATCTGGTGTTTCCATTAGTGGTACATATCAACGCGAGCAGGGCTACCAATGCCTATTAATGTGATTCACGAACTCTTCCGAGCGACGAACAACAGATCCCATTAGGGGGCATCCGGAGCTCTGGTCGATCGGGCGCATGCTAGCCCATCGCCCGGTATTCCCGTTTGGCCTCTCTTCAGGGTGTGTGAGAAGAGTTTGTGGCATCAGTAGCGGCTGTTTCTCCTCCTCTCGTAGGAATACCTGGACACGTCGCCTCGCACTCGGACCGAAATCATTTTTCTATCTGTTCCGTAAAGTTGGATCCCTTCTCCTCGATGAAGGTGGCCAGTGTGTTGGGGATGAGTCTTTCGGACCCACCTTATATGTCTACATGGACACTGACGAGATACCGTGCAAGCCATCACTAAGATGTGTGACTCAAGGTGATTCCACATCAGGCATGCAGCATTCATCCCAGTTCAAATCAGAACCGCACACATTCCACCGGCCAATAGGAGCGGGCCAAAAGGAGTAAGGATAACAATAAGGGGTCAGACCGGAAACTAGGGGAGTGCTAAGTAGATGAATATGCTACATTGTAGTGCACTCTCAGTATCATTAATGCGACAGATAAATAGTACTATAATGTACTAAATCATGTAAGAGCTATCATCATCATCTGGTGTTCTGCCTGCTGGCAGGTCCCGTACACCTCTGCTGTCTCCATCCGCTTCTGTCCCGAGCTCCCTTCTTTGCTTCATCATAGCTGATGTTCTTCACCTGATCCACCAATTTAATTCTTCTCCTTCCTCTCTTTTTCTTTCCTTTAATTGAACCCTCAAGTGCCGCAGTTATTATACTTTTTCCTCTCATCACATTAAGTTACTTATCCATTGTTTTATTTAAGTAGCATCTCTCTTTTACTTTCTCATCCGAGAACCTTCCTATCATACGTTTGATAACACCTAGTTACGGTAATACTGCTTTTACTACTTTATTACAAAAATACTACTTTTCCCTCTCATCACATGGCCCAACCAGTTTCCTTTCCTTTTCCTTATTTCCTTTAGGAGCGATCTTCCTTCTTTTACTTTGCTCAAAACCTCTTCATTTCTCATCTTATCTACCAATCTTACTTTTCCCATCCTTCTCCACACCCTTCTTAGCAAGAGTTATATCATGCCGGAAATTTTATGCGGGGTTAGTCGCTAATGAGGATGTTAAGATAATTAGCACAAGTGCAAAACCTATTTTACCTAGTGAAGGTCAAAGTATCCTAGAACTGACATATCTCCTATATTTTGGTCTCTAATTTTATGTGGAAAAAAATGACATTCTAAATCTATAGGCTGTGCAATCTATTTCCTTAATCTTATGCCTGTGATAGTTTCTACCATAATAGTTGGGCTCTAGCAAAGTATGCTTAACGTCCGGCAAAAAATAGTCTAAATGAAACTTTCGTGAAAGATTTCATGTATATTTTACCTTCGATCAGATAGAGGTTCCCACCCTAATTTCCTCAACAATTCAGTAACGCTTCTATGTAAAATTGTACGTACAGTTTCGTGTCGTAAAATATATTACTCTGCGTCCACGCTCAAATGATATCTTGCGAGCCGCAGAAATGGCGAGTAGGAAGGGAGTGTGAGGAAGAGGGTAAAGGGAGAACAGTGAAAGTGATTAATCGGATTAGTATGTCGCTCTCTTTTATTTTTGTTGTTTGTGATGAGTGGGCAGAGGAATTATTGTACTTGTCTGTTTGGCCGAGTCTCTCTCTGATTTCTCGCTTTTGATAATTTTATTGATGAAGTTTGTGGGTGAAGTAGTTTCCTCCATTCTTTCCATTTCTTCTCTCGGGATTCGGCCGCGTCGTCGTTTTTCAGTCAACGTTTCTCCTCCTCTCCTGGAGGCGTCTTCAGGTCGAAGAGTTACCTCGAACGATCGAAGAGTTACATCTTCGACCTGAAGACGCCTCCAGGAGAGGAGGAGAAATGTTGTCGAAAAAACGACGACACCGCCGAAACCCGAAAGAAGAAGTTGAAAGAATGCCTGCTCGCCGCAGAACCCTTAAACAGAACTAGTTTCCTTCATGTCAGCCGAAAACTCGTCGTATAGGGCGGTATTAGAGTCAATTCTCAGATTCTCAATTTTGTTTGCTTATATTTATTATCAATTTGTAATTTAGTTTATTTCTTATTTCTTTCCATCTTTTTCATGTATTTATCTTTATGTTATCATTTTAATTCACAACCACACTGCCCATCTCCCATTTCATGTCTCTCCATGAGATTACGCCCTATATTCGGGATTAATCACATTTCGTAGTTATCCGATAATCTAACGAGTTGGCTGTCTGATTCAACCATTGTGGTGAATGTATAGGGCACTGCATCATCAAACTGAAACCTGACGACCGAAATAACAACCATATTGTTTAACTCTGCTCTCTCCTCACTTTCGTATGGATAGCAAGGCGGAATGGACGAATTAGCGGATGTAAAGCAAGCATATTAACCATCTGGTTTTTTAGTTTTAGGCAAGTAATACTTGAAACATATATTGGCTGCTTTGTGCTTTGGATTCTACTCGATTTTACAATAGTTTTTATCGGAAATTAGGATAACTATTAGATTTAAAAAATAAACACTATATCTAAGGTAAATGCCTATCTATTAAATAAGTAAGTCCATGTTTATTTATAGTAAGTTATCGATTTGGAAACAATAAAATTGCAAAATTAGTGCATTTGCCCGCAAGGATTAGATGAAAATGAGGGTGAACGATGATGGCGGACTGGCTTCAGTTTCTCGCATTGGCCAGCATAGCAAGCGCCCTCTCCATCTACCTCAATGGATTCAACTAGTTATATCCAGGGGGAGATCAGTAACTTGTTGGAGTAACCGTGACTAGGAGGTAAACTTATCGATTATCTATTTCAAATCGTTGGTACACCCCGGCACCGTTGGTACCGTACCTACTACCGCACACCACAGGGTCGTTTGATTCTATGTAACCCTATACCCCTTGCTCTATCGATATAGGCCTTCACAACCATTTCCACCGCACGGATTACCATTACATTTACATCTACTTATTACCCTGCAAGCCACCACATGGGTGTTTGGCATCGGGTGACTTATCATCAACATGTACTTGAGTGTAGACATTAACTTTCACGTACATGCACTATACTTGGGTGTGATACAAATGCTACAGAAACTACAAAAATAAACTATAATGTAATTATGAAAACACGACACAAGAGTCATGCGATGAATATGCAAAACATAGTGTTAGCACTACTCGGCAGATTTAGAAACATCCATTAGAGTGCAGATGAATTAGTCAGCTACCCTACTTGTCAGCTAACCTACTTCAAAGTCTCAACGGAGCCATTATGGTCTGTTATCGATCGCGGGAAAAACAACATTTTGAATCTTTCTGTTCTACAACCAATTTTCCTTATTTTATTCTCATAATTTGAGTATGTTGGAGTTCGTAAGATATTGGTAACTTCGTCGGATAATATATTGGTTTTGAATTTCCATAAAAGACTGGTAATTTTCAATGGACGGTTTGAAAGCGATTCCCATCCAAGTTTTTGCAAGAGGTCAATAACGCTAATGAGACTATCATAACGGCCTTTCACGTATCTCGCTGATCATCTCTGCACTTTTCTGCACATTAATGTGCTTACTGAGCACTTAATGCTGTAGCACACCCAATTAAGCCTGCGAATACGCGGCGCAAATATTCATTGGATCTAAAAATATTTGCCTAGCCAACAAAAATGTTGAGCCACCCATGGTATTCTAGTGTGGAATAGACCCAAGTGATCTGTAGTGACTCTATGAGTGCGCTGCAGGCCATTTCCGGTTATTCCCCGATGCACCCACTTGTCCAGGAGATTCATAGTCATCTTTTATCCCTTTCTAAGAAGGGAATCGTTATCCGTTTTCTGTGGGTACCTGGACACGTGGGAATAGCCGGTAACGAGATGGCCGACTCGGCAGCGAAGAAGGCTCTTCAAGACGAACACATTTCGTCAGTATTGGTACCGTACGAAGACTTAAAGGCTACGTTGAGAAACGTAGCCTTTGGACAGTGGAAGGAAACCTGGCATTCCCTGACAGAAAATAAGTTGCGCATCATAAAGCCGGTTGTATCAGTGTGGCCTACATCAGTCGGGAGGACTCGCAGGGAAGAGGTAGCAATCACATGGTTGAGGATAGGGCACTGTGCCCTCACTCACTCTTACCTCTTCACCGAAGAGAAGATCCCGCCCTACTGTGAGGATTGCGACTCTCCTATTACTGTGAGACACGGTGTGTGATAGGTACCGTGCTCTACGCATCCGGCTGAATATCAGGGGAGACCTAGGACACGTCCTAGGAGACGATCCTGATTGTGTCTGTCGGATAATGTTATTTTTAAAAGAGTCTGGGCTTTTTAACTGTTTGTGACCAACCATTATTTGGTGTTTTATCTCACGCCCATTTTAATGTGAGTTGTGTTGCTCTTATTTGTCTATTTAATTATTTATTTTAAATAACTTGACATGGTGATGCTAGGTTGACGTGGTGCGAATGACCTTAGTCGTCGAAGCACCCTAATCACCCTAATACTACTACTACTACTAGACCCAAGTGAGGATAAATAGAGAGTAGTAAGTTCAAGTATTGCGTAGGACGATTTATGCCATTTTTCACCCCACCCCCTCCCCATGTAAGACTGAGTAAAATTTTCCCAACCCCCCCCCCCCATCTATCTCAGTCTTACCTTAGAAATTAAAAATTTGAATCTACTCTTTGTTAAATGCTCGCTTTGGTTGAGCACGGAGGTAATGTAGCTAGCCAGGCAGCTAGACCGAATAGGAGCTTTGGTGTAGTGGTGAGATTACGGAATATACGTCATTGACGAGTGAATGTCACTGCTAAATTTCATTCGGAAACGATACAATGTTTCAAGACGGACAAAAATCTTACATTAATTGGTTCCCGACTCCCCCCCACCTACATAAGACAGTGTAAGATGATTCCAACCCCCCCACCCCCAAAAAAGTCGTAAAACGTAATACATGAATGGTCCCAGATGAGGATGGCGGGCTTTTTTGCGTTGCGAGAACCTGTGTCGAAGGAAGGATACAGTCGAAGTTGAACGACCTTGGGTTCAACTGATGTTCGGTGCAACTTTTTGTCTTCTAACAAAATTTGGACGCATCTCCCAAACTTCATTGTCGATGCGGACATTAATTTGTCCCTTGCTTTCAGCCCGGTGTCGTAATTTGTCACCGTGGCTGGGTCTAGCGGTCTCCAATCGCTCGGTGCCGGCGTGCTACAGGAGGGGAGGCGAAGGGGGAGGGGGCTGCGTGCAGCAACAAGTGCGACCTTCCCCGCACGCTAGGTCGGTGAGGGCCGGGCGGGGCAGGGCACACCCCCTCTCAGTCCTCCGGGGAGCGTTTAATTTACACCCACGGAGTCCCTTTGCGGATAACCTGCTAGGATGTGCGGCAGGGGTTGAATTTTCACTTAACGTTTCATCAGGTGGTCATTTGCGGATGAAAACGCCTACTGAATCATTCGGTAATTATAGGCTGGTTGTTTGTGAAGGTCCCAATCCGAGGGTCGCAGGTTCGATGCTCTGTAAGAGATATTTTCCTGAATTTTGCATCCATACCCCCACACGGCCTCACTGCTGTGAGGCAGCGGTCTGTGCATAAGGCTACCATGTCGCATATCAAGATAAGCTGGGAACGGGTTGGTATGGTGGCTAGAGTACTGGCTAACCATACGGACGGCCTGGGTTCAAATCCCTGCAGAGGAGGATATTTTTCAGAGGAAACCCGATCTTTACTTGAGTGTCTTGTGGAGGGCACATAATGTGCTCCGTCTGTCGGATGAGGCGTTAAGCCGTGGTACCCAAGGCGCCTTTCGTTAAGAGCACCCTAATGCCGACGCCGGGTTTCTATCCACCCTTCCTCCCTTACCTATCTTACCTATCCCCTATGGCGCAAATGACCTTAGCTGTCGGTCGCTTCCCCAAAAATCCAATCCAATCAAGATAAGTCCGATATCAACAGCCTCAGCTTCGGTCTTGAGTGAAGTTCACGGAGTGGGCCGGAGTATTGTGAGTTGGAAGTCGACGGGAACCCACCGCTTAAAACCTCCCTAGAATATGCAGCCTGACATTCAAGAGGGAAAGGCTGGATTTAATCATCCTAGTAGTTAGCAAGCTCTAGTGGCCGGGGGCAGACGAGTACTGGAGCGACGGATATCGATTGATTTATTCGGGAAACGACCGGAGAATCGCGGGTGCGGGCATCATACTGAAGAAAGAATATTTTTATTGAGTGAAGTCTGGGAGTACAGCGAGGAGCTGTGGATTTGTGAAGAATGTAACTGAAGGAAACAAAGAGGGAAAAATTTCAAGAGGATGGCCACAATTGAATTACATTGTATATTATATATAATGTGTAACATTAGTACTACAGTGAAACCTGTATTAAGCGAACACCGACAGTTACGCTGAAATATGGTCGTTGAGAGTTCGGCAGGGGTTTAGTTTCAAGGAGTACATATTATGCAAATGAAAATTCATGCTGATTTGGAAAAAATGGAAATACTGTAGAAGCGACAGTTTTGTTCAAACCTATACATATTGCATTTATTTCCACATAATTTAGTTGCTCCTGGGAAATTTCAATGCATATTAATTTGATGTACACATACAGTGAAACCTGAATTAAGTGACCACCGACGGTTCCGCAGAAAAATGGCCGTTAAGTGGGGTTTCACTGTACAAATAAAGAAGGACATAGTTACATATAAAGGACTTCCGGAGGGTAAAGGGACTTGCATTAGATTTTGAAGGATGGTGGGCTGTAGTCAACCAGAATTAGGATTGAGCGACTAGTGATGATGAGCATGTTAGGGGGATGATTATTTTGAATATGGAGGAAACCTTTGGGGGAACATTGCTTCGAGTAATCAGCCTACTCCTAAATGTGGACGCTGAAGTGTTTCGGGTTATCTTTCCTCGGTTTCATTCTGTAATCGAAAGGTTAACATTTTCTCGTTGTGATTCCCGGTATTGAACGTTCTAGCACGGCCACCGCGAGCTTCAACCAACCGTTACTTTCTATAATTTACAAAACAAACAATAGCTGTGTAAGTTGCCTACTCTTTCGGGATATTAATACCCCAATCTGCTTCAGAATAAGATGACGGAGAAACGGTCCAAAGACCCTCGACCCCTGGGTGAACACCTAGTGAATGAATGATTCTTCTTTCCTCAATTATATCTTCCTCTTTGCATTCTGCGCTCTTTTCCCCAATGGTTCTATCGTGTCAATCTCTTAAGATAGTTTGGGCGAGGTATCATTTCACCTGGAATTAAATGGATTTGGTTTCTGTTTAAAGAAACATTTCTCTCTTTTCCAGAAATGCTCAAATATCTGCCATTTACCGCATTACATTTCCAGATATTTACCTATAAATACCAGCCATTTTACATGGAGGAATGGTGCGCACTCCAGGACACTATTTAAAAGATAAGGAATTACTATTGCAGATCTCATCAGAAATATAACAGTGGGCACCTTTAATGCTTTATCAATTATTAAAAATATAAATCAATCGCTCACGGCAGTAATTTTTACGGAATCGCAAAAAAAACCTTCCGATGTGAAGAATTTTTTCCCGTACGGCGTTAAAAGATATATGTAAGACTTACGCATGCGTGTTTATCTAACCACTTTGATATTCTGACATGTGAAACTACATTTTCGATTTTTTTATGAAAATATTTAATTCGTGCAACAACTGCTTAGATTTAAAAATAAAATTCGAGAATGGTCCCTGTTATGACTGGGGAAAATCTTACTTCAACCGCCTTTAGGTAGTTTGGGTGAGATAGTTCCTTGGTCATATTGGAGACATATTCAAATTCTACGTTTTAATTTCAGCAGCTATAGGAAGCATGAATTAAATACTACATTATTCAAAGTGCAATAATATACTTCTATATGACTGAAATTATAGGTAATTAAATATAAATATTTCTTATAAGTCTGTAACTTATTTTTTGGCGGCGTGTTTTACACTCCTTCGAAACGAAAGGGTTTTTGCGATCATGAAAAAAATCACTGCGGTGACATTGGTATGATTGATTTTTAAACTTAGTTAAGAAAATATACAAACTACGCAAAGTTAGTTTCTTTCGTGAAATAGGTGTTAGAAATTCCCCATTTTTTTGTAAAATAAGGTCTCTCTGGAGTAGATACACATACCATTTCCGTTTGAAGGTAGCGCGAGCGAGATTGTTCCCTAAATATAATAAAGACCATATTCGATATATATGCTTTGATTTCACCAATTGTGAAACACACGAATTAAATATTGCATTATTGATGGTGTAGTAAAATTGTTTTACGTGACAGAAATTGTAAATAATCAAATGAAAATATCTAAATAAGTCTTCAACTTGACTCATTTTCTTCACGCGGTACGTTAGAAACTCCATGAAAACGGAAGGTTTATTGTGATGCCGAAGAATTTACTGCGGTAACAATGTGATCAATTTTCAAAAATAGTTGAGTAAACACTCATACTACACACTGTTGATTTTTTGACGAGATATAAGTGTAGGAAATGCCTCATTTTAAATATAAGATCTTTGTGGAGATAAGATACACGTACCATTTCCCATATAAAAGAGATGGTATTTTTGGACAAATATCTTAGAAAGTAATATGGTAGGAGTTGAATTTTTGATGTCAATGGAAGGGTGATGTATTTTTCTTTAAAATGAGACCAAATTCATTGATTTCTAGTTGTAAGTAAAATGATATTTCGCTCAAACTACCTTCAATTGGCTGGTATTTTTCGTCTAAAATCTCGGGAAGTATTTCAGTAAGGGGCTGATATTTTGTTATCTTAGGAAGGGTTAGATGTGTTTCTTTAAAATGGGACCAAAACCATTGATTGCTAGGAGAAATGACATTTCGCTCAAACTATTTTCAACGTACCGAAGGGTCTCGGTTTGCACAATCTTTCTCAGAAGTCTTCTTGCCCACACTCCCACGTTCTTCGTCGCTTCCTCGTTTCTGGCCTTGGGGGTTCTATTGACGATGGGACTGAGAGGTTTGAGATTAGTTGCGGGAGGATGGTGGAGTTCTTTTGAAGTGAGATGTCTCTCGCATGTCATGCGCGAGCACCACTCCTGTCGTGGGCGTCACTTAGGCGGCTCTTGCGTGTCTCTTGGAAGGAAGAGGGTGACACCGTGGACGAGGCCGTATTTCCCGTTGCGCGGTAACCGCTGTGTTGCTCTCCTTGCCGTTTGACCTTTTGATCTTGTCGTTTAGACTCCGATTTCCGTATTATTGCGCCGAATTATGAGTTATCTGAGGAGTGTTTGCGGCAAAAGTAGGTTGGAAAAGGTCAGGAATGAGTGGGTAATGAATGAATGTGGGTTAGATGCTCAAGTAGTGTACATGTATGAGAGGAGTGTGCTTCATTGGTTTGACCATGCTGAGAGAATGGATGAGGGTCAAATGACGAAACAGATATATATGAGTGAAATGAATGGTGCGAGAGGTAGAGGTAGGCCGAGAAAGTTGTGGTTGAATTTGGTTGAGGAAATTCTTAAGAGGAGGAATATTAGGAGTCTAAAAAACAGGAGGGCGTGTATGAAGCAGTCTATGGGGGTAAATGAGGCAAAAATGCTTTGCAAGGGTAGGTCAGTATGGAGGAAATTATGGAAGTATAGTTAAGTGTACAAATATGTATTTATGGGCGAAACTTTGTGTGTACTGTGCCTACCCCGGAAGGGAACGGCGTGATTGGTATGCATGTATGTGTGTAATTATGGCAGTGGAAGGAGGCTGGTGGAGAATTTTGATCGTTCGAGAAGCGTGTGTTGCTTGGTTTGAGGGTAGCGGTTGTGAGTGAGAAATCCATTTTTTAAGTGTGGTAGGAGCGGTTTTTGTCAATGCAATTCTTTGCGTCACACTTTGCACACGTGTGCATAAAAGGAGTATGCATTGGTGCACTTCTATACTATTACTCCCAGGGACACTCCTCAGGGCCACTCCTCCACGAACCCATTGTGTCTCAGGGCGTTCTAATCCATCTGTTTCTTCTTTTTTTCATCGTGTTCCACATGGTCCTTTCCTCTTCTACCTTTTTGTACTTTTCGTCATTTATTACTTTGTCCGTCCATTTTATCTTCAGCATTCTCCTCCAGCACCAGGTTACGAAGGCTTCTAGTCTTTTCTGGTCAGCTTTTCCAATGGCCCGTGCTTCCGATCCATATCGATCCGTAAGTGCCACGCTCCACACGAATGTTTTCACACACTGTTAGTATTAGATTGATGATTGCTCTCGTTTTTCCGTTTGCGCTGAGTTCTTCCGAGGCATTAATAACTATATTTTCATAAGTTTCACAGATTCAGTCGTTGTATAGTGGAAGTTTGCCAAAACAAGGAACAACAATCACACTTTTCGCAATTCCTCAGACCTTAAAGACCTTATTTAGCGTGATGGTCTTGTTCCAGATGATGGCTCCGCGAGTCAGAACGCATTGTACAATATGATAAGAATATGTAGAAAAGTGCGATTTTTATTTTTTAATACTAGTATGGTTTCATACTTTTACCGCTGAACACCGTAATCCCATTCCTACTGTATTTGGCCAAGAGTTTTGCTTATCCTGTACTGCCCAAATTTCACTGTCATGAAGTAAGGTTGAGAGGAGAACAATTTTTTTGCACAAGCGATTTTGTTTCTTGAAACAAAAACTTTTTCGTGGCATTATCCTATTTCATTGCCTCTGGCGTTCGTTGCAGCAGTCTTAAGCCGTTTGCTGTCTTTATCATCGTTGTTTAAGCATTAAAGTCGTCGACTATTTTTTGAGGCATAAGCTTTAAAAAATGTTAAAATGCTTTAAAATTACTCGATTTAACTCTACGTGGTTGCTTAAACCCACGGAAAGCCATGCGAAACTTCGTTTACTAGATGGAGAGTCAACGTGGCGAAATTACCGGGAAAGATTGGCGCATTGATGACTTCGCACTGAAAACCTACGGAGGGAAATTGTCGGCGATATTTTGTATGTATGTATGTAATGCGAGATTTCCAACTTACCGATTCCGGATTAAGCTCGTCCCCGAGCTTTGCTGTGCTTAATATTTTCGAGTGAGTTCGCTTGAATTTTCCCTGTTCAACTTTCAGTGCGAAAGCTTTCACATTAATTGGTGCTCTTGAACTCGGTGATACTTATTCATGGGTTGACGTGGTATTTGTATTTCGCCAACTTATAGGCTCCCCTTCCGTTTCGCGAGCCTGGTTTGTATTCATTATTCACCCGAATAAGATCGAGCGAAGTCGAGTTTCGTATTTTTTATCTGGGCAGAAGAGACAAACTTGTTGAGTAAATTATGTGACCCGACAGGCCTTCAAAAATTGTTAGAGGAAGGAGCTAGAAATGGGTTTAATTAACTCGGTAGAGTCCGTAAATAAGGCAAATTTTGAGAGCTGCCAAAGATAAGACATTGGTCCGGTTTCAGAAATTCATGTTTATATTAACCGCCAGATGATATTGCATCAAATTAACTGGAGATTTTTTTATTTTTTATTTTCGGCGAGTTTTCTGTTCAGAATTGTCTTTTGTCAATGCTCAAAGTATTAGCCGTTGTGGGAGAAAAATACTGTTGATCAGCCGTCCCCAACCTGGTGCCTCATAGCCCGTCTATTCCTATATATTGTACCCTGCTAGACGCCACAGTAATGTGTGGCAGGGTGTGTTAGGACACCATATATGAAAAGGAGAGGTTTGGTAAAAGGAGGGGTAGAGAGTGGAGGCAAATTGTATTTTTACGATCCGTCCTATGTCCTTCTTAGGCCGTTTTAGTGGTAGTTATCAGTGGTGCGTAGAAAAAAGGAAATTTTACACCTATCTGTGCGGCAGTAAATATCTCTCCAGCTGCCTATAATTGCAGGGTAATATGTATATTTAGATGTTTAGAGCGTGGGGTCAAAGCAATATCCTCCGTTCCGTATTAAACTTCTAACTAAATGTTTCATTTCTTTGGGGTATCTAAATTTATTTAAAGTAACCAATACTTAGCCTGCTGCCTCCTCAGGGTCTTTAATGGCTCCCAACCAATAGGAATACATCATCATCATTGGCCGCAGAATAGGCTGAGCTCTTTCTATTTACTTTTCTCTTTATTTGGCCCGTGAATTTATTCGTGGGTCTTCCTCTTGGGACTTTTCCATTTATTTACCTTAAAATTCAAAACTTATGAGGCAGCAATCTCAGCAGAAGGCATTGATGGCGCAGATCAAGGAGATCGGACCGATATCAGCAGCCACAGCTTCGAGCGGATGTGAAGTTTACGGAATCGGCCGGAGTACTGCGGTGTGGAAGGCAACGAGGAAACCACCACATGGTCTCCCTAGAAGATGCACCCCTGCATCCTAAGGAATGTATTTAACGGTCAAAATGACGTCAGTTGTCGTGCGCCTATGTGAACGATCGACCAATTATAATTATTCCCCAGCTATAAAGTCTGTGCGCCTATGTGAACGATCGACCAATTATTCTCCAGCTATAAAGTCTGTAAAAACATCCGTGTGGAGTGTGGAATTCTATGGATCGGAAGCATTGATCGTTGGTAAACCTGACCAGAACAGACTAGAAGTCTTCGAAACCTGGTGCTGGAGGAGGATGCTGAAGATAAAATGGACAGACAGAATAAGAAATGATGAAGTTTACAGAAGAGTAGGAGATGATAGGACCATATGGAACACCATAGAGAAAAGAAGAACCGGATGGATTGGACACAACCTGAGGTCCAATAGATTTGTGAAGAACATAAGTGAATGTAAACTAGGGGGAAAAAGTCCCCAGAGGAAGACCCATGAATAATTTCATGGACCAAATAAAGAGGAAAATGTATAGGATGAGATACCAGGAGGGAAGGGAACTAGCAATAGATAGGAAAGGGTGGAGGTCTGCAGTCAACCAATCTTAGGATTGAACGACCGGTGATGATAATGAAGTCGTTGTTTTTCGTCGTCGGTTGACCTCTCCGAATTAACGTGATCCCTTGCGAAATCATCTCTGATAAAGCTGTTACAGATGCGGACGGATGCGCAGAACGTAGCGTCGCAGAGAGTGGGTTCGCTCAGAGGAAGGCGTTGATAGGGAAGGGACGGGAATGTAAGGTGAGGAGTGGGAGTGAAAGAGACTGGAAAGCCTTTGTCTCTCGCTACTTGACGCAGTTAGAGACCTAATTCAATAATAGTTCATTTCTGAAATTAAATTGCAAAGCATTGTATGAAGAAATGCAATTCGATGTAATGTAATGGTTAGAAAATGCATATATTTTTTCGCCTCAGCGCGGATTTTTTTTCCTGAAGAGGCTACCTATATCTTTAACCTGTAAGGAGGTTATTTTAATGTACTAATGTCTTTGGAGGCATTTAAAAATGACTTGCACTCCAAAATGCTATCCGTTTCTTGATATTTAGGTCGGGATCTAGTATAATCTGAGCCGTTCTAGAAGGCTAATCGCGGTCATTGCACTTGTATTTCCGACGAAGCGGTATTTTCACTTACTTTGTTGCTCATGCGTTAAGTTTTAAATTGACTAATGAATGGCAGCAGTTGAGCAAAACATCTGCCGATGCAATTTCATCTGGTATTGATTTCACCGCCTGAATTTTTATTAGTATCCGAATGGAGCGATAGATGGCGTTGATCTCAAAAAGGGAAGATCGAGTAGCAACGGTATGAGTTAATGTGGCTGGTTGAAAGCTACCAAATCCTACTGAGAGCGTGTAGATAACTGCCCCCGCATCAGTGATGAGTTCAATTAGCTCAGCGAGTATAATGATTCATATGCTTTTTACACCCTGTTGGTTCTATATCAAACGATACTGGAAAGCTTTCATGCTAGCGATTACCCTCGAACTTTGTGATCTAGTATCAAGGGATATACAAGCTTTAACCGGTGAAATGCTGCTTTACCTCAGAACTTTGAGTGTTGCGCGCGTTTGATGCGGATCAGTTGGAGAAGTGAACAAAGACGCACTGCTACACCACTCGACATACAGTGGACAAGTTTTTAGACAAGAGAGCCTACGGTACCCAAATCGTCCACTGCATCTGCATCCAGCTTTTGCAATGGCTGAAATGTAGTTAATAATTGTCTTTACTCAATGTAACCTCCCTAATATGCTTATGTTTGATCTTAGAGGCAAAACACTAACAGAGGCTTATGCTTCATTAATTTGTCGATGCGGAAGCGTGGAAGTGTGCGAAAACTACTAATGCAGGGAGAGGAAGTGTACTGCACGACTATTTTGCTGTTGTTTTCACTTCATTTGTGGAGGACAGTGGGATATAGCGACGGCCAGATAGGTGAAAGGAAAGAAAGAGAGTTCGATAATGTCGCCGGTCGATGTATTTCGTGGAAGTCTTCAGGTAGATTGACGTATTTACATAGAGGTCACCTTCACCTTTGCCGTTGTTGGGTGACGACAGTCGAATGGGAAGCCGGCGTTAGATAAGCTTCTACGTTTGGCCGCGTCGACTTTTTAGCCTCGTTGATGTTTTCGGGCACCATTTTTGAAGTGGAACTTCTGATGGATGAGCGCGAAGGCCTGGCGACACCGACTATCGAGTCTTTGCGCGGTTACGTTGATACGAGCGCTTACAATTAATTAACAATGCTGTCAATAAATGTAATCGCTCGTTACTGTGCGGTTATGACTCCACTGCTTACAAATAAGGCGATTGCTTTCGTAATACTGAATCCATAATATTACACGAAATAGTCCTAACGAGATTTTAAGCCTGAATCACACGATAATTTTTCACTTAAAATTTGGGGATCTCGACGATGGTAGTTCAAATGATGGCTCAATAACTCCATCATTTTGAGGTATATTGGCAACGATAAGGGATCTCTATCCTATTTTTCCATCATTCTGACGGTCCCCATTGCCATCCAAGGACACGTACGTGAATTCCATCGGCAGCTAATGAGAGCGCACGGCAGCAAATTCGAATGGTGATGCAATCGGAATTCGCTAATGAGCTTTGATCCGAAGCATAATTATTAGGATATTAATAAACAACTACGGTAGAACTACGGAAAGCGCGGAAGTGACCAAAGTATAGTGAAAACGTCTCGTCCTGTGTTTAATGTAGTTGAGAGAGCATATAGCTCCCTAGAAAAAATGTTGAGACACCACTTTGACTGAACAAAACTGAAGAGAATGTCAATTCCGGTTCATTAATAAGAGAATGGTAATTGGTATATTGCATATTTATTTGTTACGAATTTAATACTTTAAGGTACTATTGCTGATTAGTTGCAAAGAATCTCAATAAAGGTTAAGTTAGTTTGAGAGAAATATCATTTCATCCAAATTCAATCCAAAATCAAAATCAATGAATTTGGTCTCATTTTAAAGAAAAATATCTCACCCTTCCAATGATACCAAAATATCAGCCCCTTACCGAACTACTTCGCGAGATTTTTGACGCAAAATACCAGCCCTTTCACATGGGAAATGGTACGTGTATGCACTCCTGAGAGACCTTATTTAAACAAAATAAGGAATTTCTACCACCAAGATCCCTTCGAAAACTTGTGTGTAGTTCGTGTGTTTTGTCATCTATTTTTGAAAATAAATCAGTGTGTCACCGCAGTAATTTCTTCAGGGTCAATAAAAACCTCCCGTTGTGAAGAAGTTTTAAACGTACCGCACGGAAAAAATGAATCGAGCTGAAGTATTGTACTGATATTTTTATTTAATTACTTAGAAATTAAGTCATATTAAAGTTTGTCATTGCACCATTCATAATGCAATATTTAATTTATGCTACCTATAGCTGATGAAATTGAAGCGTGAAATTGGGATATGGTCTCCATTATGACTCGGTAAATACTTCGCTCAAAATACCATAACTCAATTATATAAATCATGTTGAGAATAGAGGAATAAAAACCTTGTGTGCGGAAAAAAATGATGCTCCCTGCTAAGTCGCAAATGATCGTGTGATACAGAAAATTATGTCTTAAGCTATCTTTTCCCTATTGTTTGAGTGATTTATAAAAGCGTCTCGTAGTTGATCCTAGACAAGGGACGGAAAAAATGACCGTATGATTCAGCCCTTAAGCAGTAATCGTTTGAATAGGAATAGGGTGAAAATTAATTCAATATCTTCTATTTTTTTAAGTACATAAAACTATGTATATACTTCCATCCGCAAGTCCAATCCGTACTGTGTTCCACTTCTGCCGTCCCGCGACGGCAAGACGTTTTACATTTTATTCTCATTAATCTCAGCTGCAGTTTTGTCTCGCGACCTCGTTTTCTTTTAATTCTACCGACCTTCAACTAAGTATGGGAAATTAAATTAAAGATATTTCACTTTCTTACGGTATGTGATCCTGGCTCCATATAAGTTTCACCTCGAAGAGCATCTAAGGCACATTCATAAAAACTGTATATGAGACATTAATAGGTATTTATTGCGTCTTTATAAAAAGGAACATGAAAGAATAATTATATTTACATACCCGATACGTGGGCAACTTGGAAGGTGTTCGCTTTTGATGTGTGCCATCGTGGAATAAGTGAAAATAACTGCCAGATTAAACTGCCTAATAACTGCCAGAAATAAATCCCAGATTAAGCGTAAAGTAATGTCATCGGTATACACAATCGAGTGGGATGTTTTGTTTTTGTTTTGTTTTTATGGTTTTTAATGTTTACCCGACATACAAATATAATTAGAGTAAACAATGAACAATAGAACAAAGATATAAATATTATTAGCATTGGTCATAGCTGGTCAAATAAAATCAAATGGTTAAATACATGTATACATTAGGGTAGACCGGGGCATATTTCGATCATTTTAACATCATTGCGTCATGGACAGAGTTTAAACAATTTGAAGAACTATTGGTTTACGCCGACTTTTAGCTTAGCCTTTGCTCAAAACATTGCGACGAGAAAAATTTAATAAGTTAATAAACCTTGGGAGATAGAGCACAGTAAGTGACGTAACACAAAATGTTGAAATGTCAAAAATGACGGGGCTATTCTGATCACTCACGGGGCTATTCTGATCATTTTAGTTTTTACACATATAGCCAAATATTTTATCATATATTTATTATTTGGCTTAAGGAGAAAACAATGAGAGTAAATTAACTCAAAATGGTGCTAATTGTTTTATTTAATTGAAGGTCGTTACTATATTTGTTGTGTGTAATACACAATGTTGTAATGGAGAAATTTTACAGCATTCACTATTAACATTGATTACATAAAATGTCATCATATTTCTACCTATTTTAGATTGAATGTGAAAATTTAATTGATTCAACAGCGTGCCATATTCTCCTGTATTTATTACGTCATGTAGTAAAAGATCATTCAATATTCTCCGATATGATAATTCATGGAAATTAAAAATTTCCAATAAGTCCTCGTATTTTATCTGATTCTCCATGATGGGATAAACGTAATACCGAATATAATACATACACCCTAAAAAACCTTTTTTGAATTCTCTCAATAATTTCACTGTACTTTTCGAATAAGGATTCCAACATAGTATATGTGGTACATTTTTGGTATATATGTGTGGTACATATACTATATTGTTGCATATAAAAGTCACGAAAATTTAAAATTGTCTGAAAAAGAATTATAAATTTTAACAGGAAAACGTCTTTCCCTATTGAGGATTCTGGAAGCTGAAGAGAATGTTAGTTGAGCGCCCTGAGTAATTCAAAGCGAAGGTCATTTGAAAAGGATACGCGACCTTTCAATCGTCCAAGTTGCCGGGCTCTTCTCCCCGTACCTCGACTCATCTCAGCCGTCGCAAGCAATCAAAAGAGTTCTGATTATTTTGCCCGGGCCGCTAAGTCTTTTTTCTCAGCTTCCTCCTTGGAATTCCGGGATGACGCATTGATTCGGGTTCTCGCGACTCTTGCCTGGACCACTCCATCTTCGTCCGTCTCTGTATCTTCTCGCCCTGCTATATGTGCCGTTCCATTAATGGTAAAATTCCCTCCATAAAATATCTTATGCTACTGTTAATGCAATTTATGCCCATTCTTACGAAGTAGTACTGACAGCTAAGTCTGGTGCGAAGATGTGGTAGAGGAAGGCCTCAAATAAATGAGCGATGGTGGCCGTCAACTTTTTTATCCCCTTTAGAGACGTGGAGAGATGAAAAATTATCAATCTAGGAGAAGTTTTTTGGACGTTATATGAATATGTTCATAACTGTTAAATTCGTAACCGGCAAGATAATTCAAAAATGCATTCGTACTCACCCAACGAAAATTCACGACTTTTGCCGTCAGAGGTGCCATATTGAATCCATTTTACTGAACAGGGGTTGACGAGGACTACTGAGAGGTGGGATGTACTCACGCTTTGACCTGAATTGGTCCGAATTGACCCTCCATGGGTCCGGTGATCCCCGCCTCGAGGACGTACTCCGGCAGACCACACGGCGTCAACCCGTAAAGTGAGTCAGAGAGACACCTCATCCCAAATATTTGGGCAACGGGCTCTCTCGGTTCACAGAGATGTGTGGTAGGTATTTCGCGAAAGCGAAGCCGACGGTCACTCGTCTCTGTTGTTTGGGGTAACCGAACTAATACGAGCACTTCGGGGAGGAAGAGGCCCAATAGAGGTCCTTTTGATCTCTATCCGCCTCATTAGTGTCGGCCTCGAAGTGGCTGCGGTTCCGCTAACCTTCCCTACCCATCCTTTCCTTCCACCTCTTCCTAGCCCCGGTCATAAGCGAAAGCTTGATACCAGGGCGGAAGTTGTAATCCTGCGGCGTGAGCCGAATCACCTGATGCAGCAAATAGGGTAGACGGGGAGTATTAAGGTGACGGGACCCACATTTTGACCATAATTGGTCCGGCGAGGCCCCGATCCGATGATGTACTCCGGCAGACCACTCGACGTCTACCCATAAAGGGAGCCGGAGGACACCCTATCCCAAGAATTTGGGCAATGGGCTTTGCCGGTTCTCAACAGATGTGTGGGAAGTTTTCGCTCAAGCGAGACTGGAGGTGACTCGTCTAACGTTGTTGGGGGAACCCAATAGCTACGAGGACTAGGGGGAGGTGGGGACCCGTTGTCGTCCATTTGACGGCATTCCGCCTCATGGTGTTGGCCCCCACTAGCGGGCCAACACCATGAGGCGGATACTATGTTGGAATCCTTATTCGAAAAGTACAGTGAAATTATTGAGAGAATTCAAAAAAAGGTTTTTTAAGGTATATGTATTATATTCGGTATTACGTTTATCCCATCATGGAGAATCAGATAAAATACGAGGACTTATTGGAAATATTTAATTTCCATAAATTATCATATCGGAGAATATTGAATGATCTTTTATTATATGATGAAATAAATGAAGGAGAATATAGCACGCTGTTGAATCAATTAAATTTTCACATCCAATCTAAAATAGGTAGAAGTATGATGACATTTTATGTAATCAATGTTAATAGTAAATGCTGTAAAATTTCTCCCATTATAAGATTGTGTATTACATACAACACATATTGTAACGACCTTAATATGTATAAAGAGAGAAACAAATTTTCAAAAGAGGTAATTTGAAAAATAGCGAATTCAAGAGTAGGTTTTTAACCCGCGGGGTGACCCGAAACGCCTGATGCAGCAAATAGATATGATTCGTCGTCATTTTATGGCCATGTTTTGTTACTTTCTAATTATACACGGAAGAAAGAAGGAAAATGCCACTGAGCATTAATATTTAGGTGAGATCGAGAAAAAGACTTTTAGTGTGGTTTCCGTAAAATTTTACCCACGAATTAGACACTCAAAAGTGGCAAAGCGTGCATAATTCGATACGTATCAACAAAATGCCTCTTCCGCATTTACCCTGAGCCATTTTTTCACGGATTTTAAGGCATAAGTGAACAATCTACATCTACATACTACCCTGCGAGCCGCCGCATGGGTGTACGGCAGGGGGTGGTAGGACACTAACCATGTAAAGATGGAAGGTTTTGGGGGGTGAAATGGTAACAGTATTATGGGAGTGTATTTAGAGGAGCTCAGTGTTTACTGTGATCGCTTATAATTGTGCGGAAAGAACGAGTTTTTGTATCTGTCTGGTCGGCAATGTATCTCTCTTATTTTATCGCTTCTGTCAGACCTAGAGATGTAGTGAGGCGTCATGATAATATTTTCTGTGTCGCTCTGAAAAATATCAGTTCTGAATTTCTGAAGCAGCCTAAGCCTAGCGTGTAGACTCTGAGTCTCTTGGGGCTCCCACCTTAGTCCCTCTAAAATTTGTGAAACACTGTATGTTCGCGCGTAGCAGTTTTTAACGAAGCTTGCTGCTTTTCTTTGTATTTTATTAATTTTTTTGGTAAAATCTTTATGACCAGGGTCCCAAACGCTCTCGGCGTATTCTAGGTGTGGCCTTACCAGAGCTAAGTAGCATATATCTTTGACTTTTTATCGGAAGATCTTCCTATTATACGCTCAACAAAACCTAGTTTTTAAATGCTGTGCCGCACATGTTTTGTATACGTGTGCTCCCCGCGATGCATCAGAAGTTAAGGTAATTCCAAGATATTTTACTGTATTTGAAGGTTTTATGTTTGCTCCACCGACAGTGTAGGTATGGCAATGTATTTTGCGGACAGTAGGTAGAATATTACACACTATTGACCCACCATACGAAGACTTCTCCTGAGCAGTCTCATGTTACGCTTGTGCAAAGGCACATTACGTTTTCCATCGTAGGTTTCTCAAGTACCGCTTGTTCGCTTGCGTTACCCCTCTTCAAATAGAAAAAAAAATTGGCACTCTTAAAATCATCAATGCTTAAGTGGGGGGGGGGGGTAAGTTTACAATATGTATAAAGGAAAAGAATGGTTGACATAGAAGGGAGAGTTATGTGTCATTTGTTTTTTCAGCCCTGTATAGCTCCGGCCGGTGTTCACGCAAAGTTGAGTGCTAGTCCAAAGTCTGAGATCATGGCGTCTTTGCCTGAATCTTGAGTATGAAAGGGAGGAATTGAAAGCCGCAACGTGCAAACTGCAGTGCGACCGTCCGATCGCTGTCACAGTTTGCCGCGGTCGTCCTCCGGTTCTCATCCGCTTGAGGGCCATATTCCGCCGCAGTTTTTGGTGCCCCCAGGGTCGTTGCGTAACCGATGGAGGTCGTTTTCCGTTTCCGCGTAACCTCCATATCGGTTTCCTGGCAAGGCGATAAAATGCAGGGTTTGATACTGCCCGCCTTAATGGAGCTAATGGGAAATGTTTGGCCCCTCTTTATTGCCGCGCCTTCACTGTGGGAGCGCTTGAAGTGCTATGAGAATTTTGGTGAAAATCTTCCCGCCCCTGAAAGAAACGTGCGGTGCGTAATGTTCGCTTCGTTAAAGACTGCTGCGAGCGAACAGGGAGTGTCACACTGCTGATGGAAGGACTAGGTTGGGAACCATTAAAAACTCGGAGGCTTTACACTTGGCTGAGATTACTAGAGAAATTCAGATCAGGCGTCTTTCAGTGCGACACGGAGGATGTTATTTTTAACCCCTAGGTTTGTCTCCGTAGGCGATGGAAACGACATAATAAGAGGGATATCCTGCCTATCAGATTGGTACAAGAATGCCTTCTCTTCATGCATTATTAGTGATTAAAATTAAACTAGCGTGGCAATAATATGATACATAGTTAGCGTACAATTCACCCTAGTCCTCTCTCGTCTTCTTTTCCCTACTCCTCCCCATTTCCTTGGCTGGTGTCCTAATACCCCCAGCCATACGCCTCTGCGGTGGCTCGAAGGGTATGAAGACGTAGGTAAATATATCTTACGACGCATAATACTAACATGTCTTTCGTTGCATATTATCATTATGTCTTACATTGCATGCGTCATATGTTTTTATTATTATTGCTAAATACATAAGAGATGTGAATACCAGGAATTTTGGTACACGAAATTAAAATATGCGAAGAGCTTATTCTACGTATGAATAAATAATGACAATGCCAATATGTTTTAATCCACAGAGTTTTTTTGGTACAACTAGTTTCAAAGCTAATGCGTCATCTACATGTAGCAGGAAAAGAGATATCTGAGGATGACGCAGTAGCGTTGAAACTAGTTGTACCAATAATAAACTCTGTGGATTTAAACATAGTTGGTATTGTCATTATTTATTCAATAATGGACTTCCACAAGGTTACGACTGAAAGGATTGACTGATCTGCGTATCTTGTATATCGCGTGAAATTTGTTCAATGACCCTGATTGAATGCATGGATTGTATATTGTGGGGCAGTTCGATTTAGGCTTTCGCTGCGCCATGAGACGCTAACCTCAGTCCGCCCTTATCTTTCTCTTCTTTGAGAAACTGGCGTCATCCGGCTTCATTAGCTTGCTTAATTTCATATTTTATTTATATCAGCGGTTTTGTGATTAAAGCTCTTAGTTATCTTACCTTATCTAAAAGGTTTTATTTTAATACTGAGAGGAGGTATCCGCTGAAACTCAGCAGGAAAAGAGAAGAATCAAAACAGTGATATAGGGTTCAAAGAAACCTTCCAATATGACTCGAACAAAGCATGTATAAACCTTTCCCACAGTCATCATTCGTACATTGAGTGAGGGTTTTGGGTGAAGACTTAACAAAACCGAAACCGTTTATTAAGTTTCATATCGCTTCTTTGCTTGATGCCTGAGAGGTTTCAGGAATAATTTCTCATTTTAAGCAATGAAAAGGTTGCCTAAGAAGTACCATTTTCTATTTATGAAATAGGGGAAAAATAGATGATTTAAAGGGCACCTTATTATGCGTTGGAACGCGTCTTTCAAGCTGTAATGGAAGTGTTGTATGAATTATATTTATACTTCTCCAGTATACAAGTATGTAATGACTAAAGTTTTCGGCGTGGTTATCGCAGTTAAGACCATATTGTATCACAGATCTGTTTCTTTCGAGTATTCTACTCGTATGTAATGACTAAAGTTTTCGGCGTGGTTATCGCAGTTAAGACCATATTGTATCACAGATCTGTTTCTTTCGAGTATTCTACTCGGCGTGACACCTTGGTATTTGTTCGATTTATGGCGAAATATGTCTCGTGCCAAAAGGCTACGTGTTGAAATGGCTTTGGATAGTACAAATCAATTCTGTATGATACAATTACTTTTCTTTTTTTATCTTTAGATATCACTATCAGGGGCGATCCCAGGGGGGAAAAAAGGGGATAATTCCCCTCCCCCCCCGAAAATGTTTGGTTTTACAAAACAGTTTTGACAGACGTAGTTATCAAATACAACATTAAAGCACTCCGATCACTGATCTGAAAAGAAAATAGTTATTATTATGCCTATCATTATATTGATTTAATGACGTAACGAGTTTTTGTTAGTTTGACTGAAAATTGCCATAATTTAATGGTAGTCTCAACCCCCCCCCCCCCTTGAAATAAATTCCTGAAATCGCCCCTGATCACTATTGAATTCTAGTAGGCAAAGCTTCACGCAATACTCATCCTAAGTGAACAATGCTCTAACCACTCTTAAGCGGATTAAGGTGGGAACCCCTAGAGACTCGGAGGCTACACGCTGGGCTTAGCTTTATTTATAAAATTCAGAACTGGCGTGTTGCAGAGCGACACAAAATAATATCATGACGCCTCACTACATCTCTAGGTCTGACAGAAGCGATAAAATTAGAGAGACTTATTGCCGAACAGATGGGTTGACGAGGACTACTGAGAGAAGAGATGTACCCACGCTTTGACCAGAATTGGTCCGAATTGACCCTTCATGGGTCCGGTGGTCCCTGTCTCGAGGACGTACTCCGGCAGACCGCACGGCGTCAACCCTGAAAGGGAGCCAGGGAGATACCTAATCCCAATATTTGGGCAACGGGCTCTTCCGGCTCTCAACGATGTGCGGTAGGTTTTTCGCGAAAGCGAGACCGACGGGTACTCGTCTCAGTCGTTTGGGTAACCAAACTGATACGAGCACTTCGGGGGGCGGAGGCCCAATTGAGGTCCTTTTGACCTCAATCCACCTCATTGGTGTCGGCCTCGAAGGGGCTGTTGGTTTCTCTAACCTTCCCTTCCCATTCCTTTCCTTCCCACTGCTTCCTCACTCGGAGATAAGCTGGTAGCTTGAGTCCGAGGTGGAGGTTGTAATCCTGCGGCGAAGCCGAAACACCTGCCGAACAGATAGATACAACAACTCGATCTTCCCGCGCGAGATAAGCGACCACAATAAAATCTGAGCTCCACTAAATACACTCCCTGACCACGTGTTGAAATGGCTTTCGATTGCGACAAATCGATTCTGTATGATGCAGTTATTTTTCTTATTTATCTTTAGATATCGCTATTGAGGTCAAGTATGCACAGTTTAACGAAGTTGTCATCGTAAGTGAAAATCCTACACTGCAACCACTAATATGGACATTAAGGTGGGAGCCCCTTAGACTCGAAGGCTACACGCTAGGCTTAGTTTGCTTAAGAAATTCAGAACTTGCGTGTTCAGAGCGACACATAATATTTTCATGACGCCTCACTACATCTCTAGGTCTGACAGAAGCGATAAAATGAGAGAGATACATTGCCGAACAGATAGGAACAAAAACTCGTTCTGTCAGCGCAATTATAAGCGAGCACAGTAAACACTGAGCTCCTCTAAGTGCACTCCCATAATACACGTCACCATTTCACCTCTCAATACCTTATCCCTTACTCTTTACACTGCTGGTGTCCTAACACCACCTGCCTCACGCCCATGCGGCAGCTCGCAAAGTAGTAAGTAGATGAAGCTTTCCTTGTTCGCCAGCACTGTCGTACTGTAGTATTGTATCCAGTCTTTTCTTTAATATGTACAATTCCTTATAGCGGCAAAGACTGCCATGCCTGGACGGTAGTAATTGTGATACTTCTCGGTTTATTTCAATATTCCTGGGACGTTTATATCCGGTAGGCTTCGATGAGCTCTTTTTTCATTCAGGAGACTATATGCAAGTGGGCATCTCTGCTGCGGACCTTATATAGTCTTGCTTTCTTTTACTCGTGAATGGCCGGATGCAAGAACGTTTAGTTAAGGAATCAATAGTTATGAGATCTATGAAGTTATAGAATTCATTAAAAATATTCGGGTTGCAGGAACACTTTTCGGAAATTTAGACATATTGCAAGCATTTATCAAATATACTCCCTTTGTATATAATAGTTACGTAACTTATATACCAATAGTTAATATCCTCGAATATTTGATCTAATCTCCTACCGCCGGATAAAATTTATGAAAGGTTAGCGTATGAATAATTTCTAGTGCACAGAAAAATTAGTCAGTAAGAGTAAATTAACTGGTCATTTGTCTCAATAAATTATTTTATCTATTAATTAAGTCTTAAAGCGGTTCATTGCGCATCTGTCATCTTGGCTACTTCTGGAACTCATAACTCCATGCCATAAGTTATGAAATCAATAAACTTATCTAATGTTTCTGCAACACTTATTGAATGGTTTCCATGGCTTATGGGTTCCATAACTTTATAGAGTACGTATGTGTGGTTCCTGTAACTCGCCAATTGACTGGATTTTGTCTTTCGAAATATTTTGGAATCGGTCTTTAAGAGTGAGAAGGAGTAAGCACGGTTGCCAAAATTTCACACCACACCGCCTCGGGTAGGAGGCATAACTCATCGAACACCTCGTCACAATCTGACTACAGTGGTCTTCGGATCACCCGATTTCTTTCGAAACTTCGAGGAAAGCATTAATCCCCCACGGATTGCTGACAGCTGTCGCCGTTTCCTCTTGATATATTCTTGCAAACGCAATAGGTGTGTCGTAGATTTTGAATATTTAGATTTTGTGTGTAAGTACATTTGTGATTAGGTTTAGTGTTTTTCAAGGCTTTTTTTCCCTTCCCTTGGACTACAGTCTTGACGTGGTGAAAGGGCTTGCGTGTTCGAATGACCCTTAAAGCTGGACTGTCAGAATCAATTACTATTTCTCCTGGTAGCGCCACCCATGTCAGATATGTCGAAGAGTAGGAGCCAGATGGAAGGGAGTTCTCGCGATGGTGTCACTTGAAGAATACGGTTGGGAATTGGGGGTAGGGAGCCATCCCAGCGAAACTACCCTGAATGTGAAAGTTATATTTTTTTTAAAGAATAGAATTATGGCGACTACGGAACCTACCGCGCCTCTCGCTGGGGCGGTTGTCGGGCCCGGCGGCGGAGGTAATGCCTCCGCGGTTGTCATCACTCGAAATCCTTGCACAGTAATTTCATCCGAGGATACAAGAACGATGAGGCAAAGAAAAAAAGGTGAGGAGGAAAGCGGCAGTAAAACTTGGAACCTAGAACTTAAGGACAAAGATGGGAGCTTGAAAGCTGGGAAATATTTAATTGGCATTGGAGAAAAGGAAACAAGTGATATAACTCTTGCCCGAAAATGATTTTAAACATTCTGAAAGCAGTTCGATTTTCAGCACTGAAGTAAGTGCCTTGCTCAAGGACCATTGGACGCCAGTAGTTATGTGTTCATCGCTGAAAAATATATCAGTAGAGGAATCATTTTGGTCGATTGCTATCGATCGATATCGATGGTCGAGAAACCCCGCCATTATTGTGTCACCCCTCATCATTATCCTTGCGGTGGAGTGCTCACAGCCCGACGGAAGTGACCTTTGTATGCATGCTCTTCGAAGCAGTTCTCTGAGAATCCCTCCCCATTGATTCAGCCGTGGGCTTGCTTTGTGTTCGATTGCCAGCCTCTCTCGCACAAAGCAATCTCTCTGGCCGGCCCAGGATGGATGGGTAAAGCCGTGGTGGGCAAGGTATGCTGGTTTAGCATTGTGCTATTCATGAAAGTGTTCCCTTTCCGGCTGACTGCTGTATCTCCAATAGTGTTAGGCCACTACTCTCAACAATATTGGTTGTTGTTTTATTCAGAGGAATGATAGATTCTGAGTTGACTGACCTAGACTCTTTCCTATTCTTGTGCCTTGGTTTCTCTAGATTAATAAATGTGATCTTCTAATGTTGTGCGTGAAAAATACCACGTAAGAAATCCCAGTGAAATATATAATTTACACATTCCATTGAATTTCATTCCTCCAATCATGGTAGAGTAACATAATTTTTTGGCATCAAAAATTTGTTACTTGAAGATGAAAGATCTGAGGTTTTCCCGGCGTATCTTGGATAAATGTTGCTCGGGTATTCCACGGGATAAGCTGGTCCATGAATCCCGACGTTAAGGAGAACGGCTTGTTTTCCATCTTCAGGGGTTTTCAATTCCGTCTTCTCAATTTAGGCCGGTATATGCACCCACTCCGTTGGGTCAGGTGCCATCTGATTGGCATGCGCGTTTTCCCGCGTTCCCTGGCGTATATAAGGGTGTTGATGATTGGTCTCGAGGTATTACTTAATTGGAAACCAGCGTCTCTGTTGAGGTTTTTAGGTTGTAAACGGATCTCGATGGCTTCTTTGATAAGACGGTCTCAATAACCCTGCGTGCGGCTGAGAAGCTTGTGTCTCGATTGTGCGGCCAGTCTATCCAATGTCTATCTTTTCGCACTGATTAGAATTATTATCATTAACATCTTTACACGGCAGCTGACCTATTACCCTCACACGCCCATGCGGCGGCTCGCAGGGTATTATGTAGGTGTAGAACTAAACGCGTAGCAAGTTTAGCGCATTTGATAAGCAGTTGGTTTCTCAACTCTGAAATCATAGTGTTTTGTCCTAATAAGCTTGTTTCGCGAAGAAAATTATCTTTTTCCGTTGACTCTTTGAAATTTACCCCCATCATCTTCTAATATCCATTCGAAATTTTATCGCGTGATCAGAGTTTTGCAAACTGAAAATTCAGGTTTGAGGGAAACTTTAAAATAAATTCATTCAATTTTAAGGCGATACCGATAACGTCCGTGATTTAGCTTTCATCTGTACGCTCTAGGCTTATCGGTATAACTCACCGTACTTGCTTAGATTGACGTTATTTTTTAACATTGGACATTTTATTTGGTTTGCTACCGATGTAATCACTAGAAATAATCAACTGTTCTGGGTACGATTGATACTATCGGAACTGACTTTAATTCACGAAAGTTGTCTATGTTCATCTTTGGAACGTGAACTCTTTCTCAGGATTTTTATGTTGAAAGATATGGAATTTATTTTTAGGATTGTTAGAATTGTTTTAGGATTAGAAATTCATTTGATATTTTGTCCTTAAAGGAGTTGTCCCCGGTAAATTAGAAGAGGAGGTACATCCAAATGAATTTCATTTCATTTTGAGAATGCCATTATGATTAATTTAATGTTATTTGGGCACACTCAGATCGTTATGCTCAGTCAATAGGCTTTCATCAGTTCGAACTAAGCTGATGAAATGATATGAAGTGAAAAATGAAATTTATTATTCCGGGACAAGTGTGTCCCTTAGGAACATACATGATAATACATATCTTAGAGTCAACAAGTAGTACATGCAATAGGAAGATTTACATGATGCATCAATATCACAGAATCCGACATAATATTTAACAAGAAGGCAAATGTATGAATACACATAAAAAACATCTGATTTTGTACAGTGTAGCACAATATTTAATTCATTTGCAGTATTTAGTTCACTTGTAGTAAGCTGATCTGCGTGACTAAGGGTGCCTCCTAAGATAGGCGATTTGTTGGGGCATTCATATTGTTTGAAATATTTATCAAGGGATGCTGAATGCTCTATTAACCGGTCGATCACTTCTAGGGACGGGTTTACCCTAGCAAGGTCGTGCCGGGAGTTTTTTCCGTCGGATGTTAAATGACTCTGACGATATATTTGTCAGCAATTTGTGAATGCCGAGATAGAATGCCGCTTACACTGGCAATAGTACACCTCTAAATGCCGAAACTGTAAGACTTCTGCCGGCGGACTTGAAGAACCATTTACAACTGCGGTGTACGTCGGAAGTCGCTGGCTGCAGTTAATTTGTGATATCAGCATGCCGGTGTAAAATCAGTAGTGACAGTAGGTAAAGTGAACGTTATTTTTTGTTTAATTACTCCTGTGACCTTTGGAAGATTTAGATCTAATTGTTTTCAGGAGTATATTTGTGAAATTATGTGCTCATTCTTCCTCAGGATTTTTTTAAATGTATTAATTCTGTAATTTACCGATAAATTTAATTTACTACAACTACATTAATACAATGAATGGAAATAGTAAATTACTTGAATTTTGTATACCTCATGAACAATAACATGTTGTGTTGAGGTAGGTGGAAAAAATTCAACTGTAGGCAAACTTCAAATTCAAAAAAGTCAATCTTAAGGAGAGCACTCCGTACATACCATATTTCAACACATTACAATTTTTCGTAATAACAATCGTTACATTACAATTTTTCATAAAAAAGAATAGAACATAAACTGAAACAAATACATCTTGTGCTCTTTATTACATTATTTTAGCATTAAAATTTCCTGTTTGAAATATCACTCCACTGAATATTTCTGTAGTAGCCATTTCTTTTGTTTGTTACAGAAGGTATTTCTATTTGTACCAAGTTAAAAAAACATTGGGGCACAAAATTTGAACGTTAGGGAAACTCTTTATAGGGTCGCGGTTTTGCTATTAATTTTCTGGACTTTAACCGATCAGAAAACACTTCTAGGTTCCCTAATAATATGCCCAGATCTGGCATACAAAATACGCAAAACCCTAAAAGTATTCTTGTATTTTAACGGATAAGTTTGCAGGGTTTGAAATAATGGAAAAGATGGTTGAGACCTAACTGTACCCATTATATCTACATCTAATTATTTTTTTCTGAGCCATAATTGCTGGATTCAGTTTAGATTGGCAAGCACCACCCCAACAGCTTATCCCATATTGCTGCTTTGAATTAACAATCGAAAAATAAACTTCTCAAAACTGGGAGTGGGTAGACATCTTTCAATAAGTTAAGATTTCGTAATGCATATAGTATTTCAATTTTTCTATATGATTACATATAGAATAGGGAATTTTTGCGTAGAATTCCTTATCATTTATTCTCAGCCTGAGTTCTGGTTTTCTGTGACATACGCAGTTACCGATGCGCCGGGTGGAAATTCACCCGTGTAATTTGAGATGCTGGCCTGAAGGCCGTGTGTCTGTCCGTCGCTCGGTTGACTTAGGTATCAGTTGGCTCCACCGCGAACTACCGAGCCACATAATGCCCGATGTAATTCCGAGGAATCCGTGGGCGTGACCATTCCCTCGCTAAGGCTCACGGCGAGGAGAGGTGTGCCGTGTAAATACGCGTCCGTGCGTTTCACGAACGCACGGGCGGTTTACAAGTTTGTCCTTACCTTGAATACACCGCCAGCATCCCATCGCTTATGTAGGCTGCCTAATTGCCGGTTGCTAGGGCATTTGGATGTGGAAAAAATAGCTATGAGATCGATAAAATTATAGGTCTCATAAAAATATTCGAGTGCGGGAACACATCTACTAGTTAGATAACTTATTTACCAGTAGTGAATAGCTTCGAATATTCGATATAATCTTCTACCGTGGGCAAAATTTAGGAAAGTTTAGCCTCTGAATAATTGGTAGTGGACTTAATAATTAGTCAGTTGGAGTAAACATCAAAATAACTTTTAACTTGCAATTTAGTCTCCAAGTGGTTCGTTGCGCATCCGCCATCTTGGCTAATTGTGGAACTCATAACTCCATGCCATAAGTTATGAAACCAATAAATTTATCGAATGATTCTGCATCACTTATTGAATGGTTCCTATTGCTTGTGGGTCCCATAAGTTTATAGAATACGTATGTGTCGTTCTTGCAGTTGGCCATAACTCAACAGAATAGTAAGGAAATCCTCCTTATTGATTACTAGCTTAAGCTGCCACCTTCGGTAGCAGCTAAGCCTGCGTTTGTATTTTACTCTCAAATAAACGTTCGCTTTCTTTTCCCTTTTCATTATTTCTTCGCTTTTGAATAACCTGATTGCAAGTTGCCTAATTGAAACAGTTGCCCAATTTACATCTTTCGTCATCATAATTCAGCAAGCATTTTTAGCTTTACCACGTTTATTCTTTTCCTCATAGCTTTTATGCTACATCTTCGTTTAAACAGCAGAACGCAAATTCATTCGTTCGATCTCCACCTTTCCAAACTTCTTACCCCGCGTAACAACAATAACGGGCTGTTAAATAGTGTTTATATAACAACTTACACAAAACAACAACGGGTTTACTTTCAGTTTAAACAGCAACAACTTAGACGGGTGTAAAAAGAACTGTTTATCCGCGGTTTTTAGAAACAAGTGCCCTTCAAGTGCAAAATCTTGTTCGACTTTAAGTAAAATCTCTCTATGCCTAAATCATGTGTTGCTTGAGGTCGGTCACGTGCAACTTTGTGTGTGAAATTCCAAAAATCGTCCCCCTTACGGTTCAAAGCTAACACATGTACCAAAAAAAACTATAAACATCGACTCATTCGCTACATCTCAGGTATGCGCACAGCCATCGCCCAAATACAATAATGTAGATGAAAATTACTCCAATCGAAAAGAGAAAGTGTATCATAGCTATGGGAATTCCAGGGTTTGCAGCCGGTACGAACTCGAGAGATAGATCCAAGGCCAAATATGCCGATAGAAAATAAAATTTTCCGCGGAGCATTTTTTCCGCCACCATGCATGCGTCTGATAAAAGGAAAAATGACAAAATATTGGAAATACTCTGAGAAATCGGTTGAATAGGTCTTCCTTTCCGCGAACCATTAAGGACCTCCTCAGAAGCTGAGGAATCCCATTCATTAGCTGTAGGGCATACTTTATTATGGGAAACTACTTGATTGTTCTTGTAATAGGCACGTATTTTTTAAGGTAGTTTGAGCGAAATATCATTTCACTTATAAATCAATGAATTTGGTCTCATTTGAAAGAAAAATATCTCACTCTTCCAAAGGAATGGAAATAGCAGCCCCTTACCACACTTCTTTCGGATATTATTGACAAATATCGTAATACCAGCCGTTTTTTCATGAGAAATGGTGGGTGTACGCACTCAAGAGAGCAGTTATTTAAAATATGAGGGATTTATGAGGATCGGGTTTGTGTGCTGGCTAGAGTACTCTCCTACCACACGGGCGGCCAGGGTTCAATTCCCTGCAGTGGCGGATGTTTTTCAGAGGAACCCGATCCCTATTTGAGTATCTTTAGGAGGGCGTTTCAAGTAGTGTAACGTTGTAATTATAGCCAAGGTCGTAAACAATATCGACATGGGGGGCCGTTGCTAGAGACGCCAATTGGATATAATAAACAGGTAACAATAAGTAACAGGGGACGCCTAGAGAGTTAATAGTGAAGAGTCGGCAGAGATAAGTGGAGGTATAGTGGAGGAGTAAAGATTTAAAGGACGCGAAGTGGGGAAAAAGTTCGAAAGTCGGAGAATAAAAACGGCAGGGAGCGGATACAAAGCGGCATAGAGGCGACGAAAGAGAAACCAGGGATTTATAAAGAGGCCAGGGGGGAAACCCAAGATAGAAACCGTACGGCCCAGAATTCTAGAAACAAGGAAGACCGCGAAACCATACCCGCAGCCACATAGGAGAGACGAGAAGCCCCAGCGTCTGATAAGTCTAACTTTAAGGATAATGGAGCCAAGAAAAACAATAACCTCCATTTATAAAAATATTGCTGTCTAAAATAACGTAAATGTATAAAATTGGAGCATAAAAGAGTAACATTGTAAATTGGATCCAATACATTTTCAACAGCTCTAAATATTGATGTTGTTATAACCAAATCAATTGTTTTCCTTAAAAGAAAGTATTATACTATTTAATTAATTGAGCAAAGTGTTTTTATTAATATGTTGTATAATTTTAACCATTAATCCCTTCAGCAAGGAGGTAAGATTTTAAGTGTTTGGGTAATTGCGAAGGTTGATCGAATTGGTTTCAATAGGAAAGAAAACGTGACCGGGTGAGGTTACAGTAGAGTACTCCGTCTGTCGGATGAGACGTTAAGGTGTGGTCCCCTTTGGCGCCTTTCGTTAAGAGTAGGCTAATGCCGACGCCGGGTTTCTATCCACCCTTCTTCCCTCACCTATCCCCTATGGCGCAAATGACCTTAGCCGTCGGTCGCCTCCCCAAGTATCCAATGAGGGATTTCTAACACCTAGATCTCGTCAAAATAATTAACGGTGTGTAGTTTGCATGTTTTCTCGGCTATTTTTGAAATATATCATTTTGTCACCGCAGTAATTTTTTCGAAATCGCAAAAAACTTCCGTTTGGAAGGAGTTTTGAACGAACCGCGTGAAAATAAATGAGTCAAATAAATGACTTATGTAGGTATTATTTTTGATGAGCTGGAATTTCAGACGTATAAAAGTATACTATTGCACTGTAAATGATACACTATTTTTTGCATGCTTCATATAGCTGCTTGTATTTAAACGTGTCATGCGGAAATGGTCTCCTCATTTATCCTCCATGATAACTACCTCGCTCAAATTCCATTGATTATACAAGACGTGAATTTTATCCGGAAAATATTTTTGTGTGATTGAACTATTTCGTTATAGTACTCACCCGCGCTTGGCGCCATAGGGACATTACGGCTTGGGGAAACCGGGGTATGACGTCTACAGCAATGAGAAGTATATCCTTGTATTTCCGTTTTTTATCGTAATTTTAAGAAATAGCCGCTGTCATTTCTTTTGCGAGAGACAATGGCCTCGTTTGATTTTCTCTTCCACTGTGAAATACGCGTTTGTTGGTAAAGCAATACTGTGAAGTGACTTCAAAGTCACCGATGTGCCAATTTTGGACACATTTTTTATCAAATATCCTTGAATTTTTGAAAACCAATAAAAAATTGATGCCTGCGCTTAACGCATACCCTGATAGGTGATTTTTCCAGTTCTTAAGGATTTCTTTTATCATGCACCTACTAAATTGTGAAAAAGTCTATGCGTTCCCCATTTAATTCCTTCCATTTGCGTTAATTTAAATGAAGTTCACTTTTGATTCTTAGCCCTTTCGTATTCCATTTCCAAATCACCTCATTATTCATCTAACATACCTTGCTTACCTTTTCTGTGACAATTTCCTTCGTTGACTGAAATACGACTTTCGGGATACTTAATTCTTGAAGCGTTGCTCTAATCCAACGTTTCTCCTACAATGCCGATGGCTTCTTTAAGATTCATAGCACCGGTCCCTATAGATTTCTGCGGCGATCTGCAGTGGTGGATGAGTTTATGCTTCCGTTTCACCGTAAAGGAATCTCCTCTATGAGTACACCTTTAAGGTAGTTTGAGCGAAATATCATTTTACATAGAAATCAATGAATTTGGTCTCATTTTAAAGACAAATATCTCACCCTTTTAATGGTACAAAAAATTTAACCCCTTACCACATTACTTTCGGAGTTATTTGCCAAAAAATACCAGCCCTTTTACATGGGAAATGGTGCGTGTATGCACTCGAGAGAGACATTACTTACAAAATGAGGTATTTATAACAATTAAGTCTTAGTCTACGCCTAAGTCTAAATCTTAAAAAACTAACAGCGTGTAGTTTGTACGTTTTCTCTACTATTTTTTAAAAATACATCACATTGTCACCGCAGTAGGTTCTTGGGTATCACAAAAAACCTTTTTGATGCAGTTTCAAACGCACACGCGAAAAAACTGAGTCAAGTTAAAGACTTATTTAGATATTTTCATTAAATTGCGTACCATTTCTGTCATATAAAATTATATTATTGCACAATTAATAATGCAATATTTGATTCATGTGTCCTACAGCTGGTGAAATCAAAACGCATAGTTTTAGTATGGTCTCTATTATGACTAGGGAACTATCTCGCTGCGACTACCTAAACTAGCCGGCGGTTTTGGAGTGTAAGCGCTGGGTTCCAATTCTTTACGCGTAGGGTCCAAAAAGATGTTTTAGTCAGTGACATGGTCAGCGGAATTTTGATCAGCTAATTCCTTTCCTTTATCCGATGTATTTTTGGTGTCCCTGGACTTCCTGCGTAGCGCCCTAGCAGCAGCTTGAAGGATATTTGGTATGCAGATGTAGGTTTGTGATCGCGCAAGATGGAAGCCTGAGCGATGACCGATGTTTACATGACTTCACTCCTTTCCATATAGTTTCTCTTTGCCTCTCCGAGTGAACACTCATCCCTTATTGCATGGTTCCGTACGGTAGGTAAATTGATAATCGGTTCCCGTATTAATGAATTTGGTGTCGTTCTACCAGTAATCTGTAGCTATCTCATTTCGGATGATCAGACGACTTGACGCGAAATTCGAACATTATGGATGGATAAAAATGTAGGTATTCAATAACGTATCTATTTGCCGATAATCGCTCAACTTCTCTCGATCCATCCTGTATGAATATTGGGGAGTGATCACGGCACTCGATCACGCTTACGCACGCTTTATCGCTATTTTTCTACTGAACTCACGATAGCGTATTGTGATCGTCCTTCTTCGTGTTTTATGTGGTAATTTAAATACTTAGTTTTAATTGATTAATGTGTTATTGTGACGGCACATGCGAACCACACTATAGGAACCGTGTTGCGCTTTTATTTCTAGTACAGTCTTAGTATCTTTAAAATTGACAAAATCTTTGCCATGTTGTATGCGAGCACTACCCGGTAATCCTAATGATTCAATATCGAAATTTCCCGTGTAAGGAAGCAGTTCCCTATTATTAAAACTTTATTGTTATTTATTTGTGTTTCTTTTAATTGCTATTTAATTTTCATTCTTTCAATACATCCCGGTTGATGTCCTTGTTTTTGCTTGTCATTGTTACCGTTTGACTAGTTAATGCTGTTGAATATCCTTCTTATTTCCACCCCTGTATTTCTGTTACGGGTAGATTTTCCTCTTTATTTATTCTGTAATTTCCTTTGCTTGTCCTCGTCCCTTAAATGTTTAAGTATCCTTGCCCCCCCCCCCCCAACTGTGGAGGCCCACGCCCGGATTGCCGTCTTGAGTCGCTGGGTGGATGATGCCTGAATTCATCAGCCGCCCAAGCCTTGGCGGAAATCAGTTTGGTGGCGACCCGTTCCTGTCCACGAACGTCGGCACAGAATCACCTCGGGGCTGAGTTGAAGAGCTTCTTTTTTTTTAAATGCTGAAATCACCCTACTCTTTTTCTGCAACCCTTATTGTGGGTGGTCATTTATTCGGCTGCTAAGCTTGTGGGAGCGAATTTTTGTTCATTCACAGATTTATGTGAAACTTTACATAGTCCTTCCATCAGCTGTGTAACACTTTCTGTTCGCTCGGAGCAGTTTATAACGGAGCTTGTGGCTTTCCTTTGTAGTTTATTCACTCCGGGAGTGAAATGTTTTGTACATGGTCTACTCAAATGAGAATGGAACGATGAACTTTACTCTCCACTCAGGGGTGAGCTGAGTTTATCTTTTTGGTATTCTTAAACATACCAAATCTTGTGCTACCTCATTTCATGCTCCCAGTTTTGCAAACATTACTTACTTCAACTTAATACTCTTTGAGTTATTTGATTAGAATTACGAAATTTATTTTAATGGAGACAAAAATAAATAATCGAAATAAAGTATATTTGAGTCAAGTCTGAAGGACTTAATTTCTCAGTGCCCTGAATGAATGACACTAAGTTTAACAAAATTTATTTAAATTAATTTAACATTCTTAGTCTGCAGTGTTCTCTTATTCTCTTTATTTATTATATATATTATTTCTTCAATTTATAAAATGAGGCAAGAGACATATTCTGTATTAATGTGATTCATGAACTAACTGTTGCAATACTTTGAGTCGAGGAAATGTTCCACTATAGTTTTCCTCTCGTCGGTTGTCAGAAGCTAAAGATACCTTTGCTGGAAACAGATTTTCCTCCTTATGTCATTTTCCTTCTACTTAGCGCCACATTTCCTGTCTAATCCTGACTTAAGTGATTTATTTTAGTTTTCTCTCTCACTATCCTTGTTCACTCCTTCATAACTCGCTACATACTCATCTCAAAGCATGCAGTGACGATCGCGAATATTCCTGCTGTTCTTCTATATTAGTGCGTACATTGATGGGAAAAGTGAAAATTCGGTAAAGATTTTTTTGCGATAATTTGTGGTGTATATTCCTCTCTCCGATTGTTTCTGCTCGTTTTGCATCGGGAAAGTGTTCATGCTTTCAAAAAGTCTTTGCTCTAAAACACCTGCGTGCTGTTTTTTCATGTATGTTTTGCGACATTTTGACGTGAATTTTCCTCGTCATGCTAGTTCACCAAAATTGGCAATAACCCATTTCCACCCTGAAAAATTTTTGTTTGCGATTTTGATGAATTTTTGGTTTTACTCATATGGTCACCTAAAGTATTCATGCAAAATATTTTGGCGATTGCGACCTTGAACGACGCAATGCTAACAAGTTGATTGCGATGAAGTTCGCGGTACCTCCTACAGAGCGTCATATACCGGGCGCGTCAGGATGTAGCCATATGGCTACGGTGGGCGGAAATGGATTAAGTAAGTATAAGTGGGAGGTTGGTTGGCATTATTAAAAACAGTTATATTTGAAATATGGATGGTTTAGTTGGAAAATAATAACCTAGTTTTGCGAAGCGCCCGTAATTTTCCGTGAGGGAGAATACTTTAATTTATTCCTTCTCGTAAGAATGGTGGCTTACGTGTGCTTTTATTTCTTGGTTGGCTGGGATGCATTTTGATGGTAATACCCATCAGTTATTAAGTCATGTGGATTGAAAATCACTTATTTAAGTCAGGTCAGCCTTTGATGTCACAAGTGTAAAATACATCGGAAAGCTGACGCTTGTTAGATAGGTGAATTGTAATGCACTTAGTTCAGTCGGGTGCTTATTGATGCATTTTATGGCGGGAAATGAATGGGTATTTAAGTGTTCATGCAGACTCAGTTATTGGATCAAGGATCTTGGTCTACGCTCTAAACTATACGTGACGGCTGTTGAACTCTGCTACCATTTCCCCATGTAGGGAAGAATATTTTGGGACCCTCAAAGAAAATTTTTGTTATTTCCATTTGTAATCCTAATTTGTCGTGAAATTGAACATCCACTCATCACAAAAATGCCATACCTACACTGTGGGTGGAGTAAACATAAAACCTTCAGGTACAGCAAGATATCTTGGAATTACCGTAACTCCTTATGAATCGTGGGGTACACACACAAAAAACATATGCGGCACAGCATTCAAGAAACTCGGTTTTGTTAAGCGTAAAATAGGAATTACCTCGGATGGAGAAGTCCAAGAGAAATGCTACTTTGCTGTAGTTAGGCCACACCTCGAATACGCCGAGAGCACTTGAGACCCTGGTCATAAAGATTTAACCAAAAAAATAATAAAATACAAAAAAGCAGCTCGTTTCGTTTAAAACTGCTATGAGCAAACATACGGTGTTTCGCAACTTTTCGGGGGATTGGTGGGATCCCCTAGAGACTCAGAGGCTACACACTGGGCTTAGCTTGCTTGAGAAATTCAAAACTGGTGTGTTTCAGAGCGAAACACAGAACATTATCATGACGCCTCGCTATATCTCTAGGTCTGACAGAAGCGGTAAAATAAAAGAAATACATCGCCGAATAGATAGGTACAAAGACTCGTTCTTTCCGCGCGCAGTAAGCGACCACAATAAATACTGAGCTCCACTAAATCCACTCCCATAATACACGTCTCTATCTCTCCTCCCAAAATCTTATCCCTTACGTCTTAAAACGGCCGGTGTCGTAACATTCTCTGCCACACGCCCATGCTGTGGTTCTCAGGGTAGTATGTTGATGTCGATGAATGCGACATTGATTTTGGAAAGTCGTGCATTGTGGTAATTTAGGGATATAGGTAAATCTCTCAAGATATTTGCTCTTGGTGAGAATTTTCGAACAATAATTGAAGCTGTAGCATAGTTAGCTCGAATAAAGCTCTGACCATTTCACTGTCAATCCGTATTCAACGCCAAAAGTTATTAATTTTTTTATTGTATTTGAAAAAAAGATCACATACAAATTCAATAGTTTCAGCCTTAACTTTGCAAACTTTTCCATGTTCAGGAACTTAGAAAGTTAGTTAATTCCTTAACAGATCACATACAGCTTGAAGCCATTTTATAGTGAACGTATAACATGCAAAAAAGGAGACAAACGTAAAAACATAACTAGAAGAAAGTAACAAATAATAATCCAACATGGGGAGATAGTAGAAATTACTTTGTTTGGGAATGACATATGGCTAGGTTAGCGAAGACGCTGGAAGATAGGGTGTAAGGGTCGATGTTCACAGGAAGGGTGTTTACAAGAGAAGAGAAGCGAAAAATTAGGGAGCGCTTGGTAAGTGATAATCTGGGAGAGTAGGGATATGGAAAAAGGAGTGAGTCTTGGTGTGTCGGGAGGGTATTCTGAAATTTATCAAGGAAGCATGGTCGGGGCAGTCAATGGTTAGGTTCGGTGTGCTATGGATAAGTTTAAGATCAGTTGTAAGGAATATATTATCACGTTTATTAACAGAGAGTGAGGATAAGACATCATCATAGGGTAGGTTGTAAACATTTGGCACTCTATTTTTAACAATACGTGCCAATAAATTAGTTGTATGTTGCAGTGATTTAACATTAGTTGTGGAAAGATGTTTGATTCTTAATTTTATTGCTACATCTTTTGGAATACGATAGTTATTAGGGACTCGGAACATGCCTTTCAACGTTCTTCTAGAATTAATGAAAGGGTCGCATTTAATAATTTCGGCAACACTTTCTCCTTGTACGAATCGTTCACTCTTAAAATGAGATTTCCCGAAATTAACCCTCTATGGAATTGGATCTTTACGTAGTTATTCAAATTTCTGTGAATGTTACTTTCTACTAGGGAGGATCGATGGAAAAATGAAATCCTCGGCTCTGATCTTTTAAACTTAATTTTGTCATTAGGCTACAGTTGAATATTTGAATACAACACAATTTATTTTACAAAGTTTTGAACATAATTGAGGTACAATGCTGTGAACACGCTAAAGGAAATATTCCCATCAAATCAATATTGGATGAAAATTACTTGGCAGTGTAGAAGAAATTTGACTGCCGAAGTGATGCATTCTTTTTTCCTCAGCACCTTGTCAATTCAATTGACGACGGTGGAATTCTCATTGTGGGCGTTATTGGAGCAAGCGTGTATGTCATCATGTTTTGAGACCCATAGAGATGGTTATTCAAAGTCTATCGATTTCCTTTATTAGTTCACTGAAACTAATGTGTATTTCATCACTTATAAATAATATATGTTTTCACCCATTCACCTTTAATTTTCGTATATCCTACTAATGCTGCTCCAGAGACATCTTCTACCGTAAGATTACTTTGCAAAATAGGACTGAGCAGAAGTGTAGATTTACCTCCTACATGCAATATGCTGACGCTTCATTGGATACTGTTGGGTGTCACAGTTATCTCGTTCTGGGACTGGATATGTTTCCATCGCAGATTTGATAATTTCCATCATTTTGAGCCTTAAATTCTCATTAGATTGGCTCTATTTGTTTAACTTCTTTCTCGAAATTCTTTGTGTTGCTTCCATTAAAAGCACGTCATACTTCGCCTGCGGAGATATTCTTGCGCCCTGAGGTTGTTTTTAAATCGTTCTTCTTTCCCAAGCGGACGTCTCTCATGAATTTGATAGTGTTTTCTTATGGGAAAGTCAGTTTGAGTGCAAAAGGGTGTAAAGTATACATACTCAAACCCTTAATATTTACATTATCAACACGATCCTTTCCAGCAGAAAAGGCCTGTGGCGTGGAACTTTATTGTGGATAAGTTAGTAATGTCAGGGTCAATGAGGATTTGTTACAGCTCTTCCAAAGGTGTAGCTTCTTGGAATCGATTCGTTTTGACTTGAGCTTTAACCTTTTTCATTTGTTTTTAATTTCCACGGATTGATCGATCGGCTTTTGTTCAATTCCTACATATGCCCTTGGTAGGATAGCCACAAGCCTTTCCCATCGACGATGTAAATGCCTGCCCCCTTACATTGCGTCTTTTTTTTACCTCTTACCTATTCCCCATCTTTAAATCATTCACGGTGACCGGACGCTCAAATCCTTTCACCGCGTTAAGGCTGTAGTCTCGTGATTCCCAAAGTAGGGCCTACCTTCTCTCAAGGGGGTGGTGCTTTCAGCTAAGGGGGACGGAAAGAATCGATGGGGCACCTATGGGCGCTGGAGGCAGGGTCCTGACTGAACGTTAGCATACATACGTGTCCGGGGATGAGTAAACTATATGTTGATAGTGTTGAATTTGAAATAATAGTTTAATCATTAATTGTTTTAACTTAATCGTTAGAATCTTCCTTATTTGGTCATGTGGTCTATGTTGTTAAGGGGGCGTTGGCTATAGGTTTTTGGCACTAAGGTGGCTCCTACTTGGGGAAATATTTCCCTATTCCATGGCTAAGGAAGCATTCATCAATTTCCTTGGTTCCCGTTCTTTACGGACTGGCAAACTCCATGGTTGTCCATTTTCCTAGATTGTGCCATTTTCAGTTGTACCGTTCATCCTTACGGATGAATACTTCCTATTATTTCTCCATCAATCTGGTTAGTTGTGTTCCCCAGTTTATAATAGGCGCAGGAGTGCGCGTAATCTAGGTTAGGTACCGCTTATCTGTAGTTGAAATTGAATACCGATCTATAATGTTTCAAAGTGAATAGAAATATCGGCTTGGTCCAGATCATGACAACTCTCGCGGTTCAAATGGAATAGTTCGATTTTTCATCCGTCTCCGTAGTTTTGGGAATTTTTAAAACTCCAAATGGTACTGCGGCATAAATTTCATGACGAGTAAAAAATGACGCGAGGAAAGGTTACCCATTATCTATTACACTGACCGAAATTTCACGTTTTCGAAACCCTTCATAATGAGAAAACAACTTGGTTATGTCCACTCCGTCCTATACCTGAACAGGAACCGACCAGAAATTTGACCAATTACTGTTATTTATCTTGATTAACAACTGCATATCGTCTTATAAATCTCCTATACCCTTGCCCAAACCTAACTTGACGTTATTAAAACAATTGTTTCTGTTTTTAGAAGACGCGGTGAACATTTTCCCCCAATTCTCGTATTAATCGAAAGTCTTTATATAGAATTTCCAATAATGTATTCTTGGCGTCTTACAAAATAAAGTGCAATTGATATTTATCACGTGAATGTGAAAATTTAGCTTTTATAATCACGTTTCCTAATGTAGTTACGGAAAATGTTATTACTTCATAAAATTAAGGGTATTGGCAGTAATTTGGTGGAATTCCTTCATAATGAAATAATTAATTACTTAGTTTTCCACTCCCCTCCCCCACCTATTTCCTTAACCCCCAACAATCACCTAAAGACTACCTTCTCCCTCTCATTTTTGACTATTTCAGCGATGTGTTTTACTTGGTGTGTACCTGATGATGTCGCGCAGCGATGAAACCCGGATCGTAAGAAAATAATAACTTGTTTGTGGAAAACTAAGTAATTCATCATTTCATTAAATTTAAGTACTTTTGTTAATCGGTTTGTCAGGCACTGTATCTAAATCTGCTGTGAAGCGTAACCAACATCCATGTGATGGTAATCTCAACACTGTTCCTCTTTCAAGGCTTCCTTAACTTAATCTCTAATCGGTCTCAGTTAATGTAAGTATTAACTGTAATGAAGTAATGAACATCATCTTCACTTTTATTCAGTCGAGGCCTTTTTCGGTTTCTTCATTTTCGTAAAATGCTGTGGAAAGTATTCATTTGCTACACATTAGTTTGTTAGATAATGCTTTCTGACGTTGTATTTGTACACGCGGATTTATTTGAGCGCTTGTGCGGAAGAGAATGATCCCGGAATTCCGTCATCGTGGGTGTAGTGATGACTGGAAAAGCTTTCCTCTTTGTACCTTGTCGGTGGGGCTTCATTTATTGGGAATCCTGGGGTGTGTGCTAGAAGGAAGTTTCGGCGTTGAAGCACTTCCTCAAAACCTCTCCCTCTCATGGGCGGAAAGCAGTGGCTTCCTCATGAAAACTCTCGCCGTCGATATCAATTCGCGTGCGAACGCGGTCGTTGTGACATGCTCTGCTCAAAACGTAATTTTTTTATCCAAAAGTTGAAGATTTCACTTGGTGGAAGTTCGAAATTGTAATTAATCGAGTTTTGTATCTTCTGCAGTTTTATCATGAAGGGTAGAACCTGTTTCGGCAGGCTCCATGTGAAATCTTCAACTTCTTTCAACCGGAGTGTAACTGATGATGGCATAACTGCCGAAACTAGTTGTACTGTTTATAATACTGTGGAAGATACAAAGTTTGATTTATTACTATGTAAGTTCTTGCCAGCCAACCGACGAGTTCTGATATGCTAGCCATGTATACTCATGTGCATTTTTACTCGCCCAAAAATGATGTCTCATGTAGATTAAGGTAGTTTGAGCGAAATGTCATTTTACCTAGAAATCAATGAATTTGGTCTCATTTTGAAGAAAAGTATCTCACCCTTCTAATGACACAAAAAAATCAACCCCTTATCATATTACTTTCGGAGATTTTTGACGAAAAATACCAGCCATTCTACATGGGAAATGATAATTGTATGCACTCCAGAGAGGAATTATTTACAAAATAAGGAATTTATAACGCTTAGATGTCGTAAAAAAATAACAGCGTGTAGTTAGTGTGTGTTTTCTCAACTATTTTTGAAAATTAATCATATTGTCACCGCAGTAGGTTCTTGGGTATCACATAAACCATCCGTTTTGAAGGAGTTTCAAACGCACCGCGCCAAAAAAATGAGTCAAGTTAGTCTTACTTACATATTTTCATTTTATTACTTTTCATTTCGGTCGTATAAAACTGTATTATTGCACCAATTATAATGCAGTATTTAATTCGTGTGTCTGAAAAGGTGGTGAAATTAAAAGGTATAATTCGAGTATGATCTCTATTATGACTAGGGAACTTTCTCGCTTGGACTACCTTAAGATTCTCTGGGATGATCTTTTACTTGACTCAGTTGGTTGAAATATGGTGAGAATGCGGAGATCAACTTTAATTGTGAGAAATCGCCTCGTTATTAAGCCGTATCCACGACCTATGAGGAAAAAGGTGTAAATTATTTGCGGTTTTCCTCCAGGAAGTGTTAGTAGCGCCTCAAAAAACGCGGTGTGTCATCTCAGGTTTTCCCGCCAGTCATCGTGGAAGGTCGACTTCTTATTTCGGTTAAATATTGAATACGAAGTTTTAGAGAGAACCCTTTTTAAAACGCCGTTATTATATAATTAAATCATTTCCCTAGACTACCATGTAATGTATGGTAGACTTGGGAAAGAACGACGTTTAGACGATGACTAAATTCTTCGCGAAGGAATAGGCGGAGTATTCTTAGCTGTTAATTCTCACTTGAATTGGACCGCACCCATATTAGACGACAGTGAAAAAGAAAGCGTGTGGTGTACCATTAAACAAAAACCAAAAGGAATATACCCATATGTTCATTTTACTGACCACTCAACATCTAATTATTTTTATTATAAGTTATGTATCAGTTTAAAAATGAAAATCATCCTACGCCTCGGCAGATAACAAAAGAGTAATAATTATCAGTGGGGATTCCAACGTCCTGGCTAAAAATTTGGAATCATATCTACATCTGCATACTTCCCTGCGAGTCGCCGCATGGGCGTGTGGCAGAGATTGTTACGACACCGGCCGTGTCAAGACGTAAGGGGTGAGGATTTGGGAGGAGAAATGGAGACGTGTATTATGGGAGTGTATTTAGAGGAGCTCAATGTTTATAGTGGTCGCTTATTGTGCGTGGAAAGAACGAGTTTTTGTACCTATCTGTTCGGCAGTATATTTCTCATATTTTATCGCTTCTGTTAGACCTAGAGATGTAGTGAGGCGTCATGATAATGCTCTCTTTGTCGCTCTGAAACACACCAGTTCTGAATTTCTCAAGCTGCCTAAGCCTAGCGCCTAGCCTGTGAGTCTCTAAGGGCTCCAACTTAATCCCTCTATGGTGTAGAAACAGGTTCAGGGAAGCGTGATTTAAGTGAGGCCTTACTCAGAGCACTTTCCAACCAATCTCTCGTCCCAAGTAGTTCGCACACCTATGGGAGGAAACTAAGTATTAGACTTTTAAGCAGTAAGTCAGCCACCGTGCTACGATTTATAAACTCTACCGATTCAAAAACTCGCAAAAAAATGCAAGCCACCACAAAGGTTGGCAGGGGGTGACTTATCACCAGCGTGGACTACAGTGAAGAAATTTACTTTCACCAACCACATGTTGGGCATGCTACAAATGCTACAGAAACTACTAAAATAATCTATAAAGTAAATGCTTAAACGTGATACAGGAGTCCTGCAGGGAACATGCAAAATATGGTGTTAGCACTACTCGGTAGATTTAGAAACATTACTTACCATATGAATTAGTCAGCTACACTACCTGTCAACCAACATACTTCAAAGTGTCAACGCATCCATTATGGTCTATTTATCGGTCGCGGTAAAAACGAAATTTTTAGCCTTTCTGTTCTACAATCTATTCCCCTAATTTTATTCTCATGATCTGATCATCCGTAGTATGTTGGAGTTCGTAAGATATTGATAACTTCTTCTGAAAATAAATCGGTGTTGGATTTACTTAAAAGATTGAGTCTAATTTTCAATGGACGTTCTGAAAGCGATTCCCGTCCAAGTTGTTGCAAGAGGTCAGTTACGATAACGAGACTATCATAACGGCGTTTCACGTATCTTGCTGATTTCTCTGCACGCGTTCTTACTCTTTTTCTAATCCTACCTCATGAGGATCCCTAGCACTGACAGCGTATTCTAAGCGGGGTCTAACAAGGGAGAAATAGCTGATTTATCTAACCTTAGCATCGCACTTTCCAAGTACCCTTTTGACAAATCCCAATTTACAAATAGCCTGACCAGTTATTTCCCGAATATGATTGCTCTACGAGAGATCATTAGTTAGTTTAACTCCGATGTATTTTACAGATTACTCTGTCTCTAATTGGATATTTTGTACGCAATAAGGGTACTGAGGGGAGTTTTTCCTTATTCAGAAGTTATTTACAACACATTTTTATCAAATTTAATTCTAGTTGCCACGCATCGCACTACGCTTGAATTGCCTTAAGGTCCTTCGTAAACTCTTCCTTATCATTATCGTTACGGTTTTCTCTGTACACTACGGCATCGTCTGCAAATAGTCGAAGTGTACTGTCTACTACCTCACCAATATCGTTGTTATACAAAAGGAATAGAAGTGGACCTATGACGCTCCCCTGTGGGACTCCCGAAGTAACTTTAACCTAATTGGAGATGGCACCGTCTGATACTACTCTCTGCGCGCGATCTTTACTTCTTCTGAAAATAAATCGGTGTTGGATTTACTTAAAAGATCGAGTCTAATTTTCACTCGACGGCCTGAAAGCGATTCCAATCCTAGATTTTGATTTTGAATAGACAAAAATGTGTAACTTAGTATTTGTCTTGATTTACGTAGTCAAGCCAGAGCCACCTTAATCTCTCTTTCACTGTCGAAGTTTCGAGGTTGGAGGAAGTGGTTACGTTTCCGAAGAGGGAGTATAATCGGGGGATGATAGCAAGGGGTGGGTTTGAGGGGCGATATTGGACGTCAGAGGTCGTGGAAGCCTCACTAGTGTGTCGGGGTTTCCACGGGGAGTCCCAAGGCAGAAGGGGGCGGACTTGCGCAACTCCCCTCGCAGCTCACGTTCCGATGCCCGGACACCGCTCTGCGCGAGGCGATTTTTTCACCCTCATCTGTTCTCGAAAGCGGTCGGGTTTCCCATTCGGATACCTCTTCGCCCTTAAGCCATTTTGAAGGATGCGAGCCCCCTTGACGTTAACCTCGAAGCTTTCTCCGTTCCCCGTGACACCTCTCTTCCTCCTCCATTGCGTCTCGGGAGGGATGGATATTTCTCCCCGATGTTGACCCAGTCAGGGTTGTGCGTACCCGGGGCGAAATCCGCCCGCTTCCGTGTTGTGATACCAGGGTCCGGATTTTGGTGCTTTTTTTCTGTCGCCCGCCGGACACGCGGACTCTCTCTGCCAACTCATAGCTATCTCACCTGAAAGGCCAAGGTATTTGACAAGAGACTTTTTCAAAATCTTTTCCACCCTACGCTAAGTAGTTATCCTCGTTAATCCATTTCAGGGGCCAAGAGTGCTTATAAGAGAGCGTATTGGCACAAAGTTTGTGGAACATATGGATTCCATATTTGAACACAACACTGGTACAATTTTCACACTATATTACGTCACCGATCATGGTTTCAGCGCATTATGGCCATCATCAGGGTCCATGAAACCGTAGTCGGGGAGGGAAAATGAATGTGTTGAAATTTTACCAGTGTTCCTTTTTAAACCAGGAATACTGTCTTCTCCATAGTGAATACATTCGGGTTTTTACCTGTGCTACTTTTTAATCTCGTCCGCGGTTTCGAATAAATTTGGAGGTTTATGACAGGCCCTTCAAATTTCACTGTGGTAGCATGTTTTTACTTTTAAACCTAAAGATATTTTCTAGCTTAAGAATTACAGCCTAGTGAGATGAAACGTCAAACAGTGTAAGAATGGCAAAAAAAAATTATTCGTATCAGTGAAGGCCCGAAAAATTGTATTTTTTCAATGACAGTAAGAGCTAGTGAAACATGAGTATGTCAGGATAGACATAAGAGTGAACTAAACGCCGTGGGTATGAGTTAGCTGAAGAGTGTTTGCGGCAAAAGTAGGATGGATAGGGTCAGGAATGAGTGTGGTTTAGATGAATGTGGTTTAGATACTCCAGTAATGGACATATATGAAAGGAGCGTGCTTCGTTGGTTTGGCCATGTTGAGAGAATGGATGAGAGTCGAATAACGAAACAGATATATGAGAGTAGAATGAATGGTGTGAGAGGTAGAGGTAGGCCGAGAAAGTTGTGGTTGAATGTGGTTGAAGGATTTCTTAGGAGGAGGATTATTAGGAGTCTTAAAAACAGGAGGGCGTGTATTAAACAGTGTATGGGTGTAAATGAGGCAAAAGAGGTTTGCAAGGATAGGTCAGTATGGAGGAAATTATTGAAGCAGAGTTACCTAGACTACCCCTAGTGCCTACCCCGGAAGGGAACGACGTGATTGTTATGTATGTATATCTGTACAATAAGAGCCAAAAACAATATTTTTTTCAAATTAATTATAGTTAAAGTATTCTCAAGGAGAAAAAATGATTACTCAAATCTACGGAAGTAGAAATTAGCTTTCTATCACATGCTTCTTATTAATAGCAATTGGTTTTGCTCACTCAAAAATACAGCATCCTGAACTCTAGGAACTCGGCTTTGTTAAAGGAACGTAGGACCTACCCGAATCGTTTGGTAAGTTACTATGTGATTTTTCTATTCATCGTCAAAGAAGTCAACTTTGTATATTACACATTTGTTATACGCAACCGCAGCCGGTTTCTACGCTCTCGCATAATTTCCAGTGGAGATTACTCTTGACTGTGCCCCGACGTTATCCCCTTTAAAAACGATTTGAAAGTATAGTGTAAATGTTGTAGACAATTACAGTGAGGAGTATACAAAATTTATTTGCTCAAGGTTGGTTTATAGGTAGAGGCACCAGTGTGGTGAATATTTTGCCTGATTTCGTCATCTTTAAAGTTATTTTGGTGTATTTTTTGCTGTTTTTATTTCATTTATTCTATAATCTCGCTTAATTTTATTTCCACTTTTCAGCAACAAAAGCTAAAGCAAAAATTCATTGATGGAAAATTTACAGTGAAGCATCATATATATATATATATATATATATATAATATATAAATAAATATATATATATATATATATATATATATATATATATATATATATATATATATATATATACGTTGATGGATTGGAGTCAGCCATGCGGCGATGAACACACGATGTGGATAGGATGGAGGAGATAGACACACAAAAAAAGAGACGATCACACTTACATAGCTAGCTTTCGGAACTAGTCCGTCTTCAAGGCGTATCACGGAACAAATGTCGTGTGCGCTGGTGAGGATAGAGATGCAACAAACCACGGTCGACCGTGGTTTGTTGCATCTCTATCCTCACCAGCGCACACGACATTTGTTCCGTGATACGCCTTGAAGACGGACTAGTTCCGAAAGCTAGCTATGTAAGTGTGATCGTCTCTTTTTTTGTGTGTCTATCTCCTCCATCTTATATATATATATATATATATATATATATATATATATATATATATATATATATATATATATATATATATATATATATCTCTCTCTCTCGAAGTGGTGTAGAATCGATTATCAGATTTTATTGCCATAACTCGAATCGAATTTCCACCGTTAACTTCCAATGCCAATAATCAGTTTACTTATTTGCCAGTAAACAGTTTATTTATTTTAATTATCTTTTTTGGTTAATTACATGATATTTACAAAAAATGTACAAATACAATGCTATTTAATCAACTTTATGGTCCTGCTAAGGTATTCGTGGCTTATCAGCAGGTGCCTTTTATGATATTTTTAGTCGTTTTTATTTAACACTGGCAAAAAATTTTCACTAATTACTATATATAAATAACACCAAAGAATTTACGAAATAAACAAACATAATTTATGTGAATTTTTCTCGGGTTTCCGTCCGGGTAAGATGCTCCATCTTCTCCAACGCCGACGTTTCGATGAATGACTTATTGTATTGAAACCCTACAAAAAATAATTTATGAGCATAACAACCATTCCTTTGTTCTTCTCTTGACATCCCTTATAGATTCAAAATTTTTTAGATCATCACTCATATCTATTATATCTATTAATATTATTATCTACTTATATCTATTATGAAATAATTAAGGAATATAAACACTTAATTGCCTGCAACCCTTGTGTGTGAAATATCTTGGAACTTCATGTTTATTAACTTTTCTAAGTCAGCATTTTGATAGTACACTCTTTTCTTTTGTATTTATCACTGAAATAATTTTCAGTGATTAAAATGATTAAAATCAATGGATTGCGAATTCACTTTGTGGAAATTACAATTCATGTTAAGAATGAAACCACTTAGTTTTTTTCCACCAATATATTTAAACCACCAATCAACCGGTTTCGGCCTTTTCAGGCCATTATCAAGATTACAGATTACAGAATCTGTAATCTTGATAATGTCCTGAAAAGGCCGAAACCGGTTGATTGGTGGTTTAAAAATATTGGTGGAAAAAAACTAAGTGGTTTCATTCTTAACATGATTAAAATGATGATGATGAAAAAAAACGCGGAAAGATGTGATTCCACATTATTTCGCCGATTATTTCGCGATTTTGCTTCAAGGGTAAAGTTTCGCGTTCTGAGCAAAATTAGAAAAATTTCGCCAAAACTTCGCGATTTCGCGCTTTGCGAAAATCAGGTGCCTCTACTTATAAGCGTTCCAACTGGATGCGTCACATCGCACCGCTTAACGTAACTAATGAAATGTAAGGCCGCAGGGGACACTAGGCGGGATTCGAAACCTCGACCTTTCGTTTGCGCAGCTTTCATGTGAATGACCTGGCTGGCGTAATCGGCTCGGCTCTTCATCCCGTGAAAACTATGGGGGCTCAAACGGGCTGCTCAACAGTCCTTTTATGGGATTTAAATTGCCCGTGGGAGAATAACACCAACCTCAGTTCAGTGGTTTATGGCTTCATTCCCATAAAAGTTAATGCGTTGTTATTTTTTGGACAACTAGAGTGTACTGATGTGATATCTAATGTCAGCCGAATAAGGAACAGAGCGTATAGCAGTATGCTACATTTACATACTACCCTGCGAGCCGCCGCATGGGCGTGTGGTAGGGGATGTTAGAACACCAGCCGTGTAAAGATGTAAGGAATAAGGTGTTGGGAGGTGAAATGGTGACGTGTGTTATGGGAGTGTATTTAGTGGAGGTCAGTTTTAATTGTGGTACTTATTGGTCGCGGAAAGCACGAGTTTTTGCACCTGTCTGTTCGGCAATTATATCTATCATTTTATCGCTTCTGTCAGACCTAGAGATGTCGTGAGGGGTCATGATAATATTATCTGTGTCGCTCTGAAACACACCAGTTCTGAATTTCTCAAGCAAGGTAAGCCAAGCGTGCAGTCTCCGAGTATCTTGGGGCTCCCGCCTTTATCCCTCTAACAGTTGTAAACAGTATATGTTCGCTCGTAGTAGTTTTTAACGAAGTTTGCTGGTTTTATTTGTGTGAAATGAATTTTTTTTGTTAAATATTTATGACCAGGGTCCCAAATTCTCGAGGTGTATTCGAGGTGCGGTCTAACCAGAGTGAAGTAGCATCTCTCTTTGACTTTTTCATCCGAGGATCCAAATGTCAAGCATCCGTCGCCTATTTAATCTGTGCCTATTTGGTTTTAATTTTAATTATCAACTGTTATTGACTTTTCTCCTCCCGCTTGAAATGGAAAATGATATTTATGTGTCAAGATTTTTCCTCCGAAATGGTTAAAAATATATACTCAGATGGAATTCCGTTAAAAGGAAATATCAACATTCATTTTGCCCGCAAACTTCTTTTAGGAGCACATTCTGTGGAATCTGACACCACTTCTTTGAAATTATGTATTAACCGAAATGCTATTCTACATTTTCCCCGCAAATGTTCTTCGCGGTATCATTTGCCAAGCGTAGTGTTGTCTTTCTCTGGTCTTTTAGAGTTTCATTTAATGAAATTTCTACGGTATATATATACTTATATCTCGCTGCTGGAATACGTGACGCTGTTGCCTCTCATATTTCTCAATATCCCATCTCGGGAGTATTTTCTTTGTGCCCAGTCTCAAGCATTTTATCTGGGGGTCAGAAGGTAAGGGAGAGGGGGACCTTTTCAGTTACAACCTCGCTCAGGTAAGGAACATTTTATTTTATTTTCCTCGAGTCTGTTCTCCAGTCCATAAAAATAAATTACTTACATTTTATTTTTATCAGGGAAAGGAATTGTTCTCAGCAGTATTTTCTTGAGAGGCAGGACCGGAAAAATAAAATAACGCTTGGAATTTCTTGGAACAAGGGAGGCTGTGGAAATCAGAGGGAATGTACGGTGGCATTTCCCGGTGGGATTTCACTATTGAGTCCTGAGGATTGATTTGGTGTATTGCTCTTTGAAATCTCTTCGTAACTTACCTGTAAAATTTACCTAAGGTTGAGTCATCCTCTGTGACTTCTTGGGTTTCTGGACACTGGAAAACTAGTCAAAAGAATGATTACAACAGAGTTTTAAATAACTGAACCCGGAATTCAAATCCATCCGTATCAAATTCAATAGTTTCAGCCTTAACTTTGAAAAAATAATGCAGGTTCGTCAGTAACTTTGTGGTATTCCATATTTCAGAGAATTTAATGATAACATTTACAATACCACAGACTTAAGAAGTCGAAGACCTGAAGAAGGCACTTAAGCGTTGAAACCCGGGTCGTGTGTTTTTAAGTATGTGGTATTGTAAATGTTATCATTAAATTCTCTTTACTTTGAAAGACTTCTCCCAAATGCTCAGGAATTAACAGAGCTTTGTTTAGTTTACGTTGAATATTTATTGGCAGACCGGTTTCGTCGAATAGTCGACATCATTAGGTACATGACATAAGGCTCTCAGTCGTATGTATTCTAAGGTGGTGGGTGTAGGGAGGTTGATTGTAAATGACTGAGAGTCCTATGTTACGTAACTGCTGATATCGAATATTCGACGGAACCGGTCGTCCAATAAATATACTGCGTAAAACACAAAGTTTTGTTAATTCCTGACCATTCATATTAGTTTCAACTACTTAGAATACATTTTTGATGATTAAGATGAAGATATTTGTTAAGTCTCTACGATTTTTAAAATCTTCGTAAGTATAAACCTTGTCTCACCTAAAAATGTCTTAGTTTTTATTTCTTTATTTATTTAATTGACCAAAAGATCACATACAGCATTAAGCCATTATTATAGTGAACATATGACAAACAAAAAGGACATAAACGTAAAAAAATAACCAGACGAAGGTAACAGATAATAATACAACATGGGGATATAGTAGAAATTACTCTTTTTGGGAATAGCAAATGGCTAGAATAGCGAAGACTGTGGAAGATAGGGTGAATGGGTCAATATTCACAGTAAGGGTATTTACAAGAGAATAGAGGCGAAAAACGAGGGAGCGCTTGGTAAGTGATAATCTGGGAGAGTAGGGATATGGAACAATGAGTGAGTCCCGGTGTGTCGGGAGAGTATTCTGAAATTTATCAAGGAAACAAAGTCGGGGCAGTCAATGGTTGAGTTCAGTGTTCTATGGATAAGTTTGAGATCGGTTTTAATGAAGATATTATCAAGTTTATTGACATAGAGTGAGGACAAGACATTATCGGAGGGTAGTTTGTGGAGATTTGGCACTCTATTTTTAACATTATGTGCGATGAAGTTAGGGATATGTTGTAGGTATTTGACATTAGTTGTTGTGATGTTAATGGCTTTCACTGCCTGGGCTGATCAGATTTTTCTTAAACTTTGTGTAAGGGTGGCCTTGACCTCAAACTAAGTAATCAGAATACGTTTTGAGAAAAAAATGTGTAATGTATGCATTATGTCAAGCCTTTCTAAATTATTTCATACTTATGGCAAAAATTCTTGTCCTGTATCATGTTTTTACTTTGATCTGTGCTTCTTGTTGTCGCAGAGGAACAATATATACCTAATTTTAAAGCTTAGTCCTTTTCGAAGAAAGTGACACAATTTAAATTGATTTTCTTCAATGTCTTATTTTGGATAAAATTGGAAGTATAACATGGTTAAATCACTTCTTTAAAAAAGGTCATCACAGAATTGTTCGAAACAATATTTTCGCAACATTTACGCACCTAACTAAATATCCTGTAAAAGTGAAGGATCTCAGATTTTCCCCGCTTATCTGATGGATAAAGGTTTCTCGGGTCTTCCACCGGGTGAGCAGGTCCATGGGGCCGAGAAACCTTGATCCATCCTGTAAAAAGTTCCCTGGCTATAAACGCTTTTAAAACATATTTAAACGTATGCATGGTTCTCACGCCCATCTTCGCGGGTTCAGGCCTTGAACTAGAATGTAGTAAACGTGTAATATGGTCATAGACGTACACGAATTGCTCCTGTTCATTGTACAAAGTGTTGAAAACCATATTTAATTATTTCAGAGCATCCGTATTTCCATTCCGTTGAGTGCACCTATTTACTATTTCTGGTAAAATTAGGGCTCAAATTTCTGGGAAACATAATTTCACCTAAAGTGATAGTGAATTTAACCCTTATTGTTATCACGTTATGATGTAAATACTGGAAAGAGTTGTTCTCCTTCGGTGCGCCTTCTTTAAGACGGACCTTACCAGAGAATGCATGTTGTCACACGGGAAAATGGAAGTTTTTTCTTGGAACACCTGTAAAAGTCCTGGGATTTTATAAATTCTGGTTTTAGCGACCATGATTTTATTGGGTGCCCAGTTTGTATCGTTTTTCGACGATGGAAAACGAGCGTAGCACTGGTGTCCTCTTGCTGGGTGTGTTGGGACACCGGCCGTGTAAAGGTGGTGTTAGGGATATAAATGGGGAATTGTATCTTGGGAGTGTTTTGTGTTTTGAGTGGAGCTGAGTTTTAATTATGGTCACTAATTGTGCGGAGGGATATCGCATCTTTTCACATTTATTTTAGGTAATACATCTCTATTATTTCATCGTTTCTAATGGACCTACACTTGTAATATGGCGTCAAAATGATATTCTTCTTCGTCAGTTGCACTGGAACACATCTGGTCTGAATTTCTCAAGCCATCCAAGCCTAGCAAACAGCGTCCTAGTCTCAGCTCCCAGCATAATCCCTCTAATAGCTATAAAACACTGCTTGTAGTAGTTTTTAACGAAGCGCGCAGTTTTCCCTCGTATTATATTCATTTTTCGAATTAAATCTTTCTGTGTAGGATCCTAAATGATCGCGATAATTTTTGATTGTCAGTATCGGCGTCAAGATTGGATATTGTGAAGTTTTTTGATAGAGATATTTCATGTTTAAGAATTTTCGTTGAAGACGAATTCGTGAACTATTTTGCGGAATGTATTGTCATGACCGTTGTGTTCGTGGAGGCTGTTACTTACCAGCAGCTAGCCAAAAATTTCGCCTGTGCGTATCGCTCGATTCAACGTCAATCGTGTGGCTGATATGTTTCCATCTGAACTGACTCCAACAACTTAAATGGAGAACTCTATATCCAACCGAGAGGACACTATTAAAGCAAAATCATAACTAATTATACTTTTACGGTTATATGTAATAGTTCACGCTGTTAACTCCCTTCGAATTCAGTACAGACCTGTTGTAATTAGAATTTTCTTTCAACCCATAGAAATTTCAACGCTTTGGTCATTTAGGCGCAGGCCTTAGTACGGAAAAGTTACCGTGCGAGAAATTGCGAGCGATAATTTAACGGAGAGAAAACCTCGGTGAAAATTTTTCTCTGGAGATGTAGAGCGTTGTGTCCATGAGTATCCCCATCCGAGCGCTCTCCGTGTGATTTTTTTGTTTGCCTACGTTGTAGTTAAAAAAACGTTACTGGGCCGGAAGAGTAAACGCCCATTCAATTCTGAACAGGAGATTTCGCGTGCGGCAGGACATATCATTAGCAAGCGGTGACCTTTGACCCTTCGAGCATGAATTCAACCCGTTAGTGTCTGTTTCCCTGGTTATTTATCTCGTTTGGCTTTCGTATCTTGGGCCAAAAAACATTTTTCAGGGCGTGAATGCATGTAATTGCATGCATTATAGTAAATACTCTTCCGGTTCTTTTGTTGTGGTTCTCTGGGTAATCTGTCCAACACTTCATTTGATGGGAAAATAATTGGAGTTAATTAGAATCACCGCACCGCGTAGTCCGTGGGAGAATTTCGTATTATTGCAACACGGCAGCATTTGCCCCCTTACCCCTCCGTCCATCCCTTCACCCCTAGGGGTACGCACGACCCTTCTCAAAGGCAAGATGAGCTTGCGGGCGCTTAACGCTCGACCTGCCTCTAACTCACCCGACGTCGGTGTTCCTTTAAAAGCATCCTAAAACAATCCCACGGAACCCTCGGAGATTCCTCGCAATGAATTACTTTCAATCTCCCTTAACCTCGGAGAAGAGAGGCAGAAGGTGTAGTCAAATGTGAACGCTGCGGCTTAAGTGGTCGTATTGCCTTAACTTTGAATGCAGTTAGGTAATTAAGTGCGATAGTTGGGGATGCACGATGTCTCATACTTCTGAAACGTCTTAATCATGGCTTGATTCAGTACAAAATGAGCATATATTGGTGGAAGTTTTAGACTTTTCCACGCTACGTGCTGCTCATTTTATTTTCCTACAATGTGTTGACGAAGTGTGGTCGAAACGAAGGTTCACCTTGCGTAAGTACTTCCGGGCGTTCCTCTGTGAGATAGCGTCCGTGGATGGTGTTGGTTTTTCCTGCTGGCATTGCACTTATTTGGACAAAAATTTCTGAGTTCAAGATCCTCATACTACCCTGCGAGCCACCGCATGGGCATGTAGTAGGTGTCAGGCAGCTAGCCGTGTAAAGATGTAAGGGATAAGGTTTTGGGAGGAGAAATGGTGACGTGTATTTAGTGGAGCTCAGTTTTTATTGTGCGCGGAAAGAACGAGTTTTTGTACCTATTTTTTCGCCAATGTATCTTTCTTATATTATCGCTTCTGACAGGCCTAGATATGTAGTGAGGCTTCATGATTATATTCTGAATTTATTGTACAAACGAACATATCATTGAATGTACCTACATCTACATAATACCCAGCGAGCCGCATGGGCGTGTGGCAGGGGGGTGTTACGTCACCAGACGTGTAAAGATACAAGATTTTGGGAAGTGAAATGGGGACCTGTATTATGGGAATGTATTTAGTGGAGCTCAGTTTGTACTGTGGTCGCTTATTGTGCGCCAAAAGAACGAGTTTTGTTTCCTACCTGTTCGGCAGTGTATTTATCATATTTTATCGCTTCAGTCAGACATAGAGATGCAGTGACGCGTCATGATAATATTCTCCGAGTCTCTCTGAAACAAATCAGTTCTGAATTTCTCTAGCAACCTAAGCCTAACGAGTCGCCTCCGAGTCTCTAGGGTCTCCCACCTTAATCCCGCTAAAACTTGTGAGACACATTATGTTTGCTCGCAGCAGCTTTTAACGAATCAAGCTGCTTTCCTTGGTGTTTTATTATTTTTTTGGGTTAAATTCCTATTACCAGGGTCCCAAATGCTCGCGGCGTATTCGAGGTGTGGCCTTACTAGTGCGAAGTAGCATCTCTTTTTGACTTTTTCATCCGAGGACCTTCCTATTATAGGCTTAGCAAAACCTATCCTCTTTTATACCGTGCCGCCTATGTTTTGTATGCCAGCAGGTGGCTGCAGATATCATAGATTGGTTTCGTGGGTATTCATTGTAGGTGTTCTTAATGAATTGTCTCGCTTATGTTTCTCGATATAATATGAGCTGCCTAGTTTTGATTTTCCTCAAAGGAAAGTCAATTATAGGATAGTTCATTGATACTTTTTTTAGCGTTTTGAGGTGAGCAAAGTTGAATTTTAAATCAAGGGAAATTGAGCTCTACGGCCTCTCAAGATAGCAAAATTAAATGAGTCTCCGATAGCCTTAAAAAATGGCACTACTCGTCAAACATGCAACCACACAACACTTACTGTGTTGGTGTTTGCGGGAATGGGGATTCCACAGCAGGGACCAACCACAGCCTCTCTACCATATGCCCTTTTGACCACGCTCTTTTTGAGCGATTTCTCCCAAAAGTTGGGCCCGTCTGTGTGTGTGAGTGAGTGATTTGAGTGCTTGTGAGTGTGATTGTGGTCATGACCAGGCATCCTTAGTAGGGTCCCATTAGCCCTATGAAGGATCTCAGATTATAACCCAGGCATCCTGATCAGGGTCCCATTAGCCCTCGAAAAGGATCCCAACTTGGTTGAGTGTGTGTGTGTCTGTGGTTGTCACTGGCGAGGGAGTAACATTCCCGTAAACCATCACAGGAGGGTATTCTGGTAGAGAGGCTGTGGTTGGTCCCTGCTGTGGAATCCCCATTCCCGCAAACCAACACAGTATGTGTTGTGTGGTTGCATGTTTAACGAGTGGTGCCATTTTTTACGGCTATTGGAGACTCATTTAATTTTGCTGAAGTTGAATGTGATTTATATCTTTGGCTATAGGCATTTATTCATGACTATTCCATGCTATGAGGAGTAGCGTAAATTCTGGTTTTATCAAGTCAACTAGCCGCCGTATGGCATCGCTTGCTCCTTAGTGAAAAAGCTAGTGGCATAATGTGTGCAAAAATGTATATTTTCCAAGCGTTTTCATGCTTCGAAGCTAGTTGCTTTGTTTGCGAGTTTTTGAAAGTTGTGTTTAAGAACGATGGAGTCATAATAAGACACACCAGTCATTACATGATTATTTATGTACGCTACAGCTCGTTGATTCTTCGGAGACCATCGTTTCCCTACGATGGCTGTCTTCCTCTGATGTTTGCGTCGCATATCTCACGCATATTCCTTTCTCCCGTCGGATCTGTTGCTTTTCCAGAATGTTATCTTCATAAAATTGCTTCGGTCTCCGGGGTTTTGTCAAACATTCAGCGTCGATCATAACTGTATCCTATAAAAGAGGCTTTGAATTTGGGAGTAATGGAAATTTCTGCTGGAAAAAGTCTTCGATGTAATATAAAAATGGAGGGTTTTAGAGCTAAAGAAGAACGAAAATAAAGACAATATATGTAGTTTTCGTACGTGAAATTTAATTCGACCCGCTAAATTGCATTTGTTTTACTGGGGTCACTTTTAAAAAGCGTGCGTAAAAAAAGGTTTGATCAGTATTATGGACATGTTGAACATAGTAGGATATAAGATTTTGTTCTTTCTCGGCAAATAAAATATGTAAAGTTTTTTCGGGTTTCCGTCCGAGTAAGGATTTTGGCTGCTACCGAAGTTTCAATGGAATACTCCTCCAGCGTCTTCAGAGCAATGAATCCTAGGACATTATGTCTACGCTTGCATACCTATCTAATCGCGGTGGGGGGCATTGATGTCTCCTTTTTTCCGTTATTTTTTGAATGAAAGGTTTCAAATCCCTGCTTATGATGTACCCTGAGTCCCTACTCTGACTCTAAGGACTCTGTTGGGACTCTGATAATAGAAATAATAATGAATGATGATGATGATGATGATCAAGCAAAAACTTCCCCTGTCCCCCTCAAACTCTCTCGTTGCCTCCCTCTATTCCCCTCAGTCCTTTCCCTTTACTCCAATCTCCTATTCTTGCTGTTCATCGCCAGGAACTTTAGCAGGAGCTAAACGTTTGTACTGGAACTTGGGCTCGTCCTTCGCAAAAGTCAAACGCGAAAGTGAAATGCCATCATCGAAGCATGCGATAGGGATTCTTCCACCTCTAAAACTCTCCGGTCCCAAACAATGGGACGAACAAAGAGAGTGAGAGGTACGGAGCGAATGGTTGGAGATAGCGTGGGGATGGGGCAATGGGAAGGGAACATCGGGCCTAGCCCCACAAAGGCCCCGAAATATTCGCGCCCATCGGGGTGGAAGGCCGAGTTTTCGTTTAAAAAACAGCTTTCAGCCGCGATAAGTTTTCTCACGCAAGCCTATCCTGCCACCCTCCAGTGCTTTTTGGAGTTACGGTAATCTCGAAGCGTCGAGTGAACTGAAGATAAAACTCGGTCATTTAGAAAGTTGTGTATTGCATATACAGAATCCCGCGAAAGCGCGCGATCACACGTTCCCCCGTGCCCATGCGGGCCAACGTATTCATTGACGATATCGCAAGATGGTCATATATTCATTATTAGGGGTGGGATTACGGTTCCTTTTTTTATCTAATCGTTAACGTTGCCCAAAACGCAAACCGCTAATGAAGGGCAACGCTCACAGTTCATCATTGGTTGTTCAATTCTAAGATTTGTTGTCTGCAGCCCTCCACCCTTCCCTGTCTAATACTAGTTCCCTTACCTCCTGGTATCTCTTCCTGAGTACTTTCCTCTTTATTTGATCCATGAACTTATTCCTGGGCTTTCCTATGGCGACTTTTCCCTCTTTTTTTTACCTTCAATGATGTTCTTCACAAACCCAATTTGTCTGAGGGTGTGTCCAATGCATCTGGTGCTTCTTTTCTGTGTTGTTTTCAACATGGTCCTTTCCTCTTGTACTGTTTTGTGCGCTTCATCATTTCTTATTTTGTCCGTCCACTTGATATTCAGCATCCTCCTCCAGCGCCTGGTTTCGAAGGCTTCCAGTCTTTTCTTGTCTGCTTTTCCAATGGTCCATGCTTCCGATCCATAGAATGCTGCGCTCCACGCGAATGTTCTCAAATGCTGTTTCCTGCTTAGTTGCCCTGTCTTCTTTGAACACAGCAGTTGTCTTTTTCCCTGATACGCCTTCTTATATTGGGCCTCTTAGGTGTGTTATTTTGCTTGATTTTATAGAGACAGTATACACAAGTTTCTCCTATGTTTATTCGGACTAAAGTGAAAATGTTGGGAATGTGGACTGGAGACCAGAACATCTAGTTCGTGTGTACCCCGCTGAAACTCGCCTGGAAATAAGTGGTGGTGCACCTGGCTGATACGTGTGACCGGCTATTGGGAGATCCGGGTTCGTATCCCGGTCTAGTCAAGGGAATATTTTTCAACCAGTGTGCGTGACTGTGTAGCGTATCGTTTGTAAATTCTTTGTCATCCAAAAAAACGCCCGTATGAAAACGTGTTTCACATTATCAGTTGGAACATTCCAGTGGAGGGTATGCGAGCTTCCTTCAACTCTGTTTGCCATCTTTAAGAGTTGGTAAAGCCACCTGAGCGTTTTTAGTTGTCCTTGTGTCGGGATCAGTTAGTCGTCAGGCCACATTATTTAGCCCTAAGTGTGCAGATTACGTATTAATATAGACGAGGAATGATCCCGTATATGATCCGATCCTGTGCCTCACACCCTGGTGGTGGCTTCTAGGTACTTCGTTGATATAGATAAATGGCCTTCCGCTACAACCTCGCTATATGGTGGCTGCGATTGGTAAATGTCCTCGAAAGGGACCCAGGTCCTGATCTCAGCATGAGAGTTCAAATGTCTCGTTCCTTTTCGCATCATTTGTGAGCCGTTCCTTATTTTTGACAGAAGCTCGTGAGCACTCGTGCAATGTACCTTCACCGTCTTCTCATTTATATGATAACTATCCGTTGGAAACGGTCTATTTTACGTGATATTTCAACCGTTAATATTCTTAGAATTATTATTTTTATGAAGGAGAAATTTTCTTCCAAGTATTTGTTTTTCCCAATTGTATGCTTGGGTCTTCGTAACCTTGAAACACCTTCAAAATAATGATTGAAGGGGTAACTTTGTGGAAAATTTTCGCAGACATGATGAAAGGATTTCTTAGTATATTCCACACACAAAACTTTATTTCCGACCTAGGTTTCCACCGCACAGCAATCATTATCAAGGTCTTCTTTGAAAGATTATGTTATGATATTACCACCCATTACACCTTGATGATTACTGTGCAGTCGAAACCGCTGTCGATACCTAGGTCGGAAATAAACTTTTAAATATGGAATATACTGAGAAATGTTTTCGTCATGCCTTGAAATACCTTGTTGAGCGGTGGGATTCTGTTTTATTCCTGCATCGTGATATCATTCTCCTCCGTCTATTCGGCATTCATCATTCCCCCCTTTTTTGTTTTTTCATCATTTACGTACACGTAAACACCATTCGTAATACTCTATACTCACGTTCCGCTGCTTTAGTCCACATATCACGCATTCGTTATTCTCGTGTGAGTTTTCGCAGAAGAGCCGGCGCGGCGGGTCACCCGCGGTTGCTAATGGCTCCCGGTAGAGTTCGTGCTTTCCAGATTTTTCCGTCTTTCTCGCAGCTCGGTAGCCTCGTTCTAAAGCCCTCAACAGAATTATTATCCCCCCATTAGACGGATGACATAGCTGTAATCTAGCTCAAAGGTCATTGGAGTGCACATTTTAGAAGACCGTAAAATCTCGAAGCGTCGAGTAAATGAAGATAGAACTCAGCCATTTAGGGAAATGTGTATATTTAACAGAATGTAGCGAAAACGCCTGGTCACACGTTCCCTGTGTCAATGCGGGCCAACGTCTGCTGTGGCGATACCTTCGCCATTTGACGTTCAAGGCGGAGGAACACTTCAGTTATTGGTTGGAAAGGTGTCCCTCCGCTCGTTATCACACATTAAACTTCACTTTACTTAAAGCACTCCCTCTAACACACGTTATTCGTGGACGTAAGTCAGTAGATTGTGATATATGTGCCATCAAAGAGTAGGTAGCTAATAACAGACAAATTCATACGCACCAAAGGGATGTAATTCGCCAGTGAAAAATAATAAGTCTTGACCGGTATTCGAACCTACTAAAAATCTACTATCTACTGAAGTAGATGTCAATATTGCTAGCCTGGTGTGTTAGTCAGCTACAAAACCAAGCCACCATATGGTAGTTTAAGTGAAAGACTTTTTCTTGTCGAGTTAAATCACATTAGCCCCGTAACCTTTACACCCGAACTAGTGATTGCCCACCGTATCATTTGTGAATTTTGGAGAGGTTAGGTAAACACATCTAGTTATATAAAGTTTTGAAACACATAAAGCACCACATAGCTTTCAATGGACTACGTAATATTCTGGAGCCAATTGAGAATTTGGCAAATATTGGGACTACTGGCATTGTCTCTCATCAAAACGTGTCAAAAAATATCTGGATAAACTACTACGCGGGTTTATTCATAGTGAAGCCATGAATTTAGGTATAGTGGCTGCGACAGGTATCCTAGTCCCGTTTTCCATCATTTAATCGATTAATTTTCCGTTCGAGCGCTAATAGCGCATGGAACTGAGTTGGTATACGGAGCCACCCATGAGTTATAACCAAAAAAGAATTGTTTACATCATGGAAATCCAGCTAACAGTTGAAATAGAAATAAGGGAAAAATTGCCTCAAGCTACCATTTTTCCCGTCACTCGAGATCTAAATTATCCACGACTAAAACATGATAAATAATTGTGTGTCTCAGGCACTTGTGAGAGATAAATTCACTAAAAGTCACGCATTATACATAATTGATAGATTATATTCGGCAACGCTGATTTGTTAGGTGTCTACGTTGCACCCAGTTCAAAGCCGTCTCTTAGGGCCGGTTTTGTAATGTCTAGTTAAACTTCACGTTAGCGTTAACGGCCGGTTAAGCTCCAAAGTCGGTTTTACAATCGATTAAGGTTAAGTTCAAACTGAATGTTTAACTTCTGGTTACGACTACGGAGGGTTTCCAATGGTTATTCGAGTTAACGTGAAGATTAACGCGTTGAACGACGGTATTGTGAGTTCTATCATAGCGGATTTTATGATTGACGTGATAAACCGTATCGGTGATGAATTGGTGAATATGATTGTTGGGAGCAGGTTATCTTCAATTTAATATTTGTCGGAGCCACTTCATAATTTGCAGAGAAGAGTTTATCTTTTTCCAGGTTACTTCAGAGAAGAAGAATCCTCGAAAAATCGCTAAATACGGACATCCATAGTGAAGAATCCCGGAAGATCTTGTTTACCTTGAAGCCACTTTTTGAGTTCTCGGTAGTTTTATGCCATTTCTCAGGAATTCCAAGTCGTTGGTAGCATACATCGTGCTAATGTCAAGACATTAGCACAATGTATGCGACAAGGTCCGCAAGGCCCCGTATATATTAGTGAACAATTTTACTCAAGTGAGTGTTACGTGTTTTTGAGCTTGGGGGTTCAGAAATGTCGCGGTAGCGTTGTATAAAATATCCCTGGAAATTTTGAAGTTCGGCAATATATGTGAATGATGTGATTACTCGGGGCTGAGAACCGGCCCTTTAGAGTGGGATATTATTTGAGATTCAACTTGGCGTACCTTATAGATAACGGTGAATTTTGAAAATACGGAGGGATCATCTACACCTTTTTGGAACGACATGCAAATATTCTACATGCGACTATGTTCCGTTCACAGACGAGCGTTCGCAACGGCCCAGTAGCTTGGAAAAAAGGAGTGGGCAAACGCGGGACTGGTGTTTATACAACAAAAATTTTCAAAGTGCAAACGACAAAAACAAGATCGTACATTCACATTAAAGGTGTACGGTCACCACTGAGGTTTGAAATTTGCTCAATGTCCTTGCTCGTGTTCTAATTTCCTAGAAACTATGAATCTAAGTAAATCAACTCATTCGGAGATTCCTTGGTAGTGTTTCACCAAGCGTTATCTTTGAAAGGTTAGCAAACGTCAACGCAAATATTGCTTTTAGAGCATTTTCAACGAATTGATGTACACAAATGTACGATAGTCACGGACAAGTGCACTCAATTAAATAAACATTCCGTTTCCCTTCGCAGTTCAGCTGACTTGTAGGTAAGTTTTCCTTTATGCCACAAGAATTATTTCCAATGTTTGATTTCAAGCTGCGAGCATTTTTTCTTCCGTCCTTCTGACGTTTTCGCGTGCATCATCAACGAACCATAAACAAATTTCTTAAATTGAGCGCTTGTCCTTGCCTTCTTACACTTCAATCGCCGAATAAATTCTTTAAGTAATGAGGTAAATTTGAATCTTTAAGGTTACTCCGTTGCCCATTCAATGAGAGAGCTCTATACTATTTCCTGATAAATTATTAAAGGTAATACAACAATACGAGTAAAATAATTTTCTGAAAAATTTTCTATGATAACATTTTTCTGAATTAGTCATCGCTATAATGACAAACGTTCCCTTTGAAATCTTAACAATAAATATGTTAAATAATATGCGGTGGAAAACTCACAGGAGGACCCGACGGAGAAATCAGTGCATCACTTGCAGGCTTCATTTGTTTCGCCCTCATAAATTACAGGGATGACTGAATTACTGTAAACAAGAATTGTCTTACGAAATTGATTTTTTTGTCTTGAGAAAAAAATTCGATGCTGTAACCGATTTATAAGCGGGAATTTCTCCATCACTTCTTTGTCCTTTTTTTATGCTTTATAATTTAGTAGTTCCTTTTGAAAAATATTATTTATAGTTATAAAAGTACAATTTTACCTTCCTTAAGTGGTGAGCGAGAATCGACAGCATATAATAATGAACATGTTTATGAAGATGGTGAAATGCATACACAAAAGGTGTATGAGGATGGCAACATGTGTAAGGAAGCAGTGATATTTTGCTATTGAGTAGATAAGAAATGTTTTTTTTTTAAGTGGATTGCTCCGAACAACGGAAACTCCCGAGATATACAGTAACTGAAAGCGGAAAAATGTTTAAATAGTAATAATTCAACCAAAAAACAATGAAAAGGGCATTGAAATGCGAAACTAACGCTCTATAAAAACGACCTCAAACAATTATGCGTCGATAAATGTCAACGAAACCCCTATTTATAAAAATCAGAGATGACAAAAATAATGGGAAACGACTCAAAACATTACCCTTGAGTCCTTTAAATGTGCCTTAAGGTAAAGCATTGTACGGCCACCCCGCAAAACAATGAGCACCAGCCGATAGCAAGTTTACCAACCAATTTTATCAATTGAAAAAAAAACAAAGTTAGACCAAGGGTTAGGCATGTCATGCCATCTTCAGGATCCTGAAGATGGCATGACATGCCGAAACGGGATTGATAAGGGTAAGATGTACACGGTCATGGCATCCTGAAGATGGCATGACATGCCGAAACCCGGGTCGTTTCCTTACAATAAAGTGTGGAATAACAACCAAGTGTTTTTATTATCAAAATTAGACCAATCCTTGACGCTCTGATTGAGGAAGGTAACCAATACCAATAATAAGCAGAAATTGTCTCGTTAAAAAAATTACCAGGACTTGAAGTTGAATCACGGGACTTAGAATTTGCAAGTACATAATTCGCATACCACCTCGCTACCCAGGCCTCCTAATCTCAAAAGTGGCGGGGCATTACTATAACGGTATTTTACCGAAGAATACAGGTTTACACGGAACTGAGTTAAAACGCCTAAATTTTACGAGTGCAGGACCCTCTTATATTCTATAATATTTCTTTCTTCATCTCCGCGTACGTCTTACCCTTATCCATCCCGTTAATAAAATACTTATTGGACACACAAATAAAATGCATACGGAGAGGAAAAATGATAGAGTTAATGGTAGATAATGTCACGAGTGTGAAAACTAAGATAGGTCAATAATATTCTTTCATAGGACTGAAATTTTAAGTAATTAAATAAAAAAATATCAACAAGTCTTTAACTTAACTCGTTTCTTTCGCGCGTTGCGTTTAGAAGTCCTTCGCAACGGAAGGTTTTAGCGATCCTGAGATAATTACTGCCGTGACAATATGATTAACTTTCAAAATTGTCGAGGAAACATACAAACTACACATTTAATTTTTTGACGAGATCTAGGTGTTAGAAATGCTTCATTTTTTTAAATGAGATCCTTCCGGGGTGCATACACGTACCATTTCCCATGTAAATGGGCTGGTATTGTTCGTCAAAAATCTCTGGAAGTAGTTCGGTAATGCCCTGTTGACATTACTAGGGTTAGAATTTTAGTTAACATGGCCTCTTTACTAACTTTCATTTACACGGCATTCTTTAACCCTCGTTTGGGCTCAGGGCTATGTTCACGAAAGTTATATGGGCGAGGAAAAGGATGGAATATGCAAATTTTTCGCACGCTTATACTTCACATTCATTAGTATTTAACTATGCACTTATCATTTAATGTCTAAAAATTACTTTAAGCATTGAAATATGATAATTGAGGGATCTCTTAAATGGAGAGACTTGTCACTATGCTATACTTTACCATTAAGATACCCCGAGAATATTACGTTATTATGTCGTTTGCGCTCTTTTATGATAGATAATACTAAGTTAAGATGTTATCTTGACATGCAAGAATTATAAATAACTTCTATTTCGAGTCCTTGCCTCTATATATGCAGTGAAATGAACTGCTTTTTCTTCCAAGTTCTGCCCATGACCCGTCCTCGCTTGCGCTTTCAAGGTAAATTTGGAAATTAAAACACGGTTCATCATTCACTCATGCATTTAAATACATCAAGCAACTTGGCACTGACGCATGGATACGGAATATGACAAGATAAACTCTCGTAATATATTTTACGCTTCAAGTAAAAGCTACAAGTGGACTGGATCATTCTAACTACCATTCTAACTAACCTGCGTTTAGACGCGTTATTAATGATGGTAACCAGCGCCAACCCTTGTAACTGCAGCGTGGTTAAAAAGTTGACTATGGTTAACGCCAATCTGCGTTGACACGACGAACTTCTGATAGGGTTAGGGTTAACCTGGCTAGAAAGCTAGTAATATATGCATGGGAGAAGGGAATAATGTTTTGGTATCTTTGGATAAGTTGGATATTTTTCTTTAAAATGAGACCAAATTAATTGATTTCTAGGTGAAATGATATCTCACTTAAACTACCTTAAGGTTTCAGTGTTTCTTGAATAAATGGCCAGAACCACCTTAGGTTAACATTGTGTACATGCAAATCGCCCCGCGACGCAAACACGTTCTCCTCGTGTGAACTCACTGATCGTGGCACGTTCCTCTTTGGTGCTCAGCCATTGTCTCTCCATGCCCGTGAAGGCGCGCGTCTGGGCCAATTAACCCATAGTTAAGGGCGCCGTCCCTTCGAACAAAAGTCAAATTTGTTCCGCATGGTCGAACCTTATTTGAGGAACGTCTAGCAGCGTAAGACAATCAATTAAGGAACGTTTCTCCGCGATATGAAATATATTTATTTTTCGTCTTTGTATCACTAGCTCATGAAGAAGGGTTCACGTTTATTTTTGACAAAATCTTGAATTTTCTCTCAATTTTTTCAAAATTCTTACTGTAATATTAAGAGCTTTTGGATTCGAGTGGCAAAACATAAGTCTACAATATTTTTGCTGGACAGAATTAACAAGTTTGCGATAACCTGGAAGTGAATGAAGTTATTATTTCATTGAAACTTGAACCTCATTGATATGAACCAGCAGTTGTTTCTTCAAAGTTTTAGGTTTGACCTTAGGGTATTTTTGAGCGAGATAGTTCCCGACTCATAATGATAGAGACCATATTCGAATCATACGTTTTCATTTCACCGTGTAAAGGACACATGAATTAAATATTGCATTATTAATGGTGCAATAATATAGTTTTATAGGGCAAAAAATGTAAGTAATAAAATGAAAACATCTAAATAAGTAAGACAATGGAATTATTAGTTAAAACTTTTACTAAAACCACTGAATTTAAAGACAAAAGTTAAAAAACACAACCCGGGTTTCTGCGCTAAGCACCATCTTCAGGTCCCTGAACCCTGAAAGGTGAACCAATTCTATGAGGTCCCTGATGATGGTGCTTAGCTCAGAAACCCGAGTCGTGTTTTTGAACTTGTGTTTTTAAACCTTGTGGTTTTAGTAAAAGTTTTCACTAATTTATCCATTGTCTTATTTATTAAAATCGATTACCACAAAGTCAACAAAGACAAAATTTTATTTATCTAAATAAATATTTAACCTTACTAATTTTTTTCGCGCGATACGTTTGAAACTCGTGAAAACGGAAGATTTTTTATGATCCCGAAGAATTTATTGCGATGACAATTTGATTAATTTTCAAAAAGAGTTGAGAAAACGTGCAAATTGTTACTTTTTTGACGAGATCTAGGTGTTAGAAGTTCATCATTTTAAAGATAATGTCTCTATGGAGTGCATACACGTACCTTCTCCCAATTAAAGGGCAGGTATATTCTGTCAAAAATCTTGGAAAGTCTTTCGTTAAGAGGCTGATATTTTGTTTTTTATTGGAGGGTTGTGATGTTTATCTTTGAAATGAGACCAACTTGATTGATACATAGGGGAAATGATATTTATTTCACCATTTCACACCTGTTTTTCACCCTACAAACTTGAAATTTTATACGCTCAAATAAAAGAATTTTACTGGGTAAACTTAGATTTGGATTTGGCATCTCCTTGAAATGTGCGCCAGGGTTTCATCCAATTAGTTGGCCGTGGCAGGCATTTTAAATGTATTAAAAAAGTCATTTTAATCTTCCTTGATGGATAGCTTCTATCAAGTGAAGTGTACAACCGTATACTTTTGGTTTAATGTAGTTCAATGCCGCATAAAACTCTCAGCGGTCCGCTGTCCACTGAACTTGGACACCACGGCCGAGGAAAGTGGAGAAATCAAGCTGTTAATTTGCTATTATATCTTTAAGTACAGTGAAACCTGTATTAAGCGACCACCGACGGTTCCGCTGAAAAGTGGTCGTTAATAAGGGTGGTCGTTCGACTGGGGTTATGTGTCTAGGAGAATTATGCAAATGAACGGGTGGCTGATTTGAAAAAAAATGGAAAACAACTCTTAAAGCGACGGTTTAGTTAAAATCTATTCAAATGGCGTTTATTTCCTCATAATTTAGTTGCTCCTGGGAAATATCAATGCGAATTAATTTGATGTACACTTACAGTGACATATAAATTAAGCGACGACCTTTGGTTCCGCTGAAAATTGGCCATTGAGAGGGGCGGTCGCTTGATATGATAGGTCGTTAGGAGGATTTTCACTATATATTTATGCTCGAAAATTAATTCCGGTCGTTGCTCGGGAATTCCGCTGGAATAAGAATGCCCTACCTTTTTTACGATCCATGTTTTCCTCAAAAGCAATCAATTACTTGCAATAAATCATCTGCAGTGGATTTAAATGTTCATTTTTTGTGTAAATGGCAACGATTAGTTTTCGGCGAATGGTGCCTATTATGGCACTAATCTCGACATTACTTGTACGAATTGTTCATGTTAGCGTACGAGAAGTAAGCTTAATGTGGCGAAAAGTCAAATGCCCGTATCATTATTCAGCAGTCATTTAACCCTTGAAGCCGGCTGTCTCTCCTTTCTCATCTAATTTCGATGCAGTTATTGAAAGCCAGCGTTTTATTTCTTGGAATGCTACTCAGAATTGCCATTATCGTTGGTGTTATCTCAGCATTGTCATTGTCGGATGCGAACGGAAGCTTTCATTTTTACTTTGAACTAATCCTTTCCTTTATAGCTGAATAGAAAATGACCCTGTTGTTAATGTGTCTGGAGATACGTCTTATAATTTATACTGCAAGTACAGAAAAACATTACAAGTGTTATTTATTGATCCGGCGTCCTTACGATGACTCCCGAGCCGAGATTTACTTGCCGTTGCGTATAACAAACGTTTGTTTATTAATTTGCGGTTTGGACTTCATGCTATAAATAATTGCTTTTCTTAAGGGCTTGATTTAGTTAACTACTAAAAAGAGGACGGCGAAGAGTCGGTATCACGATGGGGATGTTCCGTACTCTAAATGAATGCGTTAAAGGCGGTAGCCAAATTAAACTGGTGGCATTATTGTAGCCTGAGCACGGTAGCAATGGAAGCAGTTATTCCTTTTAGGCATAGACAAACATTTGCGAAAATAGGAAGGATTTTTAACCATATGTTGAACGAAGATTCGCAACAGTACGAAGCATATCACCGATTTTTAGGAAGTTTTATTGTATTTTAGAAGACTGTCAAGGTTCTTTCGTACGTATTCCAGTGGATTTAATGTCAAGTTTCCTCATTTGCAAAAGAAGAACGGTTCACCGGCAAAACAAAATGTTTTGTTAATGTTCTCTGCTTTCAAAGTGTGGCAGTTATGCCTTGAGGGGTCTTGAGGTGCCACAGTTAAGCCGTTATGGTTAATGCGTTCGGTATTTTCAACGGTAATTATAGTCATAAGGGATTGGGAGTTGAGGAATGTCAGGAAATTCGGCTCTCCCGATTCCGCAGAGTTTACGGCGTTAATCTCCGTCACATCCGTTCAGCATCCCATGGGTTGAAGGGTCTGAGGTAGGAAACTGATTTATGATGAAGAGAGTGGGAGGATTTGAAGCAATATCTTAACTTACTTGACAACGTTGAAGCTTATTGTTTCTGATTAGCCCGTAAGCTCTTGTAAGGATGAGTGACAGGGGTTGGTTATGTTTAAGACGTGCATAACGTTACGTACTGATAGTTAAGAGATGCGATTGGTGAACTTAGCTTTCGCGGAATTTGTCAAATATGCTGCAATGAACCCTCATTGGCTCTTTAAAGTGAAGCTTTTTCTCTTACACCCATACGTTCTACCGCTTCATGGAAATAGCATATCACTGAGCATTGGACTCAAAATTTGAAACTCCTATCCTCCCACGTGCTACAAGTTGCTTCTTAATGTGGAGATCCTCAGATCCATGTAATATTTAAACTCTCAACTGATACTAATTTCTGTCTTAAAATAGATACCCTGCTTTTCGCAATATTGCTGAAAGCCCGTCTTTCCCAAATTAATAAAGATTTTTAGGGGCTGGCTTGGACTAGTGTACTCTCAGCATTGCCGTGCATTCAGTTCGTTCATTCACTCATACCGCTCAGCGGCAAATACACACACATAAATGTTTATACAGAAAGGTAGAAAGAAAGTGGGAACACATAAAATGAACAAACATAGTGGTGGTGTGAAGATGTAATGATGGCCAATTCCAAGCAGAAAAAATTCGACTGGACCGGGAATCGAACCACGGACCTTTGAATATCGCGTCCAATGCTCAGACCACCAAGCTACCCAGTCTACTGAGGATTCACTGGAATCGGCGGGGGGTTTATATGAACTAACACTCCCCAATGCATGACCCACGAGAGCGGCCAATAGAATAAATATATATATATATATATATATATATATATATATATATATATATATATATATATATATATATATATATATATATATATATGTGTGTATGGATAAATAAATACAAATTATTTATTTATTCATACACTTTAATAGTACTTATGTACTCATACACCTGAAAGGTGGATAAATTTAAAGCTGCGAACCGAAAAATATCTATACCTATTACATCAATCAAAGGAGTTTTGATCGATGTTTACGGTACTATTTTACTGATGCTAATTGGGTTGCACTCTCCATTCCTAATATCTCGAGACAAATGTTGGAAGCTTATTCGAAATTCATCCATAGCATTCTCAATCCTCCGCTGAACTGCTCCGCCTAATCCATTTTAAAAAGTCTCATGTCCACCCACTCACCCGCGCTCTTTCCTTCACACGCCCTCTGTATATCGAGGTTATCTTTGATCGAATTCTCGCTTGTGTTCCCTGCTTTCTTAAAACATTGATCAGTTTTCGCTTTCTCCTGACACTTGTACAGCCCACGATCTTTCTCATATCCCTCGGAATTCTAAGATGTCATTCTTACATTGTTGAAATTATCTCTTCTAACTTGCTTTGTAAATGTTTGTGTGAGTACGAATCATTTCATGTTCAGGTTTATTGCACCGCTGCAAATTAGCGATAATTATTAATTTATTTTATGTTTTAAATTTAATATTTATTGATTATTCTGGGGTCGTGCCCCTTAAGAACAAAAAAATATACATAGTGATGCGAGACAGTGAACAAAAATAAGAAAAAAATAGAGTATAAAATGGCATAGACGAATGGGTGTATGATAAATTAAATTTTTTCATAGAAATTATACAATGCAAATAAGAAGCAGTTAAATAGCATGCAAGGTAAACTGCGAAGGGTTACATATAATGAATTGGAAATTCAGCGAACAAGTTCATGATGTAAGGATACAACTACAACATTAACAACCAGAAAGTAATACATAGTAATAATACATTTTGAAAGAGAGGGACTTTTTTATTTGTTTAGGTAGATATTTCCACAGATGACACGCTGTTGCGAGAAATGAATTTTGGAGCTTAGTCGACTTATGACCAGGAAAATATAAAAATTCTGAATCACATATAGTGCACATTTTACTTGTGGATGGTTTGGTGACAAATAAGTGAAACAGGTATTCTGGGGATATTTCGTTTAATAAAGAATACAAAAAACAACCTAGTAAGTATTTTCTTCGAGTCTTAACGTTGAGCCGTCGAAGTTTTTTAAATAATATTTATGTAAACTTTGTCTTAAAATAAAAAAAATCACTGAAAATACAGCATGCATTCGAGGCATAATTCTGTTCGAAGTGGACTGAGTTGATAAGAGCTCACAAGATGCTATAATCCTGGATACGCATCAATATGATTTTCCTATCAACCTTTTTTCGGTTTCGGGATGACAACTTTTCTTATTCCATAGCTTGTAGGGAGAGAATTATTTTTAAAACCCTTCTGGTTAATTTCCTATTTATCTTATAGTTAACTTATTCTCCTATGTACTGTTTATGATTACTGGAGAATAATGATGTGATGTTAGTTGGAAATTCTGTCGCGAAGTTCATGGGAGAGAACCTTTATCACTCACTCGTCAATGGTAGCTATAAGATCGATCCTGCCTTGAAACAAATTCGGATTATGATGGCTAAATGTTTTCAAATATATATTCACGTAGGCCCGTTTTTATAATCTCTGGTTAGATATTTTCACGTTATGGTAACCATGTATGATATGTTCTCCCTTCGATTCGCTCACCATAATTGATTGATGACATGATTAATATACACCATATCCGTCTACCGCCGGCCATCGCCATCAAACGAAAGCACTCATATGTTACTATTACATCAAAAAACAAGATAGGTTAGTGCGTAAGTTTTGTTATCTTCCATTCAGTGGCAGAATCAAGTTTTTTGGACGGTTTTCGGGAAAATTTTATGTAAATTTTTTTCTATTTAGAAAAATATCGTTTTTCTCCCATTCTCGCATAGAACACAATGCATTTTCACGATAAATTTACGAGAGGAAAGTAGAAAGTAAGTTTTGACTTCGTAGTTCTAATCAAGCTGTCATATTTTTCTGTAAAAATACAGCATTTGAATAAATTTAAATTCATGACATTTTGACGGTAGAACCACCAAGTTCAAGTGCAGTCGAAGCGAGTGGCTTTATGATGACTAATTAATTCGGTAATTGCGTTTCTGATTCCGTTGCCGCTGAAATCTCGTAAAGTGCCCTTTGCAATACCAAAATCTGCGAGTCATGATGTTTTGAATTTTGTCGTTATCTGTAATTTTCTCGATGGCCTCATAAATTTTAAATGTCACGGCGCAAAAGCCAGAAAAATCAAATGGAGGCGAGCGAAATTTAACAGCCCTCATGTGAGAAGTGGATCCCTTTCCGCCTTTCGAACTAGAATATGTTTGTTTACCCTTTCAAATTATCAATGGAGTTCTTTTTTTTCGAACCTTTGCGTGAAGTTTTCTTTAATATTTCATGTATTTGGGAGAATCTTTTTTTTCTGCTATCTTCTCCCCGTTTTATAGAGCCAGTGTGTATTTTTTGACCAATTTACCGTTGCAGCCAGTCTATTGTTTTATTAGTTCCCTTGAAGGGAGTATCTCTTTGCGTTATTTTCAACCTTCAGTTTGTAATAATGGCTTTTCAGCGTAAGAAATTAGTGAGCACATAAATATTACATCGAATTATCTCCCGAGTTTTGCCAGATTCCATTTCCATTGTCAGTTTTTAGATAATTGGATGCACTTGTATTACTCTCATTGGTTTCAGGCTCAACTTTGTGGAAGTTCATTATCAATTATGAAAAAGAAAACTTTGTTTTATTCCACTAATTTAGTTTAAGATACTTCTAGTTTCGACGCAGGGTTTGCAGGGATTCACGCTGGAAGAGGGTTTAGTGAGGATGGAAGAAGGAGTAAAATAATGTTAGGATTGGATGTAAAAGAGTCCTCTCATCATAGAGGATTGGTTTGCCCTCTGGTTGGAATGACATCGTTCGCTAAATAGTCAAAGGTAAACAGTCGCACTCAGCTACGTATGTCCCGTCCAGTCATCCGCTGCGACCGGGTTATTTGAAGTTCACTAGTCATATTTGATCTAGATCGAACTCACATCGACTCTTAAGCGTTCGCTTTCTGAACAAATGACGGTCGTATTTCAGGACTCGCCCTTTAAATTTTTGAATAATGACTTAACGTGCCCTCTTCCACTATCTCTTCATTTTGGTAAATTTGCTGATTGAAACTAGGCTAGATTCCCATTTCAGTTGCTGCAAAGAGTCTGTAACACTAACGAGATAATCATTACCCACTTTGACCTATCTTGCCGATCTCCGCTACTTGTTTTCTAATTTGTGTCAAGCCTATCTCATTAGGATTCCAAATACTTGTGGTGTATTCTAAGTATGGTCTAACGAGGGAGAAGTAGCTCCTCTTCCCCTAACTTTGCCGTGGTATTTGAAAAATTCATGCACCGTACTCTTGAGCGGGCAGTTCAGTAGGTTAGCGTATCATCGCGTAGCTGTGGTGTTGATTAGAGCTTCCGACAGGTCTTAATTTCGATCTGGGGCATATTTTGTCGTCTCTCCATCATTTAAACTCCTTTTAAGGTGGTCGAAGTTATTTTCCTTAAATGATTCCGGTTCTTCACACGTTTTTGCATTCTGGTGGAAAACGCTTCGGCGTCATTCCAGTGGGCAACTTAACGTCCAAAAATTGTAGAGAGCAAGTGACCTTCAAGTTAAATCAACGTTGCTAAAATCGATTTTCGTTTGTTCAACGGAATGCACGTAATTTTATGAAATTACTAGAATACTGTGTCGATAAAAGTGAAGTTAAATATATGGCTGGAAAAAGAAAAATGAAAACAACTAAGTTCCTTCAAGTACCTGGGAAGTATAGTTACCTACTCAGAATGGCAATTGTACAGAGGAAATTAAAAGTAGAATTGCGCAAGGAAAAGTAGCATTTAGCAAGATTAAGGAACTGGTGACATCGAGGAATGTCAGGACAGATATGAGAAAAAGATTCGCAAAATCCTTTATATGGAGTATTGTACTGTACGGATGCGAAACATGGACCTTGAAGAAGAGAGAAGAAAAGTACTCGGAAAGCTTTTGAGATGTGGCTTTGGCGACGAATGTAGAGAATTGGGTGGAAATATAGAGTTGGGAATGATGAGGCGCTGAGGAAGATTGGAGAAGAAAGGAGTATCTTGAGAGATATTTAAAAGAGGAAGACTAATTGGAATGGGCATATTTTAAGGAGAAATAGTGTTCAGAAATCACTTGTAGAAGGGAAAATAGAAGGGAAGAGAGGAAGAGGAAGGAGGAGGCACCGAATGCTGACAGACATCAAAAAAGGATGGAGCTATGGAGAGATGAAGAGAGAGGCCCAGGACAGAATGCTGTAGAGGCAGTACCATCTAAACCTGTCCAAGTACAGAATCACAATGATAATGATGATGATGATGATGAAAAGTGAAGTGAAGATTGCATGTTACCGATTTAGTTTCTTGACAGTTTAATGCTATCTGAACATGTAGCCTTAGGGCACCTGACGTTATATTGAGATAATTCGAGTATGTATAAATTTCACACTTTCAGGCGTAACGTCGTGGAAGTACTTTGTATTCGAATCCACATTACATTGTATTTACGAAATTAAATGCAATGAATTAAAGTTAGCGTATCAGGCGATAACTTGTGGAAATGGAGTACAGATGCCATGTTCTCACAGTAAAAGTTATCGTTCACTTTCCACAGAAATTTTATTTCACCGACCAAGTTTTCGACACGAACTATGTCATTTTCAAGGTACCTTGAAGTTTTTCACAGCATCTATACTCCATTTCCGCAAGATATTGCCTGATACGGTAAGTTTAATTCATTAAATTTAATTTTAAAAGTTTTTGTTCACTTTCCACGGAACTTTTATTTGACAGTCATTCCACAGAAATTTAAAATGACATAGTTCGTGTCGAAACCTTGGTCGGAGAAATAAAATTTCTGTGGAAAGTGAACATAAGCTTTTGTTGTGAGAACATGGAATCTTAAATGAAATGGTTGTAATGTATCTTACATACGTCCAACGGGTACGAAATTTCAACACACTCGTCAAAGAACAATCCAGAAGTTACTTTGATATTGATTCCAACTCTCAATTTTCTATGCATCTCCTTGATAGTAATCACCACGTAAGTGATTTTATCCCCGAAATTTCACTCGCTATCCCGAAGAGCTTAAAGGTGGAAGCTTTGGGGCAGATGGAAATTATCAGAGAGTCAAGCTACCTTTGAAATGAGATACTTTTACCGAACCCCTCCCCCCTCCTTTCCGAAATAATTTCCCTTCTCACAAGCCCCTAATTTGTTTCCCTGCCTTCGCTCCCAAAAATTAGTTTGTTCTCCTAATCTCTCCCTCCCCCTAAGCTTGAGGTTAATATTACAACGATCAATAAATAAATTTTGCGTGAACATTTGTACCTGAAATTGCTGCCTGCTGCGAAACGCGTTGTATGTACCTACTCTAGCAATAAGTAACTGTGGAATTGAAAAAAAATTATTTTCAATATGGATTCGAATATCGAGCATGTATGTACAGATTTTCTCCTAAACGCAAAAGAGTACGTTTCATTATCTCTATCGTCTCAGGCTTAACTTTGTGGAAGTTCATTTTATCGTAAATGAAAAATGAAAAACTTTGTAATATTCCACCAATTTATTTTACGGTACAACTAGTTTCGTCGCAGCGGCGACATCTTCAGGTACAAAGAGTCAAAACACAAAATATGGTCCTTATATCCCATCTAGGTTAGGTGTTTTGGTGGGTTGTTTTGGTGGGTGGGTTTTGGTGATGTCGCCGCTGCGACGAAACTAGTTGTACCGTAAAATAAATTGGTGGAATATTACAAAGTTTTTCATTTTTCATTTACGAGTACGTTTCATATTATTATGGCGGTAGTTAATCGAATGGTGGTTAAACAGGTATCAAGGTATTATGTCGAGTAAAACACAAGTATTTACATGTCATTTTCGCATAAATTTCGCAATACCGCGCCCTAAACTCAATTCGTACTGTGCTTTAATCCAGAGGAAAATTTTTTTTATAATACTTGTGCCATTTATAATTCCACGTGCATGGTTATTTTCTCCGATTAAACAGTTTTCCTAAGATATGGTTCAAGTATTTTTTCTACTTGAAAAGTTGCTAAAACGTGCTCTCAATGACTCATGATTCCCGCTCCATTCACCTTAAGGCGAGTGGTTAACGGGCTAGCTCTTCCTGCCTCGCTGCAAATCACCGTTGGACGCAATCACATGGAGGAGAGAGTATAGATACAACAGCCGAGGGATCCGCGCCCGAGGTCACATCCGAGAGAGGAGGCCGTTGAAAAATAAATAGAGAATTGAGGACGATCAGTGCACAACCGGCTCACCTGGTAGACTCAGGTCATCTCTCTCAGCTATTGACCTCTCCCGCCGTGTGCATGCATTATCGAGGTGCTGACCTTCTGAGGGCACTTAGCTCGCCATCGCCCTTCTCGATGGGAGCGTATCCTAGGGTCGTTGTCGTTGACCGGTCAATCCTGAAATGCGTTGACGGCAGCACTCCACCCTGATCTGTTCCCTGTCTTTCCCATAGTTCTAATCATGCATATACATAATGGATTTAAATGTTTGGAATTGTTGCCTAGGTAACGCGTTGCCTAAATTTCCACACTTAGTTCATCCAGTCCTTGGCGCTACTTAGAAAAAAGTCTTTTTAGTTGAACCGTAAATGGCCGTTATTAATTGTTGTTAACGTGAGAAAGTGTGTAATTACATCCCGCGTATGGAACTGCATTTTTATCCATTGCATTATGATTACTGGTTAGTAAAACCGTTAAGACGTGTTTATTTACAATCTGTCGACTGTATTTATATTTGAACTGCCGTCTTTGCCGTCATCACTTGGCGGCGCTACAATCCAAAAAGTTGTTTGTTTACGGAATTCTAGACAACAGTTTTTGGCGACGAGTCAGCAATCCATAATGTATATTCATGGTTCTAATAATGAACTCTCTCCTTTATTTGATCCGTGTATTTATTGTTTTTTACATGTTTTGTCATCACTATTCTTCATAGCTCCATTATGTATCTGAATGCGGCCAATGCATTTGGTTATTCTTTTCTGTGTAGTGATCCATAGGGTCATTTCCTCTTCTACTCTTCTCTATATTTTTTCATTTCTCGTTTTATCCATCCATATGTTCCCCCCTCAGCACCTGGAATCGCATTCTGGTAACTTTGTTCTGGTTGCTTTTCTATAGTCCATATTTCCGATCCCTTTATTATTTCTTATTTTGTATTCTTTACCAACCCTGCCGAAGTTTGGGTGGTGTCCTAAAAAATACATTTCATAAGGCTTCATATTGATCGGACCTATAGATAAACTCGAAAACTTCGACAGGGAAGCGAAAGTGGTTTGCAAACACTGGGCGTAACGGAGGAAATTAATGAAAGGAAGCCAGTTTCCTGTTGTCCTAACAGCAATGACTAAATTCGTTGACTTTGCCTTCCCCGAAATGAAGTGATGTGGTGGGTGTGTTTGTGTAGGTTTCTACAGTTCAGCTATCATTTTCAAGGTAAAGGGTACGCAGGAAGCCTGGGCTTAAGAAAAATACGATGAAACCAGTTTTGACGTCTCGAGGTTAGGCCATGTGGAAATAAAACTACATCTCCCTGCCTACGTTTCGACGTATAATCTACACCATCATCAGAACTATATAAAAGAATAAAATAACCATGTACAACATCATTACGTAAAAATAAAAGGTGTGCATTACACGCTGAAACGTAGGCAAGGAGAGATAGTTTCCACATAACCTAACCTCGAAGCGTCAAAACTGGTTTAATCCAGGAGGTCCATATTAAAATGCTGTTTAAAATTACGTTGTTTAAGCTCGTGCTTTCAGTTTCCAAATTTACCCTGATGATGATAGTTCAACTGTCAAAACCCAGATCGGAGAAAATGAAATATTTGCAGCGTGATCCCTCATCGCTAGACTGCCCGTCAGGCCTCGAATCATTTTTCCGAATACGCTTTTCCGAATATCGGTGTACGCAAATGAAATTTTTTTCCCTGGAAAACATAATCCCGAATCTCTTTTTCCGAGTAATTTTTTTCCCGCCCCAAAAATTATGGAATATATTTTTTCCCCGTTCGTGAAACAATTAACGTGAGTGAAGGCTGGCGTAAGAGTTTCCAATTCATTATTGGAATACCCATTCCGTTATATGGAGAGAGAGAGGGAGAGAGAGTGAGAGAGAGAGAGAGAGAGAGAGAGAGAGCACTTGCTAGGTTGGCCAATGGTAGAAGCTGTGGCCAGTCCGCCATCTTCGTTGACCCTCTATAGCACTTGCCGGCTGAGACATTAATTTTGAAATTATACTACGTTTCCCATCGATAAGTTACTAGAAATTAGCATGCACTTACTTCTGTAGTGTTGATTCTCCTTGCGTATTTTGTTTATTTATTCAAATGAATATTAATCAGCATTCCCGATGAAAAATATTGTAAAATCGAGTAGAATCCATGGCACTAAATAACCATTGTATATTTGATGAGTTACTAACCAAACAGATGGTTGATATTCTTGCTTTACATCCACTAATTCGTCCATTCCGCGGTTCTATCCATAGTAATGTAAGGAGAGAGCAGAATTAACCAGTATGGTTGTTATTTCGATTTTCAGGCTTCAGTTTGATGATGTAGTGCCCTCTCCATATACCATCAATGGGAGCACCTCACCTATAATTATATTCGGCTCTTGGAGAATTTCAAAAAGTACGTGTTAGCGTGGCTGAACTGATTGTGAGTTTAGGTTCACTAGTGGAATTCGCCCCGTAAGCTTGTGTGTTGTACTTCAAACAGGTATTGAAACGATGGCTTCCACCTTTGTTTCGTACTTTTTAGGGCTATGGAATTCAAATGGATTATTAAAAATCCATTTTGCGTAAGATTATGAGCTTTTCAATTATATTTTTGAAGCTAGTGCAGATCGCAGTACGTCAATGCACTTCCGCTTACACGAACGTCGAGAAATGGAACGATGTGCGCTGACGAAACGTTCATAATTTGACGATAGTTACCTTTTCGTAGATTCACGATAGTCACCACTTATGTTTTGCAATTAGTGAAGGAAATCGTTAGAAGTACACCCTTGAAAATGAAAGATTTCTTCCGAATGTAATTAATAATTTTTCCTTAATCTTACGCATACACTGAATGTCTACGCAGCAGAAACAGCGAATGTGATAATCAACGTTCCTTTCTCACTACAATTTATTTTGAAATGCGTTGCCTAGGACACTGGATCTGGAGCTAACGGAGAGTAATGCGCTCTTGTTTCGCGAATTGATCAGCGCACGACAGCGAATGAAAAGCACCGTTGTTATTTGAAAATGTTGTATATAGAAATCACGAAATGACAATTGAAATTGATTGATATTAATGTTATGGAATGATTACAATTTAATATGTTAGGTTAAAACGCGCTCGGGAAAACTAATTTCTGATTTTTTTCCGTAAAAATACTCGTTCGGAAAAAATAGATTCGGAAATTAAAACCGATAGCCCTGCCGGACACCGCCTGTTATCATTTCGTCCGATAACTTTCACCCTAATCCCTGTGGTCTAATGCTCGTTTCCGTGACGTTTTCCCTTAGTCTCCACTCATTCCACCACCAGGCTCATTTTTCTCGTTTGACTACAGGAGTATATCATTTTTTGGCGAGTGATTATTTTCCGTCTGCCGTCAGGGGTTTCATATTCCTCATTTCGAGGCTTCGTGTTGTTCCCCCAACTGTGGCTCGGGGGAAAAAAGTGTATTTCGGGGCCGTCATTGATCACGGAGGAAGGGAATGAATCTCCTTTTCTTGTGATGACGCACGGGCGGGGAGTGCTTTGCTTGCTTTGGGTTGCTTGAATCGATTCCACCCGAATCAGGCCCTCAACCCCTCGCTTGTTTCTTTTTCGTAATTCCTGTTTCTTGTAAATAACTCTTCCCCTCGCCAGCGTCCCGCCGTAATGCCTACCTAATACTCAAGCGATCGAGATATGGTTTGAGCGATTTTCCATAATGTACGGGTTTGCTTGAAGCTTTGCACGCGTTGTGATTTTTGAATTAGTGAATAGAATAGAATATATATTTATTATGCTCTGGGCATCACCCTTGGAGCAAAACAAATTACATAAAAGAACTTGGCTCAGCAAAAAAGAGCAATACATGAAAACGAACGTATATATAATAGTTGTATTACAAAAAAAGAGGAAAACAAAGAAACAATATTTAGATTTTTACTATATTCCCAATTTGCAGGCTGTAATTCATTAAGCACACTAAGTTTTATTTTGCTCTGCATGGGGTAGAGTTATGTGTAATACATTTTTAAATGCATAAATGCATTGAATTAAATGCATAAATGCAATGAATGGATAAAGGTTTAAAAAAAATTTCTTGTTACCAAGTTGGTTTCAAAGCAATTTAATGCTATTTTATCAGTCACTGCGTTTTCCAGTCGATTTCAGATCGATCTGACCGGATCAGCTCGGTATGGTAAACGCATCGGGCTAGTGGGATCGATGAGAAGCGTGACGACTGAGCCCGATTGCTGAGCCAGTCTGAGACTTCAGGTCAATCTGAAGCAGCGGGTCTGTGGCGCTCCTCGTCATTCTTTTGGTTTTCATCGGGAAACAAAATATACTCATTATTATTTTAGGTGTGTTTTAACCAGTAATGGGAAGATTGCAGTAATGGCGAGTTATGTAATATTAATGATGTCGTAGCATACTGCAATTTTAACTCCAGATGGGCAGTTTCTTTATCACTCGGAATGCCACTGAAAATTTCCAACCTCCGTACTCGTTTACACACCGGGTCGATCGTGCTTCAACTGATAAATTTGATTTAATCAATATCGATATTTTCAGTACGTGTAGGTAAACCAGGGGGTGAGAGTCGGCTCGCTTGGAATTTTCAGATCGACCCGAGCTCATATCGATCTGAGATCGATTGGTAAACGTTGGTTAACGAGCGATTAAGTCTTATGAAACTTAACATATCCCTGGAAATAATTCGATTATATTTAACAGATTATCTCCCTGATGCGACATAATTACTTCCATATTATTATAATGGTTGCTTGCGAATATCAAGGTGCAATGCCGAGTGTAAAACAAATATTTATGTATGATTTTCACTTGAATATCGAATTCCGCGCCGTAAGCAAGAGTAACAATGCTTTAACTTCGGCGACATTTTTAAAGTAAAATAATTGCATAATTTATATAGTTATTTCCGCAGTATATGCGGATGAAATTTTAGCGAAGTGTGGTCCAAGAATGTTTGCCAACAAAAGTGAAGAGTGTTCAAATTAACACTTGGTGACAGCGCTCCAGCCATCATAGAAAAATCTGGGTTTACGTCGGGTTTCTTTTGTTTTTGGAAAGCGACCACGTGTTTTTAAGTAAAAAAACCTGTAAAAAATGCTGCTGTTGTTGATTTCAGCCTTCGGGGAGTATTATGTTTTGTCCATATATTACTACTAAACCAAAATAGTGATGTAAAGTTTGAATTTTTATCTTCTCACTGATCAGCGTTTTGACACTCTCATGGCGTAGTTTCTGAATGACCTCAGAAGTCTAGGTTCCGTAAGTCTACTGCTTTCATGATGCGCACGAGTGGGTTCGTAAACTTACTTGCGAGTCATCTACATATGTAATCTTTGTACATCTTTGTAATTTCATCTTTGACTATAGCTTGTTCTCCGCCTGTGTTTGTTTCTGTCTCTTCCTAATAGCTTACTAGGTACATGAAGTAAGCGAAAAATAGTTTTTTTTGTTGAGAATACTTTTATTCTGTCAGCGAGATATCTGTAGATTATTCTCAGGCTAACCTTAGGTTAACGGGATGAAATAATAATAATTTAGAGCCTGTGTCTGATTTGTGTTTGTCGGCGCGAATCGCAGCCGGCGGTGTGGTATAGATACACTCCCTCATAACTCGTATGATTCGCAAACGCCGCTGGGCTTTGCGAGCTCTTCCTCCAATCTACCAACCAAACCAAACTTGGCGATGGTGTAACCGTGGTTGTGGTGATAATTTTATCTGGAGTCTAATGTTTACCGAATCACTTCCGTCACTGTGTAAAGAGGTGGTCTGCCGCTTTTCCGCCGCAGTTATGTCTCCAATGGAGCCGTATATGTCTTCAGTACTGCTGGAAAAAAGTTGGATGAGTTCACATGAGAAGGGCATGTGTGCTGTATGATTCGTGGCGTTCTATCTCGCTCTCTGATTTCCGATTTTATCTAAGACATTGCGCCGCCAATTCTTTTGACCTGGCTTGAATTTATTGACATTCATTTCGTGTCAACGTTTGCTTTTAATAACCGAATAACGTCTCGAAATGTTTCCAGTCATAATTTTTATATCGTCGAAGGGGTTTTAGCCGAGTCATCCGGAATTTTATATCGTAATTGGTTATGTGAATAATTCTGTTTTTTATTCGCGAGTTTTCTTCTCTCTTGACCTGTCGTAAGTGCAGTCGTGTTGCAAAAAAAGAATTTTTGTATACAATCCCAAATAAGGCGGAGATTTTATTCGTAAACTACACTCACGTCTCTTCGTGGTGGAAGTATACGTTGAATTTTCACACAATATTAGTAGTCAACTTAGTATATCTCTGGATTTTGTGGATCGACTACTATTTTCACTCTTACAAATTTTCTGCTGCAATGTTCGACTATGATCTGGAAGACTCGACCAATTTTATTGGTTTCCATATCCGTATGATCATATTACCTAAAAGTCATTCTTACCTCATCTCGCTTCTCGCCTTTCGAGTTGTTAAATGGTAAAAACTGTTATTTTTAAAGCAATATTGATGTTCATTTTTATTTGGACAAGAGGCTTGTCCTCATCCATACTACCCTTACCACACCATACCTTTCATCATCAAAGGTTGTCTGCAACTATGTCATCGTTTTGTATCTGTATTGATTTTTTTTATCAATGTATTTTGTTATAGTTTTTCTTTCCAATAACTATGTTGATATAGTTTGACTGGCTTTGGGGCTTAAAATGTATCAAACAAAAGATGGATTCTGTGACATAATTCGTGTGAAGTACGAAATTTTTAACGGTGATATTTTCTGTTCCATCCAAATTTGGTCTTTAGTTGTACTTTGCACTTATATGTGCATTGATCTGTCATTACCAAGCACTAATATTCTTTTCTTTTTGTTCGCAGGTGAATATCGTGATTATTTTTCTTCGATTTGGATGTTAGTTGCTGTATGGGTTAGCATGCTTTGCACGTAACCCTTCTGATGGTAGGCACCTAAATAGTAGTTAGATTTATATATTCATGGTTGCTCCTCTGAAAATGTGTTGAATGCCCTACATTGTTCTCAAAGACTGTATTGAAATCCTTGGAAAACTGGATGAAACCTGAGATGTGAAGCCAATTCTTAGATGAACAGGTATTAAAGTAATTTTGTCTGGACTTTTTTTTTAGCAATGGAAGGACAAGTAATTTGATATACCAAATAATATTCAAGGCTTTCAAATGCTCAAGGTTAATTATTCTCGGACATTTCACTGGCTTATGTTGGTAAAAAGTACGACGTTTCAACAGACGACTCGTCGGTAGTCTTTTGGGTAAACGTCGTTGAGTAAAGGATGGCATGATCATATTTAGTGTCCAACAATCAGGTGACTCCTGATTGGTAGGAAGGTAAAATCTGAAAGTTACGAAAATGGAAAGGAATGATCGTTGAGGTATGCTTAATTATCTGTAAAATGGCATTCTAAGAGCTACTGAGATTAAAATGTTCTTACATTACTTTTTCTCAAATTAAAAATTTCATTTGTCAGGATTTTAAAATTTCTAAGAGTCACCTGATAGTGGGACTCGGAATGAAAGCTTCTCGGACTTTAAAGGCATTTACCCTTATGACAATGAACTCGTCATCCGTAGTAACCTTACTACTTGTTACTAATTTAACCCTATCGCATTCCCCAGAATAATTCATCTTGATTTTATTTGTGGGTTTCTTCTTAAATTCCTCATAAAGTATGCTCGCATCCGCATTTACGTTCTCCGTGAGACAAAGAATATAATGCATTTATTCAATGTGGCTACGCAAACGACTATGAATTCAAGATGCAATCACTCCATAAACCCTCCTAAATATTGCTACTGGGTACAAGTTATAGATTATTCTGCTCTTAGTTCATATTAAGTTGATTCGCGGGCATCTCTACATAGTCAATGATCAGAACTCAATCTAAGGAAATTTAGTTCATAGCAACAGTTTGAATGGTCAAAGATGAAGTATGAGGTTCCTCGGATTTAAATCTTCGAAGTTTTTCTTCCTATATGTTCCCTTGCAAATAGATTACTGAGCAATTATGAAGCTAGTCTGAACTACCTCTGCTTGAATTTTTCCTATTATTCCTTATTCATATCTACAATTAGATTTTATTTTTTTCTCTGTGGAACCAGATCAAATATTTTTGTGCATGAAATTTTTTCTATGTGGTCATAGAGGTAATCAGAATATTATTACTGTGGATTTTATCCTTACCTATGTTCTTCTGAAAAAGCCGTGTTTAGTAAGCATTTGTTGCCATTATATAAGTGTGTTGTCTAATAAACAGTACTGGTTAAGTTATAAAAATAATTACGTGTAGAGGAAGTTTTAGTTCTACCGCCCGAAGTCCCCGAAAGTCGTAACCCGACGCGAACGTCAAGTAATTATTGAATCCCATATCAGGGCGTTCTCCTCAATTCGGCCCCCGGTAGCGATGGGGTAAAGGCATCGTAAGCTAATACGTGGGTCGCGGGTTCTGGTCCACCTGGTGGAATGTTCACCTTCCAGGTGTTGGTTGTGCCTTTGTTCGTCCACGTTGACATGTCACGATGCTTTGTAAAGACCCCATCGGCTGTTTTCGAGAACATTGAAAATAAGTAAGTCTAATATATAAAAAAAGTTATGGTTAAAAAGAGACGTTTCAGGCGTAATCTGGTGGAATGACATAATTAATGAAATTGTGGAAAATTGCCAACTTTCATTAATTGAAAAAGTAATAGTATTCTTTTATGATTGGAGATGATTAGGATATGATAGAGGATTTGGTCAGGCGAGGCAGAGGCTGTGGAGAGATGTATTGATTGAGGTTGCCAAACTTACGCCTCGTGTGCGCACATCTGACAAAGGTTTCCAGCATTGTTAAATGAATAAATTGAAAATTAATTATGCAATGTGCGAAATTTAAGTTACTTTTAGGGTACAATACGCCATGAAAGATCCATAGGTGTGTAGTTCTTGTATTGCAACGAACGATATCAATTTTCCGGAATCAATTGGCACATCGCACCTCCAGCGCGATATTTGCGCAGGAAAGGAATCTCTACAAGAGTCCATGCTATTAACTAAATGTTGAAGGGTCTATAGAGGCGACTGGTGTCTGGTGAAAGTGATAGCCAAACTAAAGGCTGGGACACAATCAACGTGTACGTGTAACGTGAGCCGTTAACGGGAATACGCGAAAAGATGGCTGACTGGAAAGTATAGCGAGCGGACACAATCAACGTGTACGGGGAGTACGTGTACGCGAGAGATGGGCAACTTTCATCTCTTCCCGTGTCCCGTACACGGAAAACCAATCAGAATAGTCCTGAGAATCCGGGAATGGGAGCCATCTGTCGGCAGATTCATCCAACTGTTGAAGATTGCTCTTGGCTAAGACTACTTATTTACTTCCACACTTGTTTACACCTGATCTCTTAGCTGCGCCTGCGTTAACCAATTGTTACTCCGGGCCGCGTTGACGTCGATTGTGACCGCTGACTTGGGTTCCCCGTCTCCCGTTGTCCCGTTTACGTCTCGCGTCACACGTACACGTTGATTGTGTCCCAGCCTTTACGCTCCGTGTGCTGATCTCTGGCCAAGTTGGCAACGGTGTTCAGCATTGTTTTATTCATGAAACTTGCGACATTTTTTTAAGTTTCTTTTGGGGAATTATATGCCATGAAAGATTCAGAGATGTGTAGTTCTTTTGTTACAACGCACGATATTAATTATCCGGAAGCAATTGGCGAATTCGCACCTCCAGCCTTATGGATATTTGCGCCGGAAAGGAATCTTCACAAGACCCCATGCTGTTAATGAAATGTGGAACGCTCTGTATTGCACGCCTGTGGTTGCCAAACTTGTGTGTGCACAACTCTGGCCGAGTTGGCAACGGTTTCCTGCATTGTTTAATTCGTGCAACGTGCGAAATTCAAGTGAGTTTCTTTAAGGGAATTGTACGCTATGAGTGACTCATATATGTGTTGTTCATTTATGGCAACGCAAGACATGAATTTTCCGGAAGCGAAAGCGACATTGCACCTCCAGCTTTATGGATATTTCCGCAGGTAAGGAATCTCCACGAAAGTCCATGCAGTTAAGGTAGTTCGAGGGTGATAGTTCCCTAGTCATAATCGAGACCATATTTGATTTCTAGGATTTATTTTCAGTGGCTGTTTGAAACTTGAATTAAATGTCACATTGATAATGAGGAAATAATATACTTTTATCTGACTGAAATTTTATGTAATCAAATACAAATATCTCTCTAATTCTTTAACTTGACTCATTTTTTCGGACGGTACGTTCAAAACTACTTCCAAACGTAAGGTCATTTTGCGATTATGAAAAAAATACTCAGGTGACAATATTATTTATTTTCAAAAATGGCTGGAAAAGCATACTAACTATTCACTTTTAATTTTTTGACGAGATCTAGGTGTAAGAAATTCCTCATTTTTTAAATAATGTCTCTCTGGAGTGCATACGCGTACCATTTCCCATGTTAAAGGGCTCGTAATTTTCGTCAAAAATCTCTGGAAGTAGTGCGGTAAGGGGCTGATATTTTGATATCTTTGGAAGAGGAAGATATTTATATCATACACCACTACGTGGTCAGGGCATATTGATTTTGTCACAGCAGAAATGTGACGCATTGAAGGAGGCGTGGCAGATATGGAACAGTATATGTAGAAATGATCAGCATCGCCTTACTAGTCAATCTAGCTATGTCCGTCTATCTGTCTCATCGCACGATAACTGCCGTAAAAGTTGAAATATCGAGCTGAAATTTGGGTCATAAGCCTCTAGTAGTCCACAGACATCACAGTTTAAACAGGTTGGATCGGACCAAAACAACGCTTTTTTTAAACAAAATTGAAATTGGTGTAGGGTATTTAAGCTCGGGCAAGACCGAAGATAATTTCTTGACTAGTTCTCTTTACAATTAGAGCATATTCGTTGTTTGAGCTTGCTTGTCTGGGCGTTTTTGAGATGATGGGCGAGGAAAGAAATCTTTTGAATGAAATCCGGGAAAGGCGGGGTGGATGGTTGAAGGAGGTAATAAAGGGTGATGGGTTGCTGAAGAGTGTGATAGAGGGAAGGATGTGGGGCAAGCGGGGTAGGGTAAGAAAGAGAATAGGTTTCATGGACGGGATGAAGAAGGGTAGATCGTATGCAGAGGCGAAAAAGGATATATTAGAAAGAGATAGGCCCCTGATAGTGTAGAAAACCGGAAGGAGATTCTCTGACATTCAACAAAACCTACCTTTACCGGTAGAATACATTACTATAATAATTCGTTGTTTTCTAGGTGAAATAATATATCGCTTAAGGTAGTTTGAGCAAAATATCATTGTACCTAGAAATAAATGAATTTGGTCTCATTTTAAAGAAAAATATATCACCCTTCCATTGACATAAAAAATTCAACCTTATCTCATTGCTTTCCGAGATTTTTGCCGTAAAATACCAGCCCTTTTATATGGGAAATGGTATGTGTATGCACTCCAGAGAGACCTTATATTAAAAATGAAGATTTTCCTACTCTAAGATCTCGTCAAAAAATCAACAGTGTGTAATTTGTGTGTTTTTTCAACTATTTTTGAAAATTAATCGTATTGTCACCCCAGTAAACTCTTCGGGATAACAATAAACCTTCCGTTTTGGTGGAGATTCATACGTACCGCGGGGAAAAAATGAGTCAAGTTAAAGACTTATTTAGGTATTTTCATTTGATTATTTACAATTTCTGTCACGTGAAACTATTATGTTTCGCCATTAATAATGCAATGTTTAATTCGCGTGTCTCACAGCTGGTGGAAAACTTTTATATCGAATATGGTCTCTATTATGATTAGGGAACTATCTCGCTCGCACTGCCTTAACTAAATGTGGAACGTTCTATAGATGCCACTTGTGCGCGCCCGCGAGATTCGTGGGCGTGAGGGAGGTGTGAGTGAGTGGGCGGGCGCGCGCTCTTGATGCAGGAACATTGGGGGCGGGACTGGCTGCAGGAAGACAGTCGGGTAGGTCAAGGGGAAAGGAAAGAGGAAGGTCTCGACTCGCCGGCTGAGAAGGCGTTCGCGCGGGTGTATTTTCGTCTCCCTCCCCTCCCGCTCCTTCGCTTCGATTCTTCCGGCCTTTTTGTTTTGGCTCCTTCCCCTTTCTCTCCCACCTCCTTTACCCCCCTCCCCCGGCCCCATTCCTCCTTGCCTTTAACATTTTCGGTTGCAATCTTCAGCGATCATCTCGCCGGAGATCGTGCTTAGGAATGCGGAGGAATGTGCTACCGAGAGACTCAATCGAGGTGTGGGGGTCGTCCAAATCTTCCGCACCAACCGAACCGAACCCCACAGTGCTACTGGTCACTGGTATTTGGCTCCACCCATTGATTTAAGTAGGCTGTATACCTCCGCTACCTTCCTTATGTATATATATATATATATATATATCTTCCTATGTACTTTCCTCTTTATTTGGTCCATGGACTTATTCCTGGTCCTTTCTCTGGGGAATTTTCACTCTGTTGTACTTTAACTTTGTACATTACAAACCCATTTTGTCTCAGGTTGTGTCCAATCCATCTGGTTCTTCTTTTCTGTTTATTCATAGGCTGATTGATCGTAAGATTGGTTGACTGCAGCACTCCACCCTTCTCTATCTAATGCTAGTTCCCTTACCTCCTGGTATCTCTTCCTATGTACTTCCCTCTTTATTTGGTCCATGAAATCATTCATGGGTCTTCCTCTGGTGACCTATCCCTCAATTTTACCTTCAGTTACGTTCTTCACCAACCCATTGTGTGTCATGGTGTGTCCAATCCATCTGGTTCTTCTTTTCTCTTTGGTGTTCCATATGGTCCTTTCCTCTTCTACTCTTCTGTACACTTCGTCATTTCGTATATTATCCGTCCATTAGATCTTCAGTATCCTCCTCCAGAACCAGGTTTCGAAGGCTTGTAGTATTTACTGGTCGGCTTTTCCAATGGTCCATTCATTCCGATCCATAGAGTGCCACGATGCGAATGTTTTCACATACTGTTTCCTGGTTTTTATCCGGTGACTCCATCGAGTTAGGTAAGACATAGGTGACAGCCATAAAAGAATTTTATCTGACCCGCTTGATCCGCAAATCGATCATCATCATTGGTCGTTCAATCCTAAGATTGTTTGACTGCAGCCCTCCATCCTTCCCTATCTAATGCTAATTCCCTTACCTTATGGTATCTTTTCATATGCATTTTCCTCTTTATTTGGTCCGTGAACGTATTCCTGCGTCTTCCCCACTATTTTACCTTCAATAATGCTCATCACAAATCCATTGTCTCAGGGTGTGTCCATTCCATCTGGTTCTTCTTTTCTCTATAATGTTCCATATGGTCCTTTCTTCTTCTACTCTTCTGTACACTTCATCATTTCTTATTTTGTCCGACCATTTTATCTTCAGTATCCTCCTCCAGCACCATGTTTCGAAGGCTTCTAGTCTGTTCTGGTCAGCTTATCCAATGGTACATTCTTCCGATCCATTGAGTGCAACGATCCACGCGAATGCTTTAACATACTGTTTCCTGATTTTTGGTCCTACTTTTTTCGAGTTCGCTTGATATCTGTTGTATTTCTTCCGTTCCACATGATGGTACTTCCGAGATTGGTGAAGGAATACACTCGCTCTAATTTCTCTCCTCTTAGGGTGGCTTATACCTTCAGCTTCTCTCTTCTGCGTACTAGGATATTTGGTGGGAGCGTAAAATCGTTAGCCTATCTGACATGACCTCCAGTTTAAATCCCTGCACGCAGAGTGTTAAGTTACTTTTTTTTGGTTGCATCATTTACATGCCTCTTCTGAGAGAGGGCGTTGCACTGTTCGGTAGGGTGGGGGAAAAGAAAGACGAGAGGAGAGGCGGATAGGGAAAGAGCGGGGGGGATGTTAAGGGGTGGTTGGTGGGTGGTGAAGAGTTGTGACGTGGCATGGTGTTCGATGTGGGATGGGCAGTCGATTGATTGATTGAACCCGGCGAGTGCTTCGCGGTTGGGTCACTTTGGCATTTCATCTAGCCGGCTTCTCTTGAGAATAATACAGTGTGTGAATCGGGAGGGTGGTTGTTTAGGAGGAGTCTTGCAGGGATCCAAAGTAGAGCTGTGTCGTTCATGAATGAATCGTTCAGGATGAACGATTCAGTGGCATGAACCGAATGAATTGAATTCTGAATGAATGAAAAATGAACGATTTGATGGAAGATTCAAATCCGCCGAATCCAAATCGTTCAATATGAATGATTTGTGTGGAAGATTCAAATCCAGGGAATCCAAATCGTTCATAATGAACGATTTGGATTTCCACACAAATCGTTCAATATGAACAATTTGGGTAGAAGATTCTGGTAGCAATTTTCCGAATCCGCCAAATCCAAATCGTTCAATAATAACCCTGTAAATACCATTGAAACACCTTGTCAAAGGTCTTGTGTTTCCGAATTGGAGCATCACACTTCACTTTTTTTTGTTATTTCGCACACTAATATTTGAAATGCAGTAAGTCGACAGATTCACATAGATTCAAGATTCACATGGATTCAAGATTCACATGGATTCGAGATTCACATGGATTTGAGATTCACTCGTGGATTTGGTTCATTCGGTTCATTATGAACGATTTAAAGAACCGAATCATTGTCACGAATCAAATCCCATGAACCGAATCCCATGAACCGAATCCACAAAATGAACCGAAATTCCCACCTCTAATCCAAAGAGTGAGGAAGCGGTGGTGGAAGACGTCAGGGAGGGCGGGATTAGCGTCCCTGAAAGTGAGGAAATATTAAGGGGACGGTATAACTCGCCGAAAAATACCTTTTAGCTGTGGCTTCTGCCTCAGCCCAGCCGAGGACTTCGTCTTCCCTTCCATCCTCCTCCCCGACCGTCAGCGCCACTAATGGCTAGGTGAAAAATTCGTCATATGTTTCCACGAGAATGTACACTGTAATCAGATATATAAAAATGAATGTTTGTTTGTTCGTTTTCTATGCGTTCCAATGGTACCATCCTTCTGACTACGATGAAACTTCGCTGAGTTGTTGTGCGCGCGCTCGTGATGGTTTCTGCATTTTAAAATCCATTGTACAGTCGGTGGAGCGCGAGTCGTTTCAAGAAATGAGTGTTAGTGCGCGAGCTTCTCAAACAAGTGAGGAACGACAAGCAAGCAACGAAGCAGATCGTTTACGAGTTGCTCAATCACGTGCATCAGAATCGTGTCAGTGAGACATAATATCTGCGTCAAATCTTATTGTATACAAGTATATAATAAGATTTGATTGAATATATGCTGAAGCATATTTTTATTTCGTCACTTAACTTGAAAGATCCCAAATGAAGACTGGTTTTCGGGGAAGCATGACGTCATGCGAAAGAATCGTTTATTTCGCTGCATTTATTGAAGGATGAGCTCTAAATGGTACTTATTCATAAATCTTACTTGTGAGTTGGCAATATATTTTGTTGACTTGGTTTTATCTTTGTTGAACCACTAGTAACTACTTAAAAACGTAATATTCAAACGACTCGCGAAATCCGGGTCGTGACGTAGACTTGTGCCTTGTAACTTGTAGATTTGTTACTCCGAGAAACTTGATTTGATTTTGAACCTCGATTTGCTGTAAGTTATAAAGAAGAGTTGTAAAAAGAGCTCGGTGATGTAGGGAAAAGTATTCGGTCGTGGAGTACAGCCCTATTAAGAAAAATTTAGAGAAAGAAATGTTGCCAGTGATTGCAATTAGGTTGCTTACTTGGGGAAGGCGCCCGTAATGCGGGGAAGATTACGGAATGGAGATCAATCTTTTAGGCTCATCATCATTGGTCGTTCAGTCCTAAGATTGGGTGCCTTGCAGCCCTCCACCCTTCCCTATATAATTCTAGTTCCCTTACCTCCTGGTATCTCTTCCTATGTACTTTCCTCTTTATTTGATCCATGAACTTATTCCTGGGTCTTCCTCTAGGGACTTTTCCTTCTATTTTACCTTCAAGTATGTTCCTCGCCAACCCATTGGTGTCTCAAGGTGTGTCAAATCCTTCTCATTCTCCTTTTCTGTATGGTGTTCCATATGGACTTTCCTCTTCTACCTTCTGTACACTTCTTCATTTATTATTTTGTCCAACCTTTTTATCTTCAGCATCCTCCTCCACAGAACTAGGTTTCGAAGGCTTATAGTCTATTCTGATCAGCTTTTCCAATTGTCCATACTGCCGATCCATAGAGTACCACGCTCCACACGAAGGTTTTCACATACTGTTTCTTGGTTTGTAGTCCTATCCTCTTTGAGCACAGCAGTTGTCTCTTTCCCATGAACGCCTTCTTAGCATGCATCTACTATATAAGTATAGTTTGGTACTATATTTAATTGTTGGTAAATAGGTATGTTGGGCTATACTACGCTTGATGTCCGTTGTACTTCGTCTGTCTCAGGTGATGGCACCTTTTTGGCTATCAATACTATAAGTGGATAAACTATGTTTGTTTTACATATCGAAGGTTCAGCGATGCGAGGTAATCGCGTAACATTTGAAGCGTTTCGTTATAAAACTTGGATTACCAGGCGAGTGGAATGTTTCTCCGGTGAAATAGCGAAAGAGAGATAGTATTATGTTCTGTTTCTTCCGCTGTCGGATTACGCGAGTATTAGGGACTCTGCTAGGAAAGATTTACCTCTGTTTATTTAACGAAAGTAAATCACCAAGCAGGGCTGTAATCTTCGCTAAAAACTTTTGGTTCCACATTTTGTTGACAGTGCTGGCTCATACGGAGAGACTCTTTTCTTGCGTAAATCTCCACGAGGCTGGAGATGCAATGCCGCCAACAACAGTAGGGTAATTAAGTTACGTGTTACTACTGCAATTTCACTATTCATCGAGGAGTGTTCCAAGATGCAAATATCAGTACCTATGGTATCTTTTAAAACATTGGCGGTGTGTTGGAAATGGTTGCCTAAGTGGCAATAAGGTGAGCACACTTACCGTATGTATGGCATTAGCCTTCTCCATTTGTCTCATAAGGCCCACACTGTCAACTAAATGTGGAACGCTTCCACTCGACATAGAGGTGATTTTCGGGGTATTATGTTGATGAGTGCGTCTCAAAGTTGATCGAAGGACTAAGTCGGGAACTATTCTCCATTCGGATGCTACACGCCGGGGATATTGCTTGAACAGGCGACAAAATAATGGAATACACTGCCGTACTGATATGTACAAAATATCCTTCGGTCCTCGCACCACTAGTGGTTATAACTAAAGAGACAAAACGCTAGCTTAAAGTACTTCGTTAAGATGCATTTCACATCCGTCCTATTCTTTCCCGGGGTGTGGTGGTTAGAGTACTCGCCAACCACACGGAAGGCCAGGGTTCAAATCCCTGCAGTGGCGGATGTTTTTAGGAGGAACCCGATCCCTACTTGAGTGTCTTGTGGAGGTCACTTCAAGTGGAGTACTCCGTCTGTCGGATGAGACGTTATACTGTGGTCCCCTTGGCGCCTTTCGTTAAGAGCAGGCCAATGCCACCTCTATCCACCCTTCCTCCCTTACCTATCCCCTATGGCGCAAATGACCTTAGCCCAGCGGTCGCCTCCCCAAATATCCTATCGTATCCTATTCTTTCCCTTCTTTCCAATTCCCTCCCGTTTAATTTGTGGTGTCCCCAGCACCCCTGCCACTCACATACTTGTTGATGAAGTGGAGGTTAATTTTAAGTATGTTACTTTTAACAAACCGTACGGTTTCAGGGTGAATAATGTGAAAATTTTCCATGTTAGAAAAGAAAAACTGTGCAGATTCCACTTGGAGAAAATTGAACACACGAGTCGGGTTTCTACAAATTATGTCATCTTCAGGTGATTATTTTTTTCAGTGGAATTCGCATGGTTTTTCTTTTCTAACATTTAAGTATGGTGTTTTGATCAACCTTCATTTACTCTCATTTGTGTCCTGTATGATTAAAAATAATTATCCCAAGTCAAGCTATTTTCCAAACATTGCATGTAACAAATGATGTGGTACGAAGTCACTCGCACGGGTGCATATACACCAGGGTGGAAATTCGCTATGAAAAAATCATTTGACTTGACCGGGATTCGAACCCGGATCTCCCAAATGCTGGTCAGGTGTTGACCTGACCGGCAATTGGGAGATCCGGGTTCGAATCCCGGTCAAGTCAAATAATGTTTTCATAGCGAATTTCAACCCTGGTGTCAAGCTACTTTGTTTTGAACGCAGCTGTTTTGGACCAAATCCATGGCAATAACTGCCATGGAATTATTTTAAAGATATGGCTAGTTTGACGTTGTGGTGGGTGCGGGCAGGAAATATGTGGAGGAGATTAGAAAGGGGCGGATTAGGTAGTTTGGCTGGGTGATGAGGGGCGAAGGGTTGCTGACGGCGGTGATGAAGGGTAGGGTGTTAAGTTATTGGTGAAGAGAGGGAATAGTCTTAATGAAAGGAATGAAACAGGCTAAGGTGTACGCTGACATGAAGAATGAAATTGCCTCGGTAGATAGGCTCCTGCACATCATCTACGTCCAGAGGAATTTGATTATCCCTTTGAGTGCATCATGACGTGATATCACGTCATTCCGCACTCAAAGGGTTTACTTCCATTTTAACGTACCTTAACTGATTATTTGCTCTATCTATGATAGTACTGATTAACAGATTAGCGGGAACAGTTTTCTGAGTAGCCTGAAAACAATATTACGGCGATTAAATCATTTAACGGTCGAATCTCCTCTATTGAGACACATTACCCATTAATTGAGCGGAACACATTCCCCCATCACTTCGGGCTGGTGGTAAATTCTCGTGGGATGATTCGTTAAAACTTAATAACAACGGGAAGCTAATTGCTGGCCAAAGTCTCCGCGGGGACGCTGTTAATTTGCTCTTTCAGAGGAGGCTTTCATTTGCGCGAGTGTTTCAATATTTAAGCTGGTTTATTTTGATGAATGAATGCCTTCCCCTTCACAAGCTTGAATCGCACCGGGGCGTGGGATTTGTGATTGAAGGTGAGAATTTTATGCTTGTGGTGACGTGCTGCGTCTTTATTTTATTCCTGTCCTACTCTGAAAACTCTTTCCATAGAGTATGTATTGCGGTTCTATTTTAAACGAACAGCTTTTGCTGCTCGTGTCATTTATTATTTTGTGGCAAGTGATGGGTTATATTTTCTGAAATCCGCTTGTGTGATGCCAATCATGTTACATGAGATATGTTTAATTCAATCTTGATACGTAACTGAAAGTGATCTCCGAACAGTCATCCTGAAAGAGAGCGTCTTGCACTAGCCGAACGATCGCAAATGGGGCCAGCGTTTCCTAAATTTTGTAATCTATGAAAAGTTACGTGGCACATATTTTCCCTTACATCTTTGTGGCATTCGTGTTCCGAAATTGTACAGAATAATGCAATAGGAAGAAGTGCGACGGTCATCAAGCGGAGAATAGCCCAAGCTAAGAAGGCGCTCCAGGGAAAAAGACAACAGCTGTGCTCAAAGAAGGTGGGACTACAAACCAGGAAACTGTGTGTGAAAACATTCGTGTGGAGCGTGGAACTCAATGGATCGGGAGCATGAACTATTGGGAAAGCTGACCAGAACAGACTAGAAGTCTTCAAAACCTGGTGCTGGAGGAGGATGCTGAAGATAAAATAGACGAAATAAGAAGTGATGAAGTGTAGAGAAGATTAAAAGAGGAAAGGGCCATATGGAACTCAATGATTTCAACAGATTCAGGCGAGATATCGAGGAAGTTCGTCATATTATAACAGAAACAACAATTGCACTTTTCTACAGGCTATCCTGTGGAAAATTGCAATTATTGTTCCTGTTATAATATATGGAATACAATGGGGATAAGAAGAACCAGATAGGTTGGAGACAGCCTGAGACACAATGGGTTTGTGAAGAACATCACTGAAGGTAAAATAGAGGGAAAAGTCCCCATAGAAAGACCCAGGAATACGTTCATGGACCAATTAAAGGGGAAAGTATACATAGGAAGAGATACGAGGAGGTAAGGGAACTAGCATTACTTGGGGAAGGATAGAGGGCTGAAGTTAACCAATCGTAGTATTGAACGACTAATGATGAATGCAATTTAATTGCTACGAAGAATTCAGCAGTGATCATATGCCTTGATGGTCGTCGGATTCTGTGTTTGTTCATCCTAGTCCCCCAGAACCCGAGGAGGAGCCATGTCGGGAGGAATCGGAAAGCCCTCGAGTCATCTAGTAATAGGGCCTTAATCGTTTTATGCTAGCAGAATACTTAATGTTCGACGGAAGCTAGGTAATTGGGAAGTCTTATGTTTCTGAATTATGTTTGCAAGGCTGTTATTGATTTATGATTTCTTGGCTTTTCTCTGTTTTCGTTTCCTGTTCAGTGAAGTGACGAGGGATCATTAGTGTCCTATGTTATTCTCCTAACTCGACGGCTGCTAGTCTTCCGGAAATGAACTAACGGCAATGTGTATCTGGATGTTACGGAGGTCATTTTATTTACCCCTTTTCTCTTTACCTAATTGCCTGACTTGTTCAGTTCTTCCAGGAGCATTCCCCTAATCAGGGAAATGAACGGGATATCTGTATTCGGCGGGAGTGCTTTTCATGAGAACCGTGTACACTCCAGGGAGCAGAGTCTAATGAACGGCGAGAGTTTGATTCGTTGAGTGAGGGGATACGGACTCCTGGGGAAGTTGATGGGTGTCGCTCTCGTGTTTCGGGAATCGTTAGAGGTCAAAAGTCAAACGGAGATATTTTTCGGCGAATTCCGTTGATGTAAGATTAGAATTCTTGGGGATCTTTCTGTAATTGTTGCAAGCCTGTTGGAGGAAGTCACAAAATATTTATGAGGAGCCTTTTACGAAACACTGCGTCGTATCATAAAGAAACCTGTTCCTATAGGAGAGGGACTATATATGATTTTGGTAGCGTTTGGGATGTGGCCATGAGTTAAGGACCTGAGGTTAACGGACGGGAGGAAGAAGGAGGAAGTGCTTGCAGTGAAGAGTGAGGTGAGAATACTGCTGGTGGAGACGAGGAGAGGTTCACTGGTTGAAGTTGGTGATGAGATACGAGAGTATTCTGCATGTATTGATTGAGTGGAGAATGTTGGGGAAGTAGGGAAAACCGAGAGAGATAATGGAGGTTAATGAAGGAAGATAGGACATATGCAGAAGCTAATATAGGCCATCTGTTTCCCTCCGTGCTCTGTGATTGACTCTTCGTCTTTCCGCCAAATCCTCTTCCATGTACTGGATAGGCGGTAGCCGTCTTCTCTGTTTCAGTTATCCTTCGCTTTAGCTATATTTTGATGAGATGAATTATAAACGTAGTACGGTAACAAGGGACTGCGTCTGTAAAAGATAAGGATAGGGATTTCGTCCTCATTCTGCTCAGACCATAACCAAATTTTCTATTATATTGTTTAAACTGTAGCTAAGCGTCGATTTGAGATATTGGAGTTGTCAGTAGGCTACTGAGGATGTGGAAGGGGATATTTTTTATGGACCAGGATAAAGAGAGGTTGGACGTATGCTAGGTGAAGAGAGAAATTTTGGGGGTGCGTAGGTGATTTTCGTCCTTATAAATCTAGAGGAATTCTCTCAATTCCATTTGTATGTACCTTAACCGGTGGATTTCCGTAATTATGATAGTAATTGCTAAGAAATGCCAATAACGGTTAAATTTGTCATTTGTTTTCATTCCCGTAGTTGCAGTGGAACCTATTATGTCCGATCCATTCCTCCGTTTAAGGTAGTTTGAGTGAAATGTCATTTAACCTAGATAGCAATGATTTCAGTCTCATTTTTATGTAAAATCTCTCACCCTTCCAAAGATACTAAAATATCAGCTCTTTACTGAACTACTTACCGAGATATTTGCCAAAATATACCCCCCATTTTGCAAGGGAAATGGTACGCGTATGCCACTCCATAGACATACGATTTAAAAAATGAGGAATTTCTAACGGTTAGATTTCGTCAAAAACTAACAGCTTTTAGCTTTTATGTTTTATCAACCATATTTGAAAATAAATCATATTATCACCGCAGTAATTTTTCCAGGATTATTTAAAAAATCTTCCGTTTTGAAGGAGTTTTAAACGAACCGCGCGAAAAACATGAGTTAAATTAAAGACTTATGTAGATATTTTTATTTGATTACTTTCAATGTCAGTCATATAAAAGTATAATATTAGACCATGAATAATGCAATGTTCAATTCTTGCTTTCCACAGCTGCTGAAATTAAAACGTATAATTCGAATATGGTCTCCATTATGACTAGGGAACTATCTCGCCCAAAACTACCCTAAGTTGCCCCGAGGTAAAATTAGTCGTACCTCCTTGTGCACCATCCCGTTTAAGCGTTAATTATATTTAATTAACCTTTATTAAACTTTTGCGGAGCGCCTTGTTTGGGGTCGCTTGGGGTCAGTGTATGCGTCTTTGGTTTGCGAACCCTTTCTGGTGGCGTCCCCGACCACTGAGGGTATCATTTCAGGGAACGGAAACGAGAGAGGGATACACCTCCCCTAGGAGGAGGAAGAGGATAGGCGGAGAAAACCTTTTGACTCCCGTGGAAGAGCTTCCGTCAGGCGAGGTGTGTGAGCCTACGCGAAGGGTCTCTAAAGTTTATTAAACCCGGGGTCAAGGTGTTTGCCCCTCCCACCTTTCAACCCACACCGAATCCTCCGTGCGCAGCAAAGGCGCCGTCGCGGCTTTTGACCAGGAAATTTTGGAGCAAGCGGTGGTGTTTCCTCCCTCATCGATTAAATTCCGGCCCGCGTCAAAATACAAAGATTTATGCTTTGGGGAACGCAGCGCGTGCCTTGGACTCTGCCGTGTGTTCATTTTCGGTCAACACAAAAGTTTGGCGTTGGCGCGAAACTATTTTTTTCCTTTCTTTTTTTTCCGCATGCTCCCAAAAACTTCGCGCTCCGATGCGAGAGTATTAAGCTACGTTTTCATGGATGCGTCAGACGCGCACGCGCGCGACGAGACGCGTCATTTCTTCGCGTGAACCGTTCGTATGCAAGCGAACCTACGCGTAGAAGCTTAACCTGAGCCACTTCTGGGCTTCTTTTTGTCCCTCACATACTTTTCCCGGAGGGCTTTCAACCGAGCCGACTCATTTTTTGCTGTAAAACGCAGTGATATTACCACCAATGCGTCAACACATATAAGCTTTGAGAATCATCGGAAATAAAAGTTGTTCTTACCTTCCACTCCCATGGACACTCCTATCTCCCTCCACGCCTTCTCCCTTAGGTCTCTATCCTTGTATCGATAGTCCTTATAATGGTACAGGTACGTGTACTTCTCTCGATTTTCCGAGATGATCATTTCATCCATGGAACCTACACTTCGCCGGTCAGCCATGCTTGTGATTCTACGCGTTCCACGCGTCGAAAGTTGAAAATATTTCACCTCGGGCGACGCGACTCTACGCGAATATACGCGAACTCACGCGAAGAAATCCGGGATTCTGATTGTCTGAAGATCTCGGTTTCGCGTCTCTTCGTCTGAAACGCGTTCATGAAAACGTACATTTTATTATGAACGAGCGAATGATGTGGGTGAAAATTTATCAGGAGTAAAAGCGGTCCTGAATTAATGGGAGAGGTGATCATCGCAGATTCGAACAAGAAATCGGATTATTTTTTTTTTTTAATTTTCATTACTTCGTTGGGAGTCTGTAACTGTTAGGTCGTGATTAATGTGCTGTGTTATTGTAGTCATGATCGCGTAAATGTTTTTTTATTATTCGTATGTGAACCTATTATTAGAGCATGATGGATTAAATGGTTAGGCGCAAAAGCGACACTGACCGATGGTGGGACATTAAATGGCGCGGCACTAAATGACACGACACTTTGATACGTTACAGCAAGTTACGTGACACCGCGCGGCGCGACAATGCCCAACCCAATTGTGGCAGGGCACTTTTAAGCCAGTATTACTTCTTTGTTAAGTGTAACCGCCTGGTAGTTTAGTACTACCGCGTTTATTTTTAATTATACATTAGTAAGATAACGGGACACGGTAATGGCTGGATTAAACGTTTTATCCGATATATTATTAAAACCTCCTAGTGTATATTATTCACATTCTGTGATTTTAATTATTTACATTATAGTTCTATAATTAATGTATCATAAGCAGGTTAACCGAGTAGATATATTATATTTTGAGAACAAATGTCACGTTACACGGCGAGACGTGACGTAGCACTCCACATCTACATCTAGGAAATACCGTGCAAGCCACCACTAGGGTGTGTGGCACGGGGTGATTCCACACCAGGCATGCAGCATTCATCCCAGCTGATATCAGAACCGCGCACGCATGCCCGCATAACAGGCGGAGGCCAAAAGCAGTTAGGATGACAATTCGCGTTCAGACCATAAACTAGGAGAGTGATACGTAAACCAAAATACTACCATGCAGTATACTATTTACAGCTACTGGTTAGTATTGATAATGCGACTGAGGAACTGTAACACAAGGTACTAAACCATGCAGGAGCTGTATCTTGCCGGATATTTCATGCGGGATTAGTAGCAAATAATGATGTTCAGACATTTAGCACAAGTGCTAAACCTACTTTACCCAGTGAGGGTCAATGCTTCCCAGAACTCACCTATCGCAACTATTATGGTCCCTTATTGTGTGTGGAATAAAGACATTTTAAATCGACTGACTCTACAGTCTATTTCCTTGCGTCTTATCTTCTGTCTATTATCTTATGCGTGTGATCATTAAACCATAATCGTTTGGCTCTAGCAGAATATGTTGAAAGTCCGGATGGAAATAGTCTACATCACGCTTTCGTACACATCACTAGTCGCACGGTGTCTTGATACTTGATGGCACTGAGTTACGTAACACTGCTCAACGTGTCACTAAGTGGACCGAAGGCATTTAAGGTAGTTTGAGCGAAGTATCATTTTAATTATAAATCAATGAATTTGGTCTTGTTTTAAAGAGAAATATCTCACGCTTCTAATGACACCAAAAATTCAACCCCTTACCTCATTACTTACGGAAATATTTGCCAAAAAATACCAGAATTTTTGCATGGGAAATGGTACGTGCATGCACTCCAGAGAGACATTATTAACAAAATGATGTATTTCCAACACTTAGATGTTGTAAAAAATCTAACAGCGTGTAGTTTGTGTGTTTTCTCAACAGTATTTGAAAATTAATTATATTGTCACCGCAGTAGGTTCTTGGGTATCACAAAAAACCTTCCTTTTTGAAGGAGTTTCAAACGCACCACGCGCAAAAAAATGACTCAAGTTAAAGACTTATTAAGATATTTTCATTTAATTACAATTTCTGTCATATGAGACTATATTATTGCTCAATTAATAATGCAATATTTAATTAATGTGTAGTACAGCTGATGAAATTAAAAGGTATGATTCGAATATGGTCTCTATTATGGCTAGGGACTATCTCGCTCGGACTACCTTGAAAGGCAGTGTGTGTGAATTGTGACCTTCCGTTTATTTTGTACTTCCACATCTATTGCAAATGTCCGAAATAGCAATATGGTGCATTTAACTGACTTTACGAAAACATTTTCCCAGCGTGTAAACCGGAAGTCCATCCGTAGTTTTAACCCGGTATTTAAAACCCTGCGTTATCGAGGGATGAATTGCAAGAGGCCTCTGTTTCATGGGTCTAGACCAAAAGCATTACTGAAGTTCCCGCTTCGTGTTATTGGGCGACTTCGGCTTTTTTTTAAATTATGTGATGGTTGCGATTTAATTTCCTAACTTATGAGCATTCCCACCGAACTGGTTTGGTCCAAATTCTTCGATAATTACGGTGTGCAAAATATTAAAGTTGTTTGGTTGCCGTATGATCTAAGGGGCAAGATCATTGTAATGACCATCTCCGCGTCCATCCATTTAAAACTATGTTTGCGAGGCACACATTTTTGTGGCGAAGTGTTCCAAGACCCAAATAATTTTCCATCTTTTTTTGCATTCTTTATCGAGAGATACGAGAGTATCAATGCCCTATGCAACTGGGTTGCCTTGGATTCTGTTTTTCCTTTCATTATCAAGAATGCCTTGGTTTCTGTATCGTCGCAGTTCTTAACACATTGCGGTTTGTCCTTAAGGTAGTTAGAATGAGATAGTTCCCTAGTCATAATGGAAACTGTATTCGAATTTTACATTTGAATTTCAGCATCCATAGGAAGCATGAACTAAATATTGCATTGTTAATGGTACAATAATATACTTTAAGTGACTGAACTTCTCTCTTACTAAAAAATAATTTCCTTGTATGTCTTTAAATTGACCAATTTTTTCACGCCGTACGCTTGTAACTCATTTATAACGGACTTTTTTTTTTAGTGATTCTGAAAAAATTACTTCGGTAACCATTCGATTTACTTTTAAAATTGCCGGGAAAACTTGCAAACTGCGCACTATTAAATTTTTGAAGTAATCTATGTGTTACAAATCCCTCGTTCCGTTTAATAAACTTATTGTGAAGTGCACACTTTTATCATTTTCCATGTAATATTGCTTATATGTTTTCAGGTGACTGATTTATACCCGCCTGAAAATATTGCCTGTTATTCCGCCTTTAAGTATCGTGGAAAATTATGCTTATGCCTCGTTTACATTAAGAGGATTATAATGTTAGTTTATTTGGCGACTTAACTCACTTGTATTTACACGGCATTATTTAACCCTTGTTAACATGCTGGCGGCCTCTGGTGGAGAGTCAAAAGATGACGTAGCCCATAGCCCAACAAGCATCGCAAGTCGCTTTCTTATTTCGCTCACTTATCATTTGATGTCTAAACATTACTTTATGCCTTGAATGATGAAAATTGAGAGAATAAATGTCCTAAATAGAACAACTTGTCACTATATTATACTTTACCATTAAGATACCCCGAGAATGATACGTTATTTTGTCTTTTGCACTCTTTTATGATAGATAAGAACAATTCAAGGTGTTATCTGGACTTGCCAGAATTATAAACAACTCCCATTTCGAGTCCTTGCTGCAATATATGAAACGAAATAAATTACTTTTTTCTTCCAATTTCTCCCCATGACCCTTCGCTTGCGCCTTTAAGGTAAATTTTGAACTTAAAATACGGTTCATTATTCACTCATGCATTTAAATACATCACGCTACTTGGCACTGAAGCACGAATACGGAAATGACAAGATTAACTCTCTCAATACATTGCATGCTTCAAGTAAAAGCTACAAGTGGACTGGATCACTCAACTACTATTCTAACTAACCTGCGTTCACACGCGTTAAAAATGACAGTAACCAGCGCCAACTCTAGTAACTCCAGCGTGGTTAAAAAGTTGACTACGGTTGGCGCCAACCTGCGTTTACACGGCGAACTTTAACGGCTAACAAGGGGAGTGTCAGATAGCCGGGTCTCAGATTTTATTCAAACAAACAAAAATAGTAGTTGTACAGACCGCTGTATGTGGTTTATTCATCACCCCACATATAGGGTTATATAACCAACAGTTTAAACAAAAATGGCCTTTAAAAATTTCAAAATTCCCTTTATATGGGCCACCCACATGACTGACAAGCTACGAAAATTTTTAATATTATTAAGAATCATGCTTGAATTGTAAAAATATGAAGACAGTATTATAAAATAATTATAGAAAATGGAAATCATATGCATGAAGGAATAATGGAAATACGTCGTGAAAAGATAAGGATGTGACATAATTATAAGGCTGCCTTCGACCGAAAAAAGAGACTAAGCCTGACGTCGTGTATGCAAATGAAAAATTTTCCTCGCGCAAAAATAATATTTCGAGTAAAAATAAAAAAATCTCGTGCACGTTGTAGGATGCCGTAAAAGAAAAACTATCAAGACAGCGGAAGAAACATACCCCGAATTGGACTCGAACCCGTGTCTCTAGACCGGAGACGAGCACGTCAGTCACCCGTCCAGCTTGTCAGTTATGTGGGTGGTCCGTATAAAGGGAATTTTGAAATTTTTAAAGGCCTTTTTTGTTTAAACTATTGGTTATATAACCCTATATGTGGGGTGATTCATGAACCACATATAGCGGTCTGTACAACTACTAAGTTTGAATAAAATCTGAGACCCGACTATCTGACACTTCCCTTGCAAGAGTTAACCTGTTTATAATGCTAGTAATGTTAACAGGGCATTAGCGTTGTTCGTTATTTCAGTCTTTTTGTTAGTATATTTTTTCGCGGTGTTCTTTTGTGTATTCACGGTTGCTTTTGTGACAAATGAAGTACCTCGGAATGCTCTATTGATACAGCTGTCAAGAACTTATAAGTTCAGGTCGTGATCGCGATCGGCGTTTCCTCACGCTACACAAGTGGATGCTTACATTCGCAATGCTTGGTAATTTCAATATTGTGGGATCTATTTCGATGACCGGACTTAAGCCGCCGATGGACAGTGAAGGAACCTTGTGAAAGTAACATTTCCATCACCCTAAATGAGTGGCAGTCAATCAGAAAAAGTTATGTTAAATATTAAGACTTAAATTTTGTTTCCAGATTGTCCTTACTGTTTTAACTTGAAAGTGTAACATAATTGACCCAATTTAAGCAATAGTTATGTGTTATTGTTGATTGTTCAATTGTCGTGGGTAAAATATGAAAACGCCTATTTCGCCATCGTTTGCAATGACGGTCTACTAAGGGGCCATTCAAGTATTACGTACGACGTTTTTGGGGGTCGGAGGTTGGGATAATCTTACATTGTCTTATGTAGGGGGCGCTGGGGGTCTGGAACCAATTTAATGGAATGAATTTACGTTAGATTTTTGTCCGTCCTGAAACATTGTATCGTTTCCGAATGAAATTTAGCTTGCACATGGATAATCCGCTCATTAATAGGCGTATTTTCCGTAATCTCACCGCTACACCAATGCACCCATGCTGTCGCCTGACTGGCTAGCTACATTACCTCCATACTCAACCTAAGCGAGCTTTTAATGAAGAGTTGAATCTAATATCTAACGTCTTACGTAAGACTGAGAGGGAGGGTTGGGAAAATCTTACATTGTCTTACATAGGGGAAGGGGGTGGGGTTATAAATGGCTTAAATCATCTTACGTAATACTTGAACAGCCCCTAATTTCGCCGATACCCCCCATCGATCGGAATTCGATTCTCATTGACGGAAAAGGGACGGAAAACTGAATGGCTTCGTCCTACTCCGTCGTGTCAAGAAATTTCTATGGAGTTCCCGCCTTTATTACCGTGGAAAGACTAACCGGAACGGTTTTTGCAGCCCCCTCTTCGATCCTTAATTTTCGTCGTTTCCGCAGCGGTGGTCGTCCTTTCGTGAAATGAATCCTCTCACGCCCACGTTCAGTCCACTCTGTCTCCGCCCACCTTCTCCGGAGGAACCAAAACCTCTTACTTAGGCGCAATGCGCCTTTTTCTCTCTCTCTGGGTCTGGGCACTCAAAACGTCTTGGAGGTTGCGCGCAAGCCCGATCCAGGGCACCGTGGGTGGAGGGTAAAAGTATACACTAGTGCTCCTGCAATAGTTTAGATCTATTGCTCCGCCCATTTCTTTCCTTCATTCTCCCTCACCAGACGATTCACCCTTCCTTAATCCTCCTTCAAACCCCGCACACCAACACTTTGCGAGGAAAAACGCTTTTCAAATCTTTTGCTACACCTACTCTCCCTTTCTCCGTCGCTCTTTTGCATCTCGTGTGATATTTAGAAGGGCTGCGCGGCACTGTCCGAGATCAAGTGTTGCAACACCAATACTAGTACTATACTAAGTGTCGCTGAACAAATTTACGTGACACCAAGATGCGTGACACCGAGACACGTGACCTAACCCTACCCGACTGTAGTTATAACACTTTTTTACGCGAAAGTAATCGTGATGCTATGAAACGTGATACTTAGTGACCCGACATTGCCTGATCAAGTGGCGCAACACAAGTAATACGAAACTAAGTGTCGCTAAACTAATCTACGTGACATGTGACCCTTGGTGACCTAACCCTGCCCGACTCCAGTTATAACACTTTGTTACGCTATGAAACGTGGTACTTAGTTACCCGACATTGCATGATCAGGTGGTGCAACACCAGCTAATATGATACTAAGTGTCTCTAAAGTAATCTACGGGACACGAAGATGCAGGATACCGATCAACGTGTCACTGGGTGACCTAACCCTGCCCGACTTCAGTTGCAGCACAGTGTAGCGCGAAAGTAATCGTGGCGCTATGAAACGTGATACTGACAATTAGTGACCCGAAATCAGGTGGCGCAACTCCGACTAATACGATACGAAGTGTCGCTAGGCTTATTTACGTGACACCAAGAGGCGCGACACTAATTGAGGTGACTCTTACTGACATGATGCCAAGAGACGCTATCTAAACCACCTGACACCTAGAGACGTGACACAGTGACACAACCCAGCCCGACACCAGTTGAAACACCTTGTAGCGCAAAAGTAATTATCGTGATGCTATGAAACATGATATATTTGATACGACACTGACTGATACCAAGTGACGCGACACCAAGGAGGAAAGCCAATGTAAGTCCTCATCATCTCTTGTATTTATTTGTGTCAAATCGTCTTTTCAATGCGTCAATTCTGGTGTCCGAGCGTATTCATCAGTCAAGAAATTGATGGGCGTACAGTTAATAATATGTTTTAAGTTTTCTTGTTAACATCTATAAAATACATCTCCAAAATAGTGCCAATTATTTTTTAAATCCAGGTATATGTTGCTTTTAAAAGTAAAGTTGGCCTTCAATTGACTCAATACATTTTTTTTAATTGTCTAAATTTCTGGACGAATTAAACAGTATCTTAGGTATATTTTAGGTGTATATTCATAGCCGTATTTCATTGTAACTTTTGCTACACCCCAGGGAAAAAACACAAAAAACACGACTGGGGTTTCAATAAATTAGTATAATCATCAGGTGCAACCAAAGGTCGTTTAAAAAACCAACTGTGAGCGCAAAAGCAACTTCGCAAAACACCTATTGAGTAATGGACATTGCAGTGAATTTTTAACCTATATTTTACATGAATCATGATGGCTCACGGGATTGATTTCGCGTTGTGTCATTTTTTTGACGACAGTTTCGGTAGAGTTCCAGCTCGATTCTTCAGGCCGTAATGAGAAGAAGCCATCATGTTTCAAGACCACTCCACGGAAGCTTTCATAACGATAGTTCACATTTTTTTTAACAGTCCACGTGAACTCGATGCCCGTGATCAACTCGAAATTTTGAGAAGAATGCACGGCCCTGATGTATGTGTTGTTAACGAATGCTTGTTCCCTTTCTCCTCCCCTATACTTGAGGCAGTTATACGCTGATACCTGCCAACTCCCTCTCTTCCTCCCCCCTATTCTCTTTTCTTCTGCCCCCTTTTTCCCTCCAATATATAAAGGCCGCTTTACACTGTACATTTTATTGTACATACGAATGTATGAACTCTTGTATGGGAAAAATTGTACCCTGTAAAGCGGCAAATTGTATATTTGTCTGAATGATTTAACGGGAAATAGAACCTGACCTAATTGCATTCAGTTTCTTGTACATTGCACAGCATTAAAGAATCTAGGTTTTGTCGAGAGTATAATAGGAAGGTATTCGGATGATAAAGTCAAAAAGAGATGATTCTTCGCTATGGTTAGGCCACACCTCGAATACGCCGCGAGCATTTGGTACCCTGGTAATAGGAATTTAATCCAAAAAAATAATAAAACACCAAGGAAAGCAGCTTGATTCGTTAAAAGCTGCTGCGAGAAAACAAAAAGTGTCTCACAACTTTTAGCGGGATTAAGGTGGGAGCCCCTAGAGACTCGGAGGCGACTCGTTAGGCTTAGGTTGCTAGAGAAATTCAGAACTGATTTGTTTCAGAGAGACTCGGAGAATATTATCATGACGCCTCACTACATCTCTATGTCTGACAGAAGCGATAAAATATGAGAAATACACTGCCGAACAGATAGGAAACAAAGCTCGTTCTTTTGGCGCACAATAAGCGACCACAGTACAAACTGAGCTCCACTAAATACATTCCCATAATACACGTCACCATTTCACTTCCCAAAATCTTGTATCTTTACACGTCTGGTGACGTAACACCCCCCTGCCACACGCCCATGCGGCTCGCTGGGTATTATGTACATGTAGGTACATTCAATGTTTGTTTGTACAATAAATTCGCCGGCCCCGGTGGCGGTGGGGTGAAGTCCTCACCTGCTAAACCGAGGGTCGCGGGTTCCAGTCCCGCCTGGGCGGGTTTTTTACCACCCAGGGCATGGATGTATGTCAAGTTCTGTTGGTCCGGTCCCTGGAAAACCTGATGACAGGCTCAGCAGCCTATCGAGATTCCGGGGACATACGGGCCAACATAATCGTCCAGCAAGGAAAAGAAAGGTGTGTTTTTGTCTGTAAAATATGGATAAATTTCTGGAACCTCGCCGTAAAAAGCTCGAAGCAAGCTCACATCCCGCACTTTTCGTAGGACTGCTAAGTAAATGCGGCGGCGCGGTGGTGCGGACGGCCGGTATATTTCGTAGGCTGCGCTCTCGCTCTAATTAATTGAGCGATAATTTATGATGAGGGGCAGGGCACCGGCGTGAAAGGGAGCTGTGTCGCTTTGGGGAAGGTGGTAGAGTTTGATGCATGGGCCGCTGTGCTCGGGGGGGAGCGCGTGTCGGGAGGGACGTCGGGTTTTGCGTATCAGTTGTTGCGACCGTGACGTTCTACGTAGGGTGCGTGAGAGGTGTGGCTGTGTTTGATTCAGGGATGGTCATTCAAATCATAAATCTCGATGAAGCCGTGTGGACACATCGGAAGACTGATATTGAAGACTTTTCGGGTTCTCTTCCGCGCGTTTCCATTCCATCAACAGTCTTCCGATGTGAGCTCGAAGGCTTCCGCGGAGTCGTTCAGATGATATTGAAGACTTACTTTTCGGGTTCTCTTCCGCGTGTTTCCATTGACAGTTTCGACAGCTGCAACGCTGTTTCGACAATGGAAACACGCGGAAGAGAACCCGAAAAGTAAGTCTTCAATATCATCTGAACGACTCCGCGGAAGCCTTCGAGTTCACCGTAAGACTGTTGATCACTTGCGTACCTGGGTTTTCGGGCGTCCGTGGAGGAATGGAAGAAATGGCACCTCCCCCTTTTTTTGATTACAGGAAGTCATTAATCATAAATCTACTTTTCATTACCAATTTTATTACATGATTGAATCAGATGCAATTTTTTTGAGGCAAGTTTTCTTTCAATGATCTATTGTCACACTTGGAAGGCTTTAATTATGCAAATCTATATGTTATGCACTTAATACAAATAAACTAGTTCCACGAATGCCTGTAAAACTCAAATCATTTTCATTGGTCGTTCAATCCTAAAATCGGTTTACTGCAGCCCTCCACCCTTCACTATCTGGTTTTAGTTCCTTTACCTCCTGGTATCTCTTCCTATGTATTTTTCTCTTTATTTGGTCCATGAACTTATTGCTGGGTCTTCCTCTGGGAATTTTCCCCTTTATTGTACCTGTAATTATGCTACTCACAAACCCATTACAAAACTCAAACAGTCCTGCGTAAATTTTCATTGATCATCCATGAATTCGGAAATTTTAGAACATCCAAATTATTTGCTCTCTTCCGTCATGTTGTTCTTACTGTTGATCACTAGAGCATTTTGGGTTTCTGGCGTCCGTGGAGAAATGGAAGAGATCGCCACTATCCCTATTTTTATAGAAAAGTCATTAACCGTAAAACATGCTTTTCATTACCAATTTTTGACATGATTGAATCAGATGTAATTTTTTTGAGGCAAGTTTTCTTCCAACGATCGATATCAGTGGTTAAAGCGTCATTTCCAAGGAATATAAGTCTGTCTGAGGATTTTATACATAGCGCGGTAGGTAACATTTAGTTGTTCATATCAGACTAAGGGTATATATTTCTATGAGTATCCAGGATAAAAATAATATGACATTTATGTCCTTTCTCGGTTTAACCACCGTAAGGTCGCAGATGTACATATTGCGAGGTCTTCAGTTTCCCTGTGAGAATAGGCTTACGTTATTAACTATTTAATTGGAGCGAATCCGACAATTTTACGCAAAAAATACGCCCGTGATTGTATTTTACACACAAAATGCTGCCTACCGATTGGTAGAAAACATTTCGCCGTTCCATTCAAGGTCGTTCGTGTGCACTGAAGTGCACTCGTGTGTTCCTATGTGCGCTGATTCAACACATTGAATTGAAAACTCCCATTACTTCTTATTGTTCCGGTGAGAAATGAATGACGGAAGTGAGCAATTAATTTGGATGTTTTAAATTTCCGAATTTGGGGATTATCATTGAGTATTAACGAAGGACCATTCGAGTTATGGAGTAATTCGTGGAACTAGTTTATTTGTATAAAGTGCATAAAATATATATTTATCCAGTTAAAGCCTTCCAAGTATGGTAATCTCTTTTAACTCTTAATTATTCAATAATGGAACATCTTTAAGTCGCATATTAGTTCTCTCATTCTTATGAATCATATTTTTTTCACACACACTGAGTCAACACACTCTCACAACACACACTGAGTACTCACTCTCTGAGTCTGAAAAGAATCCTTGCAAGATTGAAGTATCGTTTCGAATTAGATATCGATGTGAAATATCGATACAATCGAAGATTAGTGCGGTAGTGGTACTACCTGAGTAATTGAAAATCCACACCCATGCAACGTGATATGATTCGGTGCGAAACCTAGAGCTATCCGTAAAGTATTTGAGTTCAGCTGTTTATATGGGAACTAAAATCTATAATTTGTTGCCGGAAAACAATTGAGAGCATTCTTTGGCTCATTTTATTTTATTTTCGTTCAAGGAATCGTAGAGAATGGTTGTATATAAATGAAATTTTAGAGATCGTCATTTTATCTTTTATTGCGCTGGATTTGTAGTATTTGCGTACTAAGCAACGATATTCCTCTTAGTATACTGCTTTCGCTGTGATATTCACTTAAAATTTGTTATTGGGAATTTTTCCGTAGTGCAGTAGTCTGAGTAAAAGTTTTTTTGCGGTCTTCAAACTGGAGTGCTATGAACGTAATGATACGTCCTATATTTTCTGAGAAGAATGATGGACGTACATGGACGTCCATATAATATTATTATTGAACTGTAGCCCGACCTAATGGTTTGTCTGCTGTCTTTCTGTTGGACATACTTCTACGCTCTTGACCACGAAGTGCCTAAATAAATTTTAATAGTAAATGAAAGTCCATTTATCTGAATTCAAGAGTCTTCTTTTTTACAATGTGGTAAGTGCCTGAAATTGTTAGTTTATCTTAGAGGACCTCCATTTTAAGGCCAAGCACGCCAAGTGTTAATACGTACGGTTTACTCTTCCGTGGAACTTAAAGTTCCAGGTTCTATTGATTACGTTAGTTTTATGTAGTCCTATTTCCCTCGTATCGCTTCCTTTATTATCTTTGGTGAAATTGTGACTCGATTTAAATTAATTAATATATATTCTTGTTATATCTATATATAAGAGCTATACAAATAATTAAATTATTAAATTTGGCTTTGAACTCTTACGATACGATATTTATGAACTGATTTCCGAATGGAATATATCGATATCATAGGGCTGGGTCTCATAAATACGGTGAATCCATGTTTTTCCTTGAATGGGGAATTTATGGACTTGGAAGAACGGGTGTTGAGCTTTATAGGGCTTGTGGGTCACCGCCTTTCGTGCCTATTTCTCTGCGAATGTGCGACCACTCTTTGACGGACCGTGATCCGGAAGGTCCGTGAATTTGCTTTATTGGGGTACTTCGCGTGTCGTATCAACCTGTGAAAAAAGGAAATTACTTTTAGCCATTTCAAGTGGTATCAAATGTGGCCGGTATAAGGTCGAAGACAAGTCGAAGACAAAGGTGAGAATAAATGGGACCATATGCCACCATAGCACTGATGAAAAGACATGAAATACGGAATCGCCGACTTAGTGCTGGTCAATTGTTAATTTTTCATATTTATTCATCTGTATAAGAGCAGGCAAGCTGTTGTATGCATGCGGTATTAGAGGTAGTTTGAGCGAAATATCATTTTACTTACAATTAGAAATCACTGAATTTGGTCTCATTATAAAGAAAAATGTATCACCCTTCCATCGACGTCAAAAATTCAACCCCTTACCACATTACTATCTGAGATATTTGCCAAAAATACCAGCCCTTTTACATGGGGAATGGTACGTGTATGCACTCCAGAGAGACCTTATATTAAAAATGAGGCAATTCTACACTTAAATCTCGTCAAAAAATTAAAAGTGTGTAGATTGTGTGTTTTCTCGACTATTTTTGAAAATTAATCATATTGTCACCGCAATACACTCTTCGGGATCGCAATGAACCTTCCGTTTTGACGGAGTTTCAAACCTACCGCGTGAAAAAAATGAGTGTAGTTAAAGTCTTATTTAGATATTGTCATTTGATGACTTATAATTTCTGTTATGTAAAACTATATTATTGCACCATTAATAATGCAATATTTAATTCGTGTGTGTCACAGCTGGTGAAATTTAAACTTATATATCGAAAATGGTGTCAATAATGATTAGGGAACTATCTCACTCGCACTACTTTAATGAATTGTATATCTTGCAATTGGTCAGGGATTAAATTTCTAATTAAAAATCGATTAAAATATAGGTAAGTGCGTAAAAAATTCGAACTCGCCTAGTGTTACATCGAGCGAGAATGTGAGCGAGTCATATGAGGGGCAGTCGGATGATCAACGATTAAAATGATTATATAAAATAGGAACTGCCTATTTTTAAAGCGAGTTCTTCCAGTCCCCATATGACCCCTTTTTATCAGCCTCATCTTCCATCCTTGGGGTAGTTTTAGCGTGTTACGACTCTAGTCATAATTGAGACTTTTCTACTTTTAATATTTTATTTTAAACAGTTGTGAAAGGCTGTAAATAAAATGCAGCAATATTTTAGACTCAGAATTTCGTTTATCTGAAGTTATCTGGTTTATGCAAATATGCGTAAAATAGCTGTAAACTCCTTTCGCGTCGTACCATGAAAAATACCTTCGCGACCGAAAGTTATTTATTTATGTTTTTAAAAATTATTACGGAGATAAATATATGTATTAGTTTTTTTTAAATTGTCGGGAAAGCGTATGAACTACACATTGCTGAACTTGAACGCGGCTAACATCACATCGTAGAAGTATTTTATTGTCGTGTTCGTAATGAAGACATTTTCGCAGTGCTTTTATATAAATTTTTTAAATTAATTTTTAAGACGCGTTCCACCGTTTGGCGACATCATCACACACATTATGTTGGGTTTTATAATACACATTGTTGTTTTATTTCTGACGTGACCCACGTCATAACTTCGTTATTTCTAAAGTATAGACTCTAAAGACTTTCTAAAGTATTTCGGCAATTGGCATACATTTAGGTACCACGGGGAAGAGGATTTTGTTTTCATCAATTCGACGTCGAATTTGTTCAATTGTTATGTAAAGTAATATCTTGCTCAAACTCTTTTGGCTGAAATTGCCTCATTTGTTGATATGACGGCGTCCGCGATGATTATTTCGCGGTGTTGTAAATACCAACAATTACCTTTAAAGATGGAGAGATAGCCATCCTTTGCGTTAAGGTACTCATTTTTTCCAAAAGCGCGTTCTTAGCGACCTAAAGCTCAGTCTTCTTTAAAGGTGCATACCCGGCAAAGGCGACTAAATTGTAATTTTATTCATATCCCTCGTACTTACAGGAAAAAGTGTCATCCATTTGATGTGAATGACTAAATTCGACCGAATATAGCTATTTATTTTTGCAAATCGAGCTTAAAATAACATTCTGTTTAACGCGAAGGTCCATGAAACGAAGAGTAAAATAATATTTTTCTATGCAATGTGAATGAGATTAACGCGGAAAACTAATCGTATGTTGCAAATTCCCCCGGAAATTGAATGGTTTTTGTAATGTACCTTACCTTACCATTCAATGTTTTGAGTAGCTGAATGTTGTCGTAATTACATCTAAAGTACACACATTAATTGGAAAGGGCTATCCAGTGGGATCCTTGGAATGAAAAAAGTTTTCATTTCGAAATATATTGTCCCCTTATCTTGTTATCTGTGTACAGCTGAAGGATTTCATCAGTGGATGCAATATTTTGTTTAACTAGACAAACGACCAGGTAGAATTAAAAATTTTTTTATTCACTATATGTTTCGGTTGAACATTATTGAGTTATGGTCTTAAGTTCTGGCTCAGTTAATGTTAGAGCTCAGCTCAGTTGATTAACCAAACCATTTTTTTTCACGCGACTGCAAATTGAAATCAACTGGCGTGTACTGCGGGAATGGTTGATACTGAGGAAACGCAGCATTTCTTCATCTAACTCTGCAGGAATTTTCGTAATAGACGTTAGTATTCATTCGGGGTATTGAATGATTATAAATGTAACAACCTTCCCAGCTATCGTTAGAGTCAATCAACAAAATAGTGTCGCAATTTTAGTCCCATTGCCTCTATTCAACGGAAATGGTGATGTAGTCATTCAAATAAACATTTGATTAAAATATCTTCGTCGCCTGGTGTTTGTATTCTGTGACTTAAATTTGTTCCTTTAGCTAAGGTATGTCAATAGTGAAAAGTGGTTGTGAAATATGTTTTTTTACGCAAGGTAAATAAAAGTGTGGAACTTAGTATTCGTTTTGAATCACGCAGTTAAGGTAGTTAGAGCGAGATCCTTAGTCATTATGGAGTTCCCTAGTCATAATAGGAAATTCTAAGTAATTAAATAAATATATCTAGATAAGTCTTTAACTTGACTCATTTTTTCGCACGTTACGTTTAAAACTCCTTTAAAACGGAAGTTTTTTTTGATCCCGAAGGTTTTACTGCGGTGACTATATAATTTATTTTAAATTAAATGATACATTAATTAGTCGAGAAACCATACAAACTACACTCTTAATTTTTTTGACGAGATCTGGGTGTTAGAGAATCCTCATTTTTTTAAATTAGGCCTCTCTCCAGTACATGTACGTACGATTTCTCATATAAAAAGGCTGGTATTTTTAGGAAAATATCTCGGAAAGTAATGTGGTAAGGGGTTGAATTTTTGGTATTACTGAAAGAGTGAGATATTTTTCTTTATAATGGGACCAAAGTTATTGATTTATAGGTGAAATGATGTTTCGCTCAACCTACCCTAAGGTCCTCCTTGTACATAACAGCATCGTCTGCAAATAGTTGGAGTTTACTGTGTATCACTTCCCCAATATCGTTTATGGACAGAAGGAATAGAAGTGGACCTAATACACTCCTCTGTGGAACTCCCGAAGTGAGGAAGTGAGTTAACCTCATTGGAGATGGCACCGTCTAATACTACTCTCTGTACGCAATCGGTTAGGAATTCTCTTAGCCAGGAAATTTCTTCCTCGTGTCAGCCGTAAGATTTTAGTTGAATTTATTATTTTCTGTGGGACGCATTATCAAATCCCTCATTCGTGCGCTTAAGATACGTCCCTTAGTTAAAGCGTTAACCGGCCTCGAGTTACGCTTCGTTCTTCAGGTCGGCGTGCACCCGCCATTTAAAGGGAGAGAGTGGGGGTGTGTCCGTTCATGTTTTCAAGGGTGGGAGGGGTGAAGGGCAGGGGGGGCGCCTTTTAGATCGATATATGGGTCTTCTTGGTGAGGGAGAGAGAGAGGAAGAGAGAGAGAGGAAGAGAGAGAGAGGATGAGAGAGAGAGGATGAGAGACGTGGGCGAGTGTGGCGCAGGAGGGGAAGGCATTGGCAGTCGACGGAGGGGAAGGGGGGGAGGGGCAAGGGGGAGGGAGAATAGGGGGAGTGGCTGTAGAAGGAGAACACTGGATGCAAATGCGAGGGAGAGCCCTCTTCTCATTGTGGCGATGGCTCCGGTGTTCGTCTCCTCCCTCTTCTCTACCATTTTTTCCCTTTTCCTCCCAAATTCTCGCTCGTTTCCACTCTCGGACACCCTTTCTTACAATTTTTCCCATAATTACTCGTTAATTTTATTCATAGAATTCCATTCGCAATGGGACGAATGTAATATTGCTTTTAGAAATACATTATTGGCGTGTTTGTTTGCTTGATTCATTTTTTATTAAGAATGTGCATTTTATTAAACTCAATTTATTTTATTAATTTATTTGTTTAATATACTTAAAACGTTGATTAAACTTTCTTTTCTTGAGTTATCTTTATTTTATCTATTTATTATCTTTATTTTATTTGTTTATTTATATAATTTTTTAATCTAATTTATTTGTTTTTACTTTCTTATTATTTATTTTTTTATTCTCTTATTACTTGTTTCGTTATTTTGAACTTTTAGTTATGAACTAATTACTCTTTTTATTATTATTACCATTCATGTGTAATTTTTTAGTTTGTGTTACATTAGCTTAATCTGTCTGTAGGTTTCCGCAGGTTTTTCACTCTTCCCTTCATGTGTGGATGTTTTCCTGCAGTGGGTTTTTTTCTTCAAGGATATCTCTTCCCTACGTCCTTACGTTATTTCCACAAATGTATATATCTTTCTTCACGCTTATTCCTTATATTTTTTCCGAGGTTTCCAGGGTTTAGACGGGAAAAGGGACTGCCTTATTCTCAATCTCGCCCGAATTAAGACATAATATTATTATTATTTCTCCTTACCCTCCCGATGTGGTATTCGAATGTCGGTGTCGATTCGCATTGCGGCTGGCTTATTGCTCTTGCCTCGGGGCTACTCATTCCAGAAATCCTGAAAGCCAAAACATAGCACCTTTGAAGTGCGTTTTTTAGCCTTGAATGAGAACATTCGGTTTCCTGAGTAGTTCTACTCTAATTCAGCCGTAGATGCGAAGGTTTTGGCGTGGGATCTTATAGAAAGAACTAGGATAATAGCAGAAAACTGTCAATTTGAACGATGAAGCACTTCAAAGCTTTAATTATAGCTGCTTATAAAGACCGCTTTACACGGTACATTTTATTGTACAGACGGATGTACGAATTCCTTCATGAAGGGAATTGTACCGTGTAAAGCGGCATTTTGTATAATTGTCTGAATGACTTAACGGGAAATAGAACCTGCTCTAATTCCATTCAGTTTCTTGTACATTCTATGATACATTCGTTTGTACAATAAAATGTTCCGTGTAAAGCGGCCTTAAAAAACATGAGTACTGGGATATTAAATAAAATAATATTTTAAACCTGTTTCTTAAAGTTATTAACCAAATATCACCGTAGTTTGAGTCTAAATGCGAAAGTCACTCACAGATAGTGCTACAATCGGCTTTCATGTCCGGAAGAATGTGTCTTAAAAAAAGTTTGGTGGAATAATCCGTACTTATATATTTTCCATTAATTTTGGTTTTCAATGGTTAACGTATTTCGCAGACGAGAGCAGGATTTTTTTTTAAAACCAACTAAATGAACGTCGCTCAATCCTCCATACTCGAGTCGCAAACACGAACAAAACGAATGAGCCATTAACGTTGAGTTCAAGCAAACGTAACAGTTTATAGTGAATTAAGATGACTTTCTCTGAAAAAGTGTTATTTTCCCGAATCAAATCAATTGACTGTGGCGTTACGTTGTGGAACGAGAAGGAATAACTCATTGTGAAAACGATGAACAGTCCCACTAAGTTTTATTGCTGTCAACCGGTTTCGACGGCTATAGCGTCATTCTCAAGTCTTATAGCGTCATAGGCTACAGCGTTATTCTAACACTCTTGAGAAACTCAAGAGTCTTTTAGTCTTGAGAATAGCGCTATAGCCGTCGACAGCAGTTGACAGCGATCAAACTTGGTGGGACTGAACATCGTTTTCCATCGTACTCGAGTCGCTTACACGAACAAAACGCGCGGACCATTAACATTGAATTTAAGGGTTCGATTCATATACATAGCATCATTCTCCAGATTAACCGTTTTGAGAAAGTCAAGAGTCTGTTAGCCTTGAGAATGGCGCTATAGCCGTCGAAACCGGCTGACAGGATTATAACTTAGTGGAACTGTACATCGTTTTCATTATGGATTAAATCTTCTCCCGGGTTACCTTATGGCATCGAAACCTTAGCACGTAAGAGGAAGTATCAGAGTGGGCTAAATTCATGTTGGAGTGAGCCACCTGAGACTGAAGTATGCTTGCGAAAGAAGTATGATCGATTAGGCGACGTATTTGGAATGTGGCATCACTAGAGCGAATTAACATACCTCTCTTTCGTCTGAAGTCCTTCCCACTGGTAGCTTCTCTTATTTCCTTAAATGCGACTAATGTTCCGTGTGATATTCCGCATTTTCGGGTTTTCCAACTGCGTTCTTTGACTTTGGCCGACAACGGTTTCGATAGTCATCCTGCTACCGTCTTCAGGTCAGGTGACCTTCGAACTGAAGACGGTAGTAGGATGGCTATCTAAACCGTTGTCGGCCGAAGTCAACGAACGCAGTTGGAAAACCCGAAAATGCGGAATAGCAATGGACAACGCCGCGGAAACCTTCGCGAGAATGTTCCGTGTGTTTTCCTTCCCACTTAGAGCCTGAAATTAACGGTAACTCCCGGGGATTTGATTTTATCCTACACCTTTATATGTATTCCCCCTTACTTCTTAGTATTGCGTAAAACGATTGATGCCATTTTTGACCCCACCCCCTCCCCCTATATAATACAATTTGAAATTTTCCCGACTTTCTTCCTCTCACTCTTACGTAAGACGTTAGATATTTGTATCCAATCCTCGTTAAATGCTCGATTTGGTTTAGCATGGAGGTAATGTAGCTAGCCGGTCAGGCGACAGAATAGGATCATTGGTGTAGCGGTGAGATTACGGAAAATACGCTATTAACAAGGAGATGCTCCATCTCACTGCTAAATTTCATTCCGAAACGACTCAATGTTTCTTACTAAATTAAATAATATTTTCCAGACCCCCATCCTCCCATGGTGTCTACATAAGACGCTGTGAGATGATCCCAACCCCCCCGCCACCAAATAGCCTCTTAGTAATAAATTTTGTGTGTTTTCTTTCGTGAGAACAATGCATAATTTCATTAAGTAATATGTAGGCCAGTATTGCGGAGTGGATGCCTTACGAATACTGTATATCTAGGCCAATAGATCCAAATATCGCAGTCTGTCTGCGTCTCGTAACGGATGCACGCTCTTCCGCCAAACTCCACTCTATGCATAATTTCGCTGAGCATCATGTAAAGGCGGCTTTACTCATGGAAGTCGACCTTTATGGAATTAGCGAGTGTAGCGATATCACGAATCGTATCGCCAGTTGCACGGCATCGTTCTGCCTACAAAAACAACTTCCGGTTTTTCCCAAACAAATGGTTGACGGAAGCAAATTATGATTATGGTAATTCCGATAATCGCCTGAATTTGGTGGCAGTGGCGTTCGCGTATTGCTGGTAGAGTCCCAAAGGAATTCGTGGATTTAATGACTTTGTATGAATGGCATTAATTGTACATTATTACAGAGAATCAGCTCTGAGAATCGTGAAAATAATAATAATTATCTAATAAGAGAGAAGTCATTCTGATTACCTAAGGGATGCTTTAGCATTTAAAATATTTTCAAGTAGAAGTAAATATTTACAAGAGCAACAATGAGTCCTTCTCCTATTAAGTTATTCGTTGTTTACATTTTTAATCTCCGTTAACTGTCGTGTGACCAAGATTCCACCGGATTCAATGCAATTTAATCGCAGAATCCATGTAATACTTGCAGGCCAAATAGAAACCAGTCTATTTTCTATTCAAGTGTGAACCTCGGTGGATTACAATCACTTTCGATCCCCCAGTACTGCCATGGAAGTCCGTGCTTACACATCGAGATGTCTTTAGTTAACAACCTGTTAGGTTATTGTCGTGGAAGTGACTTCCATGTGTAAACCCGCCTTGACCCGGTGGCCCTGCATTGAAATCGATACCTCATGAATATTCCATATCGAGTTCGATAGGTCGAAATATCGCTCAGTCCTCCTCCTTCCCCTAACGGACACATGCCCAATCCCTAGCTCCGTTTTCCCTCCCTCATCTCCTCCGGTAAAGTTCTGTCCTTTAACCCCCTGCCACTCCCCCATCGGTACTTCACCACCCCAATCCTTTGTATTTTATAAAATGTGCCTTCCCCTTAAAAACGAACCGGTTTGTCCTCTTAAAAATTTCCATCAGGAGCCCGGAGTATTGTTCCGGAATAGGCATTCCCTTCAGAGACGGGATCGCGGTTTCAGTCGGGGGATGTGTCATTATCAAGGGTACAAGCGATGTCCTTTGTTCGGATTTATCCTCCCCCTGCCGCTTGCGCGCGTTTTCGACGTTGAAATGTCACTCAACTCCTTTAAAGGAGAACCTGATTTGGTCGTTGATTGCGGTGCTGCAACTACACAGAGAGGAATAATTTTGTTGATGGAAACTCTGCAAGATATTTTGTTCAGTGTGTTAATATAACACAATATCTTTTATTCTCCGCATAATTTTCAACCAAACCTGATGTTTCTGGCATAATTTCGCCTATAAGTCATTACAAAAGTCCGCGTCGGGTTTTATTTTCGTTTAATACCAGTAATGTTTATAATTTTACCCAATAATGATAGTGTAAATTATTCTTATGCTGACTTTTTTTACGTGTTTCGCTCGTAGTTGGCTGGAATTGCCAGGAATGTTTATATATTGTACTTTTTCATCAACTGTCTTAAGCTCTTCGTAAACATTTCCTTTTAATGTAATTAGGAAAGAAGAATGCATCTGAGGTATAAAATGTCTTGTGGAGGTATAAATACCGTTTATGTACATGTAAAAAATATTTACATTACACCCTAACTTCAAGTATCGAGTAGTTTTAAGTGGCACTCGTAAAGAGGTGAGCTCACAGTGGCTTTCAAACACGATTCGTTATTCGAAGTTTTATGTTAAATTATGGGAAATCAATCCATTCTCCGGGAGAGAAAATTCGAATGAATTGAAAATGCTTTTGTGTTTTCTGGAAATTCGTCTCTTTCACTACTTGGTTGCTCGAATTAAATAGTCTGTCATTCGCTATCTTGGGAAAGTATCGAAGTTTGTGTCTTGAGAATAAGTTTCTGCATAAAGGACAAAACGTTACACGAAAAACAAGTTCATAAGTAGAAAAGTTCTAATGTTGACCTGTTCTTAAGTCGAGGTATCTTTGTATCTTGCGTGGAGCTCAAGTTGTTACAATTGAAATATTTTAAAAAAATGGTCTTGCGAGTCAACCTGTCGCCTTCTGCCGATGTCAGGACCGGACTCACGTACGCAGATATAAAGCGTGCTGGTTCGGCGTGCTCAGAATGATTCATGGCGTCAACTGACTACCTCCATCGCACGTATTCATCTATGCATGAGACGAACAGGCTGCCGCGTAAGGTGTGGGACTCCAGACCCAGCCGGTGGTATACGATCTTGGGCTGGAATATTTCCCTGACTGAAATTTCTCCGAGAAATATGTATCAGAAGTGGTCCCTTGGATTGGCAAATGCCACCCCGTGGTGTATGTTCCAATACCGAATGTGTGGGTGTTGGTATGTAATAGAATTCCAATTTTTTTACTCAACCTTTCGCACGATCCTCTCTCCACTGTGCGGCCCTCCGATTGGCACCTGCGGACATGTATGCGCCATCCCCTCCCATGTTTCGGCCACTCCGGTGGGGAAGATGTTTTCTGTTTCATTTTGGACCCTGCAACACTTGCGTCTCTGAAAAAGTTTACTGACCGATGTATTCAGTGCAAAAAAAATTGATTACTTTCGGCTTGACTTCGTGGAAGTGTAAGACATCTATTTAGAGTTGTAACTCATTATACTTTTCCACTCTTTATTCTTCACTGCTAAGAAACAAAAGTAATAAAAGTAATGAAGTAATGAGATTCTCTAGGACAAAGAAAGAGAAGCTTGTGATTAAAGTTGGAGGACACAAACTCGAGCAAGTAGAACAGTTTAATTACTTAGGTAGCACGCTAGAGGAAAACGGGCATAATAGAAAGGACATACGGAAGAGTTTAGCGCTAGCTAAGGAGGCGTTTGGTAATAGAAGGGAGTTGATGACGGGGACAATGGGTAAGGGCGTGAAGAAGAGGCTGGTGAAGAGCTTGATATGGAGCGTAGCGTTGAACGGGGCAGAAACGTGGACCCTGAGAAAGGACGAGAATAGGCTGCAGGCATTTGAGATGTGAGTGTGGAAGGATGGAGAAGGTGAGGTGGACGGAAAGGAAGACTAACGAGGAAGTGCTTGAGAAGGTGGGCGAGGAAAAAACTTCTGAATGAAATCCGAGATAGGCAGGGTAGATGGCTGAAGGATGTAATAAAGGGTGATGGGTTGCTGAAGAGTGTGATAGAGGGAAGGACGTTGGGCAAGCGGGGAAAGGGGAAGAAAGAGGAAAGGTTTCATGGACGGGATGATGAGTCGTCCTTCAGGGCAGGGCAGTCATTCTGCCCTGAAGACGATGGGCGACTTGACCTTTGAAACGTCGGCACTTGCCGGCACTCTCACCCGGTGGACTTCCCGAATAGAGCTACTAAACATCTTGTATCATAAATAACGCCGCGCTCCTTTCCGCCGCGCTACCTTTCTATAAGTTATTGTTTGTTTTGTGGGCTTTAAATATTTAATAAGGTTATTGTTTATTTTGTGTGCTTTGTTTTATCTGATTTCTTATTTTTGTATTTTAATCATTAATCTGTTTATTCTGCATGGTCATTGTTGGTTGGGAGGGAGTTGTTTAATTTTGGGGAGATTGATTGTTGTAGTGGAGAGAGGAGCCGAAAGAGGTGTATGAAAAGTTCGGAAATAAAGCGCTACCAAAGAAAACTCGATGGTGTTACACATATCTTTACCTACCTTTGTATTCAATTGTAACAAATGGACAATTATTGTCTTTCACTGAGGGTTGTTTTTTTCTTTATTTGTTATTACGCTCCATTTATTTTCTGATTTGAACAGTCATTTGTTAATTACCTCGCTGCTATTTCATTGTATATTATTGTTGCTCTAGGGTCCCAGAGTATAAAAGGTTTATTCTATTCTATGCCCCACACGAGATCTTCTTTTCTTTAAGACTCGTAAGATCTCTTCTTATAAGGGTGTGTTTTCGCGGTGCATATATCTGCGCAAGTACGTGTCTGGAAAGATTCGTGAACAAATGCTCCGAATTAGAACAGAGACTATTTCATTGCCACGCGTTCCCGCATTTGCGCAATTCCCGTGTTTACACGATGTCATTTTAATGGTGAAGGTGTGCTCGCTGCTACTCGCCCGGGCACGTCCATTGTGTAAACACGGCTTAACCCCTCACTGCATTTTGTATCCCATATGGTACACTGCTCACAATTCCGTCAACTGCTTGTGGACGTAGTTCTTCTTCTCTACCGCATGGTGTATCAGATACGATACACTTTGTTGTAATACTACATGGCTCTCGGTATTTTATTGTAGCAATTGTAGCGTTTCTTGATGTTCTTATTCTCTACCGCATAGTTCTTCTTCTCTACCGCATGGTGTATCAGATACGATACACTTTGTTGTAATACTACATGGCTCTCGGTATTTTATTGTAGCAATTGTAGCGTTTCTTGATGTTCTTATTCTCTACCGCATAGTTCTTCTTCTCTACCGCATGGTGTATCAGATACGATACACTCCGTTGTAATACTACATGGCTCTCGGTATTTTAATGTAGTAATTGTAGCGTTTCTTGATGTTCTTATTCTCTACCGCATAGTTCTTCTCTACCGCATGGTGTATCAGATACGATACACTCCGTTGTCATACTTCATGGTTCTCGGTATTTTAATGTAGTAATTGTAGCGTTTCTTGGTGTATTATATCAGGAAAATAATTTTTGGTATGTATTTGGAAATTCATCCAGTTAAGGGCCAAGAGTATATTCCACCACAGGCCTCCATGACCCTATCTACCTATCCCTCCCACCTATCTATACTCGAATAATCATCTACATCTGTTTTCGGTTCTCATCCTTATCTCGACTTGGCCAAACCAGCGAAGCACGTTCCCATCATGAGTGTCCATTGCCGGTTCGTTTATTCCACTTTATTTCGTCAGCCTCTCATTTCTACATCTACATCCTTCCCAGCGAGCCGCCGCATGGGCATGTGGCAGGGAATGTCAGGACACCAGCCGTGTAAAGATTTAAGGGATGATGTTTTGGGAAGTTAAAAGCTGACGTGTATTATGGGAGTGTATTTAGTGGAGCTCAGTTTTTATTTTGGTCGCTTATTGTGCGCAGAAAGAACGAGTTTTAATTTCTACTCTGTTCGACAATGTATAGCTCTTAATTTTATCGCTTCTGTCAGACTTAGAAATGATGTGAGGCGTCATGATAATATGCTCTCTGTCGCTGTGAAACACACTGGTTCTGAATTTCTCTAGCAAACTAAGCGTTGCGAGTAGCCTCAGAGTCTATAGGGGCTCCCACCCTAATCCCTCTAAAAGTTGTAAGACACTGTATGTTCGCCTGTAGCAGTTTTGAACAATGCGTGATGCTTTTATTTGTATTTTATGAATTTTTTGTTGTTAAATCTTTATAACCAGGGTTCCAAATGCTTGCTGGGTATTCGAGATGTGGTCTAACCGGAGCGAAGTAGCATCTCCCTTTTGCTTTTTCGTCCGAGGACCTTCCTATTATACGTTTTACTAAACTTGGTTACTTTTCAGTTGCGCCGCATATATTTTGTATGTGTGATCCCCACATCTAACATTATCCCGTCTGCTTTAACCGCAAACATTTCTCGGATACCCTTTCTCTTACCCATATTTTGGCTTAGAGTAATAGATTTTTTCCCCGAGTGCCAACGGAGAGTTGTATGGATATAGTGCTTTTTTCTCCCCCGACACATGGGTAAACTACGGTTTATTCTCTTATACTATCAGTCCGCTGACGGCATCTCTTTCCTCCTTCCTTTTCCAATATGGCGGTCATATGGAAGGGTTCCCCTGCGGGGACCACACCGGGAACTGCCGCCTCCCCTCCTTACTAATGCTGCGGATTTTATGCCCTCTAATCTTCATTGCTTTCCTTCATTCGAAGTGTAGCTCAATATCCCATACGTGCAAAATTCCTTGTCGCCCTTTTACGTAGACGGTGGAGTGGATATGTAAGGCGCTCATTCAGCCCGAGGGGGGAAAGTAAAAGCTATTGAGAAAGATTTTTTTCCTTTTTTTATTTATAACCAAATTTACAAAAAATGAACGAATTCATAACCTTACATAAAAGCAAATTCATATAGTACCAATATCATAAAAATCATGTAAAACGCTCTCTATATGATCGATTTTACAACTTTATGGTTTTTTAAAGCCATTCTTGGCTCAGAGGCGGGTGCCATTTGTAGTTTTTCTGTCGTGTTTTTATTTATCACTAGGAACATAACTTGTGTGTATAACAGCCTTTCCTTTATTCTTCTCTTAACTTCCCCTTCAGAGTCCAAATTTTTTTATATCATCACTCGTATTGTTGAACGGTTTTGGAACATAAACACTTAATTGCCTGCAACCCTTGTGTGTGTTATGTCTTGGATCTTTCATATTTATAAACTTTTCTAAGTTCATCATTTTGGTAGCACACTTTTCTTTTTGTATTTATCACTGAAATGTTTTTCAGTGATTATAATGTACTGCAATAACTTTTCAACCGGTAGAATGGTGAACTCTTTAAAATAACCGTCATCTGTAATCTCTCCAGTTTCCTGGAATGGATTGAATTAGATCTGAGACTTTCCCGGCGTATTATGATGTTACTTGGGCTTCCCACAGAATTGAACCCTGCACCCAACGAGTCGTCCATCATCCTTTGCGTCCTTTGGGTGAGCATCGTGCTTACGCCATGATGACGATGGACGTTCATCAAAACATCGGCCGAAATGGAGAGTTTGACCCGTTTGGAAACCCGCGTAACCTTAAACAACTTCATTGATTGACGCTCCTACACGGTTTGCAAACAGACACTTTAACGTGCAATAATATTTATCTTAGCTTGTGGAATATATGATTTCAGGGTGCTTATTTTTTTACCATTCTACTCTATTTTTGTTGCGAAATCTGTTGCGAAAGAATTCATTTTCTTTAAATAAATTTCGAGCCCATATTGCCGGAATATCGCGCCGAATGCTTTAAGTTATTTAAGCCATCTGTTGTACTCCTTCAACCAATCTTCATTGGAATGGTTTATGTCCCGTAGGATTTCTCACTTACTTTCAGACTTGCACAAAATTTCATTTGTACATGTTTTCGTTACGTATTCTCCCACCATAGATGCCACCCGTCAGTATCAATTTATGAGGCGAATTTCACGTTAACAACAGTTAACTTTTTAAACTGGTTAATGCCTTCTATCGTTGACTTCGAAATTTCCGATATCGCGACATGTCCTAGAAGGAGGCATGGCGAGGGTCGAATATGACTACAGTCTATGAGTAGACTGCAGTCATTTTCGAATCTTGCCCCGCCGACTTATAAAATTCCCAGTTTCTATTGGTCTTTACCCAAAATCAAACTACATCTCAGTCAGCATGTACGTCTACTTATTAACCGACAAGTCACCACAAGGGATTTGAACAATAACAGAGTAAAGGGCTCTACGACGCGACAATTCGAGAAGCAGGCACATAGAGAGTAATTAAATTAATTCAGGAATTTAATTAGTAAGGGTCGTATATCCTTCGAGGTACCTTTTTTTCGAATACATCCTGCATATTTTATGATTTCTGCGTCAATTTTGATGTTTCTGTGTCGTATGAAGCCTCCGAATCAGTGATTAGTTTAGCTTTATTTTTTCTTTGTTTTTGTTTTGATTTTAGTCGGTTAGCATGTCTGGTTTGCTAGTGATAATGAGCTCCATCGATTATATTCCTGGAGCCTTATTGCAGTTGCTTTCCATATTTTATCGAACTGCGCTTTCCCTCTTAAAGTTTACGTTTTCCTTGTTGAATGTGGTTTTATATCAACTAGGCATATGTTCCGTCTAACTGAAGGAAATGTCATTTCATCTCTCAGGTATATCGTGAGCAATAATTCTTCCTTGGCTAATGCCTCGCTGTCGCTTATTAGTGAGAACTTTCAGTTCAGTTCCTGACTTCTGACTTTCGCGTCCTCCAAACTCCATTATCTCCGCCTTTCCTGCTTCCTCCCCCACTCCTCGCTCTCCTCCCCCCTCTCCCCCGGACGCGCCCTGTAGGGTTGGACTGGGGAACAGAGGGAGGACCCCCGTGTTGTCTCAATTTCGTCCTGAATAAAGCTGTTTTTCATCCAGCCCCCGCTAATGTGTCACGCAGCCCCACGACTCCACCCCTCTTAACAACCAACTCGGCCTCTCTTCCTCTTTCTGCTTCAGTCCCTCTGGGAGGACGGGTTCGGGGTGCCGAATCTTAACGCGCCTTCACCTCGTTTCAATTATTCATCCCTGCGTGTCATCCACGGGTGCGGAGAGTTTGTCTTTCGTCGAATTAAGTTAATTACTCTCTATGTGCCTGCCTCTCGAAATGTCGCGTTGTCGAGCTTACCTAGGGTTTGTGCCTTCCTTCTCACGATCTATCTCTTCAAGCGAATTCACCTTTCCGTCCACTTCTGCGTGTTACATTGCGGGCCCTGGCAATGGTATGTTGCCGAGGGTATAAGGACACTAGCCCTTAAAAAGGAAGGAAATTAGAAGAAGGCGTATGGAGAGGGAAGGATGTAATTGTATTTTCAGAGAATAGCTTCGCCTCCAGGTTCCATTCTCTTACTAAGGGCCGTATATCCTTCGAGGTATTAAAAAAAAATATATATCCAGCATATTTTCTCATTTCTGCGTCAATGTTAGTGTTTCTATGCCATATTTGCACTCTGTGCGGATTAGTGGATTGGATTGGATATTTAGGGAGGCGACCGACAGCTAAGGTCATTTGCGCCATAGGGGATAGGTAAGGGAGGAAGGGTGGATAGAAACCCGGCGTTGTCATGCCTGCTCTTTACGATAGGCGCCAAGGGGACCACAGTTTAACGTCTCAAACGACAGACGGAGTACTGTGCTTGAAGTGCCCTCCACAAGGCACTCAAGTAGGGATCGGGTTTCCTCTGAAAAACATCCTCCTCTGCGGGGATTAGTCCCTGCCATTAGTGTTAGCCATTAGCCATTTTTGTTTGCCATTAGCCATTAGAGTCCCTGCGGATTAGTTTTTTGTACAGTTTTATGTTTGCCTTTCTGTGAATTTCTCTTGATTTAAGCCAGTTAGCATGTCTGGTTTGCTAGTAATCTACACACTACACTGCAAGCCGCCGCATGGGCGTGTGGCTGGGGGTGTTAGGTCACCAGCCGTTTAAAGATGTTAGGGATAAGGTTTTAGGAGGAGAAATGATGACGTGTATTATGGGAGGGTATTTAGTGGAGCTCAGTTTTTATTGTGGTCGCTTATTGTGCGCGGAAAGAACGATTTTTTTGTACCTTTCTGTTCGTCAATTTATTGCTCTCATGTTATCGCTTCTGTCAGACCTAGAAATGATGTGAGGCGACATGATAATATTCTCTGTGTCGCTCTGAAATACACGTTCTGAATTTCTCAAGCAGTCTAAGCCTAGCGTGTGTCATCCGAGTCTCTAGGGGCTCCCACCTTAATCCCACTAAGAGTTGTGAAACACTATTATGTTCGCTCTTAGATATTTTTAACGAAGCGTGCAGATTTTTGTATTTTATTAATTTTTTGGTTAAATTTTTCGACCAGGGTCCCAAATGTTCGCCGCGTATTCGAGTTGTGGCCTTAGCAGAGCGAAGTTGCATCTCTCTTTTACTTTTGCATCCGAGGACCTTCCTATTATAGGCTTAACAAATCCTAGTTTTTTTAATGCTGTGCCGCATGTTTTTGTATGTGTGTGTGTAATAATGAGCTCTACGGATTATTCGGTGAAGTAAATCTATATAACTGTAAAAACTCTTGAGACTACGATGGGCAGGGCATGTGAAGAAAGTCACCGGAGGGGAAATTGAAGGGATGAGAACATTGAGGAAACCCTCGAAATGATGGGCGGACAAGGTTGAGAGTGATGCTAGGGGTATCTGGGGACCACGGCGGACTGGAACAAGGCCCCAATGAACGAGAATAATTGGGGGCAATTTCTTGAGGCGGCTGAAGCCCTAATTGGGCCGTAGTGCTAACGATGGATATATGTTGACAGAGTGCCTTTAGGTATCTCTCAGCGCTAATGGTGTGCGGAAGGAGGAAATTTTTGCATTCATGAGTTCGGCAATGCTGATGGATGAGTTTCTCTTGCTCCAGTATTGATACTCCAAACAAAAGATGTACAATTTGAACCGTGTCACGATTTCAACGGACTGACAATTTAAGTTTACGCAGCGGAAAATATGGAATTTTTCGGGGAGAGTGTGTGAAACTTTGATGGCAAGAGCTCCCAATCGGTGACGTTACTCGGGTGGGAGAAATTAAAAATATTCGAGATGAAACATGTGAAATGTTTGATGAGTCGTAGGTAGAAACTGAGAAGTAGTTCAAAACGTCGAGTGCAAGGCAATAACCGGAAATGAGAGAGAAATAGCCGAAACTGGTGACATTTCAAAACTTGTATTGCAATGCGACACGTTTTTCCCATATTCACTTACTTTAATATTTACACACTTTATGACTTTATTTTCTAACCTAAAGACACAAATATAGGGGGTCGTCATAGGTCATGCCATCCTAAGGTTGGTTGACTGCAGCCTTTCACCCCTCCCTATCTAATGCTAGTTCCCTTACCTCCTGGTGTCTCTTCCTATGTACTTTCCTTTTCATTTGGTCCATGGACTTATTCCTGGGTCTTCCTCTGGGGTCTTTTCCCTCTATTTTTCCTCCAATTATGTTCTTCACAAACCCATTGTGCCTGAGGGTGTGTATAATCCATCTGGTCCTTATTTTTTTCTTCATTTTCGGCGTTACTCTAGTGGTTAGTGAACTGTTTTCGATTTTAGCAATATGTTCCATTTAATCTAATTCAGGTGCACTTTTCTCAGGCGTGTATTTCCCTTCATCCGATTACATTTATTTGTTACTTTTTTCATTTTCTTGCCCAATGGTACTAATTTATGGAGAGGCCGAAAATTGAAACAAATAATAGTTACTGGGGACACCTTAGTGTCGTATATATTAATTTTATTCTTGAGTGACTTCAATGACGTCGTGGAATATGCCGCGTGTTTTTTTCATTAATTGTCGTCAGGACAACGTATTCCTCTTTTCGCACGATAAATATGACTTCTTTATTCTTAATAGTTCAAGTATAAATTCTTACTTTGGAACAGACCTGAGTACCTTTTTAAGGGGTAAGTTATGACTCCACGATTGGGTGGTGGGGGTATCAACGGCAGCGAAATTTCCGTGAATACAAAGAGTTATCGAAGAGTTTATTTTTAATAATTCACTCTCCTCGCGTTTTTCTGTGATAAAACTGTCGTATATCGAAACTTCTGGCGATGCTCTCATCAGTGCATCTTTAAGTGGTAGTCTGAAGAGAATCACCGACCCGCAACAAGTTGCCGCTTAACTTGTATATTTTTCGCCGCATATGAATCGTCGTTCGGGGAATTTTAATGCTGTCGCTCTTTTAACCAAGTGTGTGATAGTTCTAGTTACCTTTTTTCCCTCTTGTGCCTGTCTCCATTTACGCGAAGTTACCTATAAGTTACATACTCCTCGGTATATTTACTGTTACCTCGTTACACCCCATTACTCAGTCGCTGTGTATCTAATAATGCGCCATCCTTGCGTAATATAAGTGATCTTGGAAGTTCTACTCTTCATTTATTTAAGTTTTTTTGTATCTGTGTCGCAAAAGATAACTTTTGTTTTAGAAGGTTTGATAGTCGTGTAAATTGAAGTCCATTCTTAATAACCTGATCACAAATTAAAAGATAGAAAAAAAAATTCGTTGCGGCTTTATATGCCGTACACTAAATGTAGGTAATAAACCTGTGTGGAAATTTTACAATGTACCTTTCATTTTGTGATCATGTTATCAATACTTGATTACCACTTGGTATCGTCTGTAAGCAGGACCTGATTGACAATATTTCTTCAGACAATGTTTAAGGCGACGCATCACACCCGCTTGACAGGTCGGATTTGTGATGATTTCCGACCCCAGATTTTTTGTTTAAGTCTTACGTCATCGACTTGAAATTTTTATAGTATAAATAATAGACCTTTGCCAAGGGAGGCTCGTATTTGAAACATGAAAATTTTATCCCGGAGCATAATTAAACCATCGGGAAAACGGCAAGATGTAGGGTATATTTTTATAAAAACTATTATTATTATTGACATATCTAAAACTAATGTAGATGTAGCAATCCCTCCTCTATCGGAATGCTAAGTAACAGCCGTCACGGTTGTAAGATATAATCTGTAATTGGTATATTTCGACAAGCTACCTGAATGGTTTTCGGCTATGATGTGCTCGGACGGTGATAAAATTAGTTCAGTCTTCTTTCACAGATCTTATGTAAGCGCTGCCTATACTGATGCGCCGGAGATTTGGCTACAACTTACCGACGACTGTTGCCTTGTGCGAGAGTTATCCTGGAGTAAGAGACTCCTGACGTCAAAACGCCTCGATCGGGTGCGAGTGACGCCATCCTGTGGAGTTTCGACAAAACTTTTCCTTACCGAAGGGGGTGATGCGTCCTCTTAAGCTACCGAACTCTTTTTTTTCTGTACACTTAACATTTTCATACACATTGGATGTCTACAGTCCATGACTTCATTTAATGAATGTATAATGATCATACGATTATGATGTGGCTTATTGGGGAATAGGAGACTCTGGGGTCTAAAAGTCGCCACGCGTAATAAAAAAAACTTCTCCCTCCATTTAACTTCACGATCGTTTTCTAAAATGACACGGTTCTTTGGTGAGCGTTTCGCATTCCTCGCGATTCACCCGAAGAAATAAAGTTTTATCCCCTCACCTCAATCTCCTTCTATAAACTTTCTAAGACTTCGTAGGACAGTAACCCACTTTCGTTCGCGCCGCTTAACACCGGCATCTCAGGAACGCAGCGCGGGTCCAGAAGAGGGGCGTCGCCGGCGGAAAATAGCTACGTGCCATACCGGAGAAAATGTGCCGACATACACGGAGACTCAATGCGTTACTTAAGTACGGAAATGACGCAGTAGAAGTCCGCATTTTCCCACAACCTGAACTTTCTTTTTAAAATTTAACTCCGTCATGTATTCAAGGTTCACTGTCAAATATTACAAACCGTGTTATCATTAGGAGAAAATATTTGCAATAAAATGGAGCGAAAGGATAGGGGTCCAAGTAAATGGCTGCGCCGAAGGCGCGATGACTGGACCATGAGTGGATGAGCGGAGGTCATCACAACCAGTTTATTGTCAAAATAGTGCATATTGCGGGGTTTAATTTGGTGTGTGAAGTGTTGTCCGTGTGAAATTCGAAAATGAACATTTATTGCCATAAAAAATCTAATTCTAAGATTTACAAAATGGAACTCAAGATATTTTTGAAGACATTTTTGTTTTAATTTTTTGTTATTTTTTTCCTTTTTTCTTTCTTTTCTACATTTTTGATTTAAAAAAAAAGTATTATTTCTTTTTGTATTTTCATTTAATAACAAGTTTTTTGTCCTTTTTTTGTAAGACTTTTTATTATTATTTTTTCTTTCAAGAGAGCTTTTCACTTAGCATTTACAAAGACATCCTACCAGAAACCCTTGACATAGGAATGACTCATAGACGAGTAATATGTTGAGGCAGTGTGTATGTGGTGGAATTAATGGGGTAATTCCATACATTAGACTGGAGGGGGTTTTTTGTTATTGGCAAACGGGGTCTAAATTTGGAAAAAATGGATTGCAAGTAATTTTTATTGGTCGATAGTTTATGGTAGGATCGTACCTCCTTCAATTTGATCAATTTGCTGAGGTTTAGCAGAGCACGGATACTTCTATTTTGGAATATTTCCAAATGATTGACTATGGTTCTGAGGTAGGCAAAAACCTTGCAGCCGTAGGGTTGGATCGGTCTCACTATGGAGGAAGGAGAGGAGTTGTTTCAGTTAACATGGACAGCTTAAAAATTAAACCGTAGAAGGACCAAGGGATAAAGGCGAACTACTGACGAGCATAGCCGACGAAAAATAATTGAACCACATAAATCGCAATAGGCCAGATGGCCTGATCAATTTACACGCAAACGTGATGACATTAATGGAAATTGGCGGCCAGTAGGTTGGGTACATGCTCCTATTCCTTGGACTTCAGTTTTTTGTCACCATTAGTTCAAAGGTTTGAAACCATGCATTCTTTGTTCTAGTTCATACATATCCTTCTAAATTGCTATGAGGTTTAGGAAGCCTGGTTAGCATTGTGATCTGTGCATTGGCCCCGAAAGCCATAAGTTCTTTTACCTTTGTCCACAAAATTCATTTACTGTTCGAAAGCGTGATTAGCAAAATAAAATATCGATAAAATTTGCTTAAAATGTTGCTTGTTTGCTAAACCATCCCCTTGTTGTTGAAGCAGAGTTTCATGAGCAAATGTAGGGGGGAAAAAACTCCCGTAACAGATCAACGGGGAATGACGAGTGCCTTTTCCATATGGAAAGCATATACTGAGCAATAGAAAGTGATTCAGGACGCTCCTGCGAAAGACAGACGTGGAATGTGGTTAGTGAATAAATACTTTTTTCCTTCCGCATTTGTACTTATAGTTTCAAATTCCGCTGTGAAATATGTTTAGTAATATTTATCTTTTAAATAAGTAGAGTATTTTTTTTATTTTAGAGATTCTAACCATTGTAATATGCCATTAAAAGTTCCATCTTGCAGGGTAGCACATTGCTATATACTGGAAAACCAATGTTGAGCATCTTTATAAACATGCCGTACAGTTATGAGATGCATTAGTTTATTATCGCCCCGAGGTAAATTTAAATAAAGTTTCGTTATGTACGACGGACTTTTTTGTGGTGTATTCATAAAAGTCTCAGCGAAAAAATGTTTTTTCCCTTCGTTACTGGTTCCTTAAAGCGTACAACGTTTTCCTGCCGCTAGTCATTCACTGCCTTTGTCGTGTCCTCAGGGAGTGAATGAACTTGTTATAAAAGCCAGTGGGGAAGGTCGGGTTGTATTAAAGAAGCTAGAGGTCGCTAATCACGTACTACAAGTGAATTTTGTTCCCAATGTTTTAATTCTATTGTCTTCCCTTGCGCTAAAAAAGTTATCTCCCGTCTTTTTGCCTTCATTTTCCCTAGAAGCTCCAATCATAGAATGAGGAGGTGTTTGAAAGCCACCTCTGCGTAGAAGATAAAAATTTGGCCTGTTTTTTTAGCATAAAGACTATCCTCCTGCGGTCGATATCAAGTGAAATTTATTCAGTTATATTAATACAAACTGCTATTATTTTTTTGTAATTAATCGCAACAGGTGACGAGTTTTTAGATGCGTTTTATTGTTGCCACGATGTTTCTTTTTTATTTCATTTCTAGCTGTGCCCGGCATGCGTTGAAATGCCTTTATCTGGGATCAAAATCGGCCCCTAAACGAATTTTGAGTTTCCATTCCACGCCTATGCTGTGGTTTCCTAGTAAATAAAATATTCTATTGTTTGAGTAGTGCAAAATTTGAGATTTTAGAGCTGAAAAATACAATTTTTAGGAAAAAACGAAGCGTATACGAAAATCGAATGCAAAGGTTAAAAAAATAAGCAAACAAAGAGACCAATGCACCAAATCTTATTCTACGTATGCAAATAAATTACGTATCTTTTGACACAAATTATTTCTCACTGGTATGATTCTGATGCACGCGATATTATTCCTCACTTATACAATTCTGATGCGCGTGATTGAGCAACTCGTAAACGATCTGCTTCGTTGCTTTCTTGTCGTTCCTTGCTTGTTTGAGAAACTCGCGTGCCAACACTCATTTGCTGAAACAACTCGCGCCCAACCTATTGTACAATGGGTTTAAATATTCAGTAACCTTCGTGGGCGCGCGCGCAACAACTCGCCAAAGTTTCATCGTAATTTGTCTTCTTGGGATTTCAGGGCCGTATTCATAGTCGTTACCTGGGTGTCCCCCAGGTGTGGGGGAACCCCTTGGCTCAGAAATGGTATTCATAGTCGTTACCCAGGGAATTGTCATCCCCTAAACCTCCCCCAGGCCGTCGATTTCCTGGGTAAGGCATGAAGCTTTCCCAATGCTCCCCTAACGCAGTACTGCTGCCCACGCGTGGGATGAATTGATACTACTGTACTAATGGCAGGACACGATAATATCAACAACTTTCCATAGTAACGTCTTCTGTTTACAAACACGAGTACTTAATGAACCAATCTCATAGTCCTCACCATTCATATTACATAAATATTCAATTAATATTGTAAACATTCTCTACTATTCCTTCAATCATTTTTCATCAACATTTTGTAACAGTATACTGTATTATTGTTTATAGCGTGCTTGGTTACGGTGAGAAATGAGCTTCGAAAACATAGAGAACCATTCAGCGAAACCGTTCATATGTATTTTTGCGTGGGATTGTTGCCAAATCTCTTACCCAGGCGTCCCCTGGCTGGGTGTTACCCAGGTAAGGTTTATGAATCGCTCAGCGTAGGGGACCCCTAGGTGTTACCTGGCTAGGGGATATCCAGGTAACCCCTAGGAATACGACTATGAATACGGGCATCAGTGACTTATGCCCTGTTGTTTTTAGTCATCATTTGTTTTAATTTTTTCTTCGAGTTAATTTAATGCTTCGTTCTTATCTTATGTTACCAACTTTTTCCTTGTCTCTCCAGCCTTATCTTTTTTCAGTGGTTCCTACAAGTTTCCTCGCTCGCATCATCCGTCCTTACGGAATTCTCTCAGCAGCCTTGACCTTTTCCCCAAACCTCTCTCTTCCCCTTTACGTATTCTGTGAGGAATGGGTGCCTTGTACTGTACGTCACGCTGTCGAGATATTTGGCCTGATCGTCGAAATGGGAAATTGAGAACACCTGTTCGCCTGGCTTGTTTTTAGAGAGGCGGCCGATAATGAGACTGCTGAGGTATTTTTATAAGAAAAAACGCACAGCTGCTTTCTGTGGAAAACGATATTTTTCCAGAGTTGGGGGAATAGGATATTTGCTCATCGGCTCTGCCGAGTGAACGATACTCGGGGAGAAACATTTAACCTTCCCTTGAATTGTTTTTTTCCCCCCTGAAATGGACTGCCGTTGAGCCTCCACTGCTTGTGTTTAAATAGTAAACATTCCGCAGTCTAAAAATACTGTAATCATTGCTAAATTTTTCACGTATGCGCACGAGATTTTGGTTGAGGATGCAGGACGGAGGAACAGGGATGTATGAATTGTGCAATGTAGCAATGTACAGGTGCTGATACAAACACACGCATCACGCCGCTCCCTTTCAGGCGTTCTTTTATTTTTGTAAAATGACTTTCCCATCAACTTCCTCAAGTTTCTAACTTTCGATACTCATACTTATCTGTTGAGAAATTGGAATGAAGGCATACCACTAAGCCATTGCACGTTGATAGAATTTGGTAAAGTTATACCAGAAAAATATTTATGGGTCAGAATTTTTCATATGCGTTGAGTATGCGTATGAGTTTGCGATGAAATTTGTGTATTGAAAGTAAGATCAAAGCTACTCTGTCAAGTCATGCAAACTAAGAGTAATGAAATTTTATTTACAGAAATAGCTTATTTACAAGGCACACGTTGAATCAACTGATACATATTCAATAAATGCCAACGCCAAGGTTCAGGTGTCAATCCTTTCATAAATCTTAGGTTGTCCTAACTCCAATTTCGGGGTGGGCTTTGTTAATGGAGCGACATTCGATGCGTTAGATCGAGAAAACATTTTTATAATTTTCTGTGTACTTCCCTCTCATTGTTGACTTCCTTTGCGTCTAACACGTTCGTACCTAGCTTTATAAACGTTTCCTTGTTCTCAATACTTAATATTCCTCTTCCAAAGAGTGTCAGTCATCTAACTAGACCCGGACTTTCTCGGTCTTGCGCTTCTTCTCAAGACATTAGCTTCGCAATCTTCTGCTTGTTTAGCTACTCGACCCTCGTCTATTCTCTCATCGTGGCCAAACCAACAAAGCACAACCTTTTCATATGTATATAACTTCTTTTTGCAATATTGTTACCATTCCATAAGACAAAGTTTCTCAATAGTTCTATCTACTTATTACCCTGCGAGTCATTAGAAGGGTGTTATACAAGGGGTGGCATATCACCAACATGAACTAGAGAGAAGAAATTAACTTTCACCCACATGCACCTCATAATGGGTATGCTGCAAGTGCTAAAGAAACTGCTAAAATTATCAATAATGTCACTATGTAAACGTGACACAAGTGTCATGCAGGGAACATGCAAAACATGGTGTTAGCACTACTCGGCAGATTTAGAAACATGCATTAGGGGGGACAAGAATTAATCAGCTACATTGCCTGTCAACTAACCTACTTCAGTCTTAACGCTGCCATTATGGTCTCTTATCAATCGCGGGAAAACCAACGTTTTAAACGTTTCTGTTCTACAATCTATTTCCCATGTTTTATTCTCGTGATCTCATCTACTGTAGTATGTTATAGTTAGTACGATATTGATAAGTTCGTCGGAAAATAAATTGGTTTTGAATTAACATAACATTTTGAGTCTACTTTTCTGAAAGCGAGTTGTCCAAGTTGTTGCAAGAGGTCAGTAACACTAACAAGAATATCATAACGGTCTTTCACGCATTTTGCTGATTTTCTCTGCTCGCGTTCTAACTGTTTTTAATCCTACCTCATGTGGATCCTTAACACTGGCAGCTTATTTTAAGTGGGATCTAACAAGGGAGAAATAGCTGATTTCTCTAACTTTTTCGTCGCACTTTGCAAGTACTTTTTGAACAAATCCCAATTTACGATTCGCTTGGCCAGTTATTTCCCGAATATGTTTGCTTCGCTAGTGATCATTAGTTAGTTTAACGTCGAGGTATTTTACAGATTGTACAGTCTCTGATTGGGTATTTTGTGCGTAGTAACTGTACTGAGGCGAGTTTTTTCTTTGTTAGAAGTTTATTGCAACGCATTTTTTTCTAATTTATTCTAGCTGCCACGCGTCGCACCACGCTTGAATTGCCTTGATGTCCTTCGTTAAAGCTTTCTTATCTTAATTGCTACGGATTTTCCTGTTCACTACTGCATCATCTGCTAATAGTCGGAGTTTACTGTCTGCCACTTCTCTAATATCGTTATTATGCATAAGGAATAGAGGTGGACCTATGACACTCCCCTGTGGAACACCCGAATTTACGAATTGTTTTTTCAAATCACGAAAATATGTTGTTATTCACTGCGTTGGTGCCCAGGGATATGTCCTACTAACTTAAAGTTCTATGTTGCTGAATGATAAATAAAGAAACCCATTTGCTAATCGCTCACCAGTTAGCTGTGATGATAGGGAGATGAGGGGAGTGCTAGGCACATCAGTGGATTGATGAACTCGAACCATTTCTTAACAGCGCTCGGCGAATTCGGAGTTGCCGCTGTGGGGGGAGATGGGGCGATTTGATGGAGCTCTCGAGAGTCGCCCCCAGCCAAGTCCGATCTCTTTTTATTTCGTTTCCGTTTCATAAAGCCGCATCAAATATTTACGAGGGCAAAAATGCGAAGTACTCCGAATAAGGTTAACTTCGGAGACGCACACTCTCTCTCCCGAGTGGAAAGAAAGCATCCTTACCCTTTATTCTTTCTTCATTGTTTTTTCTGAGTCTCAGGGACTCCGCCTTCCGTTTCTGTGTTGCTTTTTTCTGTCTGTTCCACTCTTCATCCGTTCTTCCTCACACCATTCCACCTCTTTCCGGTGATTTGACTTTGTGAAATAGTTAACTAATATTCATGCTATTTACTAACAACCCATGAATAATTTTAGCAACGTCTATCGGTTTAGAAGCCGCGTAAGAGGAATGGTATTTTAAACTTGACCTGGGGTTAGTACTTTATTTCAAGCGCTTATTTCTCAACAACATGTCGAAATGTATTATTGACATAATCAAAAATTCCTTTTTTGAGGAACTTCCTGCTTAAATTCAATTTTTATTTTAAAAAACTCCTCATTTCATGATTCAAGTGCTTCTCTCTACAGAAAATAAATATTAAATTTAATCTTATGACATTCCTATCGATATTGTAAGGTCATTCTTTAAATATGTTTTTGCTAAAATGATATTAACATTTATAATATTCATACATAATATTTAGAAATGAAGTTGCATACGATAACAGTTTTCTGATCATTGATTCGTTTGGTCGTTTTCTCCCATTCATTTTTCTCCAATGGCTGGGATTATGCTTGCCAACAATCGTTAAATTGAGTTTATTTTGGGAAATTTAAAAATTCATGATGTTACCAATCGGAAACAATATTAGGTGGTAACAATAAGAGAATTTGTTCGATCACCTTTCTCACGAGTTCCTGCGATCACCATTTTCAAATTAATATTTGAAAAAGAGGCAAAGAAAGAAATCTTCAGCCTTTCCACCAAAGATTTATTTCTTTCTTATGCCCCGGGTTTCATCACTGCGCGACGTCATCAGGTACAGAGTTAGTAACATATATTGCCTTAATAGACAAAAGGAAAGGGAGGGACTTGATGACTGCCTTCCTCCCCTCTAATTTTTTTCTATTTAACCCTACATTAGTGACTTGAACACGTTGGACATGAGAAGTGGCGTCGGGATCCTGGACCGATTAGAACTTCGATATGATTAAACAGATTATATCAGTTTCTTCGTTAATGATCTCTAAACAGCAGCATTAAGAGTTGAATTGGAAACTATTTATTGAAAATTTCACTTCAATAAGAGAAGATACATCTACATAAATCCCTGCGAGCCGCCGCATATGCGTGTGACAGGGGGTGTTGGGTCACCAGCCGTGTAAGGATGTAATTTTTTAGAGATGAAATAATGACACTTGTTATGGGAGTGTATTTGGTGGAGCTCAGATTTTATTGTAGTCGCTTATTGTTCGCGGAAAGAACGAGTTTTTGTGCCTATCTGTTCGGCAGTGTATCTCTCTTATTTTATCGAATCTGTCAGACCTCGAGATATAGTGAGGCGCCATGATAATTTTCTGTGTGTCACCTAGATCTCGTCAAAGATGTAACGGCGGGTATTTTCTGTATCTTCTCAGCTATTTAAAAAAATAAATTAATTACTCACCGCAGAAATTTTAACAGAATCACTGAAAAAATCTTCCCATGTGAAGGTTTGTTCCTCGTACGGCGTGAAAATAATGAGTCAAATTAAAAACTTGAATTAAAGGAATACATGCATATGTACTTAGTTATTAATGGAATTTTCAGTCGTATTAAACAACACTTTTGCGCCATCAGTATAAAAATATTTCCTTTGCGCTTCTTACAGATGCTATGATCTCGCAATAAAAGATGGTGTTCACTTTCCTTAGAGTTTTATTCACACTAAACAAGGTTTTGACATAAGATATGTCATTTTCAGGGTAGCCTTCAGTGTCTTTAATGCCTTGAGAATGGCATAGCTTATGTCCGAAACTTTGGTCGGTGTGGCTCTGTGGAAGACTCAGTGTAAAGTGAAGAACATCTTTTATTGTGAGATCATTGTGTCAGTACTCCATTTCCACAAAATATCGCCTGAAAGGTTAAACTTACTTCTTACAGATGCTGACAAAAATGAAATTTCAATTCGTCCTTTATTTAGTCTAGGGGAATATCTCGCTCAAACTATCTTCAGCGTATATTCGTATTCTGAGGGCACGGGGGGCACTTTCTCTCAACGTGGGCAAGTCGACCTCTCGTTCGGCGTCGAGCACAAAGACTCTCGTCGAACAACTTTCCCTAATTTCAGCCTCGGTCCCCTTCCTTCGCTTTTCCACGAAACCGAAGATCTGGAGGACCCTTGGGCCTGGGGATCTTTAGAATTCCAACTGAGGGAGAGGAGGGAAGAAATAATGAAAACGGCATTTATTATTTCGAGGCATTTTACCCTAATGAATGTAAACGATTTCACATCTTCTAGAGTCAGCCAGATTACTCATGAGCAAAATTACAGTAATGTAAAATATATATTGTAGAATACCACATACTTATTTATTCACTTCAAATGTGATTTCATGAGAAAGCAAACGCGAGATCACAAAAAAATATCAGGGATTAAAACACTAAATTTACGAAAATGTGTTTCCAAAATTATAAGCTTGAATGTTTAATGTTAAATTATCTTTTGACAAATTTTTGTGACGAAACAAAAAATATGGTCACAAGAAAACAAAATTTATCGGGCATGAAAAGCAGCAGCATAGTAAAACTGTGTAAGATGTTGCAGAAAGTAGCACGCAAATTGATTCCATTGAAGTGACCTTACATTTCTTTTAATTTTTTAGAATATACAGATTTTCATGTTTTCAGGATAAAGATTCCGAACTTCACTATTTGTGAAATAATTAGTATCGGAAATGGCATATTTCCACTTAGATAAAATTTAATTATTCCATGGTTTCGATGTACTACATCATCATCACCTGTTTTTTTTCGAATTAACTTTTATTGAAGTGGAAAATTACCATTTCTGTTAAGGCCGCTTTACGCGGTACATTTTATTGTACAAACGAATGTACAAATTCCTTCATGAAGGAAATTGTAACGTGTATAGCGGCAAATTGTATGATTGTCTGAATGACTTAACGGGAAATAGAACCTGCTCTAATTCCATTCAGTTTCTTGTACATTCTATGATACCTACAAAAGTTTGTACAAAAAAATGTACCGTGTAAAGCGGCCTTTATTCAATATGATGAAATACCACCGTATCACGCCCGATACTTCTTTTCGGTCGAGATGCCATGAAAAGACCTTGCGTATGCGGATGTTCGATAGTGTCGCATAACGAAGTTCTTCCTAGGGTGCCTCCACGAAGGTTGGTGGCGTGAAGGAAGAAGCGATAACTAAGGAGAAGACCCTTGCAATTTGAATGCCGTCTCTTCCCTAACCCGATTTTCCACGCACGAAAGGGGCCTTGCCTCTACTCCTCCCCCGAACGCCCCTTCCCTGAGACTTTTATAAATGGGAAGATCGCTCGTTCGAACAAAGCGGAAGTTCGGGACGCCGCAAACATGACCGGGCGACGAAATGGTAAGGCGATCCGCGTTGAGAGGAAAGAATCGGAAAGAGAAACGTAGGGGCGAGCGGTGGGATAAGGAAGCGGCGGGAGGGATGTGTCAGATTGGGGCTCGTTCTGCGTTCGAGTAAAATGGGGAGGAATGAAGAAGATTCGAGGCTCGGTAGGCCGCGCTTCCATACGCATTTCTCAGAAACGTTCGGGACACGAGGATGAGAGATTTAAGGTAGTCCGAGCGTGGTAGTTCCCTAGTCATCATGAAGACAATATTCGAATTATACGTTTTAATTTCGCCAGCTGTAGGAGTTATCAATAAAATATTGCATTATTAATGGTGCAATAATATAGTTTTACATGACAGAAATTGTAAGTAATTAAATGAAAATATCCAAATAAGTCTTAAACTTGACTCATTTTTTTCGCGCGGCGCGTTTGCAACTCCTTCGAAACGGAAGGTTTTTTATGTTACCCAAGAACCTACTGGGGTGACAATATGATTAGTTTTCAAAAATAGTTGAGAAAACATACAAACCAGACGCTGTTAGTTTTTTTAAGACATAAAAGTGTTAGTAATTCCTCATTTTGTAAATTATGTATCTCTGGAGTGCATACACTTATCATTTCCCTTGTGAAAGGGCTGGTATTTTTTGGCAAATATCTCCGAAAATAATGTGGTAAGGGGTTGAATTTTTGGTGTCTATGGAAGGTTAAGATATGTATTTTTATTTTAAATGAGACCAAATTCATTGATTCCTAAGTAAAATGATATTTCGCTCAAACTACGTTAAGAGGACGCATCATACCCTTCGGTAAGGAAAAGTTTTGTCGAAACTCCACAGGATGGCGTCACTAGCACCCGATCGAGGCGTTTTGACGTCAGGAGTCTCTTACTCCAGGATAACTCTCGCATAAGGCAACAGTCGTCGGTAAGTTGTAGCCAAATCTCCGGCGCATCAGTATAGGCAGCGCTTACATAAGATCTGTGAAAGAAGACTGAACTAATTTTATCACCGTCCGAGCACATCATAGCCGAAAACCATTCAGGTAGCTTGTCGAAATATACCAATTACAGATTCTATCTTACAACCGTGACGGCTGTTACTTAGCATTCCGATAGAGGAGGGATTGCTACATCTACATTAGTTTTAGATATGTCAATAATAATAATAGTTTTTATAAAAATATACCCTACAACTTGCCGTTTTCCCGATGGTTTAATTATGCTCCGGGACAAAATTTTCATGTTCCAGATACGAGCCTCCCTTGGCAAAGGTCTATTATTTATACTATAAAAATTTCAAGTTGATGACGTAAGACTTAAACAAAAAATCTGGGGTCGGAAATCATCACAAATCCGACCTGTCAAGCGGGTGTGATGCGTCGCCTTAAGGTAGTAAGAGCGATATATCATTTCGTTTAGAATTCAATAACACCGAGGGTTAAAATTTGCCATGTAAAAATCTTTTGACTCGACCGGGATTCAATCCCGGATCTGCCGATTACCTGTCAGGTGTGTTATCCGAAATTCGCCTGGAAGGAAGGTGTCTTGGTGATGTAACTGGATAATACACCTGATCGGCTACTGGGAGATCCGGGTTCGAATTACGGTCAAGTCAATTGATTTTTTCATGACGAATTTCCACCCTTGTTGTTATTGTATACCCTGCGAGTGACTTCGTACCTTATCATTTGTTAATGCAATGATTGGAAATTTTAGAATTCAACGAATTTGACCTCATTTTAACGAAAAAAACTCAATTTTACAATGATACCAAAATAACTCGCTCTTACTTCTCTACTTTGCCACATGTTTGCCACCAGATACCTGCCATTTTACTTGGGAAATGGTGAATTTATGTTCTCCAGAGAGGCCTTATTTGAAGAAGTGGAATTTCTAACACTTAGATCTCGACAGAAACTTGATATTAGGTACCTTGTATGTTTTTTTGGCATTTTTAAAATAAAATATAAATAAATGTTTTTCTTAACAGAGACAGATATCTTTAACTATGGCAGCCGAATGAAATGAAAAAATCTAAATATCTAATAAAATAACATTCATTGTTTTGTCTAGCCAATAATTATTGTTTATCTAATCTGAGAAAGCCATTTGATGTCTTAAGTCTTTTTCTATTCGTCAATTAATTTTATAACTTTGATCTCATTTGTATAAAAGATCTCATATACAAAGTTAAATTCGCTTTAGCATCCGGGTACCGTAGCCTCCTCAGAGAATGAGCCGTGTATGATTTTCATTTACTTGAGGTGCGTTGCATTTCTCATAGAAAATTTTCAGTAGTTTGTAGTAATCAATATTTTCCTGTGGGAATATCTTTATATGCCTATAAAATAATATCTTTATTTTATTTTATAAACTCGTAATGTGGAAGTAGACTGGGTAGGGTGGGGCAACTTAAAATATCCTCTGATCATCTTACATTGAATTAAATTGAATGTTCCATTGCATTTAAATAAAAATTGCATTAATGAAAGTTAGGATCAGCATCTAACAGAATTGTTTTGTAGCGTCATTTCCCTCTTAGAATGTATTCTTCTTTTTTTCGAAGAAATCAAAAAGGCCTCAAGTTAATTGATTTCATTCCGTAATTGTTGTTTAGAATTGAATAATTCTTATCTTTTGTATATTGCATTCCTTATTTTATTTTGTGCGTATGATCGTTCTTTCCCGAGAGCGATACTTGGCTAGAGGACAGTGTGGGCAATATGGATAACGCTGTAGCCAAACTTAAGCTAAGTGTGCTCATCTCTGGGTCTCTTATGTCCAGTTGCAGGAACGACACATCTTTATTCCATAAAGTTACGGAACCCACAAGCCATGGCAACCATTCAATAAGCGTTGCAGAAACATTTGATAAATTTATTAGTTTCATATCTTATATGAGTTCTATAAGTATCCAAGATGGCGCATGCGCAATTAACCACTTGGAGACTTAATTACTAGATAAAAGTGTTGTTTTGAGACAAATGATCATTTTGTTTACCCTTGCTGACTAATTATTATGTGCCTTAGCTCCTATTCATAGGCTAACTTTAGTAAATTTTATCCGGCGGTGGAAGATATGATCGAATATTATAAGCTATTAACTATCGGTAATTAAGTAATTAGTAGATGTGGTCCTGCAACCCGAATATTTTTATGAGATCAATAACATTATGGATCTCATGACTATTGATTCCATCACAAAATGTTGTTGCAACCGGCCATTGGGCAGCCATTTTCAACTCTCTTTACTCTTAAAGCGAGTTACTCTAGGAAATTATATTTGCACATTGGAATACTCCTTAAAGAGCTGTTAGTACCCGTAAACTGTGCGAAGTATGCTTTCCCGCTGCTATTGGCTACATCGCGCCTCCGGCCTCTTCGGAGATATTTATAGGAAACGAGTCTCCTTATGCTGTCAACAAAATGCGGAACTTATAGAGAAATTTCACTTCTGTCGTGTGTCCAGAGACACGCGCGCTTATTTTATATCCAAGCATCGATCTGCGTCGAGAAGTGCGGCCGCGTCCGTTTCCCGTAGAGAGTGAGAGGCGACTCGGCCGCCCACGACGCCGGCCCTCGATCGCGTTGGCGTCCCCCTTGCTCTTCTACCCCCGCCAAGGCGAAGGAATACTCCCCTCCTCCCCTAGTTCACGTGCCGAACTCTATTGGAAATTCATTTTCGTGGTTTCCTCTGGTGTCTGGGCCCGTCGCGTCGTGGCCTGGAGGATTGTTGCCATGCCTCCCGCGTTGATTAGATTCCCTCCCCCCTGCTCCCCGACCTACTGTTCCTCTGTTGTTGTCGCCCGTCGTCTACCGCTTCGTTTAATTCTCGCCAGAGGGAGACTTTTCGGGTCCCCCGTTCTATCGAGTGAGTGATGGAGGGGCATCCCTTTTGTGTCGGCTGGAACCGACTGACTGCGTCAAAACGAAAAGGGGGAAAGTTACAAGACCACTTTGCTCTCGGCCGGAGGCAACATTTGCGATTGATGCAGTAATGGGAGAAATATCTGGCTTGGGCACACCGCAACGAGTCGTGTAACACTGTGTGACAAAGAATCGTTTATTTCTGTTCATTGTATAATAGCAACGTGCTTGACACGAATATACCATTAGTTTTTTTTCAACTATCTATACTTGTCGATATTTTTACTCACATTGAAATCTTCGTTTTGCCGATGACAATTCAGTAATATGTCTCGCCTACGTTTATATGTATTGAAAAAAGGATAAACAAACGAAATACTAATTTTTTTCGTCTGTTATTTTTTAAACACCAGCCCTGTTGAAGGTGTTCAAATTTATCGTAACGTAGGAAATATATATCATTGATATTTCATTGACAAACTCAAAAAAAGATGATGATATAATTTGTTTTTGAACGTGGTCTTCAGAAAGATAGATAATTTTTAGCTCTATATTCATGGCCTAAACACATGCATCTTCTTAGTAATCACATGGCTTTCGGTGCAGTTTTAGCAAATCAAAAGAAACATTAATTGTATATTAAATTCTCCTGATTTGCTTTCCCCCGTGAGTGTGGAGTTTTCGATATCTCCATGTCTGTTGACCATTTTTTCGCCGGAAAGCACCAGAATTTAGTCACCTGTCGAGACCTCGAGACGGCATCCCGTTTTCGTATATTTTTTCCCGAAGTATGTCCTATTGTAGGTACTTGTAGTTACTTGAGCGCAACTGAGAGATTTTCACGCCAAGAAATGCCAGTTTCGTTCCCATTTGATGGGAAGAAATTTATTCTAAGCTACGAACAGGCATGGGAAAGACGTAAAAAATCCGTTGAAAAAATGTTTCTTGCTTTTTCAAATTACTTGCGTTGATGAAATTTTCTTGGAATTTTTAGTGTGGGATGACTGCATGGCCTAAGTTATTAATCCTTGAATTCGGTTTTTCTACTCGCTTTGTTGATGTCTCGAACTTAAGTTGTTGGCTCCCTAATAGTTTATTTTTGCTTTATTTGAGCTTATTCACTTAACAACTACAGCATCTAACATGGATACCTATATCTGAGGTAATTAAATATGACTTTGGTTGAATGAACTTAATCGCAGAATCACAGCGAGGTTTTAATGAGTGAAATTTTCACTTCAACCTCACCAAAATTGTGTTGGGTAATGACTACTACATAGTATGTGCATATGCCCGTCACATTTCTAGTATTCGTTTTAATCCAATTTTCTTGTTTCTTTCATTCGTTAAAAATGAATTCACGTCATTCTCTAGTATGACTTTAAATTCTGCTTTTTAATTAACGGGTGTGCTCGTGACGGGGTAACCCCTGGGCAAGATGTATAATCGCGATCCAATGTCTACTCACGGCACTATGAGCTGCCTTAAGGGTGTATGAAGAGAGTGCGTGTAAAACCTGCCTATTACGAAGGGAAGGAATAATGGATTTGAAAAGGGAAGCAAGTTCAAGCCAACCTCGCCCGGCTGGATTTCTTGCTTCAACCTTTAAGCGCCTTGCGCACCCGTGAGGCATCGCGTCGGTCGTTAACCTCAGGGCCGCGACTGCTTTCGGTTATGCCCATCCCCTTGAATTTACAGACATGTATAATTTAGGGGCTCCCACCTTAATCCCTCTAAAAGTTGTGAGACACACATATGTTCACTCGTAGCAGTTTATAACGAAGCGTGCTGCTTTTCTTTGTATTTTACATACATACATACATACCCATCACGCCGTTCCCTTTCGGGGTAGGCACAGTCAAAATGTTTCACTCATTAATACATCATTGTTGTACACCTAACTCTGCTTCAATAATTTCCTCCATACTGACCTATCCTTGCAAACCTCTTTTGCCTCATTTACCCCCATACACTGTTTCATACACGCCCTCCTGTTTTTAAAACTCCCAATATTCCTCCTCCTAAGAACTTCCTCAACCACATTCGACCACAACTTTCTCGGCCTACCTCTACCTCTCACACCATTCATTCTACTCTCATATATCTGTTTCGTTTTTCGACTCTCATCCATTCTCTCAACATGGCCAAACCAACGAAGCACACTCCTTTCATACACGTCCATTACTGGAGCATCTAACCCACATTCATTTATTACCCACTCATTCCTGACCCTATCCATCCTCCTTTTGCCGCAAACACTCTTCAGATAACTCATACCCACGGCGTTTAGTCTACTCTTATGTCTATCCTGACATACCCATGTTTCACTACCATATAGCAAAGTGGGAAGAAGTGCACTGTTGTACACGGCAATTTTCGCTTCCTTAGACAAGCACTCATTCCTTGATATGCTCCACATGCTACCTACCACTTTCCTTCCTGCATTCGCACGTCTCTTTATCTCCTCATCTATTTTTCCATCTTTCGCATACATCTTACCTAAGTACGCAAAATCATCCACCTGTTCAATTACTTCACCTTTCGCCCTCATCATACAGTTATTCTCCCCATTCTCCTTATCAAAAACTACTACTTTTGTCTTGCACGCATTTACCTTCAATGCCATTCTCTCCGTTGATTCACAAAACTTATCTAGGAGCTTCTGTAATCCCTCTTGTCTCTCTGAGATCAAAACAGCATCATCCGCATATAGAAGAACTCGCACGTTTACATTTCCAATCAAAACACTGTCGTTTTTACTACATGCGTCTCTAACACATTTATCCATAAATACATTAAACAGCCATGGAGACATTACGCATCCTTGCTTTATACCCCGATTTATTACAAACCAATCACTCAGAGCCCTGTTAACTCTTACACTTGCCTTACTATTGTCATACATCGCCATCATAACATTCAATAACTGCCCATTCACTCCATAGTCATTTTATTAATTTTTTGGTTAAATCTTTATGACCAGGGTCTCAAATGCTCCGTAGTGGTAAATAACGGTGTATATTGGGTGAGTTTTGCCAATTATTATTTTTGATAAATCTATATTTTTCAATGCGGCCCCAATCGTTTACATTGCTAAGAAATGATGTATGTTTGTTAAGAATGGTTTTAGGGTGATGAATTTGTGGTGTAGCCATTCCCTCTAATCTCAGCTCGTCCGCTCAACTCATGACTTTAGTCTTACTCGAATTCTCATTGTGATCTTACTCCAATGGATTAAATTCTGGGAGAGTAACTTGTCTTGATTCTTGAGAAACCGGGAAGAACTTCAGTGAGTAAGCGCTGCGTCACTTGTGTCACGTGTTCTGAATTGCGTTTTATGATTCCGTAGCGGTTTCATCGATGGCCTGAGAGTTTCAGCCGGAAGGCATGCCCTAACCGTTAGCCTAAGGTGCTGTTAGCGGGCCAACCATTCGAGGGCATTGCTTGGCAATCTGGCAAAATGCTTTTTCCTCTTTCTCTGGACGTCCTTGAGTTCCAACGTCCACAAAATTGGAATATAATGTGAGTTAAACGCTGTGTATTCCCTTGACGGTGTGTAGTTTTGCTGCATCCGTAATTCAGATAGCCACAGGAGTGTTTCTTGCGTATTTTCATAATTAAATTGTTATTAAAACGAAAAAATATCCGAAAAAAGGAGGTAGAACTTTGGAATTATCTTGTGCCGTCGGTATTTCGTTCCAAAAATTCAACACATTTAGCTTTAAGAAAATGGAAATTAGCTAATTCATTACCAAAAAATGTTCTAATTAAATTTGACAAGAGTTTAGCGCTAGCTAGCTTTTATAATTCAGGAATCTTTCCTATTATAAAGAGTACAGTCAGGACGCATTTTCATGGTCAAATATTGAGGATTATCTTGCTTTTTCGGGACTTACGGCTAACTCAGTTTTAATGAATATTAAGACAGCTGAAGTGTTAATCTTGCCAAGCAATGAGGATTGATTACTACCTCTATATCAACAATTCTTTTGTTTTCACTGGATGTGACGAAAATCAATCTCCATCTTTTCAGAAATATTTTTGCCCACTAAACAACCAAGAATTACCCACTTCCAAAGTAAATCAATCTACCCAACAATTTTATATATATAATCGCCAACAATTATATATATATATATATATAAGCTTCGTCACAGGGTGACACTAAACATAAAACATATAAAATGGAAACTCACGAGTTTAAAATTTTCGGTGGGTCGCCCGCACCTTCATCAGTGATAGAAATATATATTTGTAATATAATCAATATATTCTAGCCTCAGTACAATAACAGGATGGCGATCGTCAGGGAAAACCTGGAATTGTCAGAGAATTTTGAATTTCTGAAAAAGTCGGGGAATTTTCGTAACAGTCGGGGAGAAATTGGAATAGGAATCTTTGCTATTTTTCTACCATTACGTTTATCGGCCAGTCTTTCCCGCCCTTTTTTCACCAACTAAAACTAACGTCCGTCGCCGACGTGCACAGAAAAAGCCCTATCAATTCGTGGAGTATTCATTTGTGGATCTTATTAGTAGTGAATCTTAGTTATTTAGTTGTGAATCAGACGTACAATGTATACCTTTTGTATATCCTTATTGCGATATTTGCCTAGTTGTGTTAAAAATCATTATCATGCTGTATTACGCTCATCACAAGAAATCCGAGGCTGTGTTGTTCGGAAAATTTGACCTCGCGTTTTTTTTTAACTTCCGATATTCAGGTCGAGTGGTAGTTGGAGCACACTAGCTCATAGCAAATACTTACTTGCAGTTCTAAAAATACGAGACGATGATTAGAAAATTTAAAGCTGCCGTAGAAAATTTAATTCAGTAAAAAAATATAATAGGTGAACTTTTGGCGATCGGTAAGGGAAATTGGTAAATCCATCAGGGAAAAGTCTGGGAAAGGTCAGGGAATTTGAAGATTGGATATCAGTAGCCACCCTGAATAATAATAATTACTATTATTAGTAATAGATTATATATCGGTGGAAGTATGCTCAAACGGAAGCGATAAAACACACACAAGATTTTTGCATGTTCAGTGCCGTCTATCCACCTATAGTATTTCTTTCTTCATCTACGCCTTACCATTATTCATCCCATGCATCAACTTATTCTTTTTCTTTCTCTTCCCAGCATTCTTTCCTCCCTCACGGCTTTGAGCAAACCCCTCATCACAACCTCCTGCCTCCGCTATTAGTGAGATTACGGTTCCTTCTTTTGCGTTATCGTTACCCAAAACGCAAACCCCTCCCCAAGTGTTATGCACACAGGTACTGTCACAATAACGCACTCTGTCAATGAAGTTCAGTGACTTGAAGCTCCTGACGAAATTTGGCGAATGGCGATTCCGTTTTCCCTCTCATATGCGCGTTTGAAAAATAGCGATAACTCGCGCACGCACGCATTTTGGATGACTATAATCGCGCCTCTTTATCTCATCCGAATGCTTCCCTTCCACACCGAGTGAGAGGCCGGCATATTTTTTCTCACTCGTCTTTATTTCCATCCAACGTGTTTTCCTCATCCTCCTCCACACCCACATCTCGAATGCCTGAAGAAATAATTAAGAGCTAAAATTTTTAACCCTCTTTGGACAGAATTATGAAACATCAGCATGAAAAAATACTGATATTATATTAGTTTTTTAAAAGTGATATTTTAGCATTTAAAAAAATTGCAATTGAAATGTGACGTGTTTGTACTGTATACATTTAATTTAAATAATATTTGCGCCTCAATGTATGGTGTTAAACACTGTTCTTACGAAATCTTGAGGTCAAATGGCCTCAAGATTTTGTAAGAACAGTGAGGATACCTATTCTTAAGAAGCCTGGTACACGGAAATGTACTGAACATAGAACGATAAGCCTAATTACACATGCAACCAAAATAATGTTGAGAGTTTTGAACAGGAGATTAATAAGAATAATGGAAGAAAATGTAGGGGAGGAACAATTTGGTTTCCGGAAAGGGAAAGGAACAAGGGACGCCATTGGCCTGTTAAGAATAATTGGAGAAAGGTATATAGAGAGAGGAAAAGGAATGGCACTTCGTTTTATTGATCTGGAAAAGGCTTTTGATCGGGTTGAATGGAATAAAATGTTCGAAATTCTAAAAGAGAAGGGTTTGGTATGGAAGGAGAGAAAACTCATTAGAGAATTATATATGAGGCAAAAAGCTGCATTAAAAATAAATGAGGATATGACAGAATGGGTGGATCTTGGTAGAGGGGTAAGGCAGGGATGCTGTCTGTCGCCAACCTTGTTCAATATATATGTTGAGGACATGATCCATAAATCTTTTGATGGGAGAGAGGAAGGAGTCAGCATTGGAGGTAGGAAGATAAGAAGTATAAGATTCGCAGATGACATGGTAACATTAGCAGATGATATGCAATCACTTCAAAGGTTGATAAAGGTTTTGGAAGAAGGGATGAAGGAATATGGGATGATGATAAACCTAGGAAAGACAAAGGTGATCCAGTAAACTGTGAAAATTATACGAGTGTGAAAATAAATGAAGGTGTAATAGGAAAAGGGAAAAGCTACCGGTACCTAGGAACGATGGTGACAGACGACTGGAGAAGTGTTGCAGAAATAAAAGCAAGGATAGCAATGGTAAAAGAGGCCTTCAGCCAGAAGAAAGACTTGCTATGCAGTAAAATCCTGGATCTGGAGCTGAGAAAGAGACTAGCTAAGTGTTACTCATGGAGCGTTTTCATGCATGGATGTGAAGCGTGGACATTAGGTAAGAGGGAAAGGAATAGAATAGAAGCTTATGAAATGTGGGTGTGGAGAAGGATGGGAAAAGTAAGATTGGTAGATAAGATGAGAAATGAAGAGGTTTTCAGCAAAGTAAAAGAAGGAAGATTGCTCCTAAAGGAAATAAGGAAAAGGAAAGTAAACTGGTTGGGCCATGTGATGAGAGGGAAAAGTATAATAACTGTGGCACTTGAGGGTACAATTGAAGGAAAGAAAAAGAGAGGAAGTAGAAGAATTAAATTGGTGGATCAGGTGAAGAACATCAGCTATGATGAAACAAAGAAGGAAGCTCGGGACAGAAGCGGATGGAAACAGCAGTGGTGTACGGGACCTGCCAGCAGGCAGAACACCAAATGATGATGAATATTTATGCAAGGTATACCACAAAATTACCCTCATAACGTACCTTTTCTTAAACTTTACCAATTTTTTCTTCATATGACCGCTGATACTATTTATTTCGGAGCTCCACCAGGCACGTCATCGTCAGTGAATAGCGTCACACATTTATCTATTCAAATTGTTTGACAAACCGCGAAAGAGACGAAACTTTCCAGTTAATCCAAAGCATTACAGTTCTCTCTAGCGCAACAACTAAAAGGAAAATCCCCTTAGAAATCAGATATTTCAATGATTTTGAAACGTAACAAATGTAACTCGCTCGTCCAGAGAGGGTTAATAGTATTAATACGATTCTCGCCTAAGTGAGGAAGTATCCAGAATCGGTCCTATTTGTGAAATAGTAGTCTGCTCACTCATAACCTGGGCATACAACACTAATACTCAATTTAAATTACTAGCTTTCTAACGAGGTTAACTCTGAGACTAGTTAACGTTCGTCGTGTAAACGTAGGTTGGCGCTAACCGTTGTCAACTTATTAACCATGCTGGAGTTACTAGGGTTGCCGCTGGTTACCATCATTTTTAACGCGTGCGCAGGTTAGTTAGAATAGTAGTTAAGTGATCCAGTCCAGCTTTTAATTGAAGCGTAAAATATATTGCGAGAGTTTATCTTGTCATATTCCTCCGTATCCATGCGTCAGTGCTAAGTTGCCTGATTTATTTAAATGCGTTAGTGAATGATGAACCGAAAGTTTAAAATTTACCTTAAAAGCGCAAGCGAGGACAGGTCATGGGCAGAACTTGGAAGAAAAAAGTAGTTTATTTCACTGCATATTTTGAGGCAAGACCTCGAAATGGAAGTTATTTATAATTCTTGTACTTAAAGATAACATGTTGAATCATTTTTATGTATCATAAAAGAGTGCAAGAGACAAAATTACATAATTATCTCTGGGTATCTTAATAGTATAGTATAGTGACACGTCGTTCTATGAAGGAAATTTACTCTCTCAATTTTCATCTCTCGATGAATAAGTTAATATTTTGACATTAAATGATAAGTATATAGTTTAATAATAACGAATGAGAAGTCTAACCGTGTGAAACATTAGCATATTCAATCCTTTCTCTCGCCCATACAAGTTTCGTGAAGATAGCCTACAGCCCAGGCAACAAATGAGAAGCAAATTGCAATGTTTTTGGGCCTTGGGCTACATTACCTTGTTTACTCTCCACCAGAGGCCACCAGCATATTAGTAAGGGCAGAGGACTCGGAGTTGAGATGGGCTAAGTCGATCATTTTAGTGATTCAATAATTTGATTCATTATGACTCGTAAGTCAGATTGAATAGATGAATCACGAGACTCACGTGAATCGAAAGACTCGAATGAATCAAGATTGAAGAGACTCAAAAACTCGAATGATGCTAATTGATGCCATCAATATATTTGAATAATTGATTTCGAATAATTACTATCGTGCTTAGAAATTTAGGAAGGCTGATTTATTTCCATATTACACAAAATTTGGATCCGCATTAAATTGGAGATTTCCAAGTACTATAGTCACGAGAATATTTAGAGAGGCAAAACTGTCACAGACTCTGAATTCAAGAAGAATAACGTCAAATTATGCACATGATAATTAAATCACTAGCTCAGACTAAACAAATTAATGTGCATGAATGTTTTTGATCTGCTGTATTGAATTCCATTCAATTAGGAGCTTTCAACTGAGCAAAAAGTTAAAATTCTTATAAAGTTTACCAACTGTAACGATGTGCTGATATTGTAACAAGGGCTAAATTTCATCGTTTTTAAAATGAGCGCCTTGTCTCTAACTAATCTATACAAACATAAACTCACTGACCAAATATTAATGGATTTATTCCCATGAAGATATCTCTCTGAAATTACATGACTAGACATAACGGATAACGTACATGTGAATATGTTTTTCCACTTAATATCACATTCAATCACACGGCAGACGGAAACACAAAATGATTGAATGATCGAATCATTTTCCCGAAATGAATGAGTCATTTGACTCACTTGGTGATTCAATCATTTTGAACGAATCGATCATGAACGACCCATCACTAACTCTGAGTAAGGGTTAATGAATGCCGTGTAAACGCAAGTTAGTTAAGCCGCCATATATCTGACGTTCCAACCCTAGTAATGTAAACGGGGCATAAGAGAGTTGCGACCGTGCAGCGCTAGACTGTGGTGACATCTCTCGTTGGATCTCCGTGATCCTTCACAGTTTCTTGAGCTGTGAATCAGAAACTCGCGAGTGGTCGGTCGTCACGGGCAGAAATTAGAATGTCGTCAAGTCTGTCGTCTTCGGCGAGAGACGCATCGCTCATCGGCCGTGACGCGCGCTCGCCCAAACAAAACACGCTCGCGCCTTTGCCAAGAGCGCCGCCGCGCCTCGTGACGTCTCCCCCAAGTACGAGGGCAAACACTGGGAGGGAGACAGAGAGTCCGTGGGAGTGTCAGGGCGACTGAAAGCGAGGGATGATCGTAATGTCATCGCCTAAGGCAAACACCTGCGAAACGCTCTTGGCAACGAGTGCGAGAAACCACGCCCCCCTCTCGATTAAGGTAGTTTGAGCGAGATAGTTCCCTAGTCATATTAGAGACCATATTCGAACTGTACATTTGAATTTCACGGGCTGTAGGAAGCATAAATTAAGCATTGCATCGTAAATGGAGCAATAGTATAATTTTATATGACAGAAATTGTGAGCAATTAAATGAAAATATCTAAAGTCTTTTACTTGACTTAATCTTTTCACGCGGTACGTTTGGATCTCATTCTAAAGGTTTTCGAGAATTGCATTTTACAATTACATTTTACATGACATTACTTTACAATTTTTGCCGAAAAACAAAATCGGTAACAGAATTTTTTTTCACATTATGTGTACGTATAACTGATAAGTATATGTGTGCGAAGTTTCACGCAAATATGTACTGAAGCGAAAATCGCTCCAACCACCATGAAACTATTCCGTTTCTTCCCCCTCCTTTAGTATTCCCTTGCTCCTCATTACCGACTCAAACAGTCCTCCAACCTCACTAACGCCTCCTCTTGATTCCCCTCTATCGGCCTGCGCTGCTCACCTACCATGCCATGCACCTCCTCGCTTCGTTTTCATTTCTGTCCGTCGCACTTTCACCGCTCTATAACTTATCCTCATCTCAAATGCCCGTAGCCTATTCTCTATATCTGTAGGAGGGCTAGACATTCACTCGCCAAGGACTTGGCGGGTGAAAATCTTACCCGCCCGCCACCGGGGCATCGTAATCGTAGCGGGTTCGATTCCCGGGTGAGTAGGATTTTCTTCTCCCAGGTACGTTTCTGTACATTTTTCCGTTGTCATCTGTTAAATATGATTCGAGTAAAAAGCTAGTGATTCTATTTCCTAGTTTGTGTTATGTAAATTAATATTTCCCTCTAATGCCAGGTTTCTGCTCTCCACTCCGCTAAACCTTCTTTCAGACTCATAGGCCTTGCCTTTATCTTCTTGCTCGAGTTCACCATTTCTAATACTCTTCTGCTTGTGATCGCCAATCGTCTTCATGTATAATTTAATTAGAATTCTCGTAGCAATTCATTCATTAGTTGTTCAGTCCTAAGATTGGTTGACTGCACCCATCCACTCTTCCCTATCTAATGCTCCTAGTAGTTCCCTTACGTCATTGTACGTCTCCCCATGTACTTTCTTCATTATCTGGTTCATTAACTTATTCCTGGGTCTCCCTCTGGGGACTTTTCCCTCTATTTTACCTTCAATTATGTTCCTCACAGACCCATTGTGTCTCAAGGTGCGTCCAATCCATCTAGTTCTTCTTTTCTCTGTGGTGTTCCATATGGTCCTTCCCTCTTCTACTCTTCTGTACACTTCATCATTTCTTATTTTGTCCGTACATATTATCTTCAACATCGTCCTCCAGCACCAGGTGTCGAAGGCTTCTAGTCTTTTCTGGTCGTCTTTTTCCAATGGTCCACGCTTCCGATCCATAGAGTGCCACGCTCCACACGAAGGTTCTCACATACTGTTTCCTGGTTTGTAGTCCTATCTTCTTTGACCGCAGGAGTTGTCTTTTTCCCATGAATGCCTTGTTAGCTTGGGATACTCTCCGCTTGATGTCCGCTGTACTTCTTCCGTCCCATCTGATGGTACTTCCGAGATTGGTGAAGGAATCCACCTGCTCAGTTATGTTCTTCACAAACCCATTGTGTCTCAGGGTGTGTCCAACCCATGAACCAACCATAATCCACGGAGGAATTATATTTTAAAATTTCTTCTTGATTAAATCATGATTATAACTTGGGTTAAGTGCGCGGAATTAAAAGTTAAAGCAAAAATCAAAGGTAAATACGTAGTCTGCCATCGGCACGGTACCTTGATGCTTGTTGGCCACCATTGCTGTATTGTTGTTGCTGTGTTGTTGTGCTGCACGAATGTTTTCACATACTGTTTACTGGTTTGTAGTCCTCTCTTCTTTGAGCACAGCAGTTGTCTTTTTCCCATGGACGCCTTCTTAGCTTGGGCTATTCTCCGCTTGATGTCCGTCTTCCGTCCCACGTGATGGTACTCCCGAGATGAAGGTTGAATGAATCCACTTGCTCTAATTTCTCTCCTCTCGGGGTGACTTTAGCTTCTCTCTAGCGTATACTAAGATTTTAGTCTTCGTCTTAGTCATCTTCATGTTATATTATTGGAGAACTTGATCCATTACGTTCGCAAATTAATATTTACGTCTAATATAAGGTTTATGCTCTCCACTCCGCTAAACCTTGTTTCAGACTCATGGGCGGAAGCCTTGCATTTACCTTCTTGATCGAGTTCGCCGTTTCTAATACCTTTCTGCTTGTGATCGCCAATGTTCTTCATATATAGTTTAATTAGTATTATGATGCCAAAATTATAACTACTATCAGGCAGCTAGCCTGCTCACTCCTTGTGCAGGGGTGTGTAGCCGCAGGGGGTAAGTTTCCTAGTCTAAAAATAGCTCCTTGGCGAAAATGATTTTTTTCTCATTCACCGTTCTCCTTTGTTGTTTTTAAATTCATTTGGGTAGGAGAGCACTGTGGGTTTCTTTTGTTTCAACCTTTACACTAAACTAAACTAACTAAATACACTCCTTTTAATTCATGTCTCCATTTCATCTCCAATTAACTTACACCTTTGCACGGCTGGTGACCTAACACCCCCTGCCACACGCAGAAGCTATAAAAATCCAAAACTACTACCAAATCATTAAGAGAGAGATTCCACATTCAACGCACCAAGCCTCACTCTTCTAGCTCGAAAACTGACAGAGAAAGAAACAAAAGGGATACAGAATGACTGACACGCTACAATATTAATATATATAGATTGTTCCAAAAGAAAATACAGTAAGTCCGCGGTATGGGTTGTTTCGATTTACGTTCATTCTACCTCCGGAAAATGTTTCCCGATTCAATGCTAATAAAATAGGGCTTATGTGCATATGCTTGCTTTTTTTATGATTGAGAGACAATCACTCTATCTGGTACATCTGTTTTTTCCGGGATAAAAGCAAAAAACGAATTTTGATATTAACGCCTTGATTTATTTTGGGATTAAAGTGGTCACGAATATCTGGAATCGTTTTACGTCGTTTCGACTTACGTCGCTCTTCTTCAAAACGCATCTCCGACGTAAATGGAGGACTTACTGAATATTAATTCATATGTAATTGCGTAGTGGAATTATTGTAATTCTTGTGGTCAAACATTTCAATGATATATCATTTTTAGTGAAATCCTGGAGTACTTCTGCTCTTAGTTTTGAAGTTCACTGCGTAATTCCGCGGAAACACTATCTCTGAGGTTAAGTCAAGATGCGCAGAGGTGTGTAGGAAGGGAAGTAATTTTCCGAGCACTCTGGGGACTGCTTGCAGCGACTAAGGCCAATGGGACACGAGTCTTCTTACCCCCGAAGTCTTCGAATTTTGCCTCCGCTCTCTTTGAGCCCTCGCCTCTCCTCTCAAGGAGAGCTTCCGTCTCTTTGGGAGTTGCGTGGGAGATGCTGTGCCGTCTCATCTTTCGAGCCCTCGGAATTCGCTCGGCCTATATGAGGGGTGAGCAGGCGAGGGTTGATAACCCCCTCTAAACCCCATTGACATCTACATTCACATAATACCCCGCGAGTCGCCGCATGGTCGTGTGGCGGGGGGTGTTAGGTCACCAGCTGTGTAAAGATGTAAGTTTTTGGGAGGTGAAATGGTGACATATATTAGAGAAGTGTATATAATGGAGCTCAGTTTTTATTGTGGTCGCTTATTGTGCGCGGAAAGAACGAGTTTTTGTACCTATCTGTTCGACAGTGTATCTCTGTTATTTTATCGCCTCTGTCAAACCTAGAGATGTAGTGAGGAGTCATGATAATATTCTCTGTGTCGCTCTGAAAAACACCTATTCTGTATTTCTCGAGCAACTTAAGCCTTAGCGTGTAGCCTCCGAGTCTCAAGGGGCTGCTTTTGGCCAAATGCCTGCTGTCTAGCCATAAAATGTGAATCTTTTTTGACTCTTGTTTGGTTTGCCTAGTATCATATTTTCTTTAATCATTTAAACCCATGGAAGTCCCTCAGAATGAAAAATGTGTTGATTCTCGTCTGCCTATGACACGAATCAGTGGGACATGTCTCCTTGATTTGTCTTTATCAGTAATATTTCTTCCTTGGTGTACCCATTTTTACCTTATAGTATGACTGCAATAATCCAGTCATTTGTTGACACCTGTATCAGAATAGATTTGTGGCACCATGTTTTTGGCAGCTTTTAGGTATATTAGTCGTTCAGTTTGATATTGGCTCCAACAGACCAGTCAAGTTGATACAAGAATGTTTTTGTTACAAAATTTTTAGCATAGAAATGAAAGAAAAAGCTGACTAAGCAACAGTGATATTATTTCATTGTAATAACATTTTGATTCACGTATTTATAAAAAAATTTTCATGATGCATAATGTCGTAGCATTCCACAGATACTCTTACATTCATCTGGCCATGATTTTCATCTTCGTTCAGAAGCTTCAGATATCAGTTTACATATCTTTTGCTGTCATTTCTTTCCAGCGTGTGCCAATAGACGTAAAGGGTGTGATTAAATTCGAAGGGATGTTTTATTGGATGTTAAATATAATGTAAAACATTCGGATATCCACTATGTTAATTATGGTGAAAGGTTGGCGTATATATATGGGAATCGGAGGGTACCGTTCATCTTTCTGCTCGATAACTAAAGATAATTCTTTCCCTTTCACTTTTTCGCTTATTTTCTATCCGAAGCTTATATTATCATTTCTATAAAAATGGAAAAATGAGTCCATCACCTTTATGGTTATTTTGACGCTCCAAATATTGTAACATTTTTTATATTATTGTCGTATTTGTTGAAATTTTGATCTCTTGGAGATCTCCTCCCAGTTTTTCTTTCGTAATAGCTCATTGGACAGTTATTGGAAAGCGCAAGTTTTTCTTCCTGCATTTCTTCCGGTCTCTCTTTTCCCTCTATCTTCGTGTATAAGGTTTTCTATTTCTCTCCTTTAATTCTCCCTTCACTTTCTCTCCTTCTCTCGAGGTATGTACAGTGAAACCTTTTTTTAGCGGAATCTCTCGGGATTATTATTTTTCCGTATAAGACAGGTTTTCGCTTAACTCATGGTCGGACATTAAAAAAAAGATCTTAAAGCCATATCATGCCCCTAACATGCATCGCCTTAAAGGTTATTCTGACTCAAATTCTACCTGTAGACGAAATTATTAAAATATAATGAAACATTATCACATTGTGGTAAAACTTTTTATTTGAACTAATTAACATAAAAACCGATCTATAAAATACGCATATTATCTATCATTTTTGTCTGTTTTTCCTGTATAATGCAATTCTATACGTTGCCGATAGTCCCATTTTAGATATTAAATAAATCGGTGTTACCTTTGGTAAAACTACATTTTGCTAATTTTTTTAAAGAAACCATAATTTCTTGCCATATTTCCACAAATAAAAATGGCCAAACCTCCCTTGCAGTATTTTCGTGGGAGAGGGCATTAAAAAATAGTTTAGGTTTGTAATTCCTCATGGTAAAAATTGTACATGGAATATTTTTGGCATTTCCGCTTAACCCTGGTTCACGTGCCCGGGAATGGATTCCGTTTCCGCGTTTGGCAGTGTACGTTTAACACAGAGTGCCGATGCATATAAAACCCTATAAAGATCCCAGGGACCAGCTATTTTTTCCAGATAGACCAGGTTTCCGTTAAATTCAGATTCCGCTTTAGGCAGGTTTTCCTATACCTACAAATTTGAGCCGTTGTGTTGTCATAATTGCAAGGGAAGTTACATCGAAAACGCGAAGTGGACGATGATACCATCCCGAAAGCTGTACAGACAATATCTGTCCGCGTTTTTCTCCGCAAAATGTGGTTTTTTTGTGATTCACGAACTAGTTGATGAGTGCTTTTGGCGCCAGTCGATGTGTAGAATTGAAACTGACATTTTAGCGATCAGAATGACTGAATGGTATCTTGAACATCACTCTTTAAGATGTCGACCAAATTATATCCTGTTTCTTTACTAGAAACTTCACGGATATGTTTATGTGAATTGAACGAACGCCCTGAATTAACATAGGAAATTTATGATGGGGTTCAAACAACTCTCGTTCACCACAATGTGCAATGATTGAGTTGTTTGCAAGAGGAGCAATACTTATATCACGTTTCGATTAATTGATGCATAATTTGGAAAAAAGAGCTGCATGTAATTATATATATTTTTTGTAACGAGTTTTAACGTAATAGTAATTACGTTTGTCCTTCGAATTGAATAAGCGAAGGTATATTTACCTTCAACTTTAAAAAACTTCTTCCCTCGACCTTATTCCAAACAGCTCAACCTTGGTGTGGGAAATTTATCTGTCTTAATGGACTAAATTAGAGTCAATCGGCGAAAAAATATGCTTGATGCCGTTATTTTGGTTCTTCCTGTGAGTTTACGCCTATGTCCAATGCTGGTGAATGTATCAACTTTATTATATTGTCCTCCTATAAATTTTCGCGGAATACCTTGTCTGTCGATTTTGTATGTGACATATTCCATTAAAAAATAATATTTAGGTAGCTCCAACCGTTTCAATGACGCATGGAATTAGAATTTTTCCTCTCCAATACGCCACGAATGCCTCGTTCTTTTCTGCCCTCTTCGTGGTCCTTTCTCTTGTCTATTTCAACTCGTTTTCCTGTTGTTTTTTTTTTTTTTTTAATTCATCGATTTACATTCCCAGTTATTTCATGTGCCTCGTTGTCGCTTTTATTTTTCTCGGGCACGAGGGAGAGATTATCACATTTAATCCGCGAGGTTTGATCTGAAGCTACTGCCATTGGGAACTACGCTCCGTAAATTGCGCTCGCGAGCTAATTTATTTATTTTTTTAGGGTTTAGCGAGACGCACTCCCTCGCGCGACGAGAGCAAAGCTTGTCAAAAACCTCTGCTGTGAGCCCTTCCTCCGCCCTTAGGAATCACAAATGACGTTGGAAACATTTCAGAGGCTGCTCTCTATCATTTCTTTCCCTCGTGTTAGTGCGTTGTTTCCTTACGTGTACTGATTTTCCCATGATGATCATTCTTCTCTTCTTCCGTTTCAACGCATTGAGTTGGCTGGCAGCAGACCTCCGTTCATCTTTCTTCTCAGCTTTCTGTTTCAGGTCGTAATACGTTCTTCAATATGATATAATATTTATTAATAATATAATAAAAAAATGATCTTGCGAAAATATAAGGAAAAGAGAAATAGTCGCAAAGTTACTTATGTTTCTGTCGGAAAACCGAAGACTATCATTACATTTTTATTCTGTTTGAGTCGAACAAAATTGACTAAGGTTGTTCTAAGTTTTACATTCAAACGGACGGCAGAAATATTTACTGTAGTAACCTTATTGTTTTGAGAAATATATTGTCTTCTCAGCTTCGATAAAGTGATTCCAGTCAAAGAAATGTCGTCGGTTATTATTTGAGTAAGTTACCTTTAAAATATGTAAAATCACTAGATCTACAATACTGTTGTGCAAGATTGTTTGATGGAAGTGTGTCTTGAAATCTTGCGTTTTATCGCATGTAAGAGATAAAGCGTTTGAGGGTTGAAAGGGTTTGAAAAGTGGCCAAAATACATTTTCGGTATACTTGAATGACCCTCCCTCATATCAAGCGCGACCCTTCAACCACTTTCTTCAGCGGCTTAGATTGAAACTAGCAGAAACGATTATATAAGGTCAGGATGAAAGTGTAACAAGTGCCCGGCGCCCTCTAAAACCTATAATATATTCTTTCATCATTTTGCTCATGTAGTCTAGTTGGGTCTTCATCTTCAATTTGTACCCTCATTTTTCCTTCAATTATTCTTTAAACTTGAGTATCGTTCCGTAGTAAATGTCCCATAAGTTTAGCTCGTCTTTCGTTATTGATTATTATTATACTTCTCCTTTCCTCTTGGGCTCTTTCAAAGATTTCTTCATTTGTTTTCCTTTCTGCCCAATTTACTTTCAGCATCCTTCTATAACACCATGCTTCAAAGGATAACAGTCTTTTCATTTCACTTTCTCCTACAGTCCACGATTCGCTTCCATACACACTTCAAACGTAGGTCTTCAATAAGTTTTCCTTATCTCCAAACTAATGTTTATTGACGATAGTAGGTTTTCTTTTTATTGTTTTGCTTGGTTGATTCTGCATTTTATATCTCTCGTCCTTCTTCCATCCCATGTAATTTTTCATCCCAAACAGTTAAATTCTGTAACTTGTTGAAGAGTAACATTTTCCAACTAATCATTTGCTGATTTTTTCCAATTTTCTTGATTTCCAATGATCATTCTGTTTGAGTGTTAATCGCTGGCGTCATTTTTCATAGTGTGAATTAAGTTCATCGCACATAATTCCAAATGGCATTGTGTTTAAAATAATAAAACTTAGTGTTAATAGTCGGTGAGAATCTTAAATTTCAGCGTTGTAATCGTGTGTATGCATTGGAGTGATTTTCACATTTCATAAATGTTTTTGCAATACTGATTAGTACATTTTTCTATTTTTCAGCTTGTTCGCGTTTTGCGTCCACTTTAAGCTATACTTACCGATAGAACTACTAAAGATGGAATTAAATAAAATAAATAATTTAACTAAAAATTGGAAAAAAAACTTCTATTTGGCAAAAAACGCTATAAAAATGTGACTAACTTACATACATTTGGAATATTGCAAGGTAGTTGGAGCGGTGATCGTAGGTTGTCGAGTGCTCATTTTAATAACTTTTCAACTCCAAATAATTCCTTTTTCCACACTTAGATGAACTGATTACATGCTATTACTAGTAATGTTGGTACTAATAAAGATACGCAATAATTTTTTTATTTTAATTTTCGTCTTAATGAAAGCATACTCATCACTCGGGTTTACGGCGCGGAATTCGAAATTTAAGCGAGGAACGTGTAAATTCTTGTTTTTTTGGGCATTGTACATACATTGTACTTACCTTGATATTTGTCAGCAATTATTTTTATAGAGGGAGACTACTTCGCAATATCATCTAAAACGCAAGGCTATTTGACTAGTGGTTAAAATCCCTGATCGCCGTGACTGTATTGCTGTATGTACTTGGGACCCAAGTTTCAGGTGTCATTGCGAGATGAGTCAATACGGGACAACAGGTAGTGGTGAGTCATATCAATTCTCGAAGCGCATGTGTTGACAGCAATTAGAAAGGCTCCACACTGAACAGCCTTCCTCTGCCTGTGCCCCGAAATTGTCCTCTGCACAGCGCAAGGAACTTTCGCTAGAGCTTAATGAACTAGTACTTTTGTATGTACCGCCCTTGTATTTCCATTCATGCCTTCGACTCTTATTGTTCTTTTTAGCGTTTGTGTAATTGCTAGCGTTTGCAGTTTTTAGGAACCCAAGTCCGAGGACTGGAGGTGATGAAGAAAAGGAGGTAAAATTTGTGACGTAAGAGGAAACATAGGGCTTAAAGACATGGCTGTGGAATGTTGGAGGGAAGGTTTGTTTTAGAAGGTGAATGATGGCGGGGGAAGAAGTGATAAATGGTAAAAGATGGAATTTAGGCATGCCTACATATTTCTTGCATTATTGACGTTCTAATGAAAAAATTTCCTATCTTAAATTCCACTTTTTTTTTACCTCTGCCGCCCTCGGATTCAACTAAATAAAGACATTTTCACGGTCGACGACTTCGTGCAGTTCATACGTGGCGCGGAATAAATAAGAAATGTTAGTAATAATAATAATGTTTATTCTTCCTAACATGTTTCATTGCAAATATTTTTTTTCTGTATTAAGAAAGAAATGTAGCCTATAAGGCATTGAGCCTGTGTTTAGGCTAATTTCAAAATCATTAATGCTGAAAAGAACACATCAAACCATGATTAACAAAATATGAAAAATATACAAACAAACAAAATAGGTGCGTAAAAAAAGAAATATTACCACAGTGCTGGATTAAGAACTTACAAAAGTAAAAATAAGGCATAATGATAATTTAATAAATGTTGGAATTTAACCTAATATAAATTTTTTAACATCGTCTTGTGGTTCCACGACTTAATGCCTTCTAATTTAGTATTGTTACTAAAGTAATTGGAGAGTGGTTTACTTGGAGATGAGAGTACTTAAGTGATGTCGTTCTGCTGGTATACACATTGTGAATCATATTTCGCAGTGCTCTAAAAATCTAGCCGGCTTGATTTTTTTCAATGAACTACGAAACAAGCCGCGTAGTAACTTAAACGGAGCCATCCGCTAGTGTTCACAATATTGTGTCAAATTTACTGTGGATAAACATGCGTGTGTACTGGGAATGGAACCCAGATTCTTCGACCACATTGACTGTAGCGCTCAGCGCTCGCATACTGGTAACTCTGGAATTGCATGCACGGTACCTGTGAAGACAACTTGTTCCTTAACACTAGAACGCCCACGGTGGGTCATTTTGACCCAAACATGAATTTAAATTCATTTCTTTATTCCATTTTGAATGAGAGCAGGATTTCCTTCCGTGACTTTTATTCATTTCAACATGCTTTTATGTCCACAAATTTTCACCTTCCTGGAATAATCTATTGATTATTTTCTTTAGAATTTACCTTGAACGCCCATACGGGTCGTTTTGATCCAGACAATGTTTTCACTGTAGTGCTCTTTGCTTATTAATAGCAACCAAACTTTGAAATGTTATACATAAGTATAAAATAATGTGAAAGGTCTTCGTAGTTTATTGAACTATGCCATTTCATGAAAGAAAAATAATAAATAAAATGGAAAGAATTATTGACTAATCCTAAAGCCGTAAGTAGATATATCAATAAATTATCAATATTGTCAAAATTGTTGTTGTTCTAATGTCAAAATATCAATATATGAAAATAAAAAGCGTTGTAGTTTGTAGAAAAACTGTTAAAATGGAAACTTTATCGTGAAAATTGATGAATTACTTCATTAATTACGATGGGTCAAAATGACCCGCTTAGGGCGTTGAATAATGCTGAAAAGTACGGGCGTCCTAGTGTTAAAGCCCACATTAGATTCACAGTGGAACAGGACGCTTGGGTAGCTGAGTTGATTGGAGCAATGGACGCGAAATAGTGGGATATGGGTTTGATTCCCAGTCTAGCTGGAACATTTTTTCCACTGTGAATTTCACGCCAAAGCTGTCTTGACTTCAGGCGTTGGAGAGGTTGGAGGAGTGTTGGAGGCGGTAATGAGGAGCAAGGGGATACTTAACCCTTAACTGCTATCGTGGTTTTTGGCTGCGTATACACTATCCTCGGGTATTTTTTGATCCGATTTTTCGAATTGCTCGTAAACAACAAACGTCACCCGTCCTGTTTTCTGGTTCAGTTCTTCTGGTTCAAAGTTCAGCTGGCTCGCTCCCCCTCTCCCCCTAGGATTACATTATTGCCAACGTTGTTGCGAGCGACCGTTTTTGCACTAAAAAAATAACAAATTGCGTCGGGTCAAAATGGACAAAATGGACAAAAAGGGTTGAGGAAGGGGAAGAAACAGAATGGTCTGAAGGTGGTGGAGCGATTTTTGCTTGTGCACAGATTTGCGTGAAACTTCGAACACATTAACTTATCAGTTATACGTTTTAATTATATCGAAAAAATACCATGTTACTGATTTGGTTTCTAGGCAATTAAATGATATTCTAACACGCATTCTTGTGGCACTCGATATATAGGTATTTCGAAATAATCCTAATCCCTACGCCCAGAATATACCAAAAACGCGAAATAAGACGCCTATTTTTATAATCTCAACTCTCTCATGAGATTCACAGTGGAAGAGGACGCTTGGGTATGACACTTAGCGAGAATTCGAGGGATCTGGGTTCGATTTTTCCACTGTGAATTTCACACGAAAACTTTCTTGACTTGATCTTTTCTTTCTTGACTTGATCTTTTCTTTCTTGATCCCGAAATATAACTTTATGAGGAGTATGTATGCATGAGTAGCGTCGGCGGAAAAAATCGAGAGTCGGAGGTTTTGCAAGCAGCGAATCTGGGGCAGGAAACGCCCTAAAAGTCGACAAGTGACGAGGAGTCGCGGGAACTTATTCCCGGGTCTTCCTCTGGGGACTTTTCTCTCCATTTTACCTTCAATCATGTTCTTCACAAACTCATTGTGTCTCAGGGTGTGTCCAATTCATCTGATTCATCTTTTCCGTGCAATGTTCCATATGGTCCTTTCCTATGTTACTCTTCTGTACATCATTTCTAATATTGTCCGTCCATTTTATCTTCTGCATCCTCCTCCAGCACCAGGTTTCGAAGGCTTTTTTCTGGTCAGCATTTACAATGGTCCATGTTTCCGGTCCATAGAGTGCCGCGTTCCCCACGAATGTTTTCACAGCACTTGACATATCTTTCGAAATTATTCTAATATTTATGGAAAAAATATACCAAAAAGGCGAATTTAGACGATCCCTCCATTGTTATCTCAATTCTCACATGAGATTCACAGTGGAAGAGGATGCCTGGATAGCTTGATTGGCTAGAGCACTCGACGCGAAATAGAAGGATCTGAGTTCGATTCTCAGTCCGGGCGAATGATTTTTCCACCGTAAATCTAGCACAAAAATGTCTGGACTTTATCCACCACGAAAGGTAACTGTATGAGGAGTATGTATGCATGAGCAGCACCGGCGGAAGAAATCGAGAGTCGAAGGTTTTGCGATTAGCGATTCTGAGGCAGGAAACGCCCTCAAAGTCGACGAGTGACGAAGAGTCGCGGGAGCGGAGATTGCGAACGAGAAAACAATCTCTGGAGCCGTCTTAGCCATGCCGGGGGACTCGGGGAAACACTCTCGTGTGCCGCCTTCGCTCCGAGGCATTGGCTCCCCTTAACTTCGTACTTCATTAAATAGTCCACTGCTGTCTCAACTTGGCTCGCCGCCGAAGTTCAACGACTTCCGAGCCCGTCTGCTCGTCCAACCCCCGTTTCGCCTTTCTCTCTTCATTTTTTCCCTCATATACTGGCTGGGCTTCGACCGAGTTCGTCCTTCGACCTTTTCTCAGTGCGGCGTCACAAAATTCAGTCTCATTAAATGCTGAAATGGGTATCTTTCTTTAATAAGTGAATCTTTTCTTTAATGAATAATAATTCCGATTGTAAACGAACCATAGTTTTTTGCAATTAATTTTGCAATATTTACTTCATACTTCTTGCATATACTGAAATTAAAAATCTAAAAATCGGATGTGGTCACTTTTATGACTTGGGAGAAACACATTACCCTGCAAGCCAGCTCAAGGGTGTTCGACAGGGGTATAACGCCTCACCAACACATACCACATTGTGTAAATTAACTGTCACCAACATACACTACACCACGGGCATTCGACAAGTGCTACAGAAACTACCGATCCAATAGACAATGTAACTATGTAAGCGTGACATAAGAGTCATGCAGGGAATATGCATAACATGGTGTTAGCACTACTAGGCATATTTTTAAACATACATTAGGGTGCATATGAATTAATCAGCTACACTACCTGTCAGCTAACTAACCTCGTCTTCACGCTGCCATTATGGTCTCTTATCGATTGCGGGAAATACGACATTCTAAACCTTTCTGTTCTACAATCTATTTCCCTTATTTTACTCTCTTGATCTGATATACCGTAGTATGTTGGAGTTCGTGAGATCTTGAAATATTCTTCTGGAAATAAATCGGTTTTGAATGTACTTAAAAGATTGAGTCTAATTTTCAATCTACAGTCTAAAAGTGATTCCCATCCAAGTTGTCGCTAGAGGTCAGTAACACTAACGAGACTATCATAAGGGCCTTTCATGTAAAATACCTTAAGTTCAACTACCTTAAGTTGGTTCCAAGTACCAAGATTTTCGTTTATATACGTATTTATGTAAATTGTGTTTACGTGTACTAATTGGTAATATTTATGGATGAAATTGAAAAAATTTGCGTTTCACCGTTTTGGTTCCTTAGCAATCAATGGCGTTATAAATGAGTTGGCAATTGGAAATGAGTTTTGGCTTGGCAGTTATAACAAGTAGCCTTACGGCTCTTGGTGTTTATTTCGAAATAGATTATAATATTACACATTTTGATATACTCGCGAAATAACACGTTTCATTTATTTATAATGGCTTCTTACTTGTATCAAGGTAAATAAACCGTATTTTTGTACGACTTTCGGTTAATTTTAGAATTCCGCCCCGTAGACCTAAGTCATAATTAAGCTTTGATTTAGATGACAATTTTAAAATGTAGTACTTGCATAATTTGTAATTTTACGTGTATCACCAACTGTAGGACCCATCAATTAAATATTGCATTAATAATGGTGCAATAATGTAGTTTTATATGACAGAAATTGTTAGTAATTAAATGAAAATATCTAAATAAAACTTTATCTTGACGAATTGTTTTCGCGCGGTGCGTTTGAAACCCCTTAAAAACGGAAGGTTTTTTGCGATACCCAAGAACCTACTGCGGTTACAATATGATTTATTTTCAATTACAGTTGAGAATACGTACAAACTACACACTGTTAGTTTTTTTTACGACATCTGAGTGTTAGTAATTCCTCATTTTGTAAATAATGTCTCTCTGGAGTGCATACACGTACCATTTCCCATGTAAAAGGGCTGGTATTTTTTGGCAAATATCTCGGAAAGTAATGTGGTAAGGGGTTGAATTTTTTGTGTCATTCGAAGGGCGAGATATTTTTATTTAAAATGAAACCAAATTCATTGATTTCTAAGTAAAATAATATTTCGCTCAAACTACCTTAATCCTACAAGTGTGCGAAAGGTGGCTTTAGGTGGGGGTAAGCATGGCAGAGGAGGGGGTTTGGGTATTTGGGGTGTGGCGGGGAGGGCAAGGGGGGGAGGGAGGTAGGTTGGGAAAGGCGGGTCTTGTCGGCCGGAGTGGGCTGTCTCCCCTCTCGTGAAGGTCGTCCCTTCACAGAAGGGAAGCCGAAGGACGACGAGGGTTTTAGAGGGCGCCGGGCACTTGTTACACTTTTATTCTGACCTTATACAATCCGTCCTGCTTGTCACTGGGGCGTTGCAATCTTAGCCACTGAAGGAGGTGGCTGAAGGGTCGCGCTTGATGTAAGGTGGCGCCGTTCAAGTATTGCGAAAAGCGATTTTGGCCACTTTTCAAGCCCTTTCAAACCTCAACCGCTTTATGTCTTCCTTGCGATAAAATTCAAGATTTCATGAAACACCTTTATCAAACAGTCTTGCGTAGCGGGAATGTAGTTCTGGTGATTTTACATGTGTATTTCTGGGTAAATTGCTCAAATAATCACTGCCTATATTTCTTTGACTGTTGTCACTTTCTGGAGTATAAATATACTACATAAAACCAAAAGCAATAGTTTTACTACAGTAAATATTTCTGTCATCTATTTCAATGTTAAACTTAGAACAGTCTTAGTCTATTTGTTCGACTCTAAAAGAATAAATATGAAATAATAGTCTTCGGTTTTCTATCAGAAATACAAGTAATTTTGTGACTCATTCTATTTTCCTTTTCTTTTCCGCTTGATCATTTTTTTCATTGTATAATGTCCCGTTCCATTTGATAGCTATTTACCATGTTAATCCATTGTGAAATTTAGAATTTGTAATGCATAAGCCCAGTGGCGAGCATGGTATCTTATTCCTCCTGGTTCAACTTTCTGTGTTGTCTATCCATCTTAGTTAATTTCGTCCATCTGAATGCGCGTTACTGTAAATGATCAATTGGTCGGTCGTCATCATCTTCAAGTGATTGGAATTTGATAAGAATCAAATGTGTTGAGCATTTATGGTAAAAAGTGCCATTTGTGCCGTGGTGTATTATGAAAGACGCAAATGCGGATATAAATTACTTACCTTTTTTATGTCGATAAGAATCTTTAAGAGCGAGCGGCGTATTTAAGTCAGAAAAACCTAACTGCATTCCTTTCGACTTAGTTAATACGTGTTCGAAACATACATCTTCAGTTATCGAACAAACATCCCAGTGCAAAATGTTTTTGCTCTGTCCTCGTCTATTTACCTTTTCCATGTATTCATTTCTATTTTATTCGTTCAATTACACAAAACTATTGCTAATACGTATTTTCCGTTGTTACTTACCACTATCTGCTTATAAGTGAAGAGCAATTTGCCACAAGATTAGTAATTTTACTTCGCGCTTTAACTTACAGAGTCCCCTTCAGGTACAAGACTTGTATCTGAACGAAGGCCCTTAATCTGGAGTTGACTCTGTGAGTTGAAACGGTAAAAAGTAGAATTAAGAATCCTGAGGAGGTACACGAATTGCGTATGATTTAATATTGGAAGATTAGCGTTACGCCAAGGGGCCTCTCTTTTTTTGAAGACCCTGTGAGGATGTTATGTCTAATGAGTGCATCGAGGTGATTTACCTCAGAGGACCTGTCTCCTCTCGCCTACCTCCTCCGTCTTACCCCCACTTATGCAAATGCCTCCGGAAACACTGCAAAAGGGACTCAATAGAGTTAATCTGGCACGCTGGTCCTTTGCTTATTGAATGATTTAACGGCGAAGGTTGCATCGGGTTCCGGCGATTGTCGGCGAGTTAATTCCAGAGAACGGATGATTTGTTCTAGGATCTTAAATCAATCATAACCAAAAAATTTGTATCGTTATATGAGCATATGTTAAAAGTTCGTCGGAGAATACGGCGCAGCCAACAGAAATGCTGCCAATCGGTAAACGCGTCCAATTCAGTTTGAGGAAGTGAATCATGCGACCGAAAAATTCATGATGGTGGCCAATGGTTGAGGCATACCATTGTGAAAAAAATGGTAATTTTAATTTATTTCCTAGCCAAATAAGTGTATTTCATCAGGGTTGAAATTCGCTATGAAAAAATCATTTGACTTGACCGGTATTCCTTTTTACTCATCTTCTGGTAGGTAACTGGTGTTTGTTCCAGATAGCCAAGTTTAGTCGATTAGGGCTAATAGTTCACTCACAATGATCTCGTCTTTTAAGGTATAGGGCATATTTTTAGGCATATGGTACTAGTTTTTGTTTTCACCTCGTATAAACTCCTGCTGTTCTTCTGCTCTCATCTAAGTGGCCCTTGTGGTTTCTTTCTCTTCCTGAGATTGGAAAAAAAGTCAACAGCTGTTATTTATCCTGCACGACCAGAAGTATGAAACATGTGGTAACCTTCAGCTCTGGCCGTTTGCGATTCCTCAGTTGTTATTAAGTACGGAAACGAAGTCTAAGGCGCGGCTCGGTTTCTCAGAGAAACTATTTTCAAGAGTACGCAGTTGTTTTGTATTTCAATTTTAAATGGAAGGACTCATTGAAAATCCTCGTTATTTGTTTAATCGTATTTTATTCTATATTGAATTTATCGTCGGACATAAGGATGGATAATGCTTTGAACGCAATGGAATTAAATAGTGATATTTTTCGTGCATGATGACGGCAGGATTAAGACGGAATTACGACATCGTAATAAATTGATTTTCCAAATCAAAAACAGAGAATAAATGCTTGTCATTTGTAATGTCAATATGACTTTGCCACCAACCTCTTAGGTAAATGTAATGGAGCAATGTCAACTGTATAAAAAAACAAGTGAAAAGGTCAAGCTTGGGTATCGGGTTGGTGTGGTGCCTAGAGTACTGGCTAACCATACGGACGGCCAGGGTTCAAATCCCTGCAGATGAGGATGTTTTTCAGAGACCACCCGATCCCCACTTGAGTGTCTTGTGGAGGGCACTTCAAGTGCAGTACTCCGTCAGTCGGGTGAGACGTTAAACCGTGGTCCCCTTGGCGCATTTCGTTAAGAACAGTCAAATGCCGACGCCGGGGTTCTATCCACCTTACCTCCCTTACCTGTCCCTTATAGCGCAAATGACCGTGGCTTTCGGTCGCCTCCCCCAGGATCCAATCAATCCAGGTCAAGCTACCAGAGGTTTTCTGTATGTAGACATAAATTTTAATCCACATACGGTAATGAACTAAATCGCACGAATGAGGGTTGTTGACGTGAAAAGATATTTCTCGATTACACGTAGCAGATATTTTTATGCGTTATCTGATAGCTAATGTTTTCATGGTGAGTCACCCTTTATTATGCAATGCAGGTTTTTGGTTTCTTCTCATTATTTGATTTATTTAAGGACCTTAATGGAAAGACGATTCACGCCAAAAAATCTCCACCACTGCCGGGGGTGGGTATTCGTAGGCGTGGAGTCGCTCGTCCTCAAGACTCATAACCCATCGCTTGAGCAGCGCTGCAAAAACGGCAACAGCAGTCCGACACGCTTTGAGCCGTCATCGAATCGGTCGGTCGCTCTCATTCGCCTCCTGCGACAAAAACTGCACCGACAATAATAGTCGGCGCGCGCAGACGCTACCCTTCCACCCCCTCTTTCAAAACCCTCCCACCTACGTCACACTCCGTCCCCCTCTCTATCCCCCCCTTCTATAGTACCTATATTACCCCCCCCCCCCGACCCACGTTTAGCCATCTCGAATCCTTAATAAATGGAATCCTTGGAAATGAATACCAAATATCGGGGGAGAATTTTCTCATGTCAGCCATTTCCCATACAACTGATTTTCTCAGTAATTCATTAAAAATACGCACACATTCTACCTTTTTTTTACCTATTTTTATACGCCGTGTGGATGGAAAGGACTTAGCAAACAGATGTTACGATTCTATTTTAAAAAATTGTGGTGACAAATCTTTTTACAGCTGTAAGCATTTTTTTTACCAATGTTTCTAAACGCTCGTGAGTCACCGCTGAAAAGATAATAGTACTTTCTGACGTTTATAATTGCTTTTACGTTGGAAAATAGGCTATCATTACCAATTATTCGTTAAATACTTCATTCAATTCCGATCTGCATTGATGACGTGTTTGATTTCAACGTCTGTAGCCACATTATTTAGGTACGTAGAAGGTTAGCATACTTAAATTTTGACGCTGCACGGTGGTTTCTATCGCTAATCTAGCGGAACATAAGTCATTTTTGTAACTTTCTGGAATACAGTCATTCCAAATGTAGTTATATCGTCAAATAATTGCTTTATCATGATTTATACCTTTGGCAAGAATTAATTAAGATATACAAATGTGGAACTGTCCTAAAGTTAAAGTAACACTAACGGATCTTACACCGTCTGGATCTGGGCGGATGGTCGGCAAATTGACGCATAACTTAGGACTTTGCAACATTGTTATAACTATATTAAGCCATGCCAAAGGTACAAATCATGATAAATCAATTACTTGACGATATAACTATATTTAGGAGTGACTGCTTTCCCGAAAGTTACAATAATGACTTTTGTCCCGCTGGATTTGCGATTGAAACCACTATGATCTGTAGACATGGAAATGGATCGAGTCATTAAGTGGGGGATTGTACAAAGAGTTTAATTAGGAATACTTAGCATTTAAATTATCACAAGGTGATGACTCACTCCCGTAATACACTGGATGAAACCATGTGCAGGCAGAGTAGGTGGCTGAAGGAAGTAAGTAGGGGCGAAGTGTTGACTGTGATGGAGAGAAGGATGTTGGGTAAGCGGGGAAGGGGAAGAAAGGGAATAGTTTTTATGGGCGGGATGAAGGAAGGTAAGTCGTATGGTGAGGCAAAAAAGGAAATAATAAGGTAGATAGGACTCTAACAGTGTAGAAATCGGGAGGAGTTCCTCTGACTTTCAACAAAATCGGCCTCATGCCGATGGAATTCTTAACAAAAAGTCTTATTTATGTGCCCATTTAATTATATTGCCTGTGCCCCAAAAGCGATGATCGCAAGGGAATTAAAAAAGATACTCTCCGATGAAAGATCTTAGGTTTTCTCTGCGTATCTTGGATTAATGTTCTCGGGTATTCCACCGGGTTCCGACGTTTCGGAGAACGACTTGTTTTCCATCTTCAGGAGTTTTGAATGGCGTCTTCTCAAATTTGGCCGGTATATGTACTCACTCATTTGGGTCAGGTGCCATCTGATTGGCTATGGTGTATGCACGTTTTCCTGCCTTTCCCAACGTATTTAACGGTGTTGATGATTGGTCTCGAGGTATTACTTAATTGGAAACTAGCGTCTTTGTTGAGGGTTTTAGGTTGTAAACGGATATCGATGGCTTCTTTGACACGGCGGTCCCAATAACCTTGCGTGCGGGTGGGAAGTTTGGTCCCCTCCCATTGAATGGTATGGTCCTCGCAAATGCTGTGCTCCACTAAAGCTGATTTCTGCGGTTGAGCCAATCGCAAATATCTCTGATGTTCTTTCAACCTTGTCTCGATTGTGCGGCCAGTCTATCCAGTATACATCTTCTCGCACTCACAGGGAATTTGGTAGATCCGTGGAGTCTTCAAGCCGTTCAGACCCTTTCCCTTCACTCGCGTATCCTTTAGTTTAGGTGAGGGTAAATATATTGAGTGGATACCATAGCGCCGTAGAATGCGATCAATCTTTCCCGATAAAAATCAGTTTTCCATATTTGAAAATAAACACTTGTAAAATGTTCACACTTTTATTTTCGTCGCCGACCATGGTTTCAGCGTATTATGCCATCACCAGGGTATATTACTCCAAATATCTCAGGCTTTTAAGCTTTGATACATTTACGAAGTGGGGTGGGGAAGTGATGGGAAAGGTGGGGATATTTAATCGAGGATAGCAAGTGACGGTTGGAACAGAGAAGAGAGGGGAGGAAGAGGGAAGCTTTGGAAAAGGTTGAGAATTGGGGGAGGGGGTGGCGCCGGGAGATTGATGTTATTGAGTGAGAGGTACATTCCTTTTGTCACAGGCTTGGAAGTTTGAGGTTTAGGACTGGTGAATGGGCAAAAACAGTATCAATTCATAGTTGTGATTCGCTGTTGCATATTTCAAACTGTTCAAAAAAGTAATTTGTAACCTTATCATGACGCCTCACTACATCTCTAGGTCTGACGGAAGAGGTACACTGCCGAACAGATAGGTACAAAAACTCGTTATTCCCGCGCACAATAAGTGACCACAAAAAAAACCGAGCTCCACTGAATACAATCCCATAATACACGTCACCATTCACCTCCCAAAAACTTACATTTTTACACGGCTGGTAACCTAACACCCCATGCCACACGCCCGTGCGGCGGCTCGCAGGGTGTTATGTAATTGTAGATGAACCTGATTGGAGTCACGAAAGGAGAATTCCCTGAATTACATCGGCGATAATGCAGGTGCAGGAATACCCTCTCGATTATTGAATGCCTAGTTCGTCGAGGTCATGTGCGGAGTAGTGGAACCCCCTTTAGCCTTGGAGGGCTGTAGCCAAGCTCTCCGGTCTCCTTTGCGGGTGAGGGGGGGGGCTAGGTGGGTGGGGGAGGGGCGGCCCGCAGAGGAGGGGGTTCGGATTTGCCATGCTGGTCTTTCCCTTCGACCGATTCAAGCTCATCCTCAATTGTGGTCGTGCTCGTCATCTGAATGTATCTGGCATGTGATCGATCGAGGGATCGTGGACCACTTGTATGTTGCGGTTACGTCAAAAGTCGCGGTTGGATGTTATCGCATTCTCTAAGTCAGCATTGGCTCTCCAGGACCATTCTGTCAATCGTGGAGATGGACACATTTACTGAACGAAATTTAGTGACCGTTTAAAGTTATAGAAAAAAGATTTTTTGATCGTGGGAACGGAAAAAAAATGAAACTTTTTAATCCTTAATGAAGACCGTGAAGATAAAATTCACCTGGTACAAGCCTTTCTTCTTGGCAGGGATATGCACCCAGATGCTAGTGTATGCTAAACATACCCTTTAGTAAAGTATACCGGCCATTACGTCTTATGTGAATAATTTCCTTAGAGAGTAATGAAACTAAGCAGATCTACATGAAGGATTTCCAAGGAATAATTTATCTAAAATGCCAGTCATGTGTGTTTGCAAGTATCTGCACAAAACCGTCTTAGTTTATGCTAAATTTCAGCGTAGGTTCATTGGGAATAGATGCTCTCTTTGTAAGTGCACAATGTAACATAGGAGATTTTGCCGTGTTTTGATTTTCACTTCAGTTCACTTTCACCAGCCACTTTCGATCGAGATTCAGCCGCCATTGTCGTTCTTCAACGATTATCTTGTTGAAATTTCTCATCATCATCATCTGCTGTTCTGCCTGCTGGCAGGTCCCGTACACCACTGCTGTCTCCATCCGCTTCTGTCCCGAGCTTCCTTCTTTGTTTCATCGTAGCTGATGTTCTTCACCTGATCCACCAATTTAATTCTTCTCCTTCCTCTCTTTTTCTTTCCTTCAATTGAACCCTCAAGTGCCACAGTTATTATACTTTTCTCTCTCATTACATGGCCCAACCAGTTTACTTTCCTTTTCCTTATTTCCTTTAGGAGCGATCTTCCTTCTTTTACTTGGCTCAAAACCTTCTCATTTCTCATCTCATCTACCATCTTACTTTTTCTATCCTTCTCCACACCTACATTTCATAAGCTTCTATTCTATACCTTTCCCTCTTACCTAATGTCCACGCTTCACATCCATGCATGAAAACGCTCCATGAGTAACACTTAGCTAGTCTCTTTCTCAGCTCCAGATCCAGGCTTTTATTGCATAGCAAGTTTTTCTTCTGGCTGAAGGCCTCTTTTACCATTGCTATCCTTGCTTTTATTTCTGCAATACTTCTCCAGTCGTCTGTCACCATCGTTCCTAGGTACCGGTAGCTTTTCCCTTTTCCTATTACACCTTCATTTATTTTCACACTCGTATAATTTTCACAGTTTACTGGATCACCTTTGTCTTTCCTACGTTTATCTTCATCCCATATTCCTTCATCCCTCCTTCCAAAACCTTTATCAACCTTCAAATTTCTATCCGGATATTTATATCGGTCGGGTCGGAATCCCAGTAAAAACATGTGATGTATTTCATGACCAATTTCACTCCTCATAACCAACAGAAAATAAGCGCTGCGTAATTTACCGCTAGGCTACACGCTAAGCTTAGGTTGCTTGAGAAATTCAGAACTGATATTTTTCAGAGGGACACAGAGAATATTATCATGACTCCTCACTACATCTCTAGGTGTGACAGATGCGACAAAATTAGAGAGATGCACTGCCGAACAGATAGGTACAGAAACTTTCTTTCCGCGCACAATAAGCGACCACAATAAAAACTGAGCTCCACTAAATACACTCCTATAATATATGTCACCATTTCATATCCCAAAAACTTACATCTTTGCACGGCTGGTGACCTAATAACCCCTGCCACACGCCCATGCGGCAGCTCGCAGGGTATTATATAGATGTAGACCGCTGTCACTTGTGCTCTAGTCATGTTTTTAGAGTCCAGAAAACATAGGTGAACTTCAGTTCTTGAAAATAACTCTCTACCATGTGAAATTTCCTTGAGAAATTTTTAGAAAACATAACAGATTACGTCACTTGGACTTATTGGGCCTATGAAGTATATCATTTAATACTAAGTTAACCGTTGTAGTGAGGAAAACTTACATGTGAGTGTAGAACTAGGTGGCGTTTAAATAAAGTCCTTATAATATTTTATGTAAAAAAAGCCCCCTCATCGGCATTTTAAAGTAACCGATTGGTGAATAGCACGGACCCATTTTAAATACTATAATGCTTTGTTTTTTGTTAGTTTGACCAAGTTGTGCTGAGAAGAGGAATAACGTTGCTAAATATCGTAGCTGAGAAAATTTATCTGTGTTAACTTTCAAGAATTTTTGTAATCACGAGTCCAAATTGATGTCTACTTCTTATTAGTGACTACTGAGATGGCGATCCAATGCTCGATGTAAGTAAAAAATTCATTTGGCATTCCTTATTTTATACTGTCACACCTCCGGAATGTCTCTTTTGCGGGTCCAAAACCCTCATAGGAGCAATCACTCGAATACCGAATGACCAGATTTTCAATCTCGCTCGTGTCTTCGCCCAAGCGTGTATGCGAAGCGACCGCGAAGTAAAGCCGGTCTTCGTCATTCGCATTATTGGCCCATAGGAAGTGGGTCTTCGCGCTCACCTCGTTTACCGGCTTCCGGTCTTTGGTCCTTCGACCTTCGCCGTATTTCTTTCTCCATCGGCCCAAGGGATCTCGCTCAATAAATCCCTCATTCATTTCTCGCCGTCGCTGAGAACTACACCCACCACTTTTTCCTCGACCCTGAAGTAGTGCTAGACTTCTAAGAGCCAATTTAATGCGCTCCTATAAACGCTTACGGCCGTATTCATAGATTCCTTAGTGAGCTACTATCGGCTTAGTAGCGCACTAGCTAGTCGCCAACTAGCAAAATCGTATTCATAGACTGCTGCTAAGCTCAGCAGCGCCAAATGAGCCACTATTTTAGTAGCTGATTCTTAAACTCTTTTGCCTTGCTTAGAGGCGCTACTAAATATGGCGATCTGTCACAAGTGGCTCACCTCGGGTGATAACCTGAAGCTATAACGGAGATTTTAGGCGAAAATACCAAAGTTACTGGTGGAATTGCTTTTCTCAAGGCTGGCGGATGCGACGTGTAGTACTGTTGCTGGATCAAACTGAGCATTTTTATTATTTGTTCGTAGTCTACGACACCGTGTTGTGGTACTCCGTACTGCTTCATGAGTGTATTATTCAACGAAAAAGGAAGAGGTAGTGAGATGATTTCTGTGGTTTCGAGCGTCGTAAGGTGGTCATCATCTCTTCTTCATCTCGTTTCATCAGTGCTACGCATCGCAGCTTTATTAAGTGCATAAATCATTGTTTGTGTATTGACTGGTTGTTAGGGTAACAATTGCATTTTTAAATTCTTCTGGCCTTAGTACTGTTCATTTGTGGTTTTAGATGATTATTCTACGAGAATACAGCCCATTTTAAAGAATGTGTCCAGGAGAAGCCTCGTCAACAATTTACAAGTGCATATTAGTTTTCCTGACTACTGCATCAAGTGAGGTGCTTCAGAGTAATTAACTCGAGCATATTACGGTTGTGTTGTCGTAGAAATATGTCTTACATTTATATAAAGACGTAAAATTGTTATCTTAATGAATTATAATGATTTCGTACAGGTAATAATTGTAATTGTAAGTCTGTTTACATCATAGCGCTGGTCTGTTTACATTCTCCGTAAATTTCTATTTCGTTTCGTTTTTGTTTTGGTAGCAGAACGTTGTTATGGTTCACAGAGTGATAGAAACGTCTTCCAGTGCTTCAGCAGTATGTCGCATCATATTATATGTTTTATCTTTTAAGTGCATAAGTGAAATCAGTTTCGTTTTATTTAATGCTCAGAAAGGATTCGTGAAGGGACAAATAGGTATTCAGATTAAATAGTGACTAAGTCCCCTGTACCGTGTGCATGTTCGTTTTTCGTTTACAAAATGATGGTTAGTGCGTGAATGTGAGTACTGTTACATTTTCTATGTAAATACCAGTTATTATCCATTAACTAAAGGCAAACATTTTCTATTTTGTGTGTTTTTAAATTGATGGAAAGGTGGATACCTCAAGAAAGTCCTGTGTTTGTTTGAATATAACTGATACCTTAATTTGGTGCGATTGGATGGAGTTAATTCAACTTTGATGTGGTGAAGCTCCAGTGTGTTCAAATAATTTTATGAACGATCTGTGCAAGTTCGTGGTGTATAACTACGTGTGGCAAAAAATAAAGTTTATGACCAACATGTATTCCCGATTTTTCTGTACAATAGCAATCAAATTTTATGGAAGATTTGTCGGAATTATGATGGTAATTCTAAAATATAGAGAAATTAGAGTATTTAACGATGGCCTCATTGTAGCAATATTGATGTATGACGTACGAATTCACGTACAATGAAGCCAGTGGCAGTGTTGCCAAGCGTTGCTTCATTGTTTCTAGGGCAGTCGCTACCGACAATTATGAACTCCGCTACGATAGTGGCGATAGTAGCATACTAGGTTAGTAGCTCCAAGTAGCTCACTGGAAAGGATCTATGAATATAATGTGTTAGTATGCGACTAAGTGCTCTTAGTAGCTGACTAAGTCAGTCGCCTACTAGCGCCTTTTAGCTGAAATCTATGAATACGGCCGTTAAGGTTTACGAAATGAGACGTAGCATTTCATTGTAACGTGTTTCTTCTTAGGTATTCAATCCTTAGATTGGTCTGCAGCAGTTCTCCAGTCGGCTCTCTTTTCGGCTCTTCTTTTCAGTTCCTGATAGCTGGTGCAGTTCAAATCCTCCAATAACTGCTTCGTATAATCAAGTCGAGGTCTTCCTCTGCATCTTTTTCCTTCAGTCATTCCTTCTAGTATCGTCTTTTTCGTGCCTCCCGTGCCTCAGAATGTGCCCCACAAGTCCTGTCCTCCTGTTCCTTATACCTCTCAATATGTCATTCTTTTCTCATATTTTCTGATAATCTTTTTCTTTTGGTATTCTATCTTTCCAACTGATATTGAGCATCCTCCTGTAGCACCAGTTGTCAAAGGACTCAAGTCACCATTTCTCTTCTTTCCCTATTGTCCAGGTTTCACACCCATATAGTGCAATACTCCACACACACGCTTTCAATGATCTTTTCCTCGTACACAACTTGATACTGTTTGTAGTAAAGAGGCGTTTTTTCTTGTTAAAATCCATCTTTGTTTGTCTTATTATAATTATTATCTCCCTTTTACTTCTACCATCTTTAGTTATTATGCTTCCCAGATAAGTAAATTCATCGACCTCTTCCAGTGTTTCTCCATTCATTGTTATGGTAACATTAGCGTTTCTTTGCCTGTCATCTTTGGCACATACCATTGTTTTAGTTTTAGTTTTATTAATTATTTAGTTTGTAACATGTTTATTCTTTTTATTGGCAAATAGTGGGAAGGTAAGCGGATGAAAAATGGCGAGAGAAATCATAATTTAATCTTGAGCCACATGCGAATACACGGTGAAAATATGTGGGTTCGCGGAAAACGATCCAATCCGCGAAATTAACAAAATAAAATAAAATTCTTCATGTAAAACGCAAACTAGAGTGTCATATGTAGAATAATCTATCAACTCATACATACATACCAATCACGCCATTCCCTTCCGGGGTAGGCACAGGCACAATGTTTCACTCGGGGTGAGTGGGGGGAGGTGGTCAAAAAGTGGCCTATTTTTGTATACGTGGATTATGGACAGCCCCTTATCCCTTACGTATTTACACGGCTGGGGTGCTAACACCCCCTGCCGCGCGCCCATTCGGCTGCTCGCAGGGTAGTATGCAGGTGTAGATCGATGGGTGCTGGTTCTTGTATTCGGACTTCATTATTTCAAGCGTTGTCTTTGTTCGATTTCCTTGCGCCTTGGAGGGTTGCACGTTTCAATGCGGCGCTAAAGCAAGGGCGGACCTGAGCGCGGAGACTTTTGGAGCAGATCGGATCTCCTTTGCTCCCCATTCCCCCCTCTCCCCTCCTGCAGGCCCCGCGAGATGATTCCCCGCCGCAACGCCTCGTTTTAGTCCAGTCTCGGCTGTTCACGAGGACTTTTTGCCTTTATTTATGACCTAATTTTATCATTGGATGACCCTCTCATACCTCCTGCATGCGGCTGGAATTTCCTCATTGGAAGGGTATATTTTCTTTAAGCTCTGTTACTATAGTCGTAGCATTACTGAAAAGTGTTAATACATATTTTCTTTAAGCTCTGTTACTATAGTCGTGGCATTACTGAAAAGTGTAAATGCATTTTCCTTTTTACTAAATGATAACGCTAAATACCAGTTGTGACGATTAATTTTACATTTTAATTTTACATTTAATTTAACTTATAAAATTTGTGAAGGCTTTAGCTATCTTCTATCACTTAGGAACGGTTGTTTATAAATAAGGAGTTTTTGGGAGTATACAAGTCAAAGTTTCAGGCTTACTTAGTGGAAAAGCGACACATGATGTAACTGTGATTCATGTGATGCTAGGTACATTGGCCAAACGGGGCGGAAATTTACAATTAGAATTAAGGAGCACAGTAAATGTTTTTAAACAGGTGACGTTTAATCCATGTTTTCAAAACATTTGTCAGAGTGTAATCATTCAAGTGATTTTAAACCTGGCATTTTGCATTTACAGGATTAAGACAAAAATTAGATTTTCGTGAACAAAATGAAATTGTAAATGCTGTTAAACATAATTCAAATCTGGTAAATGACCTCACTTTTGACGTGCATTCGCCACTGATGTCAATTAACTTTGAATGTTCGTTTTAGTTTACGTCATGAATTCAACCTGGCCATTGTGTGTTTATCCCCTACCCCTCCCCATTGACGTCATTCTCCTTTCAACCAACCTTTTCTTCCCCTTCCCCATTTTCCCCACCCTCTCTTCCTCGTCTCTCCCACCTACCATCAGTTTGGTATATATGGAAAACTGAAAAGTTATATTGTACCATGATAATGGCGTATGTTGTCGAAACCATGGTCGGAAAAAAATTAAAAGTGTGGAATGTTCAAAGTGAGTTTTCTCTTTTCATTTTTGGGAGTAGGTAATTAATAATAATAATAATAATAATAACAACGTTTATTATCGTGGGCTACTCTTAGCCCCTTAGATAATGAAGTACAATTTTTCAAATTAATACAATTTTGAAATTCAAAAATTAGATTAATAATACAGTGATGAAACTCAATATACAAAATCGAATTAATTATACAATGATGACTGGCAAAACAAAAAAAAAAAAAGCTTGGAATTCGTAATACAGCCGTACATATTACTACATAGAGCTAGGTTACTACTAGGATAACATTTAAATACATGATTAAGCATATAAACCGTGAGGAAAAAGGTTATTAATGATAACAGTAATAATTACAAGTATAAAGTTGAATACATTCATGTTCAATAGATTAATTCTTCTTCAATATGTATAAGGCAGCCAATTTAACATTTGTTTAATTTTACTTCGTTTCAATTGTAGACAGACAACATTTTAGGATTATTTATTAGGATATCATACACCTTGGACTTGAAAGCATGGATGGATTTAATATTTCTAACTTTCGATGGTAGAGAGTTCCATACTCTAGAAGCGGTTACGGTGAAGGATTTAGTGACGTGAAGTGTGCTATGTTGAGGGATGTGAAGGTCTACGGGATGATTCCTAGTAGGTACTGTATGTAGATCTTTTTTCCAGGTAAATCTAGCAGATAGGTAAAGGGGATTGCGAGTGAATAAAATTTTATAAGTAAGCAGAATAACATGGTATAAACGACGCTGTTTTAGTTTCAACCAGCGTAATTGGACGTAAGTGTCAGATATCCTATCCCATTTTTTGAGGTCATATATGTAGCGCATTGAAGAGATCATTGTCACTTGCAATTTGTTGTTACTTTCTTCGCTGAGATTAGTAAACAGAGAAGAGCAGTAGTCTAGGTGTGGAAAAATTAACGACTGCACCAGGGTGGTTCGAATTTTGGGCGGTACTATGTTCTTGGTTCTACATAATTGATGTAGTATGCTCAGACATTTCTGTTTTGTGACGTGAACTTGTTTCTTCCAGTTGAGTTCCTTATCAAATATTATTCCAAGATTTTTCACCGTTTCTTCGTACGGTATTACATGATTTTCTAATTGAATTTTGGCCAGAGCGGAAATATCTATTAATACATATCAAGGTAATTGTCTTCCTTGTTCTGATGAGACTTATTTAATACCTCCCATGCTACTTGAAAAGGTATTAGTTACCTTGGCATGCATAAACCATCTGTGTATGCAACTACCGCATGCGCAGGATGTAAAAATCTAATTCCTCAAGGCCTCACTCATATGCAAATATTACTTGCGAGCGGGAGATCGATATCAAATTGAAATATTCCGAGGCCTGAATATTAATTACCATTCGGTAATTGGACGCTTAATGAATTACGCAATAGTAAAAGTATAATTTTACCAGCAAGATTGAAGTCATATTCAGTACAGCTCAGATGTAAGTCAGTGGTATTCCTTTCCATCGTTCGCCGAGAGGTTAAGATAATCTCGCTCGCGCTACTCTCCACGGCCGATGAACTTGCGTGATAGTCTCAAGTGTTGTTTATCAAGGAGCAGTTTTCGGTTTACCCCATTATGAATCGAGTGATTTCAGCCAAAGAGCCTTAAATACATTTTTAATTATTATAATGTTTTATTTATTTATTTATTATTTTTTAATTTTTTTATTTAATTAAAAAAATAATTTAATTATTATAATAATTAATTTTTTTATAATTATAATAAGAATACATTTTTACCGGTCTGAAATCTAGAATTTCTTACAATTAGAGTTTTATTGGCTGATAATTTTTTTATCGTGGTTAGGGAGACGTCTTGGGCTATAACTAGGACGTCGAGATTTCTCTCCTACCTTACATAAAATTTTAGACATCGTTTCAGAGTGTTGTGGCTCTTTTTTTCCATTCCCTCGCTTATCCTTTGATTGTTTTTTTTTTGGGGGGGAAGTCCCCACGCGGAGAACTCACAAGTAGGCGAACAGACGGGGAGGGGAAGGGAGTGCTTTGTTGAAGTGTGTACGGATTTGATTTAGCTCTTCCCGCAAGTGCGTTCGACAGAGCGTTGTGGGGTCCAAATACAATTTGAGGCCTCAAAGCCTCTTTTAGACTGCTTGCGATAACGTGAAAGGATTATTGGAGATTTTGTCATGGGTTTTCAGGAACGATCGAGGCGCGAAAATCCTCGTTGAAAAACTTATCTCCTCAAAAAAAATCTATATCCGGCGGCAGAACTGGGTATCATGGTTCCGTCCTTTTTCAAACAGACTTAAAAAAAATTAAATCGACCTGCGACGCGTTTTTTTTAACTTTTAATTTGTTAGCATTTTTGGACCGTCCATCGGCGTGTTGAAAGAAATTGCGTTACAGTACTTAATTGTGCCGATTTATGCTCTGGTTCGCCAAAATCACAGTTTGCGGACCCGATGTCAGAAACCCGTGGTGAGACACTTTTATTATATTGCTTAGATGATTTGTCTACATGAAATCATTCTTTAAAAATATAAAAATTCTTTTTATCAATATTATCAACCTTATGGAGTCTTTGCTTATCTGGGTGTACAAATATTCTAATATATGTGAACACATGGTGGTATGGATACTTTAAATACAAATTTCTTAAATGTAGCTCTGATATCGACGTGATTGCCCTTGTGGCACAGAGATGTCGGCACAGGTCGTTCTTTTGGCCACAACCCGCTCATTTTCTCGAAAGTTAATTTTTGACCGCTCCATGTTGGCTTGTAAACAAAAGGTTCCTCTCACTTCCCGGCCGGATTTATTTTTTTAACAGTCCTCTTCTGTCCCAAGCTTCTTTCTCTGCGCACATTCTACAAATCTTCGCTTGGTTAGTCGAAGCTTTAAGATGATCGCGAGTTTTTTAGCCTCAAAGCCGTATGTGTCTATTTGCCAGCATAATTAATCAGTCATTCTGTATTCTACCGACTAGAGTAGGTATCCCTATTCCTACTTCTTTTAGTGGTGGAAAAATTAGCCGCCAGCGGTGCATTGAAATTGTTTTACCTTTTAGGAAGTTGAATGATTAGTCTCTGCCGCGTCCCTAACAAATGTAACATGCTTTGTGGGAAATTGAACGCCTTCCTATAAGTTTCTAATTACCCGCTGATGCGGTTTTGTGGATGTGCAACCAGGTCGAAAGAAGCGAGCCCGTTAAGGGTCAGAGAACGGAGGTTGGCGTAGTTTCCTAAGTTAAGGACAAAAATCTCGGGAATTATTCTGAGGGAATCAAGGGAGCGTGTTCGGCATACCATTCCACAAGCGTTATTTTTTCTTTAAGGTGGTTGGAGCGGTAATCGTGGGTGATTCAGCGCGCGTTTTAATATTTTAATCTGAGTCGAAACCAAATTCTTGGACTGCATATTTCACTTGAGTGCATCTGTTTATGCGCTGGAATTCACCTAACAGGTATTATTGGAAACGTTACGAGCACTATGTTTCAAAATATTTTCATCAAATAAAGCATGTTATGACTAGAATTCTCGGCGAGATATACGAAATTTAGACGAAAAATTTGTGGAGATATGCTGTTTTCGTTCATTGAACTCGGAATGACTTCTTGATAGCTGTTACCTACAATTCTGATTTCAAGACCTTTATCATTTTGTGCTCAGAAGAATATCAGTTCCCGTGTAATCGAATTATTACGAAAGATACGTCGTGTACCCCAAGGCTTCGTATTTAAGTATCATTGAATTGGTTATAAAAAACGTATCTGTTTCTTGTAATTATTTCACTTTTTTCTACAGATTTTTCAAATGTGAACACGTTTGTAAAGTCTCATGCCAATCTGTGCGAACAAAGGTTTTTTTTCACCATGAACAGTACAATCGTTTAAAATCTTGGCTAATAATTGTGTTTTCATTCATGAATTTGGAGTTCATATTTTTCGTCCGGGTTTAGAACATTATATTACATTACTTTCTGCTTTAAGCTAATCAGGAAGTTGTGTTAGTTGATTGCTGTGGGCCTACCTGAAGTAGTCGTACTATCCGGCTTTTAAGGACTAGAGGAATTTAGTGTCTTTAGATATTTTCCAAAAAGAATAATTTTCTTATCGAATTCCTCAATACGAATGTCAAATACGAATATCGATTGTGGTTGGAGTATTCTGTTACTAATTAATTTTATTTCAATTTCAAGGCACGCCATGTATTCAGACATGTTATGAAGCTCTTTCAAAGGCGTATAATTTTTCGACGTAAGGTAGTAGTAATCATAATGGGCTTTCTATTCTTTGGAAATCTTTTACGCAGAACTGCTTTGTTTCAATACTCTTTAAAATTATTCACTTATGACGTAATTGCTTGTAGAATTTACGAAAGGGCATGATTATCATCCACTTAAAGATAAACCTCTGAAATTATTGAAAAATATTTTGAGCCTGTGCAATTTACGCGTAAATTCATTTGAAGAAAATTAGTTTCTCGTGATGCGGAACGTTCTTGTTTCCCTTTGAATATCAAGTGTTAGGTATTTATCGTCATAGCTGGAACTATAATTGAAATTTTCAGCTTGTTTGTCGTATAGAATATCGATATATTCGTTTATAATAATTATAATAGAATATACGTTTGCCTTTTCATGCCCGTAAGTTATATGAGGTGATTATCCGAGTTAATTTTGTTTAACTCTGCCTACAGTCACGTTTTTAAAAGCTGACACGAAGTGGCTTGTTATCCAAAAGGAGTGGTGTGGGTGATTTCATCTACATCTACATCTACGTAATACCCTGCGAGCCACCACGAGGGTGTGTGACAGGGGGTGAAGATCACCAAACATGCACTATTGCCATGTAAGTAGTGCAAATTTCGGTGAGAGCTTTTTGTATGCGCTTGGTGATTGAAGTTTCATTAACTCCTAAACCATTAACGTAGTGTGGGAGTCCTTTATTTTAATTACAAATATTTCTGTCGACATTTTAGAGTGGAAACCACTTGGTGTGACCCCGCGGTGGACCGCTGGGCTGGAAGTGACCGAAATACATGCCCGACGAACTAGTGATTCAATCGAAGCGCCGCAATTCAATGCTTGACCTAGAAAGTTGTCCGGGGTCAAGCCGTTCGAATCGTGTGATGGACGGGAGTTCTCGGAATCAGCAGTTACGTACTTTCCGCGTCGGGCGTCGGTTCTCTCATGTTTTCCTGGCGCTTGGTTTCGCGGTTGTTTGCGGATAGGGCAGAAATTTGCTCTCATTGGGTTCAGGACCGACGCACAGCGGAAAGGTCGCTGGTCGTAAATTTGGATATCCCTGCGCGCAAGATATGACGCCTTACTGCGCGTAATTCATCACTGATCATCGTCATTCGTGTCGTTGGAACCAGATGGGAAGATTAGCATTTCCTTACAGACGTGCATGCCTCATTTTGTTGTGGACTCCATTGATGGTTTACTGCTCGATCGTAGTCAGTCAGTATTGTGAAAATTGGAAAATGTATTCAGATAACAATGAAGGTTGTTGGAGCGCTAATAGTGTGTAATTGAGTTAGCATTTTAATCTTCTCGCTCTTTCCTGTTGATGTCTGTATATGCGGTGGAAATAACCGTACATATTGCATTATAAGTGACGCACGAATTCATTCATTCATTGGTTGTTCAATCCTAAGATTGGTTGACTGCAGCCCTCCACTCTTTCCTATTTAATGCTACTGGTAGCTTCCTTACCTCCCTCTATCTCTTGCTATGTACGTTCCTCTTTATTTGGTCGATGAACTTATTCCTGGGTCTCCCTCCGGGGACTTTCCCCTCTATTTTACCTTCAATTATGTTCTTCAGAAACCCATTGTGTCTCGGGGCGTGTCCAATCCATCTTGCTCTTCTTTTCTGTATGGTGTTCCATACGGTCCTTTCCTCCTCTATTCTTCTGTTCACTTTATCATTTCTTACTTTTTCCGTCCATTTTATCTTCAGCATCCTCCTCCAGCACCAGTTACCAAAAGCTTCTAGTCTTTTCTGGTCAGCTTTTCCAATGGTCCATATCTTCCGATCCATAAGAGTGCCACGCTCCACACGAATGTTTTCACATACTGTTTCCTGGTTTGCAGTCCTATCTTCTTTGACCGCAGGAGTTGTCTTTTTCCCATGAATGCCTTCTTAGCTTGGGTTACTCTCCGCTTGATGTCCGCTGTACTTCTTCCGTCCCATCTGATGGTACTTCCGAGATTGGTGAAGGAATCCACCAGCTCAGTTATGTTCTTCACAAACCCATTGTGTCTCAGGGTGTGTCCAATCCATGAACCAACCATAATCCACGGAGGAATTACATTTTAAAATTTCGTGTTGATTAAATCATGGTTATGACTTGGGTTAAGTGCGCGGAATTGAAAGTTAAAGCAAAAATCAAAGGTAAATACGTAGTCTGCCATCGGAACGGTACCTTGATGCTTGTTGGCCACCATTGCTGTATTATGACAGGTACAATATTGTGTTTTATGGTTCGTCTGTGGGTGTGGAATCGAATTATTACGAAATACATGTAAAGTGCCATAAGGATACGTGTTAAAGTAGCATTAAATTGGCAAGAAACCAAATCGATAACATGCTATTTTTTCGCATTTATCTATACGTATTGCTGATAAGTACACGGACGTGAAATATCTCGCAAATCTGTACATGAGCGAAAATCGTTCCAACCACCTTACGGAAGTTTGTGTGAGATTTTTTCTTAGCCATAAAGAGACCGTATTCCAATTTTATTTATATCAGCAGCTTAGATATACCGTCAAGGCTGGGACACAATCAACGTGTACGTGTGACACGAGACGTTAACGGGACAACGGGAGACGGGGAACGCAAGTCAGCAGTCGCAATCGACGTTAACACGGCCCGGAGTAACAATTGACTAACGCAGGCGCAGCTAAGAGATCAGGTGTAAACAACTGTGGAAGTAAATAAGTTGTCTTCGCCAAGAGCAATCTTCAACAGTTGGATGAATCTGCCGACAGATGGCTCCCATTCCCGGATTCTCAGGACTATTCTGATTGGTTTTCCGTGTACGGGATACGGGAAGAGATGAAAGTTGCCCATCTCTCGCGTACACGTACTCCCCGTGCACGTAGAATGTGTCCGTTCGCTATACTATCCCGTCAGCCATCTTTCCGCGTATTCCCGTTAAAGGCTCACGTTACACGTACACGTTGATTGTGTCCCAGCCTTTAGACGCACTTCTTTTACTCCAAAATGTGCTCTAAAATCAGACTGCGTCTTATGGGGCGAGGGTATAACTTGGACCTCTAAGACGCGACCTGATTCGCCGGAAAAGATACTCTTTAGTATTTTTTTTATCGCATCAGGCATAGGAAATGGTTGTTTTCATTAAAATCGTTGATAATATCATCGTTTCGTGCCAGTCAAAGCAACAGAGTTTGACGTAATCCTTGACAGTACATCCTAAATTATTCCTAAATAAATCGTACGATCATAGGCAGAAAGTTAAAAGGGAGACTATAACAAAGTCTTTTAAAAAGCGTGGAATTAGGAATGCGCTAGATGGAAGTGAAGGTGACTTTGTGTGTGATGAAAAGTGACAACTCCAAGCGGAAATAACTGCGTATGTGATTTCGGCTGTAGTGATGACGAATGTATGGGATTCTACGATGAGTTAACGCTATTATATTTGCAATTTTAAATGTGACAGTTCTGTTTTCTTTGTATTATCATTAATATAATTGTACCTCTTTTGTGTGATCGAAGTATTTTTCGTAAATTCCAACCTGATAAATCACTGAGCGTCTTATGCGCCGGTGCGTCTTATAGGCCGGAAAATATGGTATACCTATAGCTATATCATACATCTATAGCTATAAGAAGCAAAAGGTAAATATTTTTACTAACGGCGCAAAAATGTTATTGTATAAAACTGAATTTCCAAGTAGTTCTCACAGTTACATTTCTGACGAGATCTATGCCAGAGATATCAAGTATTTTTTTAAAAATATACGTCTCTCTGGAGCGTCTACCTCTATCGTTTTCCCAGTAAAATGGCTGTTATTTGTCGGAAAATATCTTAAAAAGTGCAAATATTTTGGTATCTTTGAAAGGGTGAGATATTCTTCTTTACAATGAGACCGAACTCATTCATTTCTGGGTAAAATGATATCGATTTTATTCTGTCTTGGCGGTCGAGATTTTCGAAGCCTCGCAATTGAAAGATCGAGGACTTTCGATATTAATGCACACCTATGTTTACAAAATTTATATGAGGAGTAGAGTAATTTTGAATGTGTTATTCTTCTTTTCCATTGTTCGTGCAGTTACGATTGGTAGGGTATCTTAAAATGAATGAAATTAGCAAAAGCACTCGCGCGATACAAAGTCCTTCACATGATCACTAGGTAGCGCTGAGGTAGAGTCGTTAGTTGATTGTAGATGCTCTCCAGCCTTGAAATACTGCATTTAAGTGAACCTTGACAAAGTTCACCAGTGGTGTAGACAGGCACTCTATCTCTTTAAAAAGGTCTCCTTCAAGTAGACCCTGAATTCCGTCCTCGCGCTGCCTTTCCCTTCCATCCAACGTCTTCTTTGTTCCGTGTTATCTCTTCAAAAACCCCCAACCGCCCATAACAGGCCCCTCCCTTCTCCACAACCTCCCACTCACCGCTCCCCCTGACGCCCGACCACCCTTCCTCCCCCTTTCCATTATACATATATCCGGCCCTTCCCCTTCTCCCGTCCCGAAGCGGCGAAAATCGGCGAAATGTATTCCCTTTGCAGCCCCGACCCGCCTCCTTCCCCCCATCACGCTCGGATAGAGGAAATATCTCGAGTGCGCGGAGGGAGGGGGGAAACAGGGTCGTCCCGAACGAAATTTTTCGCGATAACTACGATCCAATTCCACGGTCGTGCGATGAGATGATAAAAAAAAAAATACGTCGACCGTAGTGAAAAAAACATGCGATCAATTCTTCCTGGAATCACCGAATGGAGGGGAAACGGTGCGTTTATAATTCGGGTATCAGCTTGGGTAGTGAATGGCGTTACTAGAAGAGGGGAAGGAAACAAATATCCTGCATACTATTATATAATCCGAAACTAGGCTTTCGATCTTGATATTTCAATCGCAACAATCCTCACTTCTTCCTGAAACTTCAAGTGGGACTGAAACAAAATTGTACGATTTTCCGGCAAGTTAACGGTCAATTTTCTGCCGCGATGAGCGTTATTACAACCATTTCATCGTGCTTTCGGTCTTATATTTTATGAACTGCAGCCCTCTGTGATGGCGTATATAGACTGGTTTAGGCTATCCCGGTTTAGGCCCACTTTTACAGACAATAAGACATGTTGCAACAGAGGAAGATGCTAATTTCAGAGGAAAAATAACTTACAATCCACAATGAATTGATGAATAGGAAGGTGTTGATCTCAGGATCCCATTCGCCAAGGGAAAGAGTTATTTAATGGTGAAATAATTTATCTTTCCATTCATAGGTAATTTATAAGTGATATTTTGTGACAATAAATTTTCCGTGAAATGCTTTGAAATACATGAAGTTAATATGAAGGACATTCGAATATTCATTGACGATCAAGGGGAAGAAATAATCCAGGGGGGAAGAAATATTTGCCAGGGATAAGTTTTATCAGCGCTTTTATTTTTATCTAGTCTTGAGTGAAATGGTAAAGAAAGTATTTAGTTCTTCTAGCTGAGGAACGCCAAGATAACGGTGTCAGTAGTTCTTTTTCACGGTTACAAATTAACTCAATACGAAAGTACACATGCAAGCAATAACAATGCCTAAAAAGACCAATCCAGGATAACCCTGTAGACTCCCGAGTTTTAAATCTTCACGCTAAGGTCAACATTATCGAATGTGAGTCATGAGCAAAAGTGACAGCATCACAGCTTTAGTTGATGAATCGCCCATCAACGCACGACTTTAGCAGAAAGTACTCTCTCTAAATGATATTTTAGATGCTTTTCCAGCCCAAGTAATGCCAGTATCAAGTGACACTGTTAATATATGATTTTCTTATGATTTTATTTTATACGTACAATTACATTCACCGTACAAATTATAACTGTTTATAGTATTATTACGTCATCATAAAACTGGATACCGATACACACATTTATGTACATTCCTTTTTTTACATATGAGAAATTGCTCAGTCTAACAGACACTAATAACACTTCGTTAGTTATAACAAAACGAGGTCGGGAGGTAGATAAGAGGGTATCGGATGCTTCAACATGTAAAGACTTATGCCTTTCTCCAAGCGCTTCAGACATAATTTTCCTGCAGAAATGAAAGAAGTGATTCCGACGGGTAGTAGTAAGGTTAAAACTAGGTTACAGGGCCGAAACGTTTTATATGTGTGATTAAGTTTGTCTGTCTAGGCCAGGGACTAAAACAGAATGAACCAACAAACTTCATTTGACAAAATAATCATCACCATTTCACTTGGACGAAAACAATCACACAATTTACCCTCAAACAAAAGAATTAGCCTTGACATGGCCAAAAATTCAAATGCCTACGTCTATTTCAATTAGTTATAACTTGCTTTAATCGTAGATGGGTTTATTATTGTCACAAAGTGACTCTTGGTATGGCAAGTTACTGCATTAAAATTAAGAAACACTTCAATATTCATCCTTTATTGAGGACGTAAAAAAAGCCACATTTAATACTCAGAAGCAATCCTAAGTCACCAACATCATTTCAATTGACATAGAATCCAAATCGCAATTTAGACAATTGATGGAAGGACGTAATAGTTGCTGCTATGAGTCATCTCCTACATTTGTTACGCAATTGTAAGTCTTTAAGCACAATACCTGTCACAACACACAATCTCAATAGATGAAGCATAGCTCTTATTAACCTTAATATGTTAATACATCACCACGAGCACACACAGAATCCATCACAGCGCATAAGTAACATTTGTAAGCACTGGTATGCCACAATAAACACTGCCACTTAATCACACGATAAACCTTTTCACTATCCTCCACAATTATGACACCCATGTCCTTGCAGAAATGAGATTTAAAACTTCCAACTGCAATTAAAAGTGAAAAAAATCGCTGAAATAGGATAGTTCGCGAAAATTGGATACTATAATTAATCAAAAGAATACGCGTTATTGAAATACTTTTCCAATACATTAATGAACAGCAATCTAGGCCACCAATTATAATTAAAGTCAAGTATGGTGTGTTATATTTCATTTATAGTCTGTAAAACATTCCAAACGACGATAGATATTCAAATATCAATCAATTAAGAAACAAAAACAAACCCACCTTCGAACGATAATGGTCGCTTCGACAGATATTTTGTTGTGTATTGTAAGCCGAGGATGTGAGCGTGAGGCAAAATACGTTCGAACTTTGGTTACCAAATAGGCACCGGCAATTGTTTTCGAAGTATTACCCACAACTCAGCGGGAATGACTCCTTTACGCTCGAACGTTAAGTTATAAAATCGGCCCCCTGATTTCATGTCATACGTTCAATGTCGTTATTCTCATTGACAACCGATATTGCTTCAATTTAACACATCAATAGCAACGCAAGATAAGGAATATGAGAAGACATTTCGTCCACGGGATTGAAAAAGACTGTGATATCGCGTGAGGAGTCGAATGCACCGTAATATTTTTCATAGCCCGAGTATCGAGTGTTAGAACCACGGTTAGAACATAGACTGGCGGAGCTGGCGGGCTTATCGCGGAGGTGATGAACTATCGTAGCGAAAGTGGCGCCGCTCGATTCGTGACACGACTTTTTATGCTGGGTATCAATTTTAGCCACACTATAAAGGCTCTGGGAAGTAAATACCCCTGCTAAAATCTCGATTTTTAATTATGTGTATTGATAATTTAACCTAAGCTGCATCGGGAATTAGTTCTAATGTCATAATCATATACTATTTACTCAGTGTTCAGTGAAACCTCAGAATTAACGAAGAATTGATGATGTACATTTGATACAATATTTTATGAAAATTATATCCAGAGGGTATTTATCTGCAGATATTTTAAGTGAATTTTGTTTTAGCCTCTTTTGTATTTTGCATTGAGTATGGTTGTTGTTATTATAGATTGTAACTGAAATAGGTTAATGAGTTCTAAAGAAATTTTGATATTTTCAGTGGCTAGGAACATTTTTGTGATGTAATTGACGCATAGAACTCCAAATTTTAATTAAGCTATTATTTTATTTTTGTGTTGGCTTAAAAAGTCGAGCTTGCTTAGTTTTGCAATGTCTTTGTTACCGTCGGTCGCCGTGTACTTGGTAGTTTTCCACTTTTTTAAATAATCCATTTTATATATGATGTTATTCATGTTTTATTCTACTGTATTTTTAATAAGTGTGTGGTTGTATCGTGTTGCATTATGTGGCAGTGCATATATGTAAATGGTGGTCCGAGCCTTGGAATACTCTTCAGCAAACTGTATTTTTTTTCAAAGAACCACGGAAAGAGCCGCGCAGTTACTTCAACGGAGTCACCCGCTAGTGATCACACAATTGTGTGAAATGCACAGTGGATAAATCATTCGTGTGGTTCCGTGGTTATTTTTATTTATTTATTTAAAGTAAGAAAATTACATATAGCTATGGTGCCATTTTATAGTGGCCATGTAATCTTCATCCATTGGCCGTCTTTGAATATGTCCAAGGTAAACGCCTTTATGTTTAAAGTTGGGCTTTACCCCGTGGACTGTAGCGCTTAACGCTGGCGTAAGGGTACCTCTGGCATTACATGCAGAGCTCCTGTGAGGACAACTTGCTCCTTGAGTCCCCACGTCCCCATGAGATTCACAGTGGAAGAGTGCGCCTGGGTAACTAAATTGGTCAGAGCACTCGTCGCGCAATCGAGGAATCTGGGTTCGATTCCCAGTCCAGGCGAATGATTTTTCCACTGTGAATTTCACACAATTGTGTAAACTGTATTTTGCTTACACCTGGATATGAACCGCTGTAGTAACATTCGTTTTACTCGGGGCTTGTTTGGATACATTGCGGGCATTTCTTTGCTACAGTTTACCGCCTTGTGACCACGTCAATCGGTTAAGCTTTTAAGTTACGCCAGGGACTGCTTTTCGCCTGCTGACACTGAAAGAATTTTTGCAAATTAAAATTATTGCTTGGCGGCGAGTCCATCTAAAATTTGTAGTTCGTGCGGCTCGTTTAGTGAATGGAATTCTGTGGATCCGGAAATGGGCATCGAACTCTACTGGTGCTCTACCATCCTATGAGGATTCTACCCTAAAAATTATTTTTTAGCTTCATTTTTTAAAATGTGTATTCCTATTTTGTTTTTTTCCGCTAGTACATCCTCTAATGTGGAGAGAGTGGAAATGCAAAACTGCAATTTTACATAAAAGCACGCACGGTCTACGTTTCTAGGCCTATCGAGTTTACCTAAGTTTTGTCCTTTTGCAGCACCGTCAAATTTTACTTCACCTGATGTTGCTGCGTGGTGGCGAAATCTGCGCAATGAATCCTCAAATGAGGACTTGTAGAGTTGTATTTTCTCGGTCGTCACAATGGAAAGATTCCACCTAGCGAAGCCTATCACTGTCTCTGATGTTCTTCTGCAGTGTTTTGCACGTGGAGATTCGTTCAATCCGTACATTATATGGCGAAAAACTAGAATTGAAGGGCTAATGGCTGAGTTCTCTTTCTTTAATCGGTAGATTTAGCATTTTATTCCACAGCTTTATTGATCGTTACGCTTGATCAGTGGTCGAAGTATAGATGTGGATGGGGCAGTCGTTGGGCTGGTATCATACGATAGCGTGGGAGTACAGAATCTCAGAAATATAGCATAAGTGTCGCAATTGTATACGCTGCTATTGATCAGTCCTCTTGAATTTCTTTTTTTTACGATAATTTATTTTCTTCCTCCCCCAGCCCTGGTTGATGGGAAAATTTCCGGGCCCGTACGGAAAATACATTGAGAGAGGACATTGATCCTCTTTATTCCCCAGTTCTAACTTTCTAGCATAATGTGCCTGCTTGAAAGGATTTATTAATCGCCTCTGCATTCCAAAAATGCTTGTGTTGTCTAATTAAGAACTACGTCGGCACTGCTCTTGGTGGTACCTGGTATATATCTGGGATTACTGGTATCTGATATTATTGGTTTCATGAAAGGCCTTTGCCTCAGTTGAGACTGCTCTCACTGTTTAAGGTAGTCCGAGCGAGATAGTTCCCTAGTCATAATGAAGACAATATTCGAATTACATGTCTTAATATCGCCGGCTGTAGGACTTATCAATCAAATATTGCATTATTAATGGTGCAATAATATAGTTTTATATGGCAGAAATAGTAAGTAGTTCAATGAAAATATCGAAATAAGTGTGTAACTTGACTCATTTTTTTCGCGCGGTGCGTTTGAAACTTCTTCAAAGCGGAAAGTTTTTTTGTGATACCCAAGAATCTACTGCGGTGACAATATGAGTAATTTTCAAAAATAGTTGATAAAACATACAAACTATCCGCTGTTAGTTTTTTTACGACATCTGAGTGTTGGAAATTCATTTGTTAAATAAGGTCTCTCTGGAGTGCATACACGTACCATTTCCCATGTAAAAGGTCTGGTATTTTGGCAAATATCTCGGAAAATAGTGTGGTAAGAGGTTCAATTTTTGATGTCATTAGAAGAGATAGTTTTATGTCATTAGAAGGGATATTTTTCTTTAAAATGAGACCAAATTCATTGATTTCTAGGGAAATTGATATTTCGCTCAAACCACCTCAAGATCGTTCCATCGCGACTGTCGAAGTCGAGACTAATGCTAAACTCTACCTTTTATGTGTGTTTTGAAAGTTTGTTGGAGTACGAAAAAATACATTTGGAGAGTTTTATCGAAGTGAGAGGCCTTATAAAGAAGTTATTTTATTTGCGGACTCTTCGTATTTTTGTAACGCTTATATTTAGCAAACTGTGACTAATTGTATCTAACTGTGGAGTTCGAGTTCATTTCGCGACGGCGTGAGTCGAGACAACTGCTTAATTCCATCTTTTCCGTGGAATCGTGGGTCTAGTATCTAATCTTTCAATGGTGACAGTTTAGCTCTCAGAAAGAAAAGTAAGGTAAATACAATATTCACATTGTTCGACAAATATATTTTAACTGGGGCTTTTTTCAGTCTCAGGAGCCGACAGCAAGCCATTTCCTTTCAATTACGTCATTTTGACAAAGGTGACTGCAGTAATTTGCTAATAGCTAAAATAATAACGTGAAAAAGTTTAAGATAAATAACTTTTATTCAACTCTGTCTGGTTTTCCGATTGTTGGCAAGTTTTTCTCGCAATTACCATGCATATTTAATATAATGCACTATTTTCCCAAAATTCCTCTGATTATCATATTTTATTATATTATTCTACCTGACGATAGGTAGGTTTTTCGACAGTCATTATCTTAACATTCCAGTTTCTGGTATATCGTCTCATTTTCCTTCCAGTTGATGCCGCGCCATTGGATCTCTCTTAAGTTCCTCTTATCGTCTACCAAACTTCTAGATGAAATCCGGGATAGGCTGTGTAGGTGGCTGGAGGAGGTGATAAGGGGCGATGGGTTGTTCAAGAGAGTGATAGAGGGAAGGATGTTGGGCAAGCGGGGAAAGGGAAGAAAGAGAAAAGGTTTCATGGAGAGGATGAAGGGGGGCAAATCGTATGCTGAGGCAAAAAGTATATACGAGAGGGAGACAGGCCCCTGAAAGTGTTGAAAACCGGGAGGAGATTCTCTAACTCTCATCTAATCTACCTTCACCGGTAGAATACTTAAAAATTGTGTACCATTTCTTATTTCGTCCGGAATTCCTATCCTAATCTACGTATCCTCTCTGAGTGCTCTCCCCTCTGTTACCCTCTCCATCATTACTTCTCCTTTCAAAGCGTCCTCCATCTATCTCTTCAGTCTTCTCTTAACCTCCGACACTGGCTTCCTCTCCAACCATGTCCTATTCCTCCTCATTAGAAAGCTATGATTTTGATGTCATATCAAAAAGGGGATAGTTTTTCTTATAAGTGGCCATAATACGAATGTAATGAAGTGTAATTAATTTTACTGAGAGACCACCGTAATGTAACGAAATCAAGTGTCCTTTTGAAGTGTATTCTTTACCATGAAATCATTTATTTTGTGCAGGAATGGAATTTTCCGTATTTCCTACAATTCTCCGTGGCAGAAGTATTTCGAATCATTCTACTTTGCGCGTCGAAATTGAATTTTTTTAAAGAAAATTAAATTATGTAGCGTAGATGATATGGAATTCCTCGGAAATCTTTGGAAGAGAAACAACTCGCTTTGTGATCCCACTTTGTGATTCTCGCATTTTGAGATGACTGAACTTTCGGAACTGTGGTCGTATCAATAAAGCCTCAGGCGGAATCACAAAGAGAAATTTCCTTTTTCCCCGAAAATTTCTATTCCTGGCGGCCAACGACTGAAATTTAATTCCTTTTCAATCCCAAAGCTATTGGGAAAAAAGGGACGGTGTGATGGTGAGACAGGAGGTAATTTTCGACCGGAGGTCGATATCCTTCTTAATTCTCCCTTTTTCTGTTAATAGTAATGTCAGATGCTTGGCATTCACGAGAGACATTTACAGTGACCCTCTATGTAGAAGATGTTTTGAGATACACCCTTAACCAGAAAATACGGTCGCGTCTCTTCAACTAGATATTATGATTATAATTCTGGGAGTTCATTCATTTTTACTTTAATTTCTGGGTTCTTGTTTTTCATTTTTAATTAATTTAATACTTGGGTTATTGGGTTGGGCCCTATTATTTTTGAAAGCTAAAATAGAAATGCCTCTCTTCAGGTTCCACTGAGGAATTTGGAAAGAAGGGAAAACAATTTATTCAACGTAAAAGGAGAGGCGAATTTCGCGGACTTTTACGTTCCCAATTCTAGTTCCTTGCGTTTCGGGTTCAGCCTTAAGAAATATTAATGCATCCATGTCGGAAGATTGTCCTAGGTTTAAATTTCCGTGTGAAAGAAATGGATTGTCACTGATATCACCTCAGAGGTTGTCACTAGCCTGATATTATTCCTGGTATTTTAACTAAGCAGGATATGACAAATTTTAAGCTATCCGGGACTAGCCACGGAGTTTAACTGGCTAAAACACTCGGCCGGAAATCGAGGGATCCGGGTTCGAATCCCGGTCAAGGCGGATGATTTTTTCTCTGTGGAAATTCGCACATAAGCAGGATATGGCTAAAATGAAACAGCAGCCAGGCGTAGTATTACATGTAGTTGAAATAATTTAACGGATTGAGCTTCTGAGAGATGGGGATGTTCATTCAGTAAGCCATAGTAATATCGTAGTAAATTAAAAATTGAGTTTTGACTCCCTGATGGTATCCAGCATTAAGATAACAACCCTATATTTTTTCTCAATAACCATAATAAACCCTGTATAAAGCACACAAATAGTAATGAAATGTGAATTGTTTTTGTTTGTTTTATTAGAGGTTGTATTAGTAGGTTTAATATTCCATATTCTCCTTTTTTATTTTCATTTCATTATACGTCCAGATTGTAACGGAAACGGTTGTAAATATAATTGTGCAAGGGATAGAACTTAATGAAAATTCGAAAGAGGAAAAAAAAACAATTTTTTTCACCATCTATTATTGTGAATTAAAACTTTTCTTCCCTGCGTTGTAAAGTCATTAGAAAGTCATCGTCAGGTGAAATGGTGACATGTCTTATTGGAGTGTACTTAGTGGAGCTCATTTTTGTATTGTGGTCGCTTATTGTGCGCGGAAAGAATGAGTTTTAGTACCTATCTGTTCGGCAGTGTATCTCTCTTATTTTATCGCTTCTGTCAGACCTAGGGATGTGATGAGGCGTCATGATAATATTCTCTGTGTCGCTCTTAAAACATACCGGTTTTGAATTTCTCAAGCAACCTACGCCCAGAGTGTAGCCTTCGAGTCTCTAGGGGCTCCCACTTTAATCTCTCCAAAAGTTGTGAGACACTATATGTACGCTCGTAGCAGTTTTAACGAGGCGTGCTGCTTTCCTTTGTATTTTATTATTTTTTTGGGGTTAAATCTTTATGACCAGAGTCCAAAATGCTCGCGGCGTATTCGAGGTTTGGCCTTACCAGAGCGAAGTAGCATCTCTCTTTGACTTTTTCATCTGAGGACCTTCCTATCATACGCTTGACAAAACCTAGTTTCTTTAATGCTGTGCCGCATATGTTTTGTATGTGTCATCCCTGCGATATATCAGAAGTTTAGGTAATTCCAAGATATTTTTCTGTAGCTGAAGGTTTAATGTTCACTCCACCCACTGTATAGGTATGGCATTTGTGTGATGACTTTCGCAGGGAGTGAACTGTGGTGCATTTACTGATATTTAATTCTAGCCACCACTTCTGGAACCACAAATGAATGTAAATAAGGTCTGATGGCAGAACGTTTAAGTCCGCGTCTTCGAATATATCGCGGAAGATAACTATATCGTTTGTAAATAATCTTAATTTACTGCTAACTCGAGAAATTAGGTCATTAATATAAATAATGAATTACCATATGTAGTTTCGGTTACTGATTATATCGCTTAGTCACGCTTTCTTGTCATTCTGCGTGTAGGGTATTCAAGTGCCACTACGCACTCCGTTTGGTTGGGGAATTCCGCCTCTTTCTCTGACCCCTCTGCGTCGTGTGTGCCCGTTCTCATGGAATTCGCGAGGTGCGGGTCGCCTCCCTCGTGTCCCGCCGCGCTGCTGCTTTTGATGCGGACCGCCTCAATCGCTACCACCGGCGCCCCGAGGCGCCCGCGCCGTGGCGCAGTGAAAAACGACAGGGCGGAGCGCGGGAGGTCGCGACCTCTCTCTCTCTCGAGAGAGAGAGTGTGTGACGGCGAGACTCCGACCTTATGGGGTTCCCTGTAAATCTGTGGAAAAAAACAAGATGGCTTCTGAGTGGGTGGATAAATTTGTCGGGGAAAGAAATTTAAGATTTTTCTGGAGTCGGTCTAGAGTTCTCTTGCGTCTAGCCGACTCGTTTATGATGGTCGGGGCGATTTTTGTTTCTTAGAGATTTGTGTGATACGTTGCTTCTCTGTACTTATTAGTAATATGCATGGATAAAATTAAAAACTACTGCATGTTACCGATTTGGCTTCATGGCTGTGCTATTTTAACTCGTAGCCTCGTTGCTTTTACTTATAAGTCCTAATAAATCATTTAGCTACTTATTTATATATTATTCTTCGATACGAAATGATACATTTCATATTTTTATATTGGTGGCTAACAAATATCGAGGTATCATACCGAGTCAAAAACGCGTATTCACGTATGGTTTTCGCTTAAATTTTTAATTCTGCGCCGTAAATCAAATATGAAACATTGTTTTACAAACAAACTTTTCAACGCTAAAAAATTAATTCTTGAACTTTCTCGGTGTCGAAGTTCAGTTTTTGGTGTATTTTAATTAAACACGATGGAATTGAATCTCCAACAACTTTTGGTGATCGTGAACATCCTGTGGCAACGACAAGACTGTTGCGCTTTTTGCAAGAATTTAGGAAAATTCCCCGTTGTCGAATTTACGTGGTACAATTGAATTTCCAGACTTCTTTCCCGTTTGGCACGTAATTTCAGGTGTGTATCCTGTCTAAAAATTCCTCTTACGCATTTGATTTCATCGCATGTGTGCTGTGAGTGTTCCAGCTTTCGCTAGGTGGCCTAGTGAAACCTGGTACACTCATGGTACCCTTGACGTGATATCACATCATCAGCACCAGGGTAGAGACAATTATGACGTGATATCACGTTTTATATTAGGCAAATTCCAGTTGTGTACCTGATGTTAAAATTTTGCGTCTGGTGTAGTGCATGGTTTTTTATTGTCGTTTTCCCCAACTAGCATCCCCAATTTTATTTTACCCTTTGAGTGCGACATGACGTGACATCACGTGGTTAGATTTGCATGAATGGGTATTTTGCCCGTCATTTTGGACGGGTTTTCGGAGAAATCACCCTGGAATTACTCCAAGATGAGGAGGTTTTCTTTTAACCTTTTCTTTTAACCTTTTTCGTTTAACCCTTTCAGTGTGACATGACGTGATATCACGTGATATCACGTCATGTCGCACTCAAAGGGTTAAAATCTGCGCTGGTTAGATTTGCATGAATGGGTATTTTGCTCGTCATTTTGGACGGGTTTTCGGAGAAATCACCCTGGAATTACTTCAAGATGAGGGGGTTTTCTTTCAAAGTGATCGTTTTCGAAAATGCAGCGTGAAGGTGTCGCGTTAAAGCGCTATGAGAGGGAGAGACAAGCGGGGACGCTTCCCATACGCCCCCGCACGCGGAAGCTGTGGTCTCGGGCGGCGGGGAGGGATGGAGGAGTGGGGGAGGAGGCGGGGTTATGTCCTAAGGGGAAAAGGGTGCCGCCGCCGCCAGCTTTTATTCTTCCCCTTCCGTCGGCGAAGTACCCTGCGTGGGTTGCGAGCTGCTGAGTGGGAGGAGGGTGAATGGTAGGAAGGGAGGCGGGTAGGATTTGGTTGCTCTATTTATAGCCCGGCGGGAAATAATGAATAAATTGACTTGGAACGAGCGGAAAACTGGAATTCTCTAACGGCCACCATGTGGATTTAATACTTTCTTTTTGAATACGTTCTCGGAAATAATCCGATCAGACATATTTTTGTCCGATCTCCCAAGCACTTGGTACACCAGTGGCATGCCAATGAGGGAATGTATGCAAGTTGACACCAAGGATGAAATGATTGCATTAACTGCTGATTATCTAATAATTGTCACGGCGTCTCCAGTATAGACCCCCTGGATGTGCTGGGGGATGAGAGCTGTTGTCATCGTGATTAATGAGGCGCATTTCGCAATGGAATAATTTTTCATGGGGTAACCTGAAAGCTAAGGGTGACATTATCGCCCACGATATTCGAGCGATTTCCTCTCTGCCATTGTTAAAATGCTCACATATTTCACGGATTTTTTTACCAAGGCTTGTACAAGGAAGGCCGCAATTCGGATGATGTTGTATTAAAAATTTTATCTTTCAATTTTTTTGTTGTGACTTCCGAAATGGCTTTGTATGCATTTTCTGCTATAAACACAAACGTTGAAATTCATCTGGAAATTAGGGTAAACAAATTAGTTCAAAATGTTATTTCTCATCTCTAGAACATGCGTAAAGTATAATAAAAAAGAACTTGCCCAGAGAATTTTTAAATATAGTTTAGATTAATGTTTTTTTTTACTCTTGGAGACTTACATACCAGACCAGTCATCCATTATTAACTTGATATATTGGTCGAGTAGTCCTAAGATTGGTTGACTGCAGCCCTCCACCCTTCCCTATCTAACGCTAGTTGCCTTACTTCATAGTATCTCTTCCTATGTACTTACATCTTTATTTGGTCCATGAACTTATTCCTGGGTCTTCCTCTGGGAATATTCCCTCCATTTTGCCTTTAATAATGTTCTTCACAAATCCATTGTCTCAGGGTGTGTCCAATCTATCTTGTTCTTCTTTTTTTTGTGGTGTTCCATATGGTCCTTTCCTCTTCTACTCTTCTGTACACTTCGTCATTTATTATTTTTTCCGTACATTTTATCTTCAGCATCCTCCTCCAGCACCAGATTTCAAAGGCTCCTAGTCTGTTCTGGTCAGCACAAACTCAGCTGGCTTTGATCTGCTTCCGTATTGCTAAACACCGTCTTTTTTTCTCCTCTTAAGGAAATGGAGAGGGCTAACCCTTCCAAATAAATTTGAAGAATCCATTCCGGGTGAAAAAAATTCAATTTGAGATATTATCGTTTTTTTTTTTTCTACGCCTAAGAAGTTCATTGGGCGACGAATAAATGATGGGAGGATTCAATGACGGTAGCCATGGAAAAGCTTGGGAGTACTACAAAAATTCTGATAAGTTGCTAACCTTTGCGCATGTTCTTTTAAACGTTGGTCGAAAAAAGTAATTTATTGGAGAATCAAATGTAAACTTATGATATGAAAATGCACTCACCTGGGTTCGGATAAAAACAGTTATGAAATAGACGTTTATTTTGAAGTTGGAGTTTATCAACCAGGTAACAATGAAGCGTAATTTACTGCTTACCCCAAGGTTAAATCATTTTGTTATATTTAGAGAACGACTTGCGGAAACTTTGCAAAAATATAAGTGAAGGTCAGTGAGTTCATTTTTTCCCAGTTCTTTATGAACACTCTTTGCTCCCTCGTTGTGGGGTAGCGACGTCACGGCCTCTAGTTTTTTTTTTTTGGGAGGAGGTTGTTGGCAGTCGAGATCCGGTGGTGCCAACACGACGCCCGTTGCCATGGGAACGCCACGAGTCGACTTGCGTGCAAAGGCTGGCTAGTGTGGGCTAGCGTGGGATGGAAAGTAGAAATTGGTTGCAAGAGCGTCTGAAGCTCCCTCATTTTCGCTACTCACAATTAAGGAGCGGTCCAGTTTAAAGAGTTCCTCTATTTATTTGTAGCACCAAGACAGAAAGCTTGCTGAATCGGACATCCAATCTTAAGAAGGTAAATAGAGAATTTAATTCCCCCATTTGTCATGATGACAGAAATCGATGTTCGCACAGCTTCAATATGAAAAAAAACCCTGAGGTGTCCTGAAGACGTAAAAATTTTTGAACATTGATTTTATTCCAAATCTTTTTTATAATTTGGCATGCTCCTTAGATCAAATGAATGGTTTTAGTAGTTCTCTGAAAACGTCTTTCTAGATGAAATTGAAATAAGCATTTTAATGACGATATTTTTTAATAAACTCTTCAGTCATGAGTATGGGCAGGGTAGTATGTAGATGTGTATGTGAAAGCTCCAGATTTTCTTAATGATAATACTGAGGCAATGGTCCGTTTAATGTATTTTACGTAATCGGAAATTATCAGTATAATCTCACAGAGTCTGCGAATTGTTTACCTGAAACTGCTAACGTGTAATGGTATCAATTCAGACATTGCTGGTTGAGGATAATTTGAGCGTTTACTGTCGAGTGAGTTAAGAGTGATGCTAGATAACTTATTCCATCCATAGGGTGATCAAAATCTATTGCAATAGGATGTGAGAGCGCGTTATCTTTGTAAGCACGGATTTATGCTTAGGATTGTTTAATTTGTTTCGTGGAGTGTGAGAATCGGTTGGTACTTCAAGTACGGCACTTACATGTTTTTGAAACGGGAAGTTAGTCGCTGCGGCTACCTTTCTCTGGAAATCAAGACGCCTTACGTTTAAGGTAGTGCGAGCGAGATAGTTCCCTAATCATAACAGAGACCATATTCGAATTATACCTTATAATTTCACCAGTTGTGAGACAAACGAATTAAATACTGCATTATTAATGCTGCAATAATGTCCTTTCATATGACTAAAATTGTCAGTAATAAAATGAAAATAATTAAATAAATCTTTAACTTGACTCATTTTTTTCACGTGGTACGTTAGAAACTCCATCAAAACGGATGGTTTATCGCGAATCCGTAGAATTTACTGCGGTGACAATATGAATAATTTTCAAAAATAGTTGAGAAAACACACAAACTACACTATTTCTATTTTTTGACGAGATTTAGGTGTTAGAACTTCCTGATTTATTGAATAGATCTAACTGGAGTGCATGCACGTACCAATTCTCATGTTAAAGGGCTGGTATTTTCTGGCAAATATCTCGAAAAGTAATGTAAGGGATTGAAGTTTTGGTATCAATGGAAGGGGGATATATTTTTCTTTAAAATGAGAGCAAATTCATCGATTTCCAGGTAAAATGATATTTCGCTCAAACTACCTTAAATTCTTCTTCTTGATTTCGAATTATATTCTCCTCTCGTTCCCACAACTTTATTTACTGTTTCGCTGTGGTTTCTCGTGCTCCTCTTCTGATCCGCTTTTTTTTACCTTTTCACTTAGTTTTCGCTGCCACCCCTTAATGAAAGCAATTTTTATGAAGAATTATGAAGAAATTTTTATTTTCAACACCTATCTTCTAGATTGACCTCCAATTAAATTAATTTTTGCTCAACCGACTATGCTGTCGTCTTTAATTAGTCAGTATAGCTGAAGGTTTTGAATCAATTTTGAAATCACTTATTCTTAGTACGAGCCCATAACACTTCAATTTTATCTTGCACATCTTTTCTCTGTAATATTCTCCCTCCACTTTTTTTTAGCGATCTTCATTGTTATTATTACTCGTTGACAATAAGAGATTCTCTCAAGAAGCGATAGGTCTACAATGGGCGATTTTTTAATGGATTGAGATCTTCGGTAGTTCCAGGGCTCCCTCCTTGTGTCGTGGGTATTATTATGATAAAAGAATGGCGTTTGACAAAAAATGGCGTTGCGCATTGCAGTAGGGTCCAATTACGATGCTATGAGTTGCGAGACGACATTGGTTGATAATTGATGATTAATTGTTAGTAACTATTGGTTATACACGCCATGAAATTTTAACATTTTAAACCTCCATGATATTTTATGAAATATTGACCAAAATAAGAAAAAAAAATTCCTTTGTGGGAAAAAAGTTGAAGACTTAATTCAATCCTCAGCTGAAATAGCTACTGAATACAACACAGGTCAGATCATTGGTCGTTCAATCCTAAGATTGGTTGACTGGAGCCCTCCACCCTTCCCTATTTAATGCTAGTTCCCTTAACTCCTGGTATCTCTTCCTATGTACTATGTATGTATTTATTTGGTCCGTGAACTTATTCCTGAGTCTTCCTCTGGGGACTTTTCCCTCTCTTTTACCTTCAGTTATGTTCTTCACAAACCCATTGTGTCTCAGGGTGTATCAGATTCACCTTGCTCTTCTGAGAAGTAATGCGCTTTATTTCTCTATTTGATCCAACCCGTTATTTTATTGCGTTTTTGTGCAATTCGATTTGCAATGTAAAAGCGGTAAAATGCGATATGCCTCTGAGTAATGTCATGCATCTCGATGTATGATTCAATAAAATTCGAGACTTGTGATAGAGTGCGATATTCCATATCATATATTAAACTACATTCTACTAACCTGCCATTCGCCGGATAGGCGTATGACAAGTGGTGCCAGAACTACAGCCATGAGGGGGGAGAAATGTGGAAATAATGTTTATCTTGCTATCGTCTCGCTGTTTTCGTTAATGTCGCTAAGCTGGGTGGAGAGAAGGAATTTAAGCCTATCGGTTCTAGATACTTATCCAGAAGTAAGTATCCAGATTCCAGAAGTGTGGTAGATGTTGTTCGGAGTCAATACTGTATCCTTTGTGTCGTACTTAAACTCGTCGGATCTGGCTGGGATCGCAATTACTTCTTGCTCGCTGCCGTTCCTGTTATTCAAAACACAAGCCGCTCTAGAAAAGCCATTCCAACCTTTGATGTCATAAGAACGCACTCAATTGAAGCTAGGGACCTAAAGCAGTTGTCGGAGAAAGATTTGAAAAATAAACGTTGACGCTAGCGCGCGCGTTTTTGAGATCCATGATCGCGCGAGAGTTCTAGACACTATCCGACTCGTGAGATGTTCTATCCATGAATATATATTATGGATTCGGATGTTTGGCATTGTTGCCTAGGCTACGTGTTGCCTAAATTTCCACTTTTAGTTCACCCAGTACTTGGCGCCACTTCGATTAGAGTCTTTTCTCTTATTATTGTAAATAGACGTAGTTAATTGTTGCTAACGTGAGACTGGTGAATATTCAATAACGATCGAGGAGATATGAATTAATTGATGCTTAGAATATATCTCGCTAATTTTGCTATCTAAAATTTACTTTTAAACGCTAGAGAGGAAATATCTATTACAGGAAATCCGTAAGAGGTTAATGAAACGTTCATCGTGTGCCGACTACGTTGTTTGCCAGAATCCGATGATAATTGGAATTCATTAACCCTATTTTGCCTAAATAAAGACTTCAGAATGCCTTGTTTGAACAGAACTTGCGTCGTACCAGGCTGCAAAACAGGGTATGCGTCTACGAGGACCCAAAATAGGAGAGGATCGAAAAATATGAATCTGTTCATGAAGGCGGTAAGTGCATTCCTTTTTACCTACCCTGCCATGATGGCCATTGGGAATACTCATGAAGTCACCTCGCATTATTATTAAATTTCTGTATAGCGATATTCACGAAGTGCTAAGAAGTTAATTGTGCATTTGTGTAATTAAATTTGGAGAGGTTAAATGTATCTGTAGACCGGACGATATTAAAAAAGTGTATAATTACGTCCCGCGTGTAGTGCTACATTTTTTATCCACTACATTATGATTACTTGTAAGTAAAAACCAATCCATCCAAATAATAATTTTGGAAATTTGGATTCATGGGAAAACCGGTAAGACGTGTTTATTCACAATCTGTCGATTGTATTTACATTTGAACTTCCGTCTTACGTCACTAGGCGGCATCACTTTCTAAAGTGTTATTTGATTACGGAATTCTAGACAACAGTTTTTGGCAACGAGATCCCAATCCATAATATATATTCATGGTTCTATCGCTCGATTTTCGATGCGTCACGTCATAAGTGACGTAAAATTTACTCGTGCCGTTGAAATTTGGGTATCGCGTAGAAGGGGGGAAAAGAAAGGTGTCAGATTTCGGGGTGAATGGGAACGAGTAGTAATAACCCGAGGGCACGACGGTACCGTAGGACAGATGGACTGACAGGATCACGCACGCCCGAGAAAGACGTGTGGGGTGGGGGGTGGAGGGAGGAGCGAGTGGGGAGGGTGGGGGTACGGCCGGGAGGGAGGAAGAGACGGGAGTTCCCGAGACCCGCTGGCCCCTATTACACAGCAGCCGCCGCGAAATCAATATGACGGCGTAAACACGCGCGCGCACGCTTTTCAAGTGTTTGGGGCGTTTTCTCTGTGTCGCGCGCGAGGTCCCGCGTTATGTTGTCCCGTGTGTTGCATCACATTGCTTCGTGTGTGGTGCATGCGTGCAGAGGTCTCTGTTTCTCGGTGTAATGTAATTTTTTTTTCAAACCTTCGCATGCATTACCGGTTTCAACATTTGAGTCATTGTCAACTAATCTATTTCTGTCGGAATTGATGAAATAAATGAGTTTTTTATTCATTAAAATTTCGAATAATTTTTAACCAAGTTTAATGAGATCAGCCGCCAACTGAAGATAATTTAAGCGAGATTTTTCTCATGTTAAAATCGAGGTAATATTAGGATATCGTTTGCAAGCATGTAATGCCCTTAAGGGTTTTGTAAGCATGAAATATATACGCCAATATTATAGACAACATTTTTGTTTAAGTTGCTAAGTTTCTCTGCAATGAACGGCATATACTTTCTGGACGCTTTCTGGCAATGTTCTTTCATTTCTCTCATGCCATGTGTATTAAGCGCCTTCTCTGCCGAACGTGTATATGAAGAGTTTTATAAAGAGTAATACTGTGACTAGACGTGTCAGTTTTTGAAAAATTGAAGGAACATATGAACTAGTACCTTGACTTTTATGGCGTGATCTTCGCTTCAGAAGGCTCACATTATTTTTTAACAATTTATCTTAGAAGCTTGAATAAATGAAGAGGGTTTAAAAGCCAAGGCTTTACCTGAAAAAAATGAGCAGATCTCGAGTAGATGTAAAGGCTCCTCCGAGTTTTTCTCCTCTCATCACCGAAGCAGGTGAAATTTCGCTGTCGCTACCAAGAAGTAAACAAATGAAAAGTGTTTTACTTTTCGCCGGTAAAACTGAATTTTCAAGTCTTCCGGTAAAACCTAAAGATTCAATCTTTTCTTTACCGTCTCAATTAGTATTTACGTCATTATTTTCTCATGTGGTTTATCCCGTAATTAATAAAGTATGAAGTCTTTTCTACTAAGTTCACCATGTGTAGCTCTTAAGCAAAGTTTTAATTTAAAATCACCGAAAAATTATCAATAATTGCATACTCACCATTTTTATCTCAAAGTTTTTCAGACCATTTTATCCAGTGATGGGTATTATTTATAAAGCAATTAAAACGACTTTTACGTATGGAACCTGTAATTGGAGCTCACCATTTTAGCGTGCAATATGTTGTCTTATAGATTCATTTTGAGCCCCACAGCGCTTCCATTCGGTGAAATCTTATATCATTAAACTGATAATATTTTGTTGTAATTCAATAGGAAACTATAAACAATTGACTGGCAGTTCATCTCCTTCCTATTTTGTCGGGCATTTACTCAGTGAAAATCCGCGGAATTAGATTATTAGATGGCCATACTAGTTTATCTGTCTCAGTCTACCATTATCGGCAGGCTACTTCAAGTGATAGAAATAGACATGCAGGGATTGGAAGACATATGGAAACAATCTTGGTATCCCATAAATTGGATGTTGGATGGCGCTTTGAAGGGATTTTGGTCATGTTGGAAGGCAGTGATGGTGAAAGTCCCAGTGGTACGGCTGGATGACTCCATCCGTCAGTTGGCCGGAGTAGGGATGACGGTTGCGGGTCGGAGGGTCTGTAGGGACCCCTGGCCACTATCGGATTTTATCCATTAAGGTTGTTGAAGCGATATTCATTTATGAACAGATTTCCATAAAGCTTTGCATACGTGTAATTGTCAGTAATATGTGTAGATATGAGCAGAAAAAAGTGCATGCTGTCAATTTGCTTTTGTGGCTTTTAAATCGCATTTTAACTTTCAGCCCTATAGTACTTGGCATAAATGACGGAGTAATACGAATATACATGTGCATATTTCCTCTTAATTCCTAAGAAATACTTTTCATATTATTATAATGCCTCCTAATAATTGCTACGGTTTTATGCTGAATAAGAAAAAGAGGTATTAACTTACGATTTTTACTCAAATTTCGAATCACATGCCGTAGACCCAAATCATACCGATGCTCTTAGTACATCTACATACTACCATGCGAGCCGCCGCATGGGCGTGTGGCGAGGGGTGTTAGGACACCCGCCGTGTAAAGATGTAAGGGATAAGGTTTTGGGAGGGGAAATGGTGACGTGTATTTAGTGGAGCTCAGTTTTTATTGTGGTCGCTTATTGTGCGTTGAAAGAACGAGTTCTTGTATCTTTCTGTGCGACTATGTATTTATTTTTTCACCCCATATCCCCTTGGGGACATTTCCAGCAGGGATAGAAATTGATTTCATTAAGTGGGCGTGATCCGATTTTTTTTCGATTTACTTGAATATTTGTTAAAATGTACACTCGATGACTCACGATTCGCGCTTCAACCACCTTAAGGTGCTTGGAGCGATTTTTATTTATTTACAGATGTGCGGGAAACTTTGCATAGGGGTACTTTAAACTAATATTTATAGATGAAAGTGAAACAAATTGCATGCTACCGTTTTGGTTTCTTGGAGTTTTAATGCTATTTTAACACTTAGCCGTATGGAACTTAACATATATTTGGAAATTATTCTATTCTACTCGTACAGATTGTCTGTTGAACGAAACAATACGTTTCACGTTATTTTAATCGTGGCTAATAAATATTTAGGTAGCATGCCGAGTAAAAAACGGGTATTTTATCATGATTTACGCTTAGATTGCGAATTTTGCTCCTTTTAACTAAAGTCAGAACAATGCCATAATTTAAATGAATTTTTAAAAGTTAACCTTTTACATCGCTTATTATACTGCGCGCGTGGTTTATAAAATGTGCACTCAGCGACTCACGATTAGCAGCCCAGCCACCTTAATCGGAAGGACTTTCCCGTGACGGCGCTTAAGTTTTCATACGTTCTTCACCTTCAAGGGTTGGAAGACGGTGATTCCGTGATGTTATCCTTCTTCCTGGTATCGTTCAGTCTTTAGTGCTCTTCAGTCTCGCCTAGTGTTGCCATAGTCTTCTATTTTATATCGAAAAACGCTGGCATAAATCTCCGTGTTCATTTTTATAATTATTAATTGACTAGATGTTGCGGTTGAGTAACATTATCTAGACAGTCCTTAGTGTGCGGTGGTGAATATGGAGGGTATTTGGGGTCTGTCTTGAACATAATTACTTAACGTGTTTTATCATTTAGATTTTTCTCCACCCGTTCATGGGCGAAATTTGGTGAGTCATAGGCGTAAATGGCAAACGCTAAGATTTTTAGAACATTAGATCAGATGTTAATGTAACCATTAGTATCTGTGTACGTAGCAGGGTTCCTTCATGCCTGGAAAACTTGGTAAATGGAGAAGTTTTTTCCTCTTCAAAACCTGACTGTTTTCAATGAGTGAAGTGTATCATTTTGTGTATTGTTGGTGTGTGGAATTTGTTTTAATACCTCGCCAGATGAAGGCACTGTGCTCTGTGCTTGGAGCTCCTTATTGGTGCTTAGGGATTGATGAAACGCGTACAGTAAGCATTTAGATCCTATTCTTTTCTCTCATGCCGATAAAGGTGGAGTATTTGTTTCTCCTCATATTGAGTTCCGTCAATTTTTTGGCCCTTTAACATTTGGTTGTAAAATCGTCCTCTAGAAGTAATTTTTGATCGCCAAATGGATGACTCCGTGCCATTCCGTGTTGCCTGCTAAGCTTCCGGGTTCGAGTAATCTTCCCCTCTTGACCGACGGATTCCATCTTGCATCGCGGAACCCCAGGCGAATGCGAACGAGTTATCACACGTATCCGTTCCTATCGGCAACGTGATATTTTTATCGAAACGTGGATTCAGCTCCCTGTGTACCTCTCGCCCGCGCTCAGTGTGGAAGGCAGTCCTTCAGACCGGTTGGTTCCGTGTGCTTATAAGAATAAAAAAAAGAAAATCTCGCCGATGGATTCGCCGAAGAATAGCGGAGATTTGCGTGAAGTATCCCCTGTATGGCTGGAGGCTTCGAAGGCATGGGAAGAGTAAGTAGGAAGATGTGTGAATAAATTAAGCGGGAATTAATTAGTTGGAAGCTGTCTCGCGGCTCCAGTTTTGTTTTTGTCATTTTCGGGACCACTACATTCAAAGTGCTGAAGTTTGTGCGGATCGGAACGAATCAGTGCACTCCTTATCGCATACGAATGACGTCCATGGAACGAGGTGCGTATCGGCGAAACGCTCTGCTGGTGTCCTTTCTGTTAGATATCAGTATTGTAGCTTCTCTATTGCCACGGCGGAATTTTTTTTTGTTGTTGCCTAACTCGTTCAAAATGCGTGTTTAAAAGTGTAAGTTTTTAATTAGAGGGTAGTTATCAACTGAAAATTATCCCGAGATAAAACTGTATTGTGATTGTGCTGTAAATAAGTTCAAATTGTACTAAACTCATCATTTAGTACAGTTGTACTCGATCTAACTGCACTGAGGTTTAATATTGTTAAGGAGGATTTGCGCTGGAAGTGCACTCTGGAGACTGCACTGTGAATACGCTTAGGGCACTGCGCTCAGGCTCTGCTCCCGTATATGTGCTATGGTTGTGCTGTAAATTCTCTGTGGCTGTGCTTTAAAAACCATACTGTAGTGTTTCAATTTAAATATAATCTTGAGTACACTTCTTGTCTAGTTATTGAGTGTATTTGGAGCAGAGATCCACCATAGTTAGAGCACAGATTTTTTCTCTGAGTATCCACGTTTGGAACCCTTACTGTAAAATCAACACAAAGACAACTATCTCGAATACGATTCTTTAAGTTCTTCTGACGTTAAATGTATTACGAATTTGCCTTTTCTTCAAGTTGATATTAGCTGAGTTTGCGTTCTATTAGTTGCAGAAGAATGGCGGTTTGTTGACGTGAACGTTTTTGCAATGGGGAATGTGTCGACTTTGGTTTTCATGCCGAGAAAATATTCATTCCGAAGATGTAAACGGAGCCCAAATAAATTATAAATATATGAGCCTTCCATTTATTAATGACAAGTTGCAGGAACGACCTATATGTATTCTATAGAGTTGGGGAACCCATAAGCCATGACAACCACTCAATAAGTGTTGTGGAAAATTTCGATAAATTTATTGGTTTCATTACTCATGGCATAGAGTTATGAGTTAAATGAGTACCCAAGATGTCGGCTGCGCAATGAACCGCTTGGAGACTTAACTGCTCGATAAGAGAGCTGTTTGGAGACAATTGACCAATAATTTTACTCTTAATGACTAACTATTATCTGCATTATAAATTATTCATACGCGAAGCTTCCGTAAATTTTATCAAGCGGTGGATGATTATATCAAACCTTCAAAGCTATTATCTCTTGTTTGATAAGTTATGTAACTTGAAATGTTCCTGCAACCCGAATATATCTATGAGGTCTATAAATTTACGAATGTCATAACTAAATGTTCTTGCAACCGGTCATAACTCGCGTAAATTCTAGGCTGAAGATGAAAGACTTACAGGAGCAAATTATAATTACTTATTCTAAATATATATGTCGGTGAAATCGTCCATTCTCTGTATCCTCTGCCAGGTGCATTTGGTTCCCTGTTGCGTGTTAGGGTCACTAAAAGGGTTTCCCCCCATACTAGTCGGAAGGTGGATGATGAACGAGTGAAGTCCCCTTTAGCAATTAGCCTACTCTCGGGGATTATCGAATGGGTGTATACCGTCGAGAGGGGTCCTGGCGTGCTGCTCGCTGGCGCACGCAAGCGGGAAACCGGGGGCAATGCCAGGATTCCTTGCAGTGCCTGCCATTTGAGGTCACGCGGCAATGATTTTAATGGATGCCCTGAGTGATCCTTCAGCGGCGAAAATTCTCCGGCACTCGGAATGGAATTCTAAGCTTCCCCCCTGAGTTGCTCGACTGAATGACTCGCGTGTATTCATTTGTATTGTCCACATTCCTCAGTCTTGCGACGCACCGAGTACTTGCTGAAAGTGAATGTTTGTGATAGTGATATGAATTTTTGCATTTCGGTCATGTGCAGTCCTGCGTTAAAAGCTATCAGGTGGCTTTGTAATTTTTTTTAAAATTTCCTGATCTACCGTGAATATTACCTTGTTGCTTACTCTTACTCCTTTGGCCACTCAAATCCTGGCTGATTTTTGGCCTCGTAAACAAGCCGCCTCCAAGCTCTTCTTTTTCCCGCCATTTCATTGTTGCCACCCAACTTTCTCACGTCATTTTCTACTTGGTCATCCCATCTTATTCTTCGCCTCCCTGGTGGGTGCTTTCCTTCCGGATGTCCTTTCCACACTCGTTTTATAGTTCGGTCGTCTTCTGTTCTTCTGACATGACCAAGCCATCTAATCCTCCTGCTTCTAACCACGGCCACAATATCAGGCTTTCTGTATAGTTCTTTAAGCTCTTTGCTCTTTTTTACTCTCCATGTCCCTGTTTCAAAAGTAGGTCCGTACATTCTTCTTTGTTCATTCATGTTTTATTTTCAAAAGTTAACAACTTTTTCTGCGTGTGTTTCGTTAGTGTCCACACTTCTGACCCATACAAGAGAACAGGTTGAATAATAGCTATGTGTATCCTTATTTTTTTGCTTATTGATTGAAGCGTGCTCTTTAATAATTTGGACAGACTCCAATAACACCTCTTGCCTATAGGCTGCATTTAATTTTGCTTGCATACCCTGATCCATTTGATTTTGACTAGTTATAGATACTTGAATTATTCTGTCAATGGAAGTTTGCGACCTCTTACGTCCAGCGTTGAATTAGCTGCCTCTGTCTCTCTTCCTATTTTCAGATATTTTGTTTTGGCTTCGTTCACCTGTACTCTTACTTTGCTTGCTTCTCCCAAGAAGGCTTCCGCTAGCACTTCTGGTCGTTTTACTGTCTGCTATTAGAGCAACGTCATCTGCAAAAGCTAGTATGTCAATTCGACCTTCTATGTTTGCTCCCCCTGGTATAGCTTTTATTGCCTTCAATGCTTCTTCTAGGGCAAAGTTGAACAATGTGGGGGACAACCCGTCTCCTTTTCCTTACCCTTGTTTTGATGCCAAAGGTGTCTGTGTATTCCCGTCCTATTCTAACCTTACCTCTTGAACCTTCAACTCACATTTTTGTTAATCTTAAAATCTATTCTGGAATACTATTCTTTCCTAGAGTTATCCATAGTTTTGACCTCATTATACAATTATAAGCCTTCTCCGAATATTAAAAGAATATTAGTTTGTTTAACGGAGTAATTACGTGCATTCAATGCGATGTTGATTTCTGTAATTGGATGCCTCTAAGATTGCCGTGCAGCGCGTGGAGTGATACTCATTTGTCGCTGAAATCCTTTTGCCTAATCTTCTTAATGGAATAATAAATTACGTTAATGAATTAGGGAACAAGGAAAGAATAGCGGCTGCACACGCCTCAGCTATCTGTCGCCACTGCTGCGGTGGCCCTTCTTGTTTGAACGCGATGGAAGCTACTCTGATAAAGGTGAAACGAACACACTGTTTTTCCACAATTTATTTTCAATCGTACAACTAGTTTCGACGCTAAGGCGTCTACCTCAGGTACAACATTTTTTTCGGTTGCACATCATTGTATGCCTATATAGACAGAAAATTTGGTCCCGAGGATGACGCCTTTGTATCGAAACTAATTGTACGATTGAAAATAAATTGTGGAAAAATACGAAGTGTTCTTTACATCATGATTAACGTCCTCGAAGTCACGCCTGAACTCACCGAGTTTACTGTGTTTAAGTTTATAACTTGCGGTACTTTCAGTTTACTTTCAATTCACTCTCTCCGAGTGCCTTCTTGTTGGTGTCCTTTTGACCGCCCGCTGACCTCGTTGGGTCGCGAAGAACCGGTTGAATGAAGGTGGCAGAAGGTGTAATAGGTAGGTCATTGAGCACACATTTTCATAATTTTAAGACGGAAGCCTAGACGATAGGTTTGTAGGCATAAGCGGTAATCGTAGATCGTCGAGTGCACGTTTTAAATATTCTTCTAGCCAATTAATAAAATGCAGGGACACATTTCGTTTTGAGTGCATCTGTTACTTCGGAGGAACTCATCTTGCTTGCATTGAGTTTTGTGAATAAATATCTTTTTACATCTTCTTCCCAATGATTAAGTTATGAGTTTAACAGCTATGATACAAGTTAAGTCTTCTCGGATTTGGCACCGGGTAAGGCTGATAAAGGCCAACGTTTCGACGCGAAACTCTCTCATCGTCGTCAGGGATAAGACTGATGACGATGAGAGAGTTTCTCGTCGAAACGTTGGCCTTTAATGGCCTTTAATGGCCTTACCCAGTGCCAAACCCGAGAAGATTTTACTAATATTATTCGCCGGGAAAGCCTACGATCTTTTAGCTATGATATACTTTTAACAGTTTTCAACGCGGTTGTCGTAATTCCCCCTCTTCTGAAAACTTCCTTATTACACACTCGGTCTATCCATTTAATTTCCATCATTCTTCTGTAGCACCACATCGTTTCGAATTCTTCCATCCTTATCTTCTCTGCATCAGCCGTCGTCCAGGTCTCACTGCCATAAAGAAACATGCTCCAAATGTAAGTCATGATAAACTGTATTTGAGAATAGAGAAGTCTTCTGAAAACTCGATGAAGAAGACAGGACAACTTAATCGGCCACATCATGAGACATGGTGGCCTGATGAAGACAATCGTCGAGGGACAGGTAAATGGGAAGAATGGCAGAGGAAGGCCTCATTTGAACATTGATGAAAGAGAAGAAATACGTAAATATGAAGAGATTAGCGGATGGGAGAATTGAGTGGAGGGCTGCGTCAAACCAATCTCAGGATTGTTGACTTATGATGATGATGAGTCGAAATTCAGACGGAAAATAGGATAAAATATGTTTTTTTCCGGATCTTTAACTCGACGTGAATCTTCAGTATTTGCTGGCAACCATTATAATTATGTTACAAGGTATTATTTCGCACATATGAGAAAATTAGTTTAGACGTAATCGTTATATCAACACAAAGACAACTATCTCGGATGCTATTGTCGAAGTTCTTCTAACGTTAAATTCACAACGACGTCGCCTTTTCGTGAACTTGATGTTAGCTGAGAGTTCGCGTTCTGTTGGTTGCAGTAGAATGTCGGTTTGTTGACGTGAACATTTTTTGCGATGGGAATGTGTCAACTTTGGTTTTCATACCGAGAAAATGTTAACCCCGAAGATTTAAACTAGGCCCAAATACATTATAAGAAAGTATCCTTTTATTTATTAACTGGCCTATTTCGTAATCTATTTTCTTCTCAAGGATATGTGCTATAATAGCATTGCATTGTGCAAAATTAGGTTGTTTTATTGCAATTTTTTCCCTTAATATCTCTAAGTTTTACTTTAAGAACACCTGTGCAAAGTTTTACGCAAATCTGGACTTGTGACGAAAATCGCTCCAGCCTCCGTATGCAAGAAAATATAGTCTCGTAGAATGATTGCTTTCGGGTGTAACAGGTTAGTGTTTTGGTATACTCTTTCACCCTTGTACACTTCTGCAAATAATTCGAACATGGCAGCCCAATGTTCTAAATTTGCCGTCCTTTGCGCCAACCGGAGGATGATTTAAAGTGTATCTCGTACCATGACATTTCGTAGCGTCTCTCTATCCGAGCTGAACTCGTCAGTTATTTGCAGTTCCTGTAAAGGATTGGAAACGCCGCTTTAACCAGGGTTCTTTTGCTTTTATTGGGTGCGGGGAATTAGGAAAAGCCTCGCCAGCTTAGAAGTTAATCGTGGATGGCGGATAAATGCACCCCGACGGAAATGTAACCTCGCTGCGATAAGAGTTATCAGGCGTAAGTGATCCCATAAAACATTTCCATCTTCTTTTTGATGAGTCATCGGGTGTGATGTTATCCCTGTTGGGTTCTTAATTGCAAAGAGTTCGTGTTCACATTTCTCTCACGTTGAAATTGGTTGCTATCTCCATTTGGGCTGTAATTTTTTTTCGGACTTTGATCGGGCGCTGATACAGGCCTAGGTTTGTGGAGCCAATTCATAATTAATTAAAAACGGTAGCATTATTCTCACTAAAAGTGAAAACCAACCATGGTATCAGCAATTAATTGCCAATTTTACCATCATTACGATAATGTATTGCTGAATTCATGATTGATAAAAAAAAGTTAGCGATGAAATTTCTATGCTATCGTTTTCGTTAATTATTATCTTTTATCATCTGTAAAACACAATATAGGTTTGTTAATTCATTTAATTATTTAATTATTGAACTTTCTTGAAGTAGCACTGGATTATTAGAAGCCACTGAGATGCTCTGGGAGACTAAGGTGAGCATTTATTTGGTAGCTGTGTATGAAACAGTTATTTATTGAATTTCCCGAGGCTAACTATGCATGACATGTATCGCTGGTGAATGTTTTAAACTGTAGCTTGCAACAAAATACTTGATTCATTTAATTTGCCGTTTTGTGTTTATCATTATAATGCTGTACATCTCCGCGCCCATTTTAAGGCAACTGACTGAGGGCGTGCATTCTAATGGAAAATTAAGCTTAGTTACATACACTTTTAAGAGCAGTATTCGATGCATCTGAAATAATTGTAGGAAATATGCCGGAGTCTTCATGTGTTAAATTTTCGAATCACATACCCTACAAGGTTCTTTTTTAAATTCGTTGAATACAGAATCGCATTTACGAATTAAACGCGTGCACAACCCCATCCTGAGGGTGGAATAAGCAATCTATATGCCTGATGGTGAATGTTGGATACACGCTAATCGGTACACATCTAATCGGTGATTTAACGTGATTTTTCTCGCCATCGAAGAGTTATTTCCTTTGTTGAAGAAAATCACTAGTATTTTTGTCAAGTGTTAATCAGCCGGAAGAAATTGTTTTTCGGTTTGGTTAGTACAGAGATCACTGAAATTTAAGACCCTATTGTGGCTCGCACTGGAAGGGCCTTACAGAATAAGCTATAATTTTTATCCAGTAATCTGCAGGTGGAGGTAGGCTCATTACTTATATTTTCAGCGGTATCCGGCGAGATTTTGTGGAAAATCATCTTGAATTTTATAGAAGGAATCTTAGAAACTTAGAAATGTCCACTCTGTTATTTCTTTATTTGTAGAACGCGTTCCCTATACTCTCTCCATCACCCTGAAACCTTGACCTAAGCCTTTCTACCGTCTCCTCCATGTCACGGTCGCCACTATTTTAGCTGCAGATGGGTCTTTAATTAACTTTCCCGTCTACGTCTCTGCACTCGATAAATTACTTACTTTATTCCTCCATTTTAGATTAACAACAACAACAATACACTTAATCAATAACTACCAAAATAAACAAGATACTCAAGTAACAACAAGTAACACATTAAGAACAAACAAATGAATCACTATATTCAACATGATAACATCATTCAACAACCCCTCTTACCAAAGCCCCTACCTACCCGAAATATATTAAATGCTGTTTCATGTATTACAAATTCATCGTACCTGAAGATGACACTTTAAGCGTCGAAGCGCGTTGTACAAACAAAAAAATTACAGAGTAAACATTTCTTAGTATCTTTATTTAAAACTCATTACTTATGTACGGTTACGATTTATCTTCATTCCTCATTTCCTACACTGAGTGTCGAATGCGTCTGGTAATGTTTGCAATCCTTACGATAGTGTACTAACCAACGCTTGGTCGTCCGCAAAACTAATGGACTTCATCCGCTGGCCTCCCACTCTCACTCCTTTTCTAGTTTATTCCATGCTTCTCTTACCATCTACTCTGTGTGAATGTTAAAAAGCGTACAGAAAGGATAATGATAATAATATAATGGTAGGTATTTGGACTTACGAATGAATGAATTTGATGAATTTTTAATTAATTAGAGATGATGTAATGAATGGATTTGATGATTTTTTTTATTAATTAGAGATGTGGTAATGTATCATATTTCAAGTTTCACAATCTACAGCTCATTAATATTTGATCTCTCTTGAATATATGCGTAAAATCATCATTTCAGAATTATTTTATATCCTTATTGGAATTTCGAAACCTTTATCGATCTAAACGTAGGAAATTTGATTTTTTTAATTTAATGAAACTGGGTCGTGGATCATTTTTTAAGCGTATTTCTTTAAGCATTTTATGAAACTCAAATTAAGTCAAAAGGGTTTTCAAAAGGAATTCTTGCTGGTAAGAGAACCATTGCTTAAGTTCCCAAGGTTTTCGACTTCTCCTGTAATTATTCACTGGTTACCGTCATTAAGTTTTTTCTCTTCTCTCGGCATCTTCAGTCCCACCGTTCTGCAATCAACGATTCCATCCTGGGGGTATTTAATGAGTGATTTCGATGAGCTGGAAACATTATCTAATCCTGAGAATTCTTGTTGTTTGATGGATTTCCGTTGTCGTTTTTTCTTCCTTCCAATAGGAGGAAGAACATTAGAAAATAATTCCTTCAGTTGGTGGCTTTTTAAATTTTCCCCCTAAAAACGCATTGGATTACCAATAAAGAAAAGGTACCTGGAGGGATGCAAAAGAATGGTGTGATACTCATTATATATTATAGTGGAAGGCATAAAATATTGCCTCAACAGGTATAACATAATTATTGCCAAGATATTTTTCCAGGTTTTTAAGTGACAGTTTAAAAATTGAAAGATGTCAGGAACAACATTTACACAGTAAAAAGAAAAGCAAGTACTTCTACAATGATATTTTATCTCACTTAGTGAGGCTATGGAAAACATTCTTTTCACGGGTTATCCAAATTTATCAAGTATCTTCAACTGGAAATGGATCTGCTTTACTGAAATTTTGCCTGGCCAGGTGTGGATTGAATTTGGAATTTTGCTTTTTCGAAGGAAACAACGTGTTATCCTCTGCCTTTGCCTCCTTATTTTCCTCAATAGGCTCCCCTCTGGCCTTGGCAATTACAGCACGAGCCTTTTCTGCTTCCAATGCGTCCCGCTTCAATCTTTCCTGCCTGATATGACATGATGCCAGTCGGAAGAGAGGACTTAAAAGTATCACTTTGGCTCAAAATAACTTGCACACCAACACACGTGCTTTCGTTTCTGTCGCGCCATTCTCTTTCGAGGTTAGCCCCGTGAAAGGACTTAGTTTACTGCTGTTAGGACTCAGGATTGTTTATTGAGTGATTTCCTTCGTAATTACCCATCCTTGGATACCTTTTATGCGTCGATTACGTACATTAATACATTGCTTCGTACTCAGTGTTGGGTATGTCTTTGTAACTTGCATTATGTTACCAAGGATTTTTGCAATAATACTTCCCTCAATAGTTTCTTCGTTATCAACTGAATTCCAACACAAATATATTCTAGATATTTCTAGATTTGTCTAAATTTGGTCCATGCTTCAGAATGAAAAAGAGCAATATGTAAATAATGTTATGTTTCACTACTCTGTCAGAGTAAATGACAGTAAATAGAAAGAAGTTGTGGAAGGTTTTGAGAGAATATGGAGTGAATGGGCAGTTATAGAATGTTATGTTGGCGATGTATGACAATAGTAAGGCAAGTATAAGAGTTAACGGAGCTCTGAGTGATTGGTTTGTAATAAATCGGGGTGTAAAGCAAGGATGCGTAATGTCTCCATGGCTGTTTAATGTATTTATGGATAAATGTGTTAGAGACGCACGTTGTGAAAACGACGGTGTTTTGATTGGAAATGTAAACTTGCGTGTTCTTCTGTATGCGGATGATGCTGTTTTGATCTCAGACAGTCAACAGGGATTACAGAAGCTCATAGATAAGTTTTGTGAATCAACGGACAGAATGGAATGGAAGGTAAATGCGTGCAAGACTAAAGTAGTAGTTTTTGATAAGGAGAATGGGGAGAATATCTGTATGATGAGGGCTAATGGTGAAGTAATTGAACAGGTGGATGATTTTGTGTACTTAGGTAAGATGTTTGCGAAAGATGGAAGAATAGATGAGGAGATAAAGAGACGTGCGAATGCTGGATGGAAAGTGGTAGGTAGCATGTGGAGCATATCAAGGAATGAGTGCTTGTCTTAGGAAGCGACAATTGCCATGTACAAAAGTTTACTTCTTCCCACTTTGCTATATGGTAGTGAAACATGGGTATGTCAGGATAGACATAAGAGTAGACGAAACGCCGTGGGTATGAGTTATCTGAGGAGTATTTGCGGCAAAAGTAGGATGGATAGGGTCAAGAATGAGTGGGTCATGAGTAAATGTGGGTTAAATGCTCCAGTAATGGACATGTATGAAAGGAGTGTGCTTCGTCAGTTTGGCCATGTTGAGAGAATGGATGAGAGTAGAATATCGAAACATATATGAGAGTAGAATGAATGGTGTGAGAGGTAGAGGTAGGCCGAGAAAGTTGTGGTCGAATGTGGTTGAGGAAATTCTTAGGAGGAGGAATATTAGGAGTCTTAAAAACAGGAGGGCGTGTATGAAACAGTGTATAGGGGTAAATGAGGCAAAAGAGATTTGCAAGGATAGGTCAGTATGAAGGAAATTATTGAAGCAGAGTTAGGTGTACAATTATGTATTAATGAGTGAAACATTTTGACTGTGCCTACCCCGAAAGGGAACGGCGCGATGAGTATGTATGTTTCACTACTACACTTCTATGTGAATGAATGACCATGCATAAATAAGAGGGAAAATAGACCGTCAAGTGGCCATTGTGTTAGGTCTTTTAATCTTCCTTCTTTTATTAGTCTTTCCCACCACATTTTAGCCATGAGCTTCGGGGTCTCATTAATTGTCGTTCAGTCCTAAGATTGGTTGACTGCAGCCCTCCACCCTTCCCCATCTAATGCTAATTCCCTTACTTCCTCGTATCTTCCTATGCATATACATACTTTCCTGTTTATTTTTTCCATGAACTTATCCCTGGGTCTTCCTCTGGGGACTTTCCCCTCTATTTTGCCCTCAATTATGTTCTTCACAAATCCATTGTATGTCAGGGTGTGTCCAATCTATCTGGTCAATCTTTTCTGTATGGTATTCCGTACGATCCTTTCCTCTTCTACTTTTCTCTACTTTCCATCATTACATATTTTGTCCATCCTTTTTATCTTCAGCATCCTTCTCCAGAAGCAGGCTTCGATGGCTTCTAGTCTTTTCTGGTCTGTTTTTCCAATGGCCCCTGCTTCCGATCCATTCACCGTCCGTCCCTTTATTTATCACCATTTATTACTACGCTTCTATCATTATTTTTCTATCCCTATCTGTACTTAAATCATATTTTATTCGGAAAAATTTCATAGCTCCAAATCCGATGGCCCAAGTTTAAGTTGTCGTCATTCTCTTAACATTAAAAGAAAAAGGTAATGATTTCGATATAAGTTAGCTAAACATTTGTCTGACATTCCTTTCATCTCCTACTGATGAATTCTTCTTTCCTTTGTTAACTGTAAGACTTCTGATGCACCTAGTGTTTGTAGTGTGTTCGTATTTTTGTTAATGCCTTTAGAATTTTGATGAGTGTTTTTTTTTGTTTCGCGGTATGCTATTTATTAGAGCATCGATGGGTTCCGATTATTTTTGATGCATATTAAAATAGAAGAGAATAGAATAAGTTTTTTTATGTCCTGGGGTTCCCCGTTAGAGCAATAAAGAAAATAGATATCAAATTCTGCTGTGAACGAAAAAATTGCAAAAAATAACATCGAGCCGTTGAAATAGTTGTAAACCTCCGCAATCTTCGAAACTATCGGTGCGATTGAGGTTCGATTCATACCGTTGTAACCGCAATGACGCATTATAAATATGTACTGCACAGTAATAGGTAAAATACGCTGGTATATTTATTATCGATTAAGTTGCTATTTATCAAGATGCATGTGACGTTAGTTATCGGTTAATTTCCAAAGTAAATCGCCAATCCAGTCAGTATTTGAGCACCTAGTCAAGCTCTCCCCTTGGTCTGGTCACCCAAGCATTAAATTAATGCGCATACGTGCATCTATGTTGCTAATGTGTTTACGATGTTCCATTTGACGTGCGTTGTTACAAGCCAGACTGTACTTAATTCTGGTGTTCTCTTCCTTTTCAGACTCTGAGCACGGAGGAGATGGTCGTGGATGACCCCAATGAGGTAAGACGCAGTGGCGCCGACTTCCACCTCATACCCTCCATTACCAGCCATTCCCCCTTAAGGTTGCGAGATTTGTCCCCAGTCGTGACAAATACTGTAATTGGATTTTAATTTTAAATTAAGGCAACTCTCTGAGGCAGTGGGTTAATTACGCCAATGCTTTGTTTTGTGTGACTGAAAATCTCAGTAATCACTTGGATGGACATTGATCCTTGCCAATTTTTGGGAATGAAGATGCTAATGATAGAATATTTCTCGGAATATCATTTTCAACTCCGCCAAATTGTGAATTGAAGTAATTAACACTCCATAACGCAATCCCTTGAGCCCCACGTCAAATTTGCGTAGCAACCACGTACCTACCGCAAACAACATTGCACTTAAGCACATGTGTTTAGATTTTGTAAATATCCGTAACCACCATCGGATATTAATGTGTTAGCTGTTAAATAGCGTACACAAAACATTCATAGATAAGTTAAGCATATCCAGGTACTTAGTCCGTCTATTTGACGAGTTATCAGTCACTATACAAGTAAAAGGCTTTGACTTGACTAATTTTTTTTCACGCTGCAGGGTGTGGTTGTATCCTGTAAATTTGGCCGAAATATGATAATCTTATTTGATTAGATTGAAATGGGGGAAACCTTACGAAATATAATCGATAGCCTTTCATCTCCTACTGATGAATTCTTCTTTCCTTTGTTAAATGTAAGACTTCTGATGCACCTAGTGTTTGTAGTGCGTTCGTATTTTTGTTAATGCCTTTAGAATTTTGATGAGTGTTTTTTTTTTGTTTCGCGGTATGCTATTTATTAAAGCATCGATGGGTTCCGATTCTTTTTGATGCATATTAAAATAGAAGAGAATAGAATAAGTTTTTTTATGTCCTGGGGCTCCCCATTAGAGCAATAAAGAAAATAGATATCAAATTCTGCTGTGAACGAAAAAATTGCAAAAAAAATATGTATACCTGGCCAACATCTCACAGTGATGAAAAACAGAAAAAAATCATAGTCACAGATAATTGACGCTAAATGCAATGGAAAATATTTATTTATTAATTATAACCCCAAAAACAGCACGATGGCCTTTTACATTGGTTGATTTAATGCATAAATATTAAATATTTACAGAATCAATAAAGACAAGCCACACCAAAATTAACAAATAAGTCATTTGACTTGACCGGGAGGATTGTCAAATGATTTTTTCATGGCGAATTTCAATGCTGGTGTATATGCACCCGTGCGAGTGACTTTGTACCACATCATATGTTTATGCAATGAGTGGAAATTTAACAAATAAGGTTCTTAGGGAGCGAAGTGTATTTACAAAACAACAGAGTTTAAGCTGGGAGGTGAAGAGAAAAGGTGGACTGAGGGATTTTTCGCTGCAAGGGAATTGAGTACGGGTAGCCTGTAATATCAATCATAGAATCACAGAGAGATAACAAACATACAATAATTTCTCAGATCATTATGTAAAACATACCATTCTATAACAGGATACAAATTTCAATTACTGGCATTTATGCTGCTTATAGTAATAATTAAATAGTTTTTCCTTAAAAACAGACAGAGAGGAAGAATGTTTTATAGATAATGGCAAGGAATTTCAGAAATTAGAACCAGAGATGAGAAACAATTTAAGGTGTCTTTGTGCGAGGCTAGAGGTAGGAGGGGTCAGTTCTAGTGGTTCTAAGAGCAGAGACTGATTGGGATTTGAACATGGAAAAAAGATAGACTAGATATTTATTGCTGAAGAGAGTGAAGAGAAATGACCCAAGTAAATATTTCCTCCGATTAGAGGTTTTTAGCCATGGAAAGTTGTGAAGGTGGTGGGAGATATGCTTGTCTTTACGAAGGCCAAGGACCAATCTTGTGCAAGAATTTTTCATATTCAGATGTTTTGTCAATTCAGTAGAATTGTATTTTTAGTGATGGAATTATTTAACCAAGTTTCACTCTCCCATCATTTTTTCTTTGAAGAATGAAGACTTCTAGAGGTATTATACTTCAGGCTACCCGTATTCAATTCCCTTTATCCAGGCAAATTCTAAAGTTTCTTAGTGACTCCTACTTTAATTGGCCGTGTAATCTTGTCCTGATTCTTCGCAGATTCTCTTATATGCAATTCACAGCGTTGGAATATGCATCAGTATAGGAGACCAAATTAGTGTAGTTGGTGAAGTGCTGTCGTCCAAACCCGGTAGCCCACATTCGAGCCTCTATTGTTGGAGAATTTTCTTTCGTACGCCGTTGCCGACGTAAGTGCCTTGTGGAGAGTCATTGAAGCGCAACACCGCAGATTTTCTATACACAGGCCAAAGGCGACGATTGCTTTAATATACTTTTGCGCCATCGGTCAAATTCCTCGCATGTTCCATCCCGGGTGATCGCTAGTTAAGTAGGGTCCATTAGTGAAATGAAAACAAGAACGAAAGAGAAGATGCTATGGAAATAATTCATAAATTTTGTATAAAGTTAAAGTATAGTTATTGGTCGTAAAAACTGGGAATCTTGTTATGTTATAAAATGCTCATACAGTCGGCAACACCCCTTACTCTCATCCAATTTCAGCATCGGTTACGTTATTTTCGCAAGATCGAGAGAACTTTATGTAACAACTTTGCCATTCAGTTTACCTATATAGAATTCTATTGCTTCATTCAGTTTTTCTACAATGTAGCTCATTCCGGAAACAGCCGTCAATAGACAATAAATATCAGGGAATCGTTTCGCAAAGATTCTACGGTTTAGCGAAATCAGTTTAATCAGTAAAATTTTATATGTAATTCATTCACAAAGTTGTTATTTGATGTTGTATCAATTTCGCAGTGGAATTCCGCCAAGTCTCAGAATCAAGTTTCTCACATTCATGCTTCAAATGTAACCGTCTCAGGCTGGACTTGGTGGGAGTAATCGATAATCATGGCCAATAAAAGGATACTGTCTCTGGCGTTACTCGGTGGAACTCTTTCATAATGAATGTAAGACAAGTACTTGGTTATAATTCCACACTTTCTTTAAAGCAATTTGAACTGCCCCACTAAACTTTGTGATGTTCCCCTCCCCTGTTCCCATATGTTCCCATCCCATTCACCTCTCCTTTACGTCACACTTCCATATCCCTACGACTCTCAACCTTAATTCCTTTAACCTTAAACTCCTCATGTCTTTCATCCCTAAGTCAATTTCTTCCCCTCCATTGTTTTGATTTTTACTTTTCTGACGCAAACACCCTCCGCCCTCCTAAGCCTTTCACAAACAGCTTGTTCCGTTACTCCTATGCCACCCTTCCTCATCGTTTTCAAATTCTTCCCCTCCTTCTTCGGGTAACTCTTTCAATGTAAGCCACCCAGCTGATTGCACCTGATGATGGAATGATATGCCGAAACCTAGGTTGTGTTGTCTTAAATCAAGTGTCGAATCATAACCAGGTATTTGTTTTTAATTCATTACGGATAAAATGCGCTTAGTAATCTTCCTCTGATTTATTTAAATGGCTTGTCGCGTTTCACTTAACGATGGCATAATTGTGGTTAAAGGCGTCTTGCCATTTAAATAAATCTGTCGAAAATTTCTTAGTGTCTTCTATTCATCATGAAAATTCATGCTTTGCTCTCCCAAGTCTTTATTTGGTCAGGGAGGAGTCTACTTTTGCAAATTGCCGTGTTTGCTTGCTTTTGAAATTATTTAGTTCCCTCATTGGGCAGTATTTAAGGTGAAGCTTTTCAGGGTGGATCCGGGTAATCTCAGGGCAAGGGGTACGCAACTTCAAAAACAAATGTACACCGCATTTCCATTTCAGCCATATCTAACCATTTCTGTACATTTCTATCCATTTCTGTCCATTTCTAACCATTTCCGCCCATTTCTATGCATTTATGTCCATTTCTAACAATTTCTGTCCATTTATATCCATTCCTGCCCATTTCTGTCCATTCCTAACCATTTCTATACATTTCTGTCCAGTCCTAACCATTTCTGTCCATTTCTAACCATTTATGTCCATTTCTATCCATTTCTAACAATTTCTGTCCATTTATATCAATTCCTGCCCATTTCTGTCCATTCCTAACCATTTCTATACATTTTTGTCCATTCCTAACAATTTCTATACATTTCTGTCCATTCCTAACCATTTCTGTCCATTCCTAACCATTTCTGTCCAATTTAACCATTTCTGTCCATTTCTATCCATTTCTGTCCATTTCGCAACCATTTCTCAACAAGCGTACACCATTTCTCAGAGTTGCATACCCCTCGTCTCAGGGAATGTTACTTTCCAGTTTCAGTACACTCCGCCGAATGCAACACCAGCTCCGTGGCTCGATATGGGTTCTCAGAATAGCAGTTTTTAGCGTCCTTCCCCTTCTGACGTATCACCCAGGCGTCCTATTCGTCACCTGCCCCCCTCTTCGCTCTCTTTCGGCTTTGACCGGCTCCAACCCTCCTTCCTCGTCCGTCCTCCCCTCCTGCACCGCTCACCCCGCTCTCAATGCCGTTGTCGAGTTTTCCTTTCTACCTCACACACCCGCCCCTTTATATTTGGCTCACTCGGCGAAATGAAATGTGGGGAGCCAGCCCTCGACTCTTTCTCCCTCCGTCGGTTCCTACCCTCTTTCTTTTTTAATTAAATGGTCACCGGGTCCCACCCACCCCTGGTCTATGCTTACGTGCTACCCGGCGACCCTCAACGTTAGTCGCTGTGGTAGAACACCTTGAGTGATTTGAAGGCGGGGAAGAAGCTATTAAGGGGGAACCCCCATTGCTAATGACGCCGATTACCTACATTTTCAGGGGAGGTTTTAACTTGGGTAGTTTGAGTGAGATACCTATAACTCCTTATGAAATTCAGTGAACTGGGTCTCGTTATGAAGAGAAGTATTTCATATTTAAGGTAGTTTGAGCGAAACATCATTTTACTTATAAATCAATGAATTTGATTTCATTTGAAAGAAAACTATCTCATCCTTTTAATGACACCAAAAATTCAACCCCTTGCCATATTACTTTCGGAGATGTTTACCAAAAAATACCAGCCACTTTACCTGGGAAATGGTGCGTGCATGCATTCAGAGAGACATTATTTACAAAATGAGGTATTTCTAACACTTAGATGTCGTAAAAAACTGACAGCGTGTATTTTGTATGTTTTCTCGACAATATTTGATAATTAATCATATTATCACCGCAGTATGTTCTTGGGTATCACAATAAACCTTCCATTTTGAAGGAATTTCAAACGCACTGCGCGAAAAAATGAGTCAAGTTAAAGACTTATTTAGTTATTTTCATTTAATTACTTAACAATTTCTGTCCTATAGAACTATATTATTGCACCATTAATAATGCAATCTTTAATTGATACGTCCTACAGCTGGTGACATTAAAACGTGTAATTCGAATATGGTCCCTATTATGACTAGGGAACTATCTCGCTCGGACTACCTTAAAGGGCGCCAAATCATCGGCCGATCGCCGCAATATTATTCGATTAATTTGCCGAATCTTATGGGCCTTCACTCCAGGGGGGTACAGTTCGGAGTTTCGGTCCTAAGAGACGTTGTTAGAAAATGAGAATGATCTTACGCGCAACTCTCGTCAGAAATGTAATATTTTGTATATCGCATATTTCATTAATGTTACTTTTTAGGAAAAGGTATTGAAGAAAATCAATTTGCAACGAAACCCTGTTATAAAAGCGTTTTAGGTTTAATATGTGAATCAAATTAGTCAAGTTAAAGACTCATGCATGAATATTTAGTTCATAAATTATTTATATACCGAGGATGTCTGACTAATTACCAAAGTCTTTGCATAACTTAAATTTCCGCTTATATTTACTTATTCTTTCAAATGGCCACAACTAAATATGAAATAGGAACTTCATTTCATCCGATTGAAATCTCGTGTCTATTAGAACTGCAGAAAAATTCCGCTCCTGATACCGTAATACGTGCTCAATCGTATATATTATATAATTATATAATCGAAAATATTTATCGGTATCCGAGAGATGCATTTTGGTATTACTTGTCCGTAAAGAAATGAACGAAACATTAATCATGAACAAATTTAAAGTCGATAAATATTGTTGTTGTCTGTACAATTTTATTTTCGTTACATAATTCATATCGGAAATCCTTGGCAAGGTGTCATTGGACATATATTGAAGTTATTTGTATCTAAAGAGGGAAAGTTTTCTTACGAGTAGCATTGCTGTAAATTTAGGAATGGTGTTTCTCTTTGAAGTTAATTTATGCGTGAAAAAAATGCCAGACTAGGCATGCATTAATTCGTGTAGTGCATGGTAAGTGTTTCAAAATGCTACATGAAATTTTTAGCGGTCAGGACAGCTCCCAAAACTTCTTTTATTTACCTACAATGTCACATTCCACATTATCCCTTTATCCCTTCCATTATCCCTTCCTGTGACGGAATATCGATAGTTTCAAAGAAGTGACCAACATAGAATGAGGTAAATATTCTTTATTATGTGTTTGTGTCTCTCTAACATTAAATTAGTTTATTCTCTTCCGGATTACTAATGGAAAAATGTCACTAACTAAATCTAAATTAAATCCTACCTTTTATTTTGCCTTATACATTTTTGTTACTTCGTCGGGATGGACATTTTGGATTATCGACAGTATCTTTTGGCGTGAGGTCAAATTTGTGAGGTTTCATAAAATATTTCATGTTTTCTACTAAACAAAGCAGAGTCTGACGGCTTAAATTTGCTGGCGACTTGCACGCTTGAATATACATTCCATTTCTCCCGCGTACACTCTTGCAGTTAAAATTTGAAGATTTTTGCTCATGCTATAATATTTGTCTAGTTTTTCAATTTTGACTCCCGATGTATACGCTCTGATAATTATTTGAATGACTAATACTGACTGTAAAAGGTATTGCTGCCTACACGGAAGCAGACGGAAGACGACCATACGAGCTTGAAGAAATGTATAATACGGTTCTGAATGTAGAGTTTAACTATTTTACAGAGCATTAAGTTTTAGGGTGTATTACTGTCTCTGTCGGACGACAAGTGAGCTAACTTTAATGGGGATAAATCTGAAAATTATGAGTGTGATAGAAATAAAGATCAAGAGCCCTAACAGCATTAATACGTTTATGTTCTTAAATACTAAAAGGCTGGTTGAAATGAGTTGGAATGCCAAAAACCGATAAGAAAGAATCCCCTGTTATGAATGAGTTCGAATGGAATTTCGGATTCGGTAATGTTTATTAACCAGGAAAAGACTTTTCTAGTTTTTTCTAATTTCTAGAAAACATATTAGTGGTTTACTGTGCACGTAATTAGCCTAAGTTGTGGAGTTAATGTCGCAAATGCCCTTATATATAAGTAAAAGCTGTATCAGCGAGGAGGACATCTAGAAATGACTAAACCTTTCTTGCGGCATTCCCAAAACTTTCCTTGTTTGAGGAATGTTATGAGAACTACTCTTATCTTCCGAATGTTATTGTGAAGGCTGCAATGTGCAATATGTGCAACAGTCCGAATTGTTAGTCTCATAATTTGGCTAACTTCTTTGGCTCGTTGTTGCATGCTTATTTCAAATTAATTAGATGCGAGGTCGAAATAAAAATTCCATTGTCTAAAATTCAGTATGGTACAAACAAAAACTATATTATAGTCAACGATGTCTGTGTGAAAATGTCATCACAGTCCGGAGTATAAAGGAGCTAACATGATTTTTTTCCGTGACAAGTAGGCTTAGCTGAACTTTTATCGTATGTATTTCTCGCATAGTACTTCTACGGCTGAATATCATCCATAGTAATGACAAAACCAAAGTAAGCAATTTTCAACAGTGATTTCGTGTACTTAAGCTGTTATACTCTCCCCGCTTTTAGTTTTCTTTAAGCAGTTCCCCTGTTCCGTAGTCAAAGGAAGACGGGTAGTTCTGTTTCGCAAAACATAACGAAAATAACCCATCCCCCCATGATATAAAGCTAGAAATAAACTTGTCCTTCGATGGACAATGGTGCTTTCTACGCCCCGTAGTTTCGAAGTGACATGTGGTCCAATTCGAAAATTGCGTTTTCACAGTCCGTACTCTCAATTTTACAACCATGACGTCTACGTTTTTCAAAATGGCGGATGTCCAAACGTAACACCGACGTAAAACCCTTCAATATGGAATTCGAACACTAAAACCCTTTAAAGTAAATCGATTTTTCAGAAAATTTTTTCATACCCAAACATAACGACGAAGCCGTTCCGGAGCCACCTACCGAGCGAAGCGAGTTTACCGATTATTATAAAACCGGCCGTGTAGAGTTGAAATGTTTTAAATAAAGGTTAATATACCAAAATGAAAATACAACGCTAGCGGTGTGCTTTTTGGTTTTTTATGTATTGTTGCATGTCATAGTCCCAAGATGGCGCCAACTTACTTAACATTTCCGTAATGTTTGATTACGTCTGCCATGTAATTAATGCACTCCCAATGGAGTCGATTGTAAATAGATGGCGCGGCTAGACTCAAGCGATAAGGATAAAGCCCACTGATATGTAGGCAACCCAAAACGCACGCATGTTGTAACAGTTGCGAACGTTCCCGGGGCTACTGATTTTTATCTTACTCCTTGACACTAGCCTTGAATTGCGCAACATATCCTCTCTTATGGTTCCCTTTCAATGCTGATGAATTGTATAATCGATTTTAACATGTTTGATTTCTCTTCTTTTAAATCTTCTGGTTTGGCTTTTTCTTTTATCGAGTTATTCCAGGTCATAGATGCTCGTAATGCAGGACCGTACTCGCTGCTGTATGTCTCCTAGAGAAGTTGTAAAAAAGGGGACTACCTACTCTCACTTCTCACTTGAAACTGGCGATTATCGATCATTCCGGGGCACACATTATACTCTGAGTACCTTGCACGACAGTATGTCCATTGTATGCCGGTTGGAGGTCTGTCTTGGAAAATTAAAACTTCCAATACATGCTCCCTTTTAGCCCCGCGGGGTGATTTTTGGAAAAGTTTTAAGGAACGTACTCCTGTTCCAAATATTCGTTACAGGTTTATGTATCCATGTTCAGGATAGAGAGGGGTACAATATAATCTGATATAGTTGGATTATGGGCGAAATAACGCCGATTTTTAAACTTCCTCCGCCATTTTAATGCAATTGAAATTTTAAAGCATAAGAATATTGGAATTAAATAGTGCTGTGAGGGACATTTTTATGTATTGATTTCGTTGTTTATTCTCATATGAGAGAATTCACATTTGTTTAGGAAATAACTGTATTTTAATCTAATATTTTAGCAAGATTTTTCGAATGAAGTATACCTTAGAAGCTCCTCTGACCATCTTTTCCGAATATTCGGATTATCTACTGTATTAGTTCTTTCTTTATATTCTCACCTTGGAAGCGAACCAAATCGTCGGCAGTCCCGTTATACGCCTTTTCCTCTTTTTCTTCAATCAATCGAGGGCTAATTTCAGTGCCCATTTAGAATAGCTGGATGATATATAAGGCGTCCCTCATAATTAAACCTTGACCAGGCATTGTGTTGTATTGATTCTGGCGCTTGCACCGACGTGTGTTTACATTTAATCTAGATTTTCAGATTGGCCGATGGATCAAGTCCTTGAGATTTCTAATGATCCTGCCTTCTCTGAGTCCATACAATCACATTGCTTCAGATTTCCTATCTCAATTATCTTCTCACGGTATTGGGTTTCTTTATACTCTCGAACAGAGAGAAACCTTTTTTTTTACGCTCGTAATATTTGGTTGAAGCTCTTACTAAAAAAATAATTCCCACAGTAAATTAACGTGATGGCAGGCGTATTGTATGTGAAATCAGTCCATCATAATTGGCTAAAATATACCATTTTTGCGCATTTATATGCCATCATGCCCATTGTTTTTGTCCTAAATTAAACCTAGACCTTTGTTCGAGATTGTGTCTTTCCGTCGCCTTTATATAACTTATTGTTAGAGTTGCGGAAACTCTTTAATTTATTTGAAACGGACTGCTATTGTTTTTGTTCTTCGCTTGAAACTGAACTACATTGATCAACCGATCAGTAGGATTCACAACGGCTAAATTACTTCCTAAATTTTCCGAGTAATGAATTTACTGAGAAATGTATTTAATTTAGAATAAGGAAGATAATGGCCATCTTTTGGAGTCTGCGTACGAAATCTTCCGTCTCCTAATTGTAGCTTCCTCGCAGTGGAGGTGGCTGAGGTCGATTCTGTCTCCAAAACAGAGTTCTCCTGGGTGCAGCACGCCGTTTGCTCAAAATAACAGACCCTCTGCTCAGTCTCACGAGAGTGCGGAAGCAGAGGCGTTTCTCTTTCAGGCGGTTATTTTGAGTCTTAGAATAGTTTCTACCTCGCTTTATCGTGCTCAGAGCATGGCTCACTCCGCTAATAAATTTCCCAGCTCGCCAATTATAACAGCTCCCTAATTGGGCTTCCTCAAATCGCTCTCCATGCGTCACTATCGTCAAAATGATATATACTGCACTCCTTTGAGAATTGTACCGTTCTCCTTGGGGTCATTTTAGACCCAGTTTATCAGGTTCTGATAATTTTTAACCGCAATTGAATTTTGCATTTTCGTTGATAGTATCTAAACTGAGATTCAGGCTTTTGTATATCGCATTAGATTTTGACGATGTTGTTGACGTTTGCGCCATCGATGTAAGAAGTAAGTCGTATTCTTTATTCGATTTTGGGTTTGAGAAAATTATTCAAACAGTCGTTATAAAATTTGGTAATTGTGTAGTTTCTACGTCAGACGAATTTCGGAAGGAATAGTAGATTGTACAAAATGGAGTAATTGAAATGCCCCCCCATCGCTGTTGATATTTTAATATATCGGAAGAATTTTTCTAACGAAAAAAGCCGTTATTAATTTTAAATTTTGAGAGAATAGGCATCTATCTAGACTTTTGGCATCAAATGGGATGCTTATGAATATTTTTTTGCAGTGATGAAGTAAGGTTTGCTATGTTTGAAATGTAGGTTTTAACCTATGATGAATGGTGCACAATTTCACTCATACTTTCATTAATGTTAATGAGTGATGCTTAGAGTCACGAGGGAAAAAGGATTATTGAGTGAATTCTGTTCCATTATCTCGATGAAAGTTTTAGTATTCTTACACAAATTTACTTGCTCAAGTACTTTCTCTTTTCACGTATTTATTCAAAATTACAGAAAGAGAGAGTCCTAGGCATTTTACTCATCATGAATATCGACAAATTATTCCAGCCTGTGGTGATTTTGTTAGATCTTGTTTTAACGGTAGTCCGTTCCAGAATATGCTATCACAAAATTCTCAGATATTTAGTACTATCTATTTAGACAATTTCATTTATTGTTTCGTACGATTTTCTTTTCTTTCGACTCGGTGATGTGCTGCTACAAAATCCGAATCCTTTGGCTTTACAAATGTGAAGGCACGTTCTCGTCGCAGCGTGCCTTTCGCGAAATAAGAAATGTCGCTTACCTGTCACCGCAGACTGCTTCTTCTCTTTTAAGTTTCCTCGGTGAATTGGAAAGTGGAGATAATTCTTGTCTTCTCTAAATTCCCTTTCAGAAATTTTTAATAAGCGTCTTGTATATATTCTCAAAATTATTTATTTTCCGCAAAATTCATAAAAGAGACGGATGTGAAATTTTGAAAAATGTGTTCTTGACAGCAAATTTTCATTTTCACTGAAGTCCTAGGCGACGTTACCGAGTACCTACCTACTGATTATAGGAAAATTGCGAATTAAGGCTAAATTCATTGTAAATTTAAAGATTTTATGTGCTTTATTCGGAAATTTTATTTTTATTATGGAAACGGTTTATCTTACTTTGTGTATTTAAATCCTCGAAAAAATACGAGAGCAGAGGCAATTTTTGAGTTTTCGCACTGTAACTCTGGTGTTTAAAAAAATCCCTTTTGTGTAAAAGTTGACATTGCGCCTCGGAAAATCGTTCTTCATACTTGTTGCTCCCACCGGTATTTTAAACATGCTTTCCATCAATAATACTGTGCCGTACTGATTACTACTGTACTCATGCCGTTGTAATATTTGTGATCATTGTGTTGTCACAATGTTATTTTACACAATATATATACATCACGTTTCTATGCAAACTAGAATTAGACAGCTAAATCATCCAGCATGAAATGTACTTCAGATACTTAGCAATAGAGCTGTCCCATTGTGGAGATATAGAATCAGATGTTAGAGAACAAATTACTAACGGAAATATAACTAATAACTGCAGGTTGAACTTTGTGAAACCTCTCCATACTTAACGGAAATTAAAATACACTTTGTACAGGTTCACTAGATGGGTTTATTGGGAACGACCATGGTTTCGTCACATAGTGACATCTTCAGGAGGCAAAAAAATATTTTACATCGTTTATATACCATTTTCTGGTGCTCGGGTGAAGGGGGGAAAGGACGGGGGAGGGAGAGGGAGAGGAAAGGACGGGGAGGGAGAGTGTAGGCGCGTGATGGTTGAGGGGCAGGTATGAAGAGTTGGGGTGGGAAGGGATTAACCGGGCGGCTGAGGTTGGAGGAGGGGAGTGGGAGGAAGAACATGGAAGAAATTTCTGAATGAGAAATGACTGAACGGGAAATAGAACCTGCTCTAATGTTATTCACTTTCTTGTACAATCTATTAAATACTTTATTGTACAAACGAATGTATGAACTCTTGCGTGAGGAAAATTGTACCGTGTAAATCAGCAAATTGTATGATTGTTGAATGACTGAACGGGAAATAGAATCTGCTCTAATTCCATTCATTTTCTTGTGTATTCTATGATACACTCGTTTGTACAATAAAATGTACCGTTTAAAGCAGCCTTAATACTGAATATTGGCTGGTATCCTAAAGCCCTGTGCCTTTTGACCTCGTTGTAGCTCATGGGATGTATCAAGGTGTTAATATACTGGAAACGGCGAGATAGTCCAACCTTGTAGAGATAACTACTTCCTTAATGAAGTGAAGTTTTTAAACCGACTTTTAATCGATGATATTGCTCTGATTCCCCGGAAGAGGAGTTCTCTGCGTATGTAACCCTCCGCTTCGGACAAAATAAATAATGCGTTTGTGCGGCGCATGGAATCTTATGTCCCTCGCTTTTACAATCCAGACCGGGTTAACTTGAAAGGTCACTCGCACTCCAGAGATCCTGGTTTTTTTTCGAAGCTGCAGTCGGGACACATGAATTTTAGATAATTGATTATTGGCGATTATATTGGCTGTTCCTATTTGTAATGTAAACATATATTCATATAATTTTCCATTATGCTTTAAATAATTAATTAAATGAAACAACACGTTTCCTGGATAATAATTTTTTCCTGGTCATTCCGATTGACTCAACTGCAAATGCATTGAAGGCTTCCATATCATCAAATTAGTGCGCGAAACCAAATGATTCCAGATCGATATTTGATTACTTTACCCGAAGTTCATTGCGTCTTTACATCCGTTATAGTGCGTAATGGCCGTGGAGCGTTCTTTTTTGTCGCAAATACCTAGGTTGTCATTATGCTTTTCTTGGTAATCAAAGGATATTACGAGCTCTCTTATATTTCATCATTTCAGATGCTGAATTATGTTTTCTGTAAAAAGCACCTATTGATATCTAATCGCTTGTTCGCTGTCTCTTCTGAGCGTGATTATTCATAAACGATATGTGCATTGTTATCAGAATATTCTTGTAGGGAAGTGCTGCTCAGGATAACTGTCAGAGTGGCTATCGTCAGGGAAAACCGGGAAAACCTAGAATTGTCGGGGAATTTTGAATTTCTGGAAAAGTCAGGGAATTCTTGTAACAGTCAGGTAGAAACTGGAATAGGAATCCTCGTTATTTTTCTACCATTGCGTTTATCGGCCAGTCTTTCCCGCCCTTTATTTCACCGACTAAAACTAACGTCCGTCGCTGGGGTGCATAGAAAAAGCCCCATGAATTCGTGGAACATTCAGTTGTGATTGTTATTAGTTGTGAATCTTAGTTATTTATTCATGTATCAGACGTACAGTGTATCGTTTGTTCATCCTCATTGCGATATTTTCCTATTAGTGTTAAAATTCATGATCACAATGTGTTACGCTCATCACAAGGAATCCGAAGCTAAGTTGTTCGGAAAATTTTATCTCGCATTTTTTTCTTAACTTCCGAGACTCAGGTCGAGAGGTTGCTGGAGCAGACGAGCTTAATACATGTTTGTAGTTCTAAAAATACGAGACGATGATTAGAAAATTTAAAGCTGCTGTAGAAAATTCAAGTCCGCCGAAAAAGATATTCCAGTAATAGGTGACTGGCGATCGGTCAGGGAAATTGGTTAATCCATCAGGGAAAAGTCAGAGAAAGGTCAGGGAATTTGAAAATTGGGTATCGGTTGCCACCCTGACTGTGGTATGAGTTACTGTATAGTGGGGTAAAAATGTGAATTTTTTGAAAGTTTTTATTGGAACTAATTTTGAATGGAGTTAGTAGGTATCCTTTCTATGCTTTCGTTGAATATTTTAATGGGACAATGACGAGAATCATTTCTGGATGATCAGTTTTGTTATTTTGTCTGCTATTGGATATCAATTATTCTATTTATGACGCCATGTAATTGAAAATATAACCTACAAAATTCAAACACATTTTTGTACGTAAGTTACATTCATACCTACGTGGATACCCCCCCCCCCCAGTCATTTTGTGGTAAAGTTAAAAGTTATAGCAATACCTAGCTTCTATGACTTCAGCTTCTGCAAAGTCATAGAACTTAGATATTCCTAATCGGCCTTTGACACGCTCTATAACAATAAGTTCTTCCAGTAAACCCTATCCTCGCACATCTCCGTCGCTGACCATTGCATTCATAATACTACTTCAAACACGCATTCCTATGGTTCGTCATTGGTCGTTCAATTCTAAGATTGGTTCAATGCAGTCCTTCGCCTTTCACTGTATAATGCAAATTCCCTAACTTTCCTGCGGCTCTTCCTATGTACTTCCTCTTTATTTGGTCCATGAAATTATTTCTGAGTCTTTCTCTGGGGACTTCTCCCTCTTTTTTTAACTTCAATTGTGTTCTGCACAGACTTATTGTATCTCAGGGTATGTCCATTCCATCTTGCTCTCTTCTTCTCTCTATGGTGCTCCATATGGTCCTCTCCTCTTCTACTCTTCTGTACACTTCATCGTTTATTATTATTACGTTCTTTTTATCTTCAGTAACCTCCTCCAGCACCAGGAATCGAAGACTTCAAGTCTATTCTGGTCAGATTTTTCAACGGCCCATGCTTCTGATCCATAGAGTACCACGTTCCACACGAATGTTTTCACATAATGTTTCCTGGTTTTTAGTCTTATCTTCTTTGATCGCAGCAGTTGTCTTTTTCCCATGAATGCCTTGTTAGCTTGGGCTGTTGTTCGTTTGATTCCCGTTGTACTCCTTACGTCCCACGTGATGTTACTTCCGAGAATCCTATTGTTTTGGACTCCTAATGTTCCTCCTCTCGAATCCCTCTTCCACGTGGTCTTCCAACACTTTCTTGATCCACCCCTTCCTCTTGGGCCATCCACTCCACTATCATATCACCTATTTATTTATTTGAATCTTGTCCATTCTGTCCAATTTGGACAAACCAATGATTTAAAGTATTTGCTCTTATATTTACGTCCATTACTGGAGTTACAAGTTTTTATTTTTAATAATGGCTTAACCTAACCATTAATGACTTTTGATAATTAATCGACAAACCACAATACGTTTAAATATGACCGGAATTGATTTAAAAAAATTATATATCCGACACAACAGTTTCGCCAGCTATCCTGCTGGCGTCCTCAGGTGAGGATAGCTGGCGAAACTGTTGTGTTAAATGACAACTGACGCGGATGCAACCCGAGAAATGTTGAAATCATTTGATCAACGCCGCGGAAAACTGCGAACTAACAATTATATATCCGTTTTATGACTGCCATAAATCTCTATTTTTGTGGAATAGAGCTCACATAGAGGAATGTTTGTCTATATTTCGATTCGACAGCCGAAGATGACACCCCGTCATGTGGGAAATTCGCCATTACTACTCTCTCAGTGTGACTCAATTTAACGGATTTTCATTTTATCGTCTTATAAAATTGTATTTTATTTGAATTTTGTCCAATGGCTGCCGTGGTAGTTATTGTTTTAATTTGATTTACCTTGTCCTTTTTTTGTTTTATCTTACAGTTAGGAAGTCAAAAGAAATGACGAAAGCTTGAACAATGTAGAATTATGTTACTCATACTGTATCATTTTAAGTATTTGCTCCCTTGAATAGAAGTATTTCAGCTGATAATGGTTGATATAATGCATGCCAAATTTATATATACGTTCAGTCCACTATAAAGGTCGCAAGTTCAATCTGGAAAAGTAATAGGTAATGATGTGAATTTTTTAGTAAGAATGAATAATTTGGCTTCATTGCATTGATGAAAGAAACTACCTATCAATTATTTATTTTAGCATTAAATAGACTGTAGGTTTGATGATGGTGTTGTATGAAAATTGTGTGAAAATTTGGAAACCATGAAAGAGGAAGGTTGAAGGGAAAGAGTGTTTCCGCTGGAAAAATTATCCGAAACCAATGAAGATCTTCCGGTTGACCGGTTTTTCACGATCAACCGGGAAGACCTCAATTTATTCCGACCCGGAGGTTTCGGCTCCCGCGTTATCGGCGCGGCGGGTCGCAGCGAGGGCGTGCTCTGTCAGAACAGCCCGCTCTTTATCCTCTATCTCCCTCCCCCCCTTGCACTCTTCCCACTACGACGATGCTCCGGGCCATGGATTTGGGGGATTCATGGTACAATGGTGAGACATAGTGCAATGGAGGAGTTTAGTACAATCCTTTTCAGGAGGTATGTCACACCAAATTTCCCCACAATCATAATCAAAGAAATATACTCCCTATCTCCAGCTATTATTCTTTTTATTGGTAAAGAAATACCTGGTGGCTCTCGGTTTTAAAGAGGATATCTGCAAGGGCGGATAGCATACCAGAGAGGAGGGCTAAAGATACCTATTTTCTCTAAGTTCTCCCTTTGGTATCTTTTGCTTGCTTATAAACGCTTACTTCGTCCACAGTGGGCTCAATCTCTCTGTTGGCTATGGCCTCCAAGTTTCGCTATGTCTATTACACATTTTTTGTGAAAGTATTGGTAGTCTAGTATCATCTTGAATAGGCTATCAACCCTAAGACTGGTTGGCTACAGCCCTATTCTTCCCTGTCCAATACGAGCTCCTTAATGTCCTGGAGCTATCGTATTTCATAGTACGTTTGAGGTAGTCAAAATTTATCTCCTGATCTTCCACGTCGGGCTCTCTCCTGTGTAATTCCGTACGGATTCTTTTTGCCGTAGTGCGGACTTATTTTTTAGCTTTATTTAAACGAAAAGTTGTAGGGTGTATAGAAATTCGTAATGGCCCAAGTGAGGTTTGTTTCCTGTTTTTTCAACCTTTTCCTAGTCCTATTTAATTATGTAATAATGAACAAGCAGTTCTATTAAATAATAATTCAGTGTTCTATATGTCTCAGGTTTATTGTAGTAAAATACATACTAATGACATTCAGCTAATTCATAAGATTACTATCTCTGGCCCTTTAATTCGAAATTTCGCTCCTTAGGATTTCTCTTCTCCTAGTGTTCTGTCTGTTTTAGAGGTCGATTCCTTCCTGTATGAGAGTCGAAGAGTTTTCTTTATGAATGTATTAGTGAGGGCAGATGTCGAAATCAGTTGAGGGAAAATTTTCTTAATTTTTAAAACTCGTTGTGGAAGCTTCTGGAGCAGATTTTAAGATCGGAAGCAGCCATTGGGTTAATTGGGGGCCTGTACACCCTTAGGGCACTAAATGAGCGTCTGGAATCTTGAGAAAGGAAAGGAGGGGTCGACATGGAAGTGGGGACATTGGACGAGCCAAGATTCGTGCTGGGAAAGTCCAATTCGACCCTATTGTATCGCGCAGTTTCTTGAGGACTGACTCTTCTTAGTTGGCCAGAACACCTTGACGCCGCACGTGCTATTCGCGAAGACTCTGCTACGAAACAAGTTGGTATAACCCCACGGGGAGGTTGACAGCACCCTGTGCGAGCATAAAAACCCGTCTCTCTTCTGAAAGGATGTACAGAATGCTTATGTTCTACGCCCTGCCTTGATGTTTTTTATTCCTTTCTCCCTTTGGTGGTTGGAGCAATTTTTGTTTATGTATATACAGACTGGCTGTGTCCGGCTTTCGTTGCAGTGCCTCTTTTTCTTTCTAAGTAGGCGCATTTATACAAAGCAGTCACATTTACTTGTACAAAATAAGTGAATTTTGTACAATATTGCTGATACCTAGTCCAATGAATTCCTCGTACCTGCACAGGAATTCGTGACGCACAAATGAAGGCATGCGTTTCCATTCCATGACTATGCTGCGGTTTCTAAGTAAATAAAATATTCCATTGTTGAAGTTGTGCAAAAATTTAAGATTTTCGAATGTAAAAATCTTAATTTAGGAAAATGCGTAGCGTATATGAAAGTCGAATGCAAGAGTTTAAAAAGGTAAGCAAAGAGACCACTGCACCAAATATCATCAATAAAAGACAGATAAATGACAGAAAAATGACTTTCCTTTTATCACAAAGTATGTCTCACTGATACGATTCTGATCCACGTGATTGAGCAACTCATAAACGATCTGATTCGTTGCTGGCTTGTCGTTCCTCGCTTGTTTGAGAAGATCGCGTGCTAAACTCATTTGTTGCAACGACTCGCGCTCCACCTATTGTACAATGGATTTAATAATTCAGAAACCTTCACGCGCACAACAACTCACCAGTTTCATCGTAATCTGACGAATGGTATTGGAACGCGTAGAAGACGAACAAACAAACATTCATTTTCATATATTAGAAGATTTACGTGAACTTTTTCGTACGCGTACTTATTAGTAATATGTAATGAAAAAAGTGAAAAAAATTGTATCTTACCGATTTGGTTTCTTGGCAATTGAATCCTTTTTAAAACCGTAGACTTTTGGAACTGGGCATATATTCGGAAATAATTCGATTTCATGCGTCCAGTTTTTCCATGAACGCGAAATAATATGCTTCATGTTATTAAAATTGCTTCTAGCTAATATTTAGGTATCTTTCCGAGTGGAAAACATACATTGACGTACGATTGTCGCTTAAATTTTTTATTCCACGCTGTAAACCCAAGTCATAAGGAGGCTCTGATGAATACGAAAGTTTTACAATGTATAATTAATGCATCATTTATATCACTATTTGTATGGTTATGTTTATCGTATAATCAGATGTACGTAAGTGAAGTGTGGTCCGAGAAAATATTTTATTCTCCATTGGAAATATGTATATTAAAAGTGTGCACTTGGTGACTTCAGATTACCACTCCAACCACCTTCCAGTTAAATTCAACAAATTTTCTACTCGCTTTGTGTTGTTATTTCTTAGATTGGCTTTTGCTGCGGCCCTCCATTCTCTTATCAGCCATTTTTTGAATCCTTATTCCTACTCCATCGATAATACGCCTCATGTTTCATACTTAATAGCTCGTCTTATTTTTCCTGTCTTCTCGGAGGATTCGTGTCTCAGAATGTGCCCCATAATTTTGTCTTTACGTCTTGGTTTTTCGTCAATTACCTATTATTCATTCCTTATTCCTAATTAAAGCTAATTATAGCTTAGCTGGGCCTATAATATAATATATTATCGTTGTGTTATTGCATATAAATTGACTTTTTAATTGAGCATGTGATACAAAACATATTCTGAGATGATTTCTTAGGGCTTCCTCATCATTTCCTCATCATTAGTCATTCATTTCATCGTCCACGTACAGTCATGCGTTGTGCATTTGTTTTAATTAAGTGCTTCCGGACTTCCTAGCTTACGTCTCTTGTGGATAGTTGACTCGACTTTCCGAGGAATGGTTCTTCATTTGATATCCTCTTCTCATTACTTGTTTCAACTCTTAGTCATTTTCACTTTGAAGTGGCTTCGTTAAAAAAATTAAAAGGTTTCCTATTAATTTTATTTTGTCCTTTTACCCCTTTACATTTTGAAGAGTACAGGTCCACCTTGTCCGGTGATACCTCAAAATGTCTAGTTTATTTATCTGCCTTGTATTAATTTCCGCCCTTTTTCTCTCGTCTCTCATCGCCACTAACTCTTTCTCATGTCTTCATCATCACCCAGTATACCGTATCGATTCCACCCCGCGCCTGATCCATCAGCTTCTAGTCTACGCTTATCTTTGCCCGCATCGACTAACTCATGAAAGGCGACGCTACATATCAAAAGATTTCACTACTATTGACGTCTTTGCTGCAGTCACTCCTGCCAGCATCCATTTTGTTCAAAATGCGTTCTTTGGCAGAGTAATTCTGCTCTCTCATGTCCTGATTTATGAATCATTCAAAATGCTTCCTCGATTTTTGAACTGTCTCCCCGCCTAAATATAGAAATCTAAAAGAAATCTAGAAATCTAAAAGAAGAAAAATCACAATTCTAGTTCAATTTGATCTTAGCAAAGCCTTCGGTTCCGTAGATCATGATATTCTACTACGACGCAAGGCTCAACTTCAGTTATATCCCTCCGTTCTGTTCTGGTTTCATTCTTACCTATCCAATCGGCCACAGGCTGTTAAATACGGTGAATGTAAAGAATCAAGTTTTCTACCTGTTCCCCGGGGAGTCCCGCAAGGCTCAATTCTTGGACCCCTATTGTTCACTATATATATCAAAGACCTCACTAGCACCATATCTCATTGCAAATAATAACAATATAATATAATATAATAATGTTTATTGCTCCAAAAGAATAATTACAGAAAAAATACAAAGATACAAAATACCATCTTTATGCAGACGACTTGCAGATTTATCTCGAATCCCACCAAAAGGAAATAGAAAATGCTGTTGAATTGATCAATAAAGATATCCAATCTATCTGTAAATGGTTAGCTGTTAATCGGCTGAAGTTGAATCCTGACAAGACTAAGTCAATAATATTTGGTAGTCCTTCCTATCTGAACTTCATCTCAATGAGTGGCCTTCCCAAAATAAGAGTACAGAATATCCTTATAGATTACTCGACTTCAGTGAAAAGTCTCGGGGTTCATTTAAATAACACCTTGAGCTGGCGGGAGCACGTTAAAGCTATATCTAACAATGTGTATAAGACTATGTACCAATTGAAGCACTTCAGGCATCTGCTCCCAATTTCACTTCGCCAGAAGCTGGTTCAATTTCTGGTATTCCCATATGTTGACTATTGTTCAATCATTTAATCAGATGTTAACTCAGAACTGTGCATTAAGCGGCAGCGTCTTCAAAACTCCCAGAACAGTAAAGACTATTTTCTATTCTATTTCTAAATGCCATCTTCGCTCGATGTTAAAGGCCAGCCTTTGCAAAATGTAGTCTACTTTCATCTTTTAATGAGAGCGTTTGTTGAGAATGAGGAGGTGGCTAAGAGGTTGCGTTTGAAGGCTGGTGGGAGAGATGGCTTTTGTCGGTAGGGGACGAGATAATTGCTCACTGATATTTTTTAGGCTTTTTTGAGTTTGAAGTGTATATATTGTTAAAAATAATTCTTCATGTGGTTAACTTATTACATACATTGTCCTCCTCGGTATTCTTGTCCACTCTTTGTGCCTTCTCTTTTTATTCCATGGTGGTTCTCAAGTCTCTAAGTATGACCCAATAGTTGAACTCTTCCTCTTATTAGTTTCCATTAAAAATCTCTTCACTAATTTTTCGTTTGGCTAATTCATTGGGGAATCTTTCAACCCATTTTTTTCATTAATAATTTCATTTTTTATCATCTATTTTATTTATTTAACTGCTTTTATCCTAGAGTTTGTCCAATTTTGTTGTAGTTTTCGTTTAAAAGTGCATGCATCGATTCAAATTTTTTTCTCAAATCTTATGCTACCGGAAGTCAATAGTTTTCAAAGTTCATTTCCTTCCTCATCCTCTCCTTCCGACGGTCGCCGCTGAATAATCGTCAAAGTGTGTGTAGATGCTAGGTAATTCGCTTCGTATATTTTACTCACAGCCTTCATTCAAGGTTGATGGCTTAACGAGCAGCTTTATTTTATCTTTGGTTCAAATTCTTTTATGTCCATTTGAAATGAAACAAGTTAATTCAGGTGAAATATTTTTCTTTTGCCGCTCTCCTCAGGAAAACAAATGGGTTTACATGAGTAACTTTATTGAAAAATATGTGAAAAACTTATGGACTATGATGATATTCTTTTAGATGCTTTTCAAGGAAAATGGCTTTCAAAAGATTGCCGTCGGTTCCTTTTAAAAAATTTACTTTTTATAATGAAAACGACTCAACAGTGTCAAGGTGAAAATAGCGATTTATTAATGTACGTTGCGGTTGTCTTGTCGAAATTTATGTGGGTGTTTTCAATAGATTACTTTCATAACTGTTGAAAGCGCAAACTTATTGGTTGACTCGGGAATTGTCCGACTCCCGTTGCCGCGCGATATGAACCGCGCGCCATGGTTTTTCGCCCGGTGGCGCGTCCGTGGGCGTCCATACGTAAATCAACAGGGGAATGGCGTGTTTGGATGCGAAAAATCTTTCTCTCTTTCCTATATTTCGGGACGGCGAGAGATTTTCGAGCGGGAATCCTGGCTATGGAAGAGTGATCTGCAATGGAGATTAGCTCTTTGTCGACGCAGTTGGAATGTCGAGTTTGCCGTCGTCGGGGAAATTTCGCCGCTTCTGCTGCGGGGTACGTGCCCCGCGAGCGAATGTGGGACACCGCGGAAAGAAGGCGGAAACATTTGCGACTTGGTTCCGGAATCACTTTGAGAGTGAGCGAGAGGGGGGGAACACCCCTTGCCGGTGAGAAAAATTGGGAAGTGTGGAGGGGGGTCGCACCGGCGAAGCGCAAAGTGAAAGGGGAATCCTTGATTGAGTTGGGAGGCTGCGGAATGTGAGACGCTTCTATCTGCAAGTCTGCTGAAGGGTGTGAATCCTCTACATGTATCCACAAACCGTCAAATGCTTTATGATGCTTTTACCAGCTATTTTATTAAATATAATGTTCGTAAAGACTACCTTGGGTAGAGGGCTGCAGTCAACCAATCTTCGGATTGAACTACCAATGAATGAATGATAGACTACGTCAATGTTTCCCTATCTCCTGTTTAAGGTTTCCGCCGCGAGCAGGCAGTTTCCTTTCTTATTCCGGGATTGATACTTCCCACGATTAATCAGGGAAACTATCGAAATAACAAAATGCCCCAACAACGTGAACAGAGAAGACGGCTACCACCTAGAGACGACGAGGAAAAGTGTCCTATTGCAAATCGGAGGGAGGAAAATGAAAAATGCTGCCGAAAGTGGTTTTGGCGCCAAAAGATGCAGCCAATCAGAAGCGACCGACTACCATATACACCCGGCTGAAAGAAGCGCTCGTATCTAAGACCGGTATTATTGTATGCCACGCCAGCGTGGAAAGGACTGGCGTCGAAATTTACAATAGAAAAGATAAGGATAATAGAGAGTCAGATCCTTAAATCTATTTTTAGAATGAGGGCGGGCACAAAAACAGACCTGGTACATAAATAGGTATACCAAAATAACAGATATTAGAACTATCATAAAGAACCAGTCATTAAATTATTACAAATGCCTTAAAGAAAGCAAAACTGAGGCCCGAAGAAACATTGGCGGAGGCAACCGCACGATCTGGGGCACTGGAAGTCGACCAATCGATGTCCTAAAACTATAATTGGCGAGGGAATGCCACAGACGGGTGACGTTAGACTAGACACAGAGAAAAAGTAAAAAAAAATAAGCTTGACATCCTCTGAAATATAGCTGCGCGCAGCAAAGGACACCACGCTCGTATCTTCGACCTGAAGAAGCCTCCGGGATAAGAGGAGAAACGTTGTCAGAAATACGACGACGCGACCGAATCCCGAAAGAAGAAATGGAAAGCTTCCGTAACTTTTTCGATCCACCTCACACATCGTTTCTTTCACCTGCAGTCAACGCGCCTAACTATAACCTAATAAATCATATATGTACTGCATGATTAATTCGGGAAGATAATAAAATTGAACTTAAAACAATTAACGTTAAAATATTATTTATTTCAAATCCAATCGATCGTTAGTTTATTCATCCTAGGGCATGTATGGGAATGGTACCATTCCGTCAGTACTCTTACTCCAGCGTCCCCCCCCCCTGCCACCCCTTGTTTCTTGTCGCCATCAAAATTAGAGCGCATGCACATAGAGCATATGGGACGGAAGCGTCCACTTTGGGAACCTCTGGTCTACCTAATATTCCGCAACAGTTTACACACTCATAAATAATGAATATTGACGATAAAATTTAACTTATCGGTTTTTTTTCATTTTTTCTCTATGCTTCAGTTATTCCTATTGGAAAAGGTTTTAGGAAATTTTGAAATATTTTGTAAACGCGCTCGCAATTTCGATCTTCGAAACAAATTTCAGTGATAACTCTAAGGGCTTGATATACCTTTCCCGAGTTTGTGTGATGATTACCTATTTGTAATTTATCTCTGCAAAAGGCACAAAGACTCATTCGGTAAAATTGAACTTGACATAGATTTCTCACCAAAGTTGATGAGAATGATTTAGGTCGAACCTGAGACTTAAATGTGCAAAAAGTAACCAATTTAACTGCGGAATTGTGACGTTTGATGATGCACATAGTTTGAATGGTGTAATAAACTGAGTGTTGCATTAAGGCTTTGTCGTTTTCGGCTCATTTCTATGTTTAACCCTCCTCGGACGGAATTATGAAACATCAGCATGAAAAAAATACTGCTACTGTATTAGTTTTTTAAGAGTGCTATTTAAGCATTTAAAAAAATTCAATTCATTTGATGGTAACATTTTCTTTGAAATGTGACGTATTTGTATTGTATATATTTAATTTAGAATAATACTTTACGTAATGATATACTTCAGCATTACCTTCATGACGCACCTTATTTAAACTCCCAATTTTTTCTTCGTGTGACAGCTGAAACTATTAATTTCAGAGCTCCACCAGGCACGCCATGGTCAGTGAATAGCTTCACTTATTCATCTATAAAAAAAATTTTTTTTAAATATTACGTTTGTTACATTACGTGGAACTTACAAAAAATGTGCAAATCAATACCTTAGATATAAAAGCGAACTCATATAAAAGCAATGTTATATAAATCTTGTAAATGCACACTATTAAACAACTTAACAATTTCATGACCCTGCTAAGCCATTCGTGGCTCATCAGCAGGTGCCTTTTATAATTTTTCAGTCGTGTTTTTATTTATCACTGGCAAAAAATTAGCCCTAAATTCTATATATAAATAATTTGCGAAATACACTAACATAATTTATGTGCTTAACAACCATTCCTTTGTCCCTCTCTTTACTTCCCTTATAGATTTCAAATTTTTTAGATCACTCATTTTACTGAACAATTTTGGAGCATAAACAATTACTTGCCTGTAACCCTTGTGTGTGAAATGTCTTGGAACTTCATATTTATTAACTTTTCTAAGTCAGCATTTTGATTGTACACTCATTTCTTTTTGTGTTTATCACTGAAATAATTTTTACTGATTGTTTGACAAACCGCTGAAAGAGACGCAACTTTCCACACACTTAATCCGAAGCTTTACAATTCTGTCTAACGCAGCAACTAAATGGAAAAGCCTTTCAGAAAGCAGTTATTTCAATGATTTTGAAACGTGACAAATTTGACTCGCTCGTCCATAGAGGGTTAATGTAAGAGTTTTCTTGCCTTGTGAAAGAAATTCGGTAAAGCTTTTCTTGTTACAAGGTGGTCTTCTGCCTTTGTTACAATTATGGCAGCATTATCTCTGCCCATTCGCATATTCCTATTCCCTCTCCCCAACCTCTCTCCCTCAGCCAGACAGCTACCTCCGCCATCGTCTTCAGGGCTATGTATTCCGGATAATTCTGCGTCCTTATATAATTCTAAGGCTCGGATAAAGTGACATCTATCGGTGTGCCTCCTGCAAGTGGCTCGATTTAAGATCTGGATGGGAACTAACAAATTTTAACCTTGACACTGGCTGCGAGTCACTGCAGGCGAGGGAGGCGTGAAAACCAGCGCTGCAAAATTAAGGCGGATGTTGGGGAAAATTCGCGCCTGCCAGTTATATGTCACTTGACCTGATTCGTAAAATTATGTAACGACGCGAAATGATCCAAGAGTCATAGCCTAAGGACGACTGCGGAGGTAGTTTTCAAGACGTTGGAAAACGGATATCTCATTCCGGGAGGGGGAAGGTTGTGTTAGAATCGGGCGAGATAATCCTGATCCGGTAACTAAGGGATCACGTGGTACAACATCGAACGGTTTAAAATTTTGGTGAGTTTCAACTACTCCGATAACTTAAATGTCTGATTTGTTGTTTATTGCGTCTATAATCGCGATATTTAACTCCTCTGGCAAGATTCCCTAATCAGTGGCAAAAAGACGTTCATGGGAAAAAGACAACTGCTGTGCTCAAAGAAGATAGGACTACATAACAGGCAACAATATGTGAAAACATTCGTGTGGAGCGTGGCACTCTATGGATTGGAATCTTGGACCATTGAAAGAGCTGACCAGAAAAGTTCTAGAAGCCTTCGAAACCTGGTACTGGAGGAGGATGCTGAAGATAAAATGGGCGGAAAAAATAAGAAATGATAAAGTGTGTAGAAGAGTACAAGAGGAAAGGACAATATAGAACACCATAGAAAAAAGAAGAACTAAATGTATAGGACACACCCTGAGAGAGAATGGATTTGTGAAGAAATAATTGAAGGTGAAATAGAGGGAAAAGTCCCAAGGGGAAGACCCAGGAACAAGTTGATGGACCAAATTAAGAGGAGAGTACATAGGAAGAGACACCAGGAGGTGAGGAAACCTGCATTAGATAGGGAAGGGTGAAGGGCTGCAGCCAACCAATCTTAGGATTGAACGACCTATGAATGAATGAATCAGATTCCCGTGGGGAAGATTCAATTAGGGAGGCTGCGTGAGACTTTGGCGTGGGGTTTAAATACGCTAAAATTTGGAAAGCTTCGTGACTGTACCACGTGACTCCATTGTCTCGTGGACGGAATTATTTCGAGTGGTTCCAGCAGAACCGCCATAATGGAAGACCCGAGAAGAGTTTACAAATGACCATTTTTCATTGTTTCTTGGTGAAAAGCTTTGTTTCTCAATTACTTATTTGGATAGAACTCGATAACTACGCACATGAAATAAGGGCGTGACGATTGTGAATCATCAGGGTGCCACCTTCTTGTAGGTCACCGAAAGTTTCACGTTTCGTTCAATGTCGTCTACTTGCACTGAGCCCTATGATGTGTTGAAATCTGCGCTAACTTAAACACCTTGAATGGAAAGCTCCCTAATTTTTCTAAATCTACTTTCTACCCAACGAGCCGCCGCATGAGTGTGGTAGGGGGTGTTATGAGACGCCAACCGTGTGAATGTGTAAAGGATGAGGTTTTGGGAGTTGAAATGGTAAAGTGCATTATTGGTGTATTTTAATTGGAGCGCCGAGTTTATTTCGGTAACTTACTGGTCGTGGAAAGAACGAATTTTTAGACCTATCTGTTCGACAATGTATCTCTCTTATTTTATTGCTTCTGTCGGTTCTAGAGAAGTAGTGTGGCATGAAAATGGTATCTCAAAATTAGGGTTAGATAGATTTTGGGGAATGACCGGGGTACACTTATCCATTTACCAGCCTAGTTTTTTTCCATGTTTCACCATTAGCATAATTTATAAAACGTCCAATCTTCTTCTAATGTTCTCTAGATGTATGATGTCCGGCTCAAAGTTGCTGCTTTGTTTATTTCTGGGTGTTTGGGAAGGACGGATATTCTAATGTATCCTTCTAACACCCTTTAATTTTGTATTCATCTTTCTGTTTCGCTTATTGATTGCTCAAGATATTCATCACAATTTTTGGGCTAGTTTGACGCGACTGAATTAGTAACTCTCCAAATATAGGTGAGCTTTCCTCATTGCTTTGATATTTTTGTGCAAGATAAAGATTAAATTAAAACAAATGGCTTTTCTATCATAAATAAGGTATTTCCATACAGAAGTGTGGTCCTGTATATTTGGTTACCAACTATATGTTCAGGTAATTTTGAAGAAATTAAAAGAAAGGCAAATTAATATCTGTATTGTTAGTATTACTTTTGTGCCATTTATGTGGTGTGTTAAAATATTTGAGGTAGCCGGAGTGCTACGTTCATGGGCAGCAAGTACACTTTGAGGCGGCAGTAATGGAGGGCGCATGGTAGTCTCGTCACAGTTAATTTAGGAGCTCCAATACGTCTATATCCTATTTTTTAATGCTAAGCCTTCAACTTTTTCTGCCGATTTTTTTCTGTTAATGGTCATATGTAGAGTTGATAACTTGATCATTTTTATTCAATGAGAAATTGACCTTACGGTTATATTTTAAGGAAATTCCATTGAAACCTCTGAGCTTCCTTTTGAATGTAGCACTTAATTCTACCGTAAAGTCTTCGATCATCTTATCATATCTGCCTTATATTTCCTGTTGTACTTGAGCAAATTCCTTAATTTTTGTTTTTTCTCGTAACAATAGCTTGAAAATATGGTAAAAAATACTTTTTTATCTTTGTACATTGGAAATTGTATTATAGCCCTGTTGCAAATTGGCTAAAGCTTGGCGTTGAAAACAAGGTTTTAAATTATTTGATATACGCTCAAGATTACCTAATAATTCTTTTTAAGCTATGATGAATTATGTCGAGCGTTAAATTCCAACGGAAGTTTCATCTAAATCTGCTGAAACCAATATTTTTGCGTACAAGTTGCTGCCGTATCAGACTAAACCTCTATGGAGTGGATCTTCTTCCTCCCGCTTTCTACGCAGTCCAGCGCTTGCTTTCGCCAGGACTTCCTGGAATTATTTAATCCCTAGATTGCCCCGCCATCTTTTCCTTTTTCTTCCTACGTCTTTTATTCCTCCTGGAAGCTTATTTTTTGGAAATCGTAATCACTCTTCTATCTTCCAATTCATGGCTGTGACATTTCTATTCCTGCTTCCAATTGTTTATCAATTCGTTGATATTCCCCGCATGGTGGTCCTCTCTGATTTTTACATTTCTCATTAGGTGCAATAGAGTATTCCCCTGAGATTTTTCGACGGATTTTGATGTCTATGGTTTCTAGCTATGACCTTTAGTTTTACGTATCTAATACATAAAAATTAATGTTTGATTCTTCGTCTTCTATGCGATCCAATACCATTCATCAGATTACGATGAAAATTTGGTGAGTTGTTTTGCGCGCGCCCACGATGGTTTCTGAATTATTAAATCCATTGTACAATAGGTGGAGCGCGAGTCGTTTCAACAAATGAGTGCTGGCCCGCGAGATTCTCAAACAAGCGAGAAACAACAAGCAAGCGACGAATCAGATCGTTCACGAGTTGCTCAGTCACGTTCGTCAGAATAGCATCTGTGAGACATAATATCGCTTGCATCTGAATCGTATCAGAGACGTAATTTGTGTTAAAAGGCACGTAATTTATTTATTCGTAGAATAAGATTTGGTGCAATGGTATCTTTTTTTGCCTTTTTATTGAATTCTTGCATTTGATTCTCGCATACGCTTCTATTTTTTCTTAAATTGGCTTTTTAATCTCGAAAATCTTAAATTTTTGCACAACTTCAGCAATAGAATATTTTATTGACTTTGAAACCGCAGCATAGGCATGAAATGGAAACCCATGCCATCATTTGTGCGTTACGAATTCATGTGTAGGTACGAGGAGTTCAATGGACTAGGTTTCTAATTCGTTAAGGGAATCCATGCTTTTCACATGGGCAATTATTAGTTGTATGCTCACGAGGGGGACTGCCGAAAAGTTCATTTGTTTTTGCAGAGGGCAGCAAGACCAAAAAAATTATATAATCCAAAGCACTTGAATAATGTATTTCAAATTGAATATAATACACGAATAAGTAATTGACTTTCATTTATTTTGTACATGTAAATCTGTCTACGTTGTACCTAAATGTGTACCTATTTAGAAAGAACTTAGTCCTTAGACCTTAGTCTAGTCTAGTAGACTTAGTCTAGACTAGTGCCTACTTCATTCCTTCCTACGAAGTTTTTATTCATACGACGCGACGCATTTCACCGTTATTCGGTGCGTCGCGTCGGCATTCAGGCACCGAATGTTTGTTAAATGTTTGTTTATTCTTGTGGTAGTTGCGTGGAGGGTGGAGAAAATATCACATTATTCGAGGGTTGACGACGGCAGGGGAACGTAGATCATGGACTGATGAGGCGAGAAAGGTATTTTTTTAACAAAGAAATTTTATCGGGAAGGAGTGGGGGAAGGGTGTTGAAATAATAAAGAAGGCTGTTGGAGTGCCTAATTATTTCCGTTTGCTTAAAGAGTATATAATTTTACACCTTTAGGGGGGATGTGTAAGATTTCTGGGATGAAATCACTAACATGATTGTTCTCGAGATGTTTGGCAAAAGGAGAGGTGATATCCATATCCTTCCATTTTAGTTTTAATAATCTCCGGTCTTTTCTACAACGCTGGTCAGTAAATCATTTTTATTTTCGCAGTCTCTGCGACTAACGTCCGTAAGAAATGAACTATAATGAGAGCAGGAGTTGAAAATTTTTATACAAAGGCATACTTCTGTAGAGCTGGTCTTCAATTTAACAATTTTAAATAACTCTTGCCAACGTTTCGCAAGTCCACTTTAGCATCTTCAGGGCTTGGGGTAAAATAATTTACATAAATACATTGCTTGTGGAGACGATTATCTGAGGGTGCTAAGCTTGTTCAGTCGCATTTCTGCACAGTCAATGTATTCACGTTGGTTCTTTCACTTAAACCCGCGAAGACACAAAGATGCATTTGCGAAACGTTGACAAGAGGTATTTAAAATTGCTTAATTGAAGACCAACCTCCCAGAAGTTTTTTTAGTTTAGGATACATAGATCATTAGACTATAAAAATTATTAGATAAAAAAATAGTAGACAATAGGATTAGATGGTTAGGACATGGTTAAAAGAATCGAAGAAATAAGAATGCCAAAAGTAATGCTAAGCACAATAGAGGAAGGTAAAGGACCGAGAGGAAGGCCTAGGAGACGTTGGATAGACTAAGTGAGTAGGGACGTGGAGGTAAGAGGATACCATTGGGAAGAAGTTGACCTATGGAACGATAGAGGGCAATGGCGAGGATTAATGAACTCCTAGACCCACGTGGAGTGGAATAGGATTTGGATATGTAAGTATGTATGTATACATAGATCATGTAAGGTGACTTTTCGATTGAGAAAGAATTCTGCAAGGCTGAGAGGAAACTTAAAAGGTCGCGGTTTATGTTCCGGTGCTGTCGACCTGACCGATTCCCATCTGCTTTCGCAGCATCAAACGGATTCATTAGCCCGAATGGTTCTCGGACGACCGCCGATGTAGCTGTGTTGAGTGAATTTCTGTGTGGGAGTTGGAAAGAGAGAGAGAAAATGAAGAGCTAAAGAAACTTTCCCCGGAAAAAAATCCCTCTTTTTCGCGGTGGGAGTCTGCGACGGTTAACGGGCGAATAGATTTGGCCGCCCACGCCTCTTCAGATTGTGTCCCGAGGGTGAGCAATCCTCCTCCCACGCTTCGTTGAGGAGAGAAAAAGCGTGTTGGTGGTCCAGGGCGTTTTCCAAACCCCGCCCCGCCAAGTCCTGTCTCTGTATCCCGTCGTCTTCACTCAGTACCCTTTCGTCTGCCGTGGAGGGAGGCATGTATCGCGCAACGCCCGCCGGAAGGGATGCTGAATCGGGTGATCCCTTGGTGCCTTTTGCTGAGAGTAGGTAAATAAGTAGCATAGAGTTTTGTTATTCCATTTTTTATAATCTAAGACACCTTATCGGACTGTTCATTGTGTTTTGCTTTCATTTTGTAACAAAGAATAAATTTCTCTATTGCACTTAGTCTTTTACATAAAAAACATCGTAAAATGTAAACTGGAAAGGCTTCCGGTGATCCTCCGCGCTGATTGTCTTTTAGTGACGACAATCAAGGCGGTTGATCTCCGTAAGACTTTCCGGATATCATCATGAAACACCGCAGAAGCTTTTCTTCAGAATTTTACCTGATAATATAACTTTGCGACAAAACCGGTTTTTATTGATGAATTGAACAGTTGGTGCCGGTTTTATGCTATTAAATCTCTGTTGAATTTCAGAGTGATTTTTCATTGTTACTCTTTTTTAATCCATAACCCTCGCTGTAATTGTTGCGATATTTTGGTTCGAGAGCTTCAGGCTTAACTTGGAGCAAATACTTAGTTTCCTTGGTAGAAACTGAAGTAATTCTCGTTAGTGATTCCTATATAGAGTTTTTTTTCCAAGAAACTGTCAACGGGAAGCCATAATTTTCGAGGGTTACCTTGAAGATGACGAATGCTCGTCAAACCTTCCTTACGTGTTTTGTTGGCAGAATGCGTTCACATTCTTCATTTCTCCGCTTTTAACGCTTGCTCGACGATGAGGCTATCGCTAAATATTTTTCTTTTGTTCCTGCCATTCTTTTTCTTCGTGTGACTTATCTCGTGTCGCAATGACTATTCTTAATCGGCCATGTGATTTGTGATAATTCATACTACGCTTTCATTTTAAGGTCCATCCGGTAATATTTTCTCCTTCGCAATTATTTATTACGTTTCCGTTTAGTTTTTAAGTCCAGTAATGTTTTACCCGTGATTTTTCGTAGCATTTTCATTTCGCTGAATGTTTCCAGTAGACATCTCGTTGTTGTTGTGTCTGGCCTAGTCTCCGCCTTATAGGCCCCTAATTGGTCTTCATATATTCTAAAGTTTGCTTATATCCCTATATGTGTGTTGGAATCATGGTGTGTGTGCGTAAAACGTGCGTGAGTAAATAATATTAGCGAGGTTTTTGTTTGCAGCGACTAAAAGGCTCAATCAACAAAATTAAGCTTGAGGGTATTTGCGTTATTGTAATTCAAAATTGCTAGAGAAAAACATTAGGAAATTGCCATTTTATCATGCTATGGCCGGTTAGTGTTTCAAGATCGCTTTACACGGTACATTTTATTGTACGAACGAATGTACAAATTCCTTCCTGAAGGAAATTGTACCGTGTAAAGCGGCAAATTGTATGTTTGTCTGAATGACTTAACGGGAAATAGAACCTGCTCTAATTCCATTCAGTTTCTTGTACATTCTATGAAATATTCGTTTGTACAATAAAATGTACCGTGTAAAGCGGCCTTCAAAAGAGTGCTATCCTCAAACCTTTGGTAATTACCTATATATTGAATTACCTTTGTGTGTTTAAAATATGGTCGATTTTTGTTAAAAATGTGTGGAAGTTCACTCAAGTTTTTTCTCATGCGGCTTAAAATGTGTTGGCAGTTGTCTAAATGTAGTCGAGCTTCGGGTTGCTAGAGAAACTGAGTCGTTGGCTCGTATATCGTGCATACAACCGTCGTTTGTTCTCTCGCATTCTGCATGACTGTCTTCTTAGCTATTCTGAGTTTATACAATTGTTTTTATGGACGCACTCTTTGCCAGTCAGTGCGAAATCTTCATATCGGCCCCAGGATACATCTTTAATCCGTCAATCTATTCTGCTGAATTGCTGTAGACCGTCCGTCCAAAGTTATCTCTTTGCTTTTGATAATATTCTCTCCGATCTGCTCTGGTTCTGGATCGGTGTGTGTGATACTTTACTGTCCATCTCTGTCGCTCACTTCTGTGTTTTGGATGCCCAGTTGGACTTGGGGCTCCGAATAGGATATGGGAACCATGGAAACGAGTGAAGCGTTTATGCGAGTGGAGTAATTGGAATGGATATTGTAAGCCGCATTATGTGTGAGATCTAGACGCACGTCATTTAATTTATCGTAAAAATATATTTGCTGAAATACATAATTTCAGTATTTGACGGTTAGTGCAAGAGAGACGTGGAGTCACCACCTGCCGGACTCCCCTGAGGTGGCCAGCAGGGTGAATTAAACACTGCGTCAACTCGGTACCTTGCCAGTCGTCTCAAGTTCATGTGGCTGGGGAAAGGTCTCAAGTTTTCCCGGCGTATGATGTTGTTAAAGGTTACTCGGGCTTTCCACCGAGTCAAACTCTCCATCTTGGCCGACGTTTCGATGAACGAGTCGTCCATCTTCATCCGGGCGTTTTGCATTGTCGACGATAGATATTCCGGACCAGCTGACGATGCGGAACAGGCCCTGATGACGATGAATGACTCGTTCATCGAAACGTCGACCAAGGTGGAGAGTTTGACCCGGTGCAAAGCCCGACTAATTTATAAAAACATGTGGCTGGGGTTGATTTCACATCTTACATGCACCAACGTGGAGTACTGCCTAGACCCAGACTAATGACATTCGACCTTCTTTTGTCCACCCGCCCTGGACTTTTTGCTCCAGGGTAGTTTGAAGTCATTTTTCCTTCAGGCTCGACCCTTTTGTCACTAATGGTATGTTTTTATCTCTAAGATGAGTCATCACTGCGTCAGCCGACATTCGAGTTGCAGTATATTATCATCTGCCGCGATTCTAGCTCACTGTAACTCGTCAACTATCTTCTCTTTTTCAAAGAACTACGGAACTAGCCACGTAGTTACTTCAGCGGAGTCACCAGCTTGTGATCTCACACTTGTGTGAAATTCACAGTGGAAATATCATTCGCCTGGACTGGGAATCGAACCCAGATCCCTCGATTTGGCGCCGAGTGCTCTAAGTAATGGTGAGAGATTCACAGTGGAAGATGACGCCTGGGTAGCTTAATTGGTTAGAGCATTCGGCGCCAAATCGAGGGATCTAGGTTCGCGTCCAAGTCCAGGCGAATGATTTTTTTCACTGTGAATTTTACTCTTCTCTTTGTCTATGGTCGTCGTATTGATTCTACAGGCGTCGATTCTTGCAATTGATTTTGCAGGCATTTTATCATTCATTCATTGGTCGTTCAATCCTAAGAATGGTTGACTGCATCCCTCCACTCATATCACCTATGCTTTCTATGATACTTCCTCGTACCTATTTTTATTTTCTTTCCTCTTTATTTGGTATATGTATTTATTCCTTGGCTTACCTCCGCTGACTTTTCTCTCTATTTTTCTTCAGTGACATTCTTAACTAACCCATTGCGTTTCAGGGTTTATCAAATCCATCTGGATCGTATTTTCTCTATAGTGATCCATGTGGTCATTTCTTTTTCTGCTGTTATGTAAACCTCATTATTATTGTTATTTTGTGTATATTTTTCTTTTTTATTTTGTTTATTTTTACGTATTTTCCCTTTATATGTATCAAATTTCTTATTTTTTCCTCCATTTGATCGTCATCATTCTCCTCCTACACCAGATTTCGAAAGCTTCCAGTCATTTTTGGTTAGTTTTTCGTATCATATTTTGAGAATTAGGCTTAAATGCGTTTTATTCGTTTTTGCTGGAGCGATAATCGATGTCAATTCCAACGGGAAATATGTCAGCATATGCGTAAGAGTATTTGAGGAAATCCCGCTTTATGGGGTAAATTTCCATTAGATCGTGACTTTCAGTTTCAGAGTGTCATTCATATACTCACCTGATCTCGCCCCTCAACGTAACTTGATTGATGGCTAGTATTTAATTACTTATATTTGTTGAGAAGTTCAGAACTAGTGTGTTTCAGAGAGACACAGAGTATTATCATGACGCCTCACAACATCTGTAGGTCTGACAGAAGCGATCAAATGAGAGAGATACGTTGCCGAACAGATAGGAATACAAGGACTCGTTCTTTCCGCATGAAATAAGCGACCACAGTAAAAACTGAGCTCCACTAAATACACTCGCATAATACAAGTTACCATTTCACCTTTATCTTTACACGGCTGGTATCATAACACCCCCTGCCACACGCCAATGCGGCGGCTCGGAGGGTAGTATTTGGATAAGTCAGAAAAACTTCCGTTTTTTCCCAATGTTTTAATCATTCTTTTGCCGTGTTTTCTCGTTAAACTTTCAAAAACGAATAACACTAAAAGGTAGCATTTTATTGCTGACGTTAGATGATAAATCGCTGCGTGATTAGCCAGGATGTGATTGAAGTTACATTTCGGTCATTTCTCATTGGGAATCCATCAACAGGATATATGTTACGGTGGTGTAATACAGCAGAGTAAGTTGCGTGCTTCGTTTAATAGACTTACCTGTACAAACAGAAAGAGTAAACAAAACAAAAAGTGGCCTAACACCCTATACGTACACCTATAATGTGGGTGCCATACTTATACTGTGGGCGGAGTAAACATAAAATCCTCAGATACAGTAAAATATCTAGGAATTACCGTAACTTCTTATATATCGTGGGGAACAAACATGCATAACACATGCGGCACAGTGTTAAAGAAATTAGGATTTGTTAAGTGTATAAGAGGATGGTCCTCGGATGAAGAAGTCATAGAGAATTGCTACTTCGCTCTTGTTTGGCTACACCTCGAATACGCCGCGAGCATTTGGGATCCTGGTCATAAAGATTTAACCAAAGAATTTGATGAAATACAAAGAAAAGCTGCACTCTTCGTTAATAACTGCTACGAGCGAAAATAAATTGTCTCACAACTTTTATAGGGGGGAAGGTGGGAGCCCCGTAAAGACTCGGAGGTTACACGCTAGGCTTAAGTTGCTTGAGAAATTCAGAAGTGGTGTGTTTCAGAGCGACACAGGGAATACTATCATGACTCCTCATTACATCTCTAGGTCTGTCAGGTGCGATAATGATGAGAGAGATACACTGCCGAACAGATAGGTACAAAAACTTGTTCGTTCCGCGCACAATAAGCGGCCGTAATAAAAACTGAGCTCCACTAAATTCACTCCCATAATACAGGTCACCATTTCACCTCCTAAAACCTCATATCTTACTTCATTACACGACCGGTGTCCTAACACCCCCTGCCACACGCCTATGCGGCGGCTCTCAGGGTAGTATGCAGATGTAACTGCAGAAAGCAAGCGGGAGGCTTGAGGTGCTCTACGATAGTGCATTCATTTATCTTGATCATCTCTCCTCTCCTCACACTTTCGGTGGTCAGACCCCCTGGTATTCGGTCAAAATCCCTGCTTTACTTAAGTCGATATCTTCGCCATATTCAACTAGATTTCTGCTTCAGAAACGAACTCGGCTGCGTAATGGAGCAAATGAAGCGCAAGTGTGATTGAGACAGGTCATTTGATCATTAGTGTGACCGTGTTATTTTTATGTTAGAGAGTAATCAGCACTCGGCGCTAAATCGAGGGATCTAGGTTCGATTCCCAGTCCAGGCGAATGATTTTTTCACTGTGAATTTTACTATTCTCTTTGTCTATGGTCGTCGTATTGATTCTATTGGCGTCGATAATTGCAATTGATTTTGCAGGCGTTTGATCATTCATTCATTGGTCGTTCAATCCTAAGAATGGTTGACTGCATCCCTCCACTCATATCACCTATGCTTTCTCTGATACTTCCTCGTACCTTTTTTTATTTTCTTTTCTCTTTATTTAGTATACGTATTTATTCCTTGGCATTCCTCTGCTTACTTTTCCGCGACCGCGTAATGGAGAAAATTTAGCGCTGGTGTGATTGAGACAAGTCATTTGATCATTAGTGTGACCGTGTTATTTTTATGTAAGAGAGTAATGGGCATATTGACGCTTGCGAGTAGAGACTTTTCGCGTTAAGTGATCCACTTGGCATTGCATTCGCGGGAAACTTTTCCATAAATTATACGACGAACACAGAACTTTGGCGTCAGTAGTTTTTATTTCGCTTTTTTATGGATAAGTCATCCCGGTATTACCACTTTCTGCTGTAAATATCTATGCTCTGAATGCACTGTTTCTCCATTCAAAATGGCCAATTGCTACTTTTAACGACTTTAAAATTTCCCTGCGTCATTGTGACGAATTTTTCCATTTATATATTCACCAATTAAAAAAATATAATTCTTGCATAATTTATATTATTGCGTATTTGTGTATTTCCGACGTGTAAATTTGTGTACGGAAGTGAAGTGACGTCCAAGAATTTATTTTTGATTTCCTTGGTATATTTTAAAAATGTGCACGCAAAGACTCACGGCTGGTGCTCCCACCACGTTGAATACTCACCTTATCCTTGTCAGGCGTCACTTGATTGGTTGGCGCGAAGGGGGAAGTCTGGAGTCCCCGTCTCTTTGGTGTGCTTCCGCTTTTGTCGTAATGTGGCTAAAGCGGGTTTCCAGAAATTACAGTTTCTCTTTCTTCTTCTTCTTCCGTGCCTATTTCCCGTGTCTCTTTGGGTCGACTTTGCTGGTCCTTCTTCGCCACTCTATGCGTTGCTGCGTCATTTCAGGTTGTATGTCCATTGCCTTCATATCTCTAGTAATGGTCCTGATCCAGATCGTCGGCGGGCGGCCTGGACCTCTTTTGGGTTGTTCTACGTTTATAACCTTCCTTGTAAAAGGTTTCTCGTTATGCCTCATGACATGCCCGTACCATTGCAGACGATTTTCTCTTAGTGTGTCAGTTATATTAGCCACCTAGAGTGTTTCTCATATGTGCTCGTTTCTAACTTTGTCTTTAAGGGTCACAACCCTTCCTTGTCATATTTTTCTCGCTACGCCTCATGACATGCCCGTACCATTGCAGACGATTTTCTCTTAGTGTGTCAGTTATATTAGCCACCGTGAGTGTTCCTCATATGTGCTCGTTTCTAACTTTGTCTTTAAGGGTCACAACCCCGGACCATCGGAGCATCTTCATTGCGGAAACATGGAGTAGTTGCTCATCTGACCGCCGCACAGCCCAGCATTCAGACCCATGAAGTAGAGCTGGTCTTACGGCTCTGTTGTATACGTTTCCCTTGGCTTCTATTGGCATTTTTGCGTCGCATAGCATTCCGACAGGTTTATCTTCCTGCATTTATATTCTCCGGAGAAATACTGTTCTCACATAGATCACTATGTCTTATTTCGATTGAAGCGATGAGCCGTTGGCTAATGACGAGAGTTGATGTTTTGGGATGATGTAATGCCAACCGGACGTGCCCAGTGGAAATCCTGAATGTACTGGCCGCGAGGAAGTGTGCTTGGACGGGGGAGGCGGCGTGACACATTGCGGTCGAGGAAACGAACTCACAGACACATGAGCGGCCTTATATTTTGTCAGTCGAGTCTTCTGCTCCGTGTGAAACACTTGCCGCATTGGATATCTCTACCCGTCAGTGCTTTCAATGCCTTACCTTGTTATGTAGGAACGATATTTGTTTTTAGTGACACTAGTGTCGAATCCGCTTCTTAGTGCATTCTTTATTTCGTGTCAGCGTGGCGCTACCTCTAGCCGTGGATGAGGAATAAAAGTCTGTGCATCTGATCACGGGATCCAACCACGTCGAGGATAATTCCTCGTGAAAAATGAGTGTTCTTGTGGAAAATTTTTACGTATGTATGATAAGTTTTGAGACTACTTAATCGACCAATTAACTTCTTTCTCGCCATTGCCCGTCATCTAATTCCTTCCTTCAGAAATGTACTTAAGAACTTACCATGTCTTCACTTGGAATCCCCCACCTCTCTCTCTCTCCGTCATGTGCTCTGTGGCATGAAGTTCCTTCATGGCATCTGGAGGGGAACTCTCCGCACCAATATCCTTCTTCCTCTCTTTCCACTTCATTTTCCTCCTCGCACCACACGCAATAGTTGTCTTATTAACATTCCAAAATTTCGTCTTTCAAGATCCCAGCATTCCCTATTCTACCGTATTCCAATAATTTTTAACTCCCTGGCTTCGCGTTCACCCTCCCTTGATCTCTTCTCGCCACCCTCCGCTTTCAAACCCTTCCTTACAAACCTAGTCAACAAATTAGCCCCATCTACCCTGTTATCATATCGCTAAGTTCCCGTCCACGTTCTCATGTTCTTCTGTATCTATTCTATTTTCTGTTATTATTTTATATTTTGTTAATGCTTATAATTTATTTGTTAGTAGTCACCCAATGTTGAAAGCTTTTGTGCCGTTTTTGGGACTTTTTCAAATAAATAAGTAATAATCGCATCCCTTTTGTGAGAAGTCAGTGTTTTTTATTTGATTTGTTTTGGGTTTGGTCGATCTCTTGTAGATCGTATAGCCGTGATTAAATATCCATCTTGTCTGCTTGAGAATCTTCTTTTTAGAGTAGATATATCTTCATTACTGGAATTATTACAGCTATAGGTCGCAACATGCTCTGTTGTACGTCTAACAGCTCATATTATAGGTTGAGAAAAAAAGCTCTCTGGGAAAACATTTCCTGATTAATAACATGTAACTTATTTACGGAGACGTGAAAATTAAATTCAAAATCTGTGAAGAATCAATTACATTTGCTGGATTAATGTTTTAAGCTAGTTTGAGTGAGATTTTTCTCGAGTTACTGTAATTTTTTTCCTAATTTCATTTTTCAAAATGTTTTACTGTTTTAAACCGCATTTTCCTATACTGCGAGGACGAATCCAGTGAGGTTTTTGTTTTGCGATGTCTTGCACAGGATACCTTCAAATTATACTAAAACTTATTTGTCGCTTACTCACTTAATGTTCATCTTCAAGGGTTGTTGGATATGTGTTTGGAGCAATGGTCAAAAAAGTGCTGATCTCATTAATGAAATAAATAATTCCTGTGACCTCACACTATCAAATTTACGGAGTTTGGGGATATTTTTTTCATTATCATATTGGTACTCGGTTGTTGCTGATCACTTTGTTTATAAGTGCTCATCATGTCTTTATCAATGAACTGGCTGAAATTCGTTCGAAAATGGCAGAGGATCAAGTTCCCATTCCTGGTCCATTGGTTTTATTTTTTCGTGGCGCTGAAAAATCGGTGCCGTTGGGTGTTTCTTACTCAGTTAATGCTCATCTTTTTTAATGATCATCTGATCCTATTTTCATGAACTTAAATGTAGGTAACGCAGGATTGGGCCAGAATTACGGAGAAGAATCCTAGAAGCCTGATTTCCTTCCTAACAAAAGCAATGGAGCCGAGAGTTGTGAACCATTGTTTTCACCCGATCGAGTTTATGATGATTTTCCCGAGTGAAATACTTGAAATATTTACGAGTGCCAACCTAATGGAATTTACAATTTAAATCGAATCAGATATGTGCACTAAACTAGCAAGGACATAAGCCTCTTCATTTGCTCACTCGCTGGTCTCTCACCGCTTAACCGAGTAAGAGTCGGGCTCATAGTCATGAAGAAATATTCTGGGGATAATGAGGGAATTGAGAGGGATAAATGTACAAATATTACTTCCCAAATGACACTATGGCATGAAATTAGAATCCTTGCGATTAGAATTCTTCATAAAGTTTAGAAATTGAGCTAACTCACTCCTAATTAAATCCGAATTGAATACAATTATATTTCACTGCATGAAAATTCCAGATTTCCGCCAATCATATACAGTCAATACTCTCTTGTATTTTCTTTCCTTCCAGCAATTGATTCCTTGCCTCGCTCTTCACACTGGTGCGTTCATCTAAGACTGGTAATCAACCAATATTAATTAGAGGTTTTGAAGGATGATTGTTCATGCCTTCTTAGACGATGCAAGATTTATTTTCGTAGATTTTACATTTTTTCATGCGTAGACTTTTAGTCACAGCGTCAATTAAATTTCACATGATTTAGCGTACGTCGTGTAGGATTCCGGCAATAAATTATTGCCTCTCAGTATCATTTTTTTTTACAATGATGGCATCAAGAGTCCAACAGTAATTTAAAAATCTCTTACTGTATGAAAAGCTATTGTCAGAAAAGGAATTCTCTTCTTTTAAAGAACGTTTTTCAGTTCAAGGTGACACGAACAGTTTGACAGTATAGCCCACGAAAATACCCGTTTGGGTATTTTCGTGGCACTCCTCTCAGGCATTCTTTTTTTAAATATACAATTATGCTATCAGGGAAATTTTCTTCAATTAATTTTAATATATACCTCGTTCCAATTACCCCGAGTGTGTCAGTAAGTGATGACAATAATGCATAAATATTACGATCTTCGTGACCCAGAGTCCAGGCTGAGAAAAAATATCTTGATTCGATTGCAGGTAAATGAGTGGGGTCCCAGGGACACCCTTAAAAATATGGAAAACCCAAAATACTTTCCGTTATTAGAATCATTCCATATGAAATGTTTCACGCCGCAAGGCATTCTTCGTCTTTTTAGATACCACTAGCGTTTCTAGAGATAAATAAATCGAGAAACGAATAAACCTTACTCAGAAAGAGAAGGTTCGTGGACCAAGATTCAAACCGCGGGCCATTTACTAACCGGGAAAAAGTATCCAGGATTCCCAAATATAAAGGAAAATTTTGGTGAACCTACGCGAACTAGTTGCCGTGTACTGAAACCCTTCATCCGCATTGCAACACGGAAGGCAAATTGGTACTCCAAAGGAGTTTCATACTACCTATGATAACAGGTCAAACAAATCTCCCAAACGCGACTCAGGGAGACAAGTGAAATATTCTCTCAACTGCCGCGATGAGCTGTGACCGTGTTGGAAATTCACTGAAAGAAGGAAAAAATGAAAGCCCCTTCGTTAGAGCCACGGACCTCGGGCAACCCTGACCAGTTCTTCGTGAAAGAAATGCGTAACACACAAAATCACAAAAGAAATTCGTAACGACTGTAGAAAACGGCTCGGGATGTTAATGGGGAGTGGGCCATTTGTCTTCCGATTATTTGGGCGAGCACTAACTTACACAAGTTTTTGGGATACCGGGACATGGACTGATGAACATCTTGTTCTTTTCAAAGCACTCAGGGGAGAATAATGTCGCGGAAGCCTAATTGGCTCCAGTACCTCATCGTGGGCCTTTTGGTAGTCGTGATGTATGCCCAGACTAAAATGTTTCTCTTTGTACTAACCAATTTGAATAAAAGAGCTTTATGCGACTAAACGGTTGGTATCCACTTAATTAATAAAACTCTAAAGATCATATTTGGGAAGGGTAAGCATCTCTTCTGCATTGATAGAACTACTATGTATTTTCTTATCTTACCTCCCCCGTTAAGGATCAAGGGACATTTCTGCCACTTATAAAATAAACCACCCACCTCCCAATTGTTAGCTCAGGTATTAAGGTATCATTCAAATATTGCGTAACACGTTTTTAGGGATGGGGGTTGGGATCATCTCACATTGTCTTATATTTGGGGGGTAGGCAGGGGATCTGGAACCAATTAACGTAAGATTTATGTCCGTCATGAAACATTTTATCGTGTCGTAATGAAATTTAGCAGTGAAATGGAGCATCCGCTAGTTAATGACGTATTTTCCGTAACCCCACCTCTACACCAATGCTATTTTGTCGCCTGACTGGCTAGCTACATACCTCCCTGCTCAACCAAAGCGAGAATTTAACGAAGAGTCGATACAAATATCTAACGTCTTACGTAAGACTGAGAGGGAGGGGAAGGGGTTGGTAAAATCTTATATTGTCTTACGTAGGGGGAGAGGGTGGGGTCAAAAATGGCATTAGCCACCTTACGTAATACTTGAACGCCCTTGAGTGATTCTGTGGGGCTCCATCCACTGCAGTTATGAAGATGACAAGAATCACAGAAATTGAGAACTGTACCGTCTACCATTTGTTACTATTGTTTTCTTCATAAATAGGTATATACACTATATAATTCGAACTTCTGTGGCCGTATTGTGTTTCCGCTGTCTCTCCTGTTTCCCCTAATGGAATGGGTTTTTCTATCGAAAACCAAAACATAAGTACAAAATATACAGATTATTCCACGAATATATTTATAACGACCAAGTTTGTCGAAACTACCGCATTTTAACGTCAAATATGGCAGTAATTCGCTAATAACTTTTGAAAAATAGGTAGTAAGAGTCCTATAGTCTATTTTTATGTATTACCAAGGTCATTTTGCTTCTTATAGTCAGTTTGAATTAAAGTTCTGTATATACTTAGGGGTCATTCAAGTATTACGTAAAACGTTTTTGGGGGTCGGGGGGTTGAGATCATCTTACTTTGTATTATGAAGAGGTCTAGAACAAATTTACGTAAGATTTTTGTCCGTCTTGAAGCATTGTGTCGTTTCCAAATATCCTGTGTTTTTTTTCCAAATATCGTATGATTGTTCACTACTTCATCCGCTGTGGTACTGTTTCTCCCTTAACGTTAATGGATGTGGTACTGCAACATGCATAATTATACGATATCCAGTGCTCAATGCTCCACGATGGTTTCTAAGGAGAGATGAAACTGCAGAAAGCAAGCATTAAGGTAGTGCGAGCGAGATAGTTCCTTAATTTATTATTTTATATTTATTTATATTCACAACCCGAAAACAGCACAACAAAGGCCTTTTACATCGGGTGTTTTAACATTAACAAGAGATGGACATACACACCCATGTCCTGGGCGGAAATTATTCTACCCAGGCGGGGCTCGAACCCGCGACCCTCGAGCTAGCAGGCGGGGACTTAACCCAACCGCCACCGGGACAGACAAATCATAATAGAGACCATATTCGATATGTACGTTTTAATTTCACCAGCTGTGAGACACACGAATCAAATATTGCATTATTAGTGGTGCATTAAAATAGTGTTACATGACAGAAATTGTAAGTGATCAAATGAAAATATCTAAGTAAGTCTTTAACTTGGCTCATTCTTTTCACGCGATACGTTTGAAACTCCATCTACAAACTAATTGTGATCCCGAAGCATTTACTGCGGTGACTATATGATTAATTTGCAAAAATAGTTGAGAAAAAACACAATTTACATACTTTTGATTTTTTGACGAGATCTAAGTGTAGGGAATGCCTCATTTTTAATATAAGGTCTCTCTGGAGTGCACACACGTACCATTTACCGTATAAAAGGGCCGGTATTTTCTGGCAAATATCTCGGAAAGTAATGTGGTAAGGGGTTGAATTTTTTATGCCAATGGAAGGATGGGATATTTTTCTTTAAAATGAGACCTTATTCATTGATTTCTAGGTAAAATGATATTTCGCTCAAACTGCCTTAAATGAAGAGTAGATACAAATATCTGACGCCTTACGTAAAGCATGAATCACACGATACTTGACCTTGTACGATTCCGAGGATGCTAGCGAGTACTGGAATTCTAATACGAAACCTAGCATGCTTGAAATCTTCCAGGGAGCTATCACACGATACTTGAACTTGCACAAGGTCTGTGTATTGTTGTGAGGTTTGAGTTGTTTATTTGATCGCGGGAAATCGTAATTGTCACCAGGGACTATGGAGGCGCTGACATAAAAAATTGACGACCGAATTGCAAAGAGCAAAGGAGATTGGTCGGCGGCTACTAGGACCTCAAAGGAGCAAGTATCAAACTAGTACCGTACCAATTACGAAAACAAGGATACCAGCTAGTATGCTAGTGATCATGCTGGATTTCCAGTATGCTTGTTCTGTATCACACGATACTTGACCTTGCACAAGTCCTAGTATGTTAGATAGCATCCTCGGACTTGTACAAGGTCAAGTATCGTGTGATTCAGGCTTAAGACCTTAGGCTTAGGGACCTGCTGATAAGCCAGGAATGGCTTAGCAGGACCATGTTGTTTTAAAATGGTTTGAATATTGTACAATTGTATTACTTTTATGTGAATTTGCTTTTACTACATTTTATATATTTTTTGTATTGAAAATACATGTGTGTAAAATAAAACTGTAATGCATTGTGAATAAGAAAAAGACTGAGAGGGAGGTGTAGGGGTTGAGAAAATCGTACATCGTCTTACATAGGGGGAGGGGATGGGGTAAAAAATGGCATGAATCGTATTGCATAATACTTGAAAGGCCCCTAATGTCGTATCCCTCTGCTCTTTTTTTTTGAATCTCAGGACAGCAGCAGTGAGCGACTGCAGGGGTCGGAGGCTCCGGCGCACCAGCTGCTCCCGCCGCAGCAACAGCAGCAGCAGGGGCAGCACCGCGGCCGCGGTCGCTTCCGGAGCGGCGGGGGCACCGGGGACGGCGGGTCCTCGGTCCTCCTTGATGGGGACGGCGATGTGTTGGTGGGCGGGGGGCGGAGGGACGAGGACGGGGGGCAAGACGAGGACGAGGAGGCGACGACGGAGATCGAACTGCGGGAGGTGACCAAGGAGGGCCACGAGAGGGCCGAGCCCAAGCAGTTTGAGCTCCTCAAGGTCCTCGGACAGGGATCCTTTGGAAAGGTGAGCCGTGGCGGAGATGTGAAATCAATGAAAGTAAAATGGCAAAGTTTCTGTCCGCAAATTCCTTTAAGCAGGAAGTTTCATTTTAGGCATGCCTAGTAACCAACATCCTTACTAATATACAACTAGCTGACCCGTGCGAATATTTCGCACATTATGCAGCTTCTTCCTGTTTCTTCCTTCCTGTTGTTCTACCTGTCGAATATTTCGCACAGTATGTAGCTTCTTCATGTTTCTTTCTTCTTTCTTCCTGTTCTTCTATCTGTTTCTTCCCATAGACAATCATATGTTATTTGTGTGTGTGTTAAATATACATAGCGTAAACGTAAACGGTAAACGGTCACACTGATTGCATGTAGAATGTAAACAATCTAATTGAACGATGTGTTAATAGATGGCGCCTCCTGCAGTCTTTTAAGCAGGTAACCATTGCCAACATATTAGTTGATTATATTGTCAACAGATGGCACTGTATCATTTTTTTAACAAAAACTTTAATTTTAAACCATTTGTCTATTTTTCCTCAATAGCGGGGAACATAAGCTTTAAAACGATGTTTGAATCATTAATTTGGATGAAGAATTATGGGAGTTATGGCGTTGCGACAAGAAAACACCTTTGAAAAATAAAATATCAGATAATAAATATTAAAAAATATTTTTAAAAAAATCGGTTTTATTTAACAAAGAAATGCATTAAATTTCATTGAAATACACCCATTTCTAGGGGTTGAAATAATTGTTTTCGATGGGACGCTCAGCAACATTTTTACTCCTTCGGGTTGACACAAATGTTTACAATGCATACACTACAGGATAAAAAAGCTATATTAAAAAAACTCATTTCTTTAATATTAATTTTATTTTCGACTTTTTTATGACTGAATATAGTAATGTCACTGGAAATGAACATATGTGCTAAATTTCAGATCTCTAGCTAGTCAGGAATGTAGTTAAAAATTGATTACAAAATGTGATCCTGACACACAAGACCCGGACACACAGGACCCTGACACACAAGTGAAGTCAAATAAAAGCGATCAATAATAAAAATGTAATGGTGTCTGTTTGTTGCTGCATCACGCAAAAACTCATGGAGCGATTGAGCTGAAATTTGGCATGTAGATAGAAAATATATCTGGTTGTAAGTTGTAACATAGGCTATATTAAAAAGCCCTCAGGGTTCCCCGAAGGCACCCCCTGGTGGTCCATGCTAAGAATCGGTTCGGTGCAGTGATTTCATTTTTTTTTGCTTGTTAAAAGTTCTCAGACTCAGGATAGAGGGCTGGGTTTTTTTTCTCGGATGGCTAAATAAATGAAGTTAAAATTTCCTTCAATCGATTTTCTTTTACGCTTCGTATTTGTCTGAAAATCATGTTTTTAGCTGAAAAATCTCACATTTTTCTCTGAAATCGGCCAGAGATTTGATTTTCAAAGGATATTCACACTTCTAGCATTTAAATATCACGTTTTCCTGCAGGCCCATGATAGCACGTAGAAAGAAAATCTCAGAACCCCGAAGGCCCAAGAAAGGGCCCAGAGTCCCAAGGGCCTCGTGATAGATTGCTTCGGGGGGTAATCGATAAATTCAATGCATATTTACAACAAGTGTACTCTTCAATGTCTATTCTCAAACTAGCTCTCTGGGTTCGATTGGTAAACGTAGTGTATATGTCTTCGTTATATTTGTTGCACGACGACGTAGGAGTCAGATTGATAACCAATTACATGTATGGAATAGTTGGCGTACTGTTTTATTTCTAAATTGGTCCCTTAAATTATACGTCCGCAATGTCCCTGCTAGTTTCTCATGCGCCAACCGTTGTCTTTTGATTGTGTTGTACACAGTCACGCGTTCGCTTGATTGATCGTGTGCTACCGGAAAGTGGGGGGCAGTGTGTCACGTCGTTGGAACCTTTTTACGCCGCCATATCGGTGAGATCTTCCAAGCGTCTTGGTTTTATTCCCTTAATGTCGCCAAAACAGATTAGCGAGAAATAGTGTCCCATTTTATGGGCCTGTGGAACCAGAGGAGTGGCCAGCGAGAAGCTCAGACATGAAGCTGAGTTGGTAGAGGTGGGAGGTTGGGTCCATCTGAGAAGAGGCCTTATAGCAAATGGCTCTTTTATGGTTCTTTATTTCATGCTCTACCTCGAGTCAATTCGTAGCTTGTGGCGAAATATCTCGTATAACTAGCGCTTTGATGGAGAGAATATCTCAAAGATTTATATGAACCGAGGTACGTGCAGTCGCCAAACGATGGACTGTATCAAACTTATGGCGGTGTGTGAGTTGGTATTAGGTGATCGGGGTACAATTGTTTTGGGTCCAAATTCCTTTTGGCTGCAGGAGTTGGCTTTATAAGACTTCACTCTGTCCGCGGTGGAAACAAGTGCTACTTCATGACCACCATTGGTGTTATCTCGGTAGAATTTCTCCAAAACCAGACGCAATACAATCGCTGGCCATCCCAACCTGTGAGGTATTTTAAAGGAGATCCTTCATTGGGTGAAAATTTCGTCTTAAGCTTGTTTTTGATCACGAGTCATGATTCTCTCCTAATCTTCTCCCCTAGTCTTATCTTCAGCCTTTAAATATGACATTAGGTGTCAATGTTCAAGATTTAGTTCCGAGAACTTTAAGAATTTTAATTGTCTAAATGATTAACTCGCATTTTTACCGTGGAACTGGGCATGGAATTTGTTCCTGCGAGTGTGACTTTATTTTGAGGTGTTTTAACGAATAATTTATTTATTTTATATCAATTGTTCTCGAAAGTTTATTTGTCGCTTAGCTCATACGCATGCTATGTCCAAACTGGCTAATAGCCCTACGAACGGCAGCTAGGGTATTCCTGGTGAAAAGACTTCGAGCAATTCGTCACATTACGAGCAAATTTTTTCGCTGGAGTGCAGGAAGCCACACTTTACCTTTAGATGATTCGCACTAGATGATTCTTTAGATGATTCAGATTAGATAGAATTCGCACCCACAAACGTAGCCCTCGCCCTCTAAACTGCATTTGTTTTGTTGTTTGTGTGGTGCAGAGTGATTCCTAACCGGGCGTGCTGCACTCAACCCAGTCCAAATCGGAACCTCGCACATTCCCCCGGCCGCTAGGCGCAGACCAAGTAGCACTCTGGTAAACCATGCAAATCAGAAACTGTGAGAGTGCTACGTAGACGAACATGCTAGCATGCAGTACGCTCTTTAAGGTACAACTACTGGTTAATATTATCAATGGCATTAATAAATAAAACGACAAAATTGTAAATTTGGCCGTAAACTAAATCATGCCGGACATTTCAATCGTGGTGAGTTGTTAATAGTGATGGTATGCTATCAAGAACAAGAACAAAATCAACTCTACCTGATTAGGATCGGAGTTTCATAGCATCAATCTTTCGCAGCTATTACGGTCCCTGACTGTACGTGGATAGCGTGACATCTGTTCTGCAGTCAATTCCCTGTATCTTATGCCCGTGATCGTTTCTATCGTTATAGGTTGGCTGTTGCAAAAAATGTTGAACGTCCGGCAGTGATTAGTCTGCTTCAAACTTGCCCAGAAAATTTAATCGATAATTTCCTCTTCGAGCTGTCAGAGATTCCCACCCTAATTTCTTTATGAATTCGATTGAATAAAAACTACGCTACCGGTTAAGGTAGGTATTCCTGAATGTCAGAGAATCTCCTCCCGGTCCTCTACCCATTCAGGGGCCCACCCCCCTCCTGCATATCCTTTATCGCCTCAGCATACGATCTACCCTTCTTCATCCCGTCCATGAAACCTATTCTCTTTCTTCCCCTTCCCCGCTCGACCAGCATCCTTCCCTCTATCACACTCTTCAGCAACCCATCGCCCTTTATAACTCCTTTCAGCTACCTACTCTGCCGATCCCCAATTTCCTTAAGAATTTTCCTTTCCTCGCCCACCATCTCAAGCCCTTCCTTGTTAGTCTTCCTCTCCATCCACCACACCTTTTCCATCCTTCTCCACACCCACATCTCAAATGCCTGCAGCCTATTCTCGTCCTCCTTTCTGAGGGTCCACGTTTCTGCCCCATACAACGCTACGCTCCACATCAAGCTGTTCATCAGCCTCTTTTTCACATTCTTACCCAATGTCCCCGTAATCAGCTCACTTCTATTACTAAACGCCTCCTTCGCTATTCTCTTTTGTTTATATTTTCTACTGTGTCTGTTTTCCTCCAGCGTACTACCTAATCAATTTAATTGCTCTACTTGCTTGAGTTTATGACCTCCAACTTTAATCACAGGCCTAGCTTTCTTTGTGCTAGAGAACCTAATTACTTTTACACCAGGGTTGAAATTCGCTATAAAAAAATCATTTGACTTGTCCGGGATTCGAACCCGGATCTCCCAATTGCCGGTCAGTTGTGTTAGCCCTTGAAGGAAGATGGCTTGGTCGTGTAACTGGCTAACACACCTGACTGGCAATTGGGAGATCCGGGTTCGAATCCCGGTCAAGTCAAATGATTTTTTCATAGCGAATTTCAACCCTGGTGTATATGCACCCGTGCGAGTGACTTCGTACCACATCATTTGTTACATGCATTGTTTGAAAATCTAATTACTTTTGTTTTCTTAAAAATTCGATAACACTGCTAAATTTATCGTAAAAATTATTTTACGAATCTTGCTGCTCTTCGCTGTATTCGATCCATTTCTGACACTAAGCCACTTCGCAAGAGTGCCGTAAGCTCGCGGCATACTCCAAGTGAGGTCTCATTTGAGAAGAAATAACATCGCTCCCTAAATTGCTCGTCACATTATCCTAGAGTCTGAGGTAACTAGGGACGAATTAAGCTTTGATGAGCGGGCTAAAGGTTCCGAAGGACTGAAGTGGGGACCCCTCTTACGGTGAACCTAAGCATATTTACCCGCCCTATCTTGTTTGCCTTCCTCCTCCTGGCGTCTCTGGACAAGTGGGTGCCCCCAAGTTTTCTACACCCATAAGAAGTGCTGAGCAAACTTGTACTTCTTATTAGTTGATGCAAACGGTGAGACGTGCGGGAGTGAAAGGACCGTAACCTTTTACCCCCTCAGATCGAATAGAAATCTGAATTACTAACTTGACTGCTCTAGTCTACAGAAGAAAAAGCTGCTTGCGATCTGTTCAGGTGGCTATGGCTCGGCAATGTTGGTCAAGATGTACACTAAGCGACTCATTTTCATTAATTCAGTTTAAAAAATCCTGCTTCTGCTGATTAAATGGGTTACTTGTTGAAAACCCAAATTTAGGTCAAAAATATGTGGATTATTCCTCGGATATATTTTTACTGACCACATTTGCCCACCTATATGAGCCGACTGTGGCTCCATTCACATAGAACCTCCACAATATTCGCATATTGTCTTCAATTACAGCATTGTTGCGCTTGTAACTTTAAAACAAATAGATGCTAAGATGCCGACTTTTTATTTTTATCCCATTTCCCGGGACTTATCGTTTCTTAAACTCGTTTTACCCTGGGCGCGAACTTCTACAATTTTAAACCACTTTGTCCTCAATATGCCGTACAATAACAATTGAAGATAACGCAGGGGCTGTTTTGCCATCTCGTGTTCATGCATTCTTGCAATTAACTATTTACACGATGCAATTTGAAATGTATGTTCGTACATACATCAGCTTGTGCAATTACGTGCCCCGTATAAAACATGCTTTATAAACAGTACTCATTAAAAGCTTGAATATGCTTCCTTGTTCAGATAAACGTTTTTTTCGCTGTAATCTGCGCCATCTGCCTAAGAGCCCATGTTAAAATATCTACTTTCAAGGCAGGATTACAGGAAATCTATACCATAAACACTGTATCATTTTCATCTCAGTTAATAAAACACATTTCAGAGATGCTATATTCAAGTCATCAAAAACTTTTTGAACAAGGGACCCTGAGGCCAGGGTCACCGTAATGGCTATTATGTGAAAAGTCAAACGGGTGTTGACCAACCCAAGGAAAGGCATGAGAAAGAAATGTGTTCCGTGTTTGCGTGAGGGCCGCAATCCATACCGAATCCCCATGTAAGGGACATGAGTGTAGAAGAGTGTAGAAAAAATTTGTTTCAACATGTATGTGCAATTTATGGAGATGTATGGATTTAATTAAAAATGGGCCTCAGTTTAATACATTGACCATTTATGGGTAAATGTATGGGAAATACAGGGAACTAAGCAATGAAGATATATGTAGCGATGCATGGGACATATTTTGGCACATATATATTTATTAATCTGTATTTTAATATCCATACGCATAAAAATGACCTAGACACGTAAAATTAGGGATTAAAAATACATTGTAGTGTCATATATATTACGACATTGATTGAATATGTAATAGCTAAATATGCGTTTGAGACTCAGTCATTTCCCCACATGTGCCTTTATCGCCAGTGTTATATATAATGAGCTGATATGTGGATCATATATGGTGAATGTATATCTATATATGAACATACATATATCCACTATATGCCCCATTCAAGGGGCTTCAATAAGAGAATACGAATTGCGTAGGTGCTATTTCGTGTGTAGATGTAACTACATGAATGTGCGTAAAAAGCTGCTTTTAGTCCGCTGAAGACTACCGTGTTTTAAAACGATCATCGATGTAAGGAAAAGGTGCAAAATAATTCGGTGTTGGCAAGAATATTGTGTATTTAGTTTTCGTACGCGTTTATTATGCAGCTCGTGGGGCAGATTTTGGCGCAGAGGTGACATTCCGCGTGATTCGCAATAACCCAGGCATGAGATCTGGTATAGATGAGATTGGGTTTTTGGCCACTCCCAAGGTGGAGATAATTTCGCCCCGGTAGTCATTCTAATCCCATGAAATTCCCTTCGAAACAGTTAAGGTAGTTTGAGCGAAATATCGCCTTGAAATCAATGAATTCAGTCTTATTTTTATGGAAAATATCTCACCCTCCCAAAGATATAAAAATATCAGCCCTCACCACCCTACTTTCCGAGGTATTTGACGAAAAATGCCAGACGTTTGACATGGGAAATCGTAGGTACGTGTATGCACTACAGAGAGACATTATTTAAAAAAAAGTGGACTTTCCAACACTTAGATCTCGTCAAAAAATTAAGTGTGTAGTTTTTGTTTTTCTTTTACCATTTCTGGAAATAAATCATGTTGTTAATAAACTCTTCTCGGGCTCTGCACCAGGTGATTGGCTTCATGTTTGCCGACGTTTCGGAAAACGACTTGTTTTCCATTTTCAAGGCGTGTTACTCTGTCCGTGTCAGATTGTAGACTGAATTGAATTGACCGTTGGTAGGGCCCAAGAATTGAGCTCAGGTGCCATCTGATTGGCTGAGGTTTGGATTTTGCCCTTGAATTATTTTCTGATTTTTCCTTATGTTTTTAATGCAATTTATTACAGGTGTCCATGTATTGCTCAGATGAAAGCCAGAGTCATAATTGAAATTTAATGGATTAAAGCGTATTTCAATGGCTTCCTTAATTATGCGGTCCCCGTAGCGCGCTGAGCGGCAAAGAATTTTCGCATCTCCCCATTGAATGGCATGATCTTCATTGATGCTGTGTTCCGCCACTGCCGACTTCTGTGGTGAAGAAGACTTCTGTGAAGGCACTTTAGATTAGCGCAACCACAGAAGTCGGCAGTGGCGGAACACAGCATCAATGAAGATCATGCCATTCAATGGGGAGATGCGAAAATTCTTTGCCGCTCAGCGCGCTACTGGGACCGCATAATTAAGGAAGCCATTGAAATACGCCTTAATCCATTAAATTTCAATCATGACTCTGGCTTTCATCTGAGCAATACATGGACACCTGTAATAAATTGCATTAAAAACATAAGGAAAATCAGAAAATAATTCAAGGGCAAAATCCAAACCTCAGCCAATCAGATGGCACCTGAGCTCAATTCTTGGGCCCGACCAACGGTCAATTCAATTCAGTTTACAATCTGACACGGACAGAGTAACACGCCTTGAAAATGGAAAACAAGTCGTTTTCCGAAACGTCGGCAAACATGAAGCCAATCACCTGGTGCAGAGCCCGAGAAGAGTTAATTAATACTATTCACCAGGAGAAACTTAAATCTTAAATCATGTTGTCATCACAATAATTTTTTCCAGAATCACAAAAAAAACATTCCGTTCTGAAGGATTTTTTAGAATGTACAAGAAACTGAATGGAATTAGAGCAGGTTCTATTTCCCGTTAGGTCATTCAGACAATCATACAATTTGCCACTTTACACGGTACAATTTCCTTCATGAAGGAATTTGTGCATTCGTTTGTATAATAAATGTTTGTACCAGTAAACAAAAAGATAGTAAATAAACAATGTTTGTACCGTGTAAAGCGGCCTTAAGACTTATAGTGAGATTTACATTTAATTTATTCGAATTTCAGTCATGTAAACATATAACATAGCTGTATTAATGTCAGATGTAAAAATTAATGTTTGTTTGTTCGTCTTCTATGCGTTCCTATACCATTCATCAGATTGCGATGAAGTTTTGTTGAGTTGCTGTGCGCGCCCCCGCGAAGGTTTCTGTAATATTAAATCCATTGTACAATAGGTGGAGCGCGAGTCGTTTCAACAAATGAGTGTTGGCACGCGTGCTTCTCAAACAAGCGAGGAACGACAAGCAACGAAGGAGATCGTTTACGAGTTGCTCAGTCACGTGCATCAGAATCGTATCAGTTAGACGTTATCGCGTGCATCAGAATCATATCAGTGAGACATAATTTGTGTTAAAAGGTGCGTAGAATAAGGTTTGGTGCATTGGTCTCTTCGTTTGTTTTTTTTTTAAATTCTAGCATTCGATTTTCGTATGCGCTTCGCATTTCCCTAAAATTGGATGTTTTAACCTCGAAAATCTTAAATTTTTGCACAACTTCAACAATAGAATATTCTATTTACTTGGAAACGCAGTATAGGTATGGAATAGAAACGCATGCCATCATTTGTGTGTTACGAATTCCTGTTTAGGTACGAGGAATCCATTGGACTGGGTCTCATATTCGTTTAGGGGCCGATTTTGAACCCAGAAATAGGCATTGCATAGCATGCCGGGCACAGCTAGTATCGCAGTATTTAATTCATGCTAACTACAGTTGCTGAATTAAAAACGTATAATTCGGATATGGCTTCCATTATGACTGGGGAACAATATCGCTCAAACTACCTTTACCACTTCGGTCCTATTTTGAGTCTGAAATCACGACTCTTTCGTGTGCCAACTCACGGCAACGTCATTCAGCAGACTGTCATAATTTGCCGTGCACGCAATATTGAGTTCCGAACTGGACGGTGTCGGTGCGTTATACGAGCTCGCGGTGGTGGTTTTACCAGAGGTGGGAAGGCATGGAATTGCTTTGTTTTTCACTCCCGGAGGAACATGCTTCTGCAACTGAATTGGGAATGGAAAACCTTTTCCCCATATTTGTTTAGAGTTGTTGGGAAACATAGTGGCAGTCCTCTGAACAAAGCGTGACGTCAAGGAGGTGAAGGCGCGCGTGGAAGGGATGGCAAAAGAGCGGAAAGGATATCACGTGGTGGACAGAGCTGCCAATATAACTGAATTTACTATCTATATATATTTTATATACTGCAACCCACCTTACGGGTGTGTGGAAGAGGGTGCGCTATCACCTTCATATAGTACACAGAGGTGGGTCGTTCGCGAACGAACGGGTCCGAAGGAACGGATCCATGGATTGAATGGGAGGTTTGAGAACCGAGCTCTGTGGAACGACCGTTCCTTTCGGTCCTTCGTTCCTTTCGGTCCGTCGGTCCTTTCGGTCCTTCGTCCCTTTCGGTCAGTCAGTCCTTTCTGTCCGTCGTTGATTTCGGTCCTTCGTTCCTTTCGGTCCGTCGTTTCTTTCGGTCCGTTGTTCCTTTCGGTCTGTTGGTCCTTTCGGTCCATCGTTCCTTTCGGTCTGTCGGTCCTTCGTTCCTTTCTGTCAATCGTTCCTTTCGCTCAGTCAGTCCTTTCGGTCAGTCGGTCCTTTCGGTCCTCGAAGCTATCTTTAACCCTTTAACGTCAGGTGTGCCCGTGAATTGGGCGCATACCTCCAGAATCGTTGTGTCTCAGTAACCATGTAAGTTATTCTACTATAGCCCATTAGGACGTTTTCGGCTCGCTCGTAGCCAAATTCTAGGCTATTTTGAGAAAAAATATTTTTTAAATGAATGGGCGCGCTTTAAATTATCTATCTTGATTGGGATTTGGAAGGAAAAGATTTTTTTCTTAGGTAGAAAAATTGTTGTCCCTAAGGGGTTAAGAGATAGGGTGTTATAAATAACACCCCAAAAATTCATCTGATGATACTGGCCGTGTAATTAGAAGTACTTTTTCCCTTTATATAAATTTAACCTATTCACGAAGCCATATAAAAGGTTGGTAATATTACGAATCTCATGGGGGCTTTAAGGAGCAAGCTGTCCTCACAGGTACCGTGCATATGATGCCAGAGGTACCCGTATGCGAGCACTTTGCGCCCCAGTCCACGGGGTAAAGCCCAACTCTAAACACAAAGGTGTTTACTTTGGACATTTTCAAATAACCACGGAACTAGCCGCGCAGTTACTTCAGCGGAGTTACCCGCTAGTGATCACAATTGTGTGAAATTCACAGTGGAAAAATCATTCTCCTGGACTGGTAATCGAACCCAGATCCCTCGATTTCGCGAATGATAACTTCATGATGCTATTTAGAGAAGGGTGGAGTTTGCCAGCATCGTGTTTTATGACAAATCTTACGATGCCAACGAAGCTACATTGAATTTCGTCGGAACTGTAACTTTAGGATCATTAACTCATAAAATATTAGGTTATGCTTCAGGTGATAACGTAACTCATGAAGAAATACTCACTAAGCACTGCGCTTATTTTTCCTTTGGATCTACGCGATCGTTTTCATGATATTATACGGAAAACCTCTTGATTCGACAAAATATCATATTTTTAAATTTCACGCTTTTGTAACGGATTCATCTCTTTTACTAGGTCGAAATTATTCATTTCGTTGTCAAACATGAACCGATTTCGTTTATACGGTTACTTTAACAGATTGATTTATTTTGTACTCATTACTCACTTTTTTTGCGATGGGTAAAGCCTGCCGCCTGCTAAGCCAAGGGTCGCGGGTTCAAATCCCTGCTGGGTGGAAATATATTCACCTCTCATGGCGTGGGTGTTTGTGGTCACCTGTCGTTATTGTCATGCACGCGACATAAATTGGTCAAATACGCTGTTTTGGTGGTAGTGAAGATAAAATAAAATAAAAATAAATAAAAATTGACTCAGTAAAACCTTCTCGGGTTTGGCACCGGGTAAGACTTAAAGGCCAACGTTTCGACGAGAAACTCTCTCATCTTCATCAGGGCTAAGACTGATTGCCGAGTTGGGTCCATGCTGGGTTTTTTATACTTGACTTATTGAAGATAGCATTTTTTTTAAAATTTGGGTTCGGATTTCATTGTCCAAGACCATGCCATGCGGTGAAGAAGACTTCTGTGAAGGCACTTTAGATTAGCGCAACCACAGAAGTCGGCAGTGGCGGAACACAGCATCAATGAAGATCATGCCATTCAATGGGGAGATGCGAAAATTCTTTGCCGCTCAGCGCGCTACTGGGACCGCATAATTAAGGAAGCCATTGAAATACGCCTTAATCCATTAAATTTCAATCATGACTCTGGCTTTCATCTGAGCAATACATGGACACCTGTAATAAATTGCATTAAAAACATAAGGAAAATCAGAAAATAATTCAAGGGCAAAATCCAAACCTCAGCCAATCAGATGGCACCTGAGCTCAATTCTTGGGCCCGACCAACGGTCAATTCAATTCAGTTTACAATCTGACACGGACAGAGTAACACGCCTTGAAAATGGAAAACAAGTCGTTTTCCGAAACGTCGGCAAACATGAAGCCAATCACCTGGTGCAGAGCCCGAGAAGAGTTAATTAATACTATTCACCAGGAGAAACTTAAATCTTAAATCATGTTGTCATCACAATAATTTTTTCCAGAATCACAAAAAAAACATTCCGTTCTGAAGGATTTTTTAGAATGTACAAGAAACTGAATGGAATTAGAGCAGGTTCTATTTCCCGTTAGGTCATTCAGACAATCATACAATTTGCCACTTTACACGGTACAATTTCCTTCATGAAGGAATTTGTGCATTCGTTTGTATAATAAATGTTTGTACCAGTAAACAAAAAGATAGTAAATAAACAATGTTTGTACCGTGTAAAGCGGCCTTAAGACTTATAGTGAGATTTACATTTAATTTATTCGAATTTCAGTCATGTAAACATATAACATAGCTGTATTAATGTCAGATGTAAAAATTAATGTTTGTTTGTTCGTCTTCTATGCGTTCCTATACCATTCATCAGATTGCGATGAAGTTTTGTTGAGTTGCTGTGCGCGCCCCCGCGAAGGTTTCTGTAATATTAAATCCATTGTACAATAGGTGGAGCGCGAGTCGTTTCAACAAATGAGTGTTGGCACGCGTGCTTCTCAAACAAGCGAGGAACGACAAGCAACGAAGGAGATCGTTTACGAGTTGCTCAGTCACGTGCATCAGAATCGTATCAGTTAGACGTTATCGCGTGCATCAGAATCATATCAGTGAGACATAATTTGTGTTAAAAGGTGCGTAGAATAAGGTTTGGTGCATTGGTCTCTTCGTTTGTTTTTTTTTTAAATTCTAGCATTCGATTTTCGTATGCGCTTCGCATTTCCCTAAAATTGGATGTTTTAACCTCGAAAATCTTAAATTTTTGCACAACTTCAACAATAGAATATTCTATTTACTTGGAAACGCAGTATAGGTATGGAATAGAAACGCATGCCATCATTTGTGTGTTACGAATTCCTGTTTAGGTACGAGGAATCCATTGGACTGGGTCTCATATTCGTTTAGGGGCCGATTTTGAACCCAGAAATAGGCATTGCATAGCATGCCGGGCACAGCTAGTATCGCAGTATTTAATTCATGCTAACTACAGTTGCTGAATTAAAAACGTATAATTCGGATATGGCTTCCATTATGACTGGGGAACAATATCGCTCAAACTACCTTTACCACTTCGGTCCTATTTTGAGTCTGAAATCACGACTCTTTCGTGTGCCAACTCACGGCAACGTCATTCAGCAGACTGTCATAATTTGCCGTGCACGCAATATTGAGTTCCGAACTGGACGGTGTCGGTGCGTTATACGAGCTCGCGGTGGTGGTTTTACCAGAGGTGGGAAGGCATGGAATTGCTTTGTTTTTCACTCCCGGAGGAACATGCTTCTGCAACTGAATTGGGAATGGAAAACCTTTTCCCCATATTTGTTTAGAGTTGTTGGGAAACATAGTGGCAGTCCTCTGAACAAAGCGTGACGTCAAGGAGGTGAAGGCGCGCGTGGAAGGGATGGCAAAAGAGCGGAAAGGATATCACGTGGTGGACAGAGCTGCCAATATAACTGAATTTACTATCTATATATATTTTATATACTGCAACCCACCTTACGGGTGTGTGGAAGAGGGTGCGCTATCACCTTCATATAGTACACAGAGGTGGGTCGTTCGCGAACGAACGGGTCCGAAGGAACGGATCCATGGATTGAATGGGAGGTTTGAGAACCGAGCTCTGTGGAACGACCGTTCCTTTCGGTCCTTCGTTCCTTTCGGTCCGTCGGTCCTTTCGGTCCTTCGTCCCTTTCGGTCAGTCAGTCCTTTCTGTCCGTCGTTGATTTCGGTCCTTCGTTCCTTTCGGTCCGTCGTTTCTTTCGGTCCGTTGTTCCTTTCGGTCTGTTGGTCCTTTCGGTCCATCGTTCCTTTCGGTCTGTCGGTCCTTCGTTCCTTTCTGTCAATCGTTCCTTTCGCTCAGTCAGTCCTTTCGGTCAGTCGGTCCTTTCGGTCCTCGAAGCTATCTTTAACCCTTTAACGTCAGGTGTGCCCGTGAATTGGGCGCATACCTCCAGAATCGTTGTGTCTCAGTAACCATGTAAGTTATTCTACTATAGCCCATTAGGACGTTTTCGGCTCGCTCGTAGCCAAATTCTAGGCTATTTTGAGAAAAAATATTTTTTAAATGAATGGGCGCGCTTTAAATTATCTATCTTGATTGGGATTTGGAAGGAAAAGATTTTTTTCTTAGGTAGAAAAATTGTTGTCCCTAAGGGGTTAAGAGATAGGGTGTTATAAATAACACCCCAAAAATTCATCTGATGATACTGGCCGTGTAATTAGAAGTACTTTTTCCCTTTATATAAATTTAACCTATTCACGAAGCCATATAAAAGGTTGGTAATATTACGAATCTCATGGGGGCTTTAAGGAGCAAGCTGTCCTCACAGGTACCGTGCATATGATGCCAGAGGTACCCGTATGCGAGCACTTTGCGCCCCAGTCCACGGGGTAAAGCCCAACTCTAAACACAAAGGTGTTTACTTTGGACATTTTCAAATAACCACGGAACTAGCCGCGCAGTTACTTCAGCGGAGTTACCCGCTAGTGATCACAATTGTGTGAAATTCACAGTGGAAAAATCATTCTCCTGGACTGGTAATCGAACCCAGATCCCTCGATTTCGCGAATGATAACTTCATGATGCTATTTAGAGAAGGGTGGAGTTTGCCAGCATCGTGTTTTATGACAAATCTTACGATGCCAACGAAGCTACATTGAATTTCGTCGGAACTGTAACTTTAGGATCATTAACTCATAAAATATTAGGTTATGCTTCAGGTGATAACGTAACTCATGAAGAAATACTCACTAAGCACTGCGCTTATTTTTCCTTTGGATCTACGCGATCGTTTTCATGATATTATACGGAAAACCTCTTGATTCGACAAAATATCATATTTTTAAATTTCACGCTTTTGTAACGGATTCATCTCTTTTACTAGGTCGAAATTATTCATTTCGTTGTCAAACATGAACCGATTTCGTTTATACGGTTACTTTAACAGATTGATTTATTTTGTACTCATTACTCACTTTTTTTGCGATGGGTAAAGCCTGCCGCCTGCTAAGCCAAGGGTCGCGGGTTCAAATCCCTGCTGGGTGGAAATATATTCACCTCTCATGGCGTGGGTGTTTGTGGTCACCTGTCGTTATTGTCATGCACGCGACATAAATTGGTCAAATACGCTGTTTTGGTGGTAGTGAAGATAAAATAAAATAAAAATAAATAAAAATTGACTCAGTAAAACCTTCTCGGGTTTGGCACCGGGTAAGACTTAAAGGCCAACGTTTCGACGAGAAACTCTCTCATCTTCATCAGGGCTAAGACTGATTGCCGAGTTGGGTCCATGCTGGGTTTTTTATACTTGACTTATTGAAGATAGCATTTTTTTTAAAATTTGGGTTCGGATTTCATTGTCCAAGACCATGCCATGCGCCGCAAATGCATTGTTTTTCGTATTACCCACCTTTACTTGTTCTTTAGACAGCCATATTTTATCCATCATTTTGTTTTTTAAATTTATTTGTGCTTTCGATATTATATTCCTATTAAGAGGCCTAAAAAACGCTCGCGCACCATTTTTCCAGCAAAGATTCAAAGATTTTCGTATTTGGGCAAACCGTTTGTGCACATGCCACGTAGTGTCATGGAGTTGAAAAATACTGGGATTTCAAGCTTGTCTCCCGGGATAATGGAGGGCATTATGCGAGTTCCACTTTCTCGTCACGAAGCGAGCGTCCGTGTGCTCTTTTCCGCGGCAGGCGATTGACCCGTTGGGAGAGGATGAATAGACTGCGCAGAGGTGAGAATGACATGCAAATTGAGTGTCCGTAACCGCCACTGCCGGAGGGCCTCTGGTTGGAGACTATTCACTCCTTTCTTTCCGTCTGGACTCCGGGCTAATTGCTAATCTTGACCGCTGTCTAATGCTGTTGTGGCAATGAGGGCGATACACTTGCAGCTCGGCGTACGCAGCGTGTCCATTGACCGGGAAAATCTGGAATTATTCGTGAATTTTCAGCACCGGGAAATGTTCGTGTATTATTCGTGAATATTTGGTTTTAGTCGGAAATTATAATAAATACCATCGTAAGTCAAAGAAATCCTTATCCTATTAATAAAACAACAACGCTGCACGAGAGTTTTTGTACCTATCTGTTCGGCAGAGTATCTCTCTTATTTTATCGCATCTGTCAGACCTAGGGACGTAGTGAGGAGTCATGATAATATTCTCTGTGTCGCTCTGAAACACACCAGTTCTAAATTCCTCAAGCAGCCTAAGCCTGGCGTGCAGTCTCCGATTCTATAGGGGCTCCCACCTTAATCCCTCTAATAGTTGTGTAACACTATATGTTCTTTCGTAGCAGTTTTTACGAAGCGTGCTGCTTTTCTTTGTATTTTGTTAATTCTTTTGGTTAAATCTGTATGACCAGGGTCCCAAATGCTCGCGGCGTATTCGTGGTGTGGCCTAACTAGAGCGAAGTAGCATCTCTTCTTTTCATCCGAGGACCTTCCTATTATACGCTTAACAAAACCTAGTTTCTTTAATGCTGTGCCGCATATGTTTTGTATATGCATTCCCCACGATATATCTGAAGTTAAGGTAATTCCAAGATATTTTACTGTATTTGAAGGTTTTATGTTTACTCCACCCACGGTGTAGGTATAGCTTTTGTGTGATGACTTTCGCAGGAAGTTAACTGTGGTGCATTTACTAATATTTAGTTCTAAACCCCACTCCTGTCACCACGAGTGAAAGTTGTTAATGTTAGATGACAGAACTTCAAAGTCCGCGTCTTCGCTTATTTCACGGTAGATATAAGGGCACTTGGAGTATCTATCTTATGGTTTAGCATGTATCTCGTCAATTGCCTGTCACATTTGTTGTCTTACTCTTCCCGCTGCTTTTTCGGTAATAAAGTTTTTATTTTTTGCTCAACAAAATAGGAAAAGTGTCGACTTCAACTATCACGACGCGTTAATGCGTGTATCATAGAAAAGTAAGTTATGTTTTGATTCTCTGCAGCTTTCATTTAACATTAATGAGTGGGGATTTTTGGCTGGTTGATTCTCTTTATTTGATGTCCGTGTTTCCGCGTTTGATTTTGTGATGTGTGCTTGCTCATCACTGTGCATAGGAAAACAAAAAGATCTCGCTTTTGGAATTATGCGACTATTCACGAAGTTTGCTTTTGAAGCCATCATTTTTCAATTAATTGATTTGATTAATTATTTACGTTTTTAGTTAATTCATCCTGGGGTACAATCCGGGAAAATTAGATATTATTTTCTGCGTTCGTCGTAATTCAAAATTCACATTTGAATTTTTATTCTTTTTCTGCGATATAAAATCGATATGTGTCAGATAAGTAGTTTATTGACACACAAAATAACGGTAGTGTAGGTTATTGTTTATGAACGGATTAAAAATGAAGTTCTCTTTTGTTTATGATTGCCGGTTCTCTCTGATGTAAGGTTTATTTTCATATGAGATGTGACAATGGTGGGTTACCAAGTCTATCATTAATTTTTAGATTTGTTCTCTTCTTTTTTTAATTTTGATTATTTATGGATCAATGTTGGATAGCTGGCCAAAGAAATCCTCTCGGTAAATTCTAGGTTAGAATAATCGAAAAAGAAGTGAAAGACGGAAAAATAAAAAATTATTATTTCTGATACTTGAATTGTATTTTTCCTCCTGTTCATTATCATTATTTCGTCAGTTCATTATCATCATTAGCACTATTTCGTCCATCGGCTAGAGGGAAGTTTTCAATGGGGTTCGACTATTGGAATTCCTTTACGCAGTTTATAATGCACGCGTGGTTTCTGTTCAAAACTGCCTCGTGTAAAGCCGAGTGTATCGACGTTAACAGCACGCATTCATGCATAACTGCGTGGAATGTAATCTCGCCTTTAATTTGGTCCTCATATTTTCGCAATGTCGAGTCTCGGAAAATCGCCCTGAATTCCAGAAGTAAGACGTCATTCTTACGTGGACTAGCGGGTGACGCCGCACCTTAAAGGTGATAACGCGTCCGGTTCGCGATATCCTTCAAAATTGTCAAAAGAAAACACCTCGTTGTTTACATTGCGATTTAACCTGGTCGGCGGTGGCGCCAGACGCACGAAATAACTGCTTGTGACAGCGTATGTTCCGCAATTGTGGACATCTAGTTACTTAAGAGTCCACAAACATCACGAATGATGCTCATGTGACGTAATAGGCTAAAGCTTTTAGCGCGATATCGAAGGATCTGGGTTCGATTCTCAGGCAAGGAGGATCAATTTTCCTCTCTGGAATTTTCGTAATAATATGCGTTTGCAGGTCACTCAGCAAACGTATATCGCGACTTGATCGAGGTAGTTTTATAAGTTCCAGGAATATTGCCGTCTACTTTATATCGTTATGCCTGCAAGCATTTCTAAGGATTGTCTTAGATTTTCACTCCTTTTTAGATGATATGGACGTGTTACTTTTTTTTAAATTCTCAGTGTGCACGATCTCTTTTCATCATTGCGTATTTTCCTCGGTTAATTCATCTTATTGTTTTACTCTCTTTCTGGAATCGTTTCGTCTGCGCTCTTCCGCGCATCTTCGTGATTCCAAATTCACCCAGTAACATTCTGCCGACTCTCCCTATCATATGATACGTACATATCGTCTCGCGGTTTGATATCTCGGGTTGTTGGCGTAATGGAGGTGAATGAATGACTTTCTTTCTGTCATCAGATTTCTCTTTGTGGTCTGCTTGCGTCACCTTGGACGTCAGAAAGCACCGAAATTCGCGACGTACAAACGACTGGTGTAAGAAACTGCCTCATTGTCTTGTCATGCTGTCTTTACGAGGTTTGCTCGAGTGGAAAAGAACGTAATAAGAGTAAAAACTTAAGATGCCCGTGAAACTAACCCTTAAGTAATCCTCTTAGATGCCAAGGTATAACGATTTAGTGAGTACTTCTTTCTCTGGTATTTCGTTAGGATCATGATGTTAAAAAATCGATGTTGACTGTCTCATGGTGTAAGTTTTTGTCGTCAATTGTTTATCATCGATATTTTCCTTTGACATATGGTTTCATTCCCTGGTTCTCTTTCGATAGTTTGAGCGAGATAGAAGAACTCTTATCGTAATGGAGACCATACTATACGAATTATACGTTTTAATTTCTGTAGCTGAAGGAAGCATGGATAAAATATTGAATTATTAATGGCGAAATAATATACTTTAATATGACTGAAATTCTAATTAATTAAATACAAATAACTACATAAGTATTTAACTTGAATATTTTTTTTCGCGCGGTCAATTGAAACACCTTCGCAACGGAAGGTTTCGTGTAATCCTGAGAGAATTACTGCGGTGACATCATGATTTATTTTCAAAAATAGTTGAGAAAGCATATTTACTGCTTAATGTTAGTGTTTTTGACGAGGTCTAGGTGTTAGAAATTCCTTATTTCCAAATAATGTTTCTCTGTAGTGCATACGCGCACCATTTCCCGTGTAAAAGACCTGGTATTCTCCATCTAATAACTCGGAAAGTAGTCCGGTAAGGGGCTGATATTTTGATATCTTCGGAAGGGTGAGGTATTTTCTTTAAAACGACATCAACTTCATTTGATTTCTAGGTAAAATGATATTTCGCTTAAACTACCTTGATTGATTTCTTGACATTGCAATTTCCATTTTTATGACACTTTTACATGAAGAAATAAACATGGTCCGCTTCGCAGATGATATCGCAGTCATAACTGGAAATCGCGATGATCTTCAAAGTTCACTAAACGTCATGGACCAAGTTCTCTAAGAATACTACATGAAAGTAAGTAACAAGTGGAAAGTGAGTAACAAGTAACAGACCCTGAGACACAATGGGTTTGTGAAGAACATAATTGAGCAAGGGGATTCCTTCACCTATCCCGGAAGTACCATCACGTGGGACAGAAGAAGTACAACGGACATCAAGCGGAAAATTGCTCAAGCTAAGAAGGCGTTAGCGGGAAAAAAGACAACTTCCCTGCTCAAAGAAGATAGAACTAAAAACCAGGAAACAGTACGTGAAGGGGGATCGGGTTGGTGTGGTGGCTAGAGTACTCGCCTACCACACGGGCGGCCAGGGTTCAAATTCCTGCAGTGGCGGATGTTTTTCAGAGGAACCCGATCCCTATTTGAGTGTCTTGTGGAGGGCACTTCAAGTGGAGTACTCCGTCTGTCTGATGAGACGTTAAACCGTGATCCCCTTGGCGCCTTTCGTTAAGAGCAGGCTAATGCCGGCGCCGGGTTTCTATCCACCCTTCCTCCCTTACCCGTCCTCGTTGGCGCAAATGACCTTTGCTGTCGGTCGCCTCCGTAAAAATCCAATCCAATCCAGTACGTGAAAACATTCGTATGGAGCGTGACACTCTATGGATCGGAAGCATGGACCATTGGAAAAGCTGGCCAGAACAGACTAGAAGCATTTAAAACCAGGTGCGGGAGGAGGACGCTGAAGATAAAATGGACGGGAAAACCAAGAAATGATGAAGTGTACAGAAGAATAAAAGAGGAATGGACCATATGTAGTACTATACAGAAGAGAAGAGCAAGATGGAATGGACACACCCTGAGACGCAATGGGATTGTGAAGAGCATAATTGAAGGCAAAACTGGGGAAAATCCCCAGAGGAAACCTAGGAATAAGTTCCTGGACCAAACAAAGAGGAAAGTACGTAGGAAGAGATACCAGTAGGTAAGGTAACTAGCATTAAATTGGGAAAGGTGGAGGGCTCAATTCAACCAATCTTAGGATTGAACGACCAATGATGATGAAACTTTTACCGCGTGGTGGCTGGTTTATAATGCAGTTTTCCAATAATGCGATATCGAAAAGCAGATGATGCCTTCATTTTTTCCTACATCACATATCATGGAGATGTTGTCCATATCATATCAGTGTTGTGAAAAGCCGCTTCCGTACTTCCGAATAAGTTCTTGAAATTGTGACGATAGGCGGTGACGGGTTTTTACCTAGAAAACATTACCAAAAATCTGCCGCTGTCTGGAATGTCGTCACTAAGAATGAAGTAAAATTAGCGGGAAAAAATCAAGCGTCTAAAGGAAAAATCCTCGAGCGAGGTAGCTTACAATAAACTCCGGGCTGTTATTTTTTTGAATGCCTATAGAGGTTTTAGATTACTTCATTGAGTTATAATGATTACCGTTTTTTAAGCCATGAAAAATCGTTGTTAGTAGGGCGTAGCTAAAGTACGTCCTATGCCTCGAACTGCGATATGTCTTCCCTCTTGTTTACTTGTCCAATGTATATGATAAGGGAATACTCTGCCTCTGTCATTGGCGAATAAAGTAATGGCAAAAAAACTACAGTAAGACCTGTATTAAGCGACCACCGACAGTTCCGCTTAATAATGGTCGTCGAGATGGGTGGTCGTTCGACAGGGGTTCAGTTTCTAAAAGAATTATGCAAAAGAAAGGGCGGTTGATTTGAAAAAAATGGACAAACTCTTGAAATGACGGTTTAGTGAAAATCTATACAGATATCGTGTATTTCCTCGTAATTTATCTGCTCCAGGGAAATTTTAATGCATATAAATTTGATGTACACATACAGTGAAATCTGAAATTAGAAACCGCCCTCTGCTCCGCTGAAAAAAGGTCATTTGAAGGTGTGGTTGCTTGATAGGAGTGGTCATGTGGAGAAGTATCGCTGTATTAAACATTTTTATGTGATGACCCTCAAGTATATTTATCTCGGAAACATCGCAGTGACTAGAGAAACTACGAAGTTTCATCGACATAATAAAGAATCTTTATTAGGATCATGTGTTATTTATTTCATCCAAAATCATGTAAATTGTTGTGTAGGCCTGAGATTGTCCACGCGGTAGAGAGGGAAGCCCTTTGTAGGAAAGCCCTCCGGTGCACTGCGACTCGATATCAGTAAACAATGACTCGGGGTGTATTATTTACGCTCTCGTCGATTCGTATTGGAATAGATGATCAATTTTTTTAAGGAAGGAAAGTATTTGTACGTCTGGTTTCCCTGAGATTCGGTTCCGCCTTCGGCTGTTTTCTTTCACGGTGATAAGTTGCGCGAAAAGGATGGCTGGCGTCGATTTGTGTTTGGTCGGCAAACATCCGTCGCGGCGGCGGTCTTTATCGCGTCGCGTGGACAAGCCGCGTCATTTGGCGTCGTCCTCGGCGTTATCTCGGAATGGCCGCTGAAGAAGTGAGAAAACCTCAATGGGCGACTTTACGCGAAGATGGATTGGAAAAAGAATTGGAATAAATCCTTGAACGTGGCAGGCGTCACTTCGTAGAAGCTTTTGATGTACGCAACACCAAAAAACAATCGTGAGAACAATCATGTAAACAATTTAACCTCGGCAATGGTACATATCCTTCATTACGGTCTAAAATAGACTTTAAATTTTAAAATATTTAAATAATTAGGCTCTCTACTAACCTTTAAAACAAGCTCCACTTTCTCAGGCGAGATATTGTAGAACAGCATACTGAATAAAAGCTCAAACGATTTCGTACTGTCTACTAGTTTTTTATTTCACCTCTTGCTACACGTGTTTCAACTGAACAACAGTCATCCTCAGGCAAGACAAATACAACATAAACAGATATGAGCTTATATAATACGTGAAACACCGTGTTTCACGTATTATATAAGCTCATATCTGTTTATGTTGTATTTGTCTTGCCTGAGGATGACTGTTGTTCAGTTGAAACACGTGTAGCAAGAGGTGAAATAAAAAACTAGTAGACAGTACGAAATCGTTTGAGCTTTTATTCTTTAAAACAAGCTTTATTTCCGCATCTCTCACCACTCTTTCTGGATAAACTTTTGCCTTTCTTCCTAAGGACCATAGGGAACACCATAGAGAAAAGAATAACCAGATGGATTAGACATACACTGATACACAATGGGTTTGTTAAAAACGTAATTGCAGGTGAAATAAAGGGAAAAGTCCCCAAAGGAAGACCCAAGGATAAGTTGACGGACCAAATAAAGAGGAGAGTACATAGGAAGAGATACCAGGAGGTAAGGGAACTAGCACTAGTTAGGGAAGGGTGGAGGGCTGCTGTCAACCATTCATATCATTGAACAACTAATGATTATGATGAACCTTTCCCACTCAGCAGCCATAGATATATGTTCCCCTGCCTTTCTGAGCCCTACCCGAGAGTCGGTATTTTACCCACCCATCCTCCCAGGTAACCATTACAACAATGAAAATAAATTAAGCGAGCATATGAACCTTAAGATGCCGTATGCACAGTCTAAATAAACAGTCATCTCGGCTAGCTAAAAATGTAAACCAGTAGGCTGAAAGGACGCCAGTCAAAATTATTGATTTTTTGAACGAATGACTGAACTCAGACACATTTACGGTAAAAAGAGATTTAATTTTTATCTGTGACAAATCCTCTATTCAATCTCTTTTTAATTGAGAGGTTTTTATGTTAAGTCAACAACTCCATGACAACTCTTGTTGTTATTTCTTTTCTTAATTTAAATTGACATCTATATTAATTTATTACTTCAACAAAAATATGTATTGGTCTTGAAGTGAAAGACAGTCTATGAGACATTTGCTATAAAAGTATATATATTTTAATTTTTAAAGAATGGATTATATATTTTAACTGTAATACGCACGAATAAATGAGTATACACACTCTTGTTTGACTAATATGGCAGCATGTTTGAAACTCTAGGCGGGAGACACCCTCAGGTAACGGGAATTGTTTATGCTGAAGTGCATAACTACTAAGTAACAATAGCACAGTAAAAATCAGATATAACATATTAGCAACTACAAAACCGCTCCTGTTTACAGTTGTATGAGATAAAAGCGTTAGATTCGCTTGAAAAGATGCCGAAAAGATGCGGCGGTAATTTTTACTGTTTTGTGCGATACAAAAACTCGACTTGGATGAGCGATTTACGATATCATCGCATTCTATCCGATCCACAGCGAGGGAGGCTGGGGCTCGACGTTTCGAAGGCGAAGTCTGCAATCGCCCTTAGGGATCATTCTGAAGACGATTGCAGAGGACGCACCCGAGAGCTTTACATTCATTCGAAGCTATTGACTACTGGAAAGTTAGTTATGTAATAAGGTACGTATGTGTAGTAACTTCATGGATGTCATAACAATTGATCCAATATCTAAATGTTCTTTCAGCCGGCAATTGAGAGTTCAATTTAAATAAAGCTTCGTCATTCCTTACGGGAGGCTTTACTAGTTTTTATATATTTTATGATTTCCTTATCAATCGCAGCATGGTTTTGAAAAGGTATCGTATACCGGAGGCCTTCATTGGCGCGTGTGTGTTCAGTATGAGAATTACTGTGAGAGTTTAGTCGGAGTAGATTTCACCCAATCCTCGCTAGGGGTGGTTTGTGAATGAAACCAATGCGGTATCCTGTATGGTGTGTATATGCATTTTGCTCATAGCATCATATGGCTTCTTTATATCCTACCAGACCCATTTATTTGTTTTCCTTTCCCGTTAAATTTCACCGGGCACCCTCTCCTAGTAATATGATAACATCCATTGAAAACGTTAAGTCCCGCAGCATATTAGCGGTCTTGGCTGCTGGGGTTTCTGGACTGTAGAATCAAATAGCAATTACTATACTTTCTCCAGGGTCGACGTATGAAAATAGTAGTAAAGGTTGGATATGGTTAAGCCCCTTTTTCCACAATATGCGATGAATTGACCTCACTTTATTAATATCTATGAAATTGTATGTGCACACTCCCTAAAATCGTTCATGTCCGGGTTTGGTTGAACGTTATTTGCTTTGCCATTCGTATTGAGGTCGTTGCTTAACATTTTGTGAGAATTTTATTGATTTGATGCGAGTCGCAGAGAGTCAATGAGCTTCAGCGAGCAATTTTCATGGCTAAATTATTCACCACGTTAATCAAATGAAATTGCCGTGAGAAAAAATCTACCTGGATACAGTCCTCATACTGTGGCTTTCTTGAAGTCCATTCTCCCTTGCGTTGCCATCTTTGATGGACCGCAATACGCGATATGTTTTCACTTACCCCTTACACCACCAAAGCTCATTATTGCCAGGTTTTGTGCATGGCACCCATTTATTGATTCGATAGATTTTACATCAAATTTGCTCGTTTTTATTAGATGGAATTCGGTCAACCTCCATCACATCGCACATTATATTTTTTTTATTTAGATAATGGCTGCAAGCAAAGAACCCGAGCAGTGGCGGGAATGGGTGAGAAAAAATCTCAGAGGACTGTAATGACGAATAAATATTTATGAATTCACACGATTTGGAAACAGAGCACTATATCAGTTCTAGCAATGATGACGATTTATCTGAGGAAGAAGCCTTTTACCCAGGAAATGACTCAACACACTAGAGGAAAAAAGTTCCAAATAGAAATAAAGGAACTCCTGAAAAATAAATATTTTTTGCATTTATTAAACACATTGTGTTTTAAATAGCATTTAACCCGTGATATAAGATTATTCAAAGTTTAATATATTTAAGTGAAAAGGAAGTTGTGGGATGCTATGGTACTTTGTATATACCGTCAGTGTCTTGTAGAAAATTCGTTTGGGACACCTGAGTATCCTCCACGCGACCTCTAACGTGACAGTTTTGCACAGAAGAAACATGAAGCTTTTCTATTCGTCGGCATTAGTTAAGTTTGGTGTGAATTGTTGTTTTTCCTGATGATTACTTTTGGCAATTTTGTAAGACATCAATTATTTATAGCTTTTCAATATTTATATAATTGTATTCATTTGGTTCTAATGGTTATCTCGTAGCAAACGCACAGGAGCACCTAAGTACCATACGCGATAATTTTTCACTGACCTCTTTCACCACCAAGATGTAACGGACAGTAGTCCGTTATTGCCAGGTTAGTGCATGGAAAACGCACAAAAAAATGGTGTTCTAAGTATTATAGATGGGTATGCATAGATCAACAAACCTGCATCCGTAAGCAGCGTTTTGGACGCAAAAATACTTATGAAAGTTAAACAGGAAGTGACGAACAGTGACTATTCAAGCTGTGACTGTGATTGTGAACTACTATTAACGTCCAAATAAGGATTTATTTTCGCATGTATACAAATAATTGTATTTTAAATAGCAAATTAACCCTTGAGATAAGAGTTTTCAAAGTGTTACAATTTTCGTGAAATAGAAGTAGTGGGATGCTGTGGTATACCGTGCTATCACTCATGTTACCAATAAGAACGCGAGCAGTCGAGTGTTTTAACTCCTTCACAACTGAAGGTTTCTTGTGAATCTGAAAAACATTACCGCGTCGACATAATCATTTATTTTCTAAAATGGTGGAGGGTGCATTGAACTGCACGCTGTTAGTTTTCAGGCGACATCTTTGTGTTAGAACTTCCTCATTTTAAAAAAATGCCTCCCTGGAGTGCATAAACGACTTATTGCATTACTTTTACTTGCATTATTATTTTACTTAGTGCATACAAATTAACCCTTTGCATAAGAATTTACAAGTGTTGAACTATTTATGTGAAATAGAAGCAGTTGGCTGCTGTGGTATACCATGCGATCACTCACGTTACCAATGAGAGCGCGAGCAGTCGAGTGTTAACATTTTTTGACGTTAGAGTTTTCCCCAAAACTACGCTCTTGAATTTTTCTACTTTTCAGAGGATTGGAATCTCATAGTTTGGGTTTCTATTGATTTATCCTCCTTCATTGCTCCTCTAAATCCAAAGGGAAAGGTTCTCCTCACTTCGTTTACTTCATTATTCAACTTGCTCTTGCGTTTTTATTTTTTTGTGCATATGAGCCACCTACTAGAATTTTCAGCGAAGATTTCATTAACCGCCTCGTATTTGGAAAAAATAAAATGCGACGAAAAAAACGTAAATTCGGTCTGAAGGATTACGGAGGATCTTCGATGGAGTTTTTTTTTGTCAGCAAATTAGGGAAGCACCCTGCGTCCTCTCAAGCGACGTCTCCGAATCTGGCTTACGCATCGTTATCTTCGAGCTAAGCCGTCTTGATTCCATGGAGTTATGGAGTGGGATGCTCGACGGGGATACTTATCAGACATTGGGAAAGACATATCGACGTCGTGCGAACAAAAGTGCGCCTGCATCCGCGGAGGGAATTCAACTCGCTTCCCGAGGTGAAGCAGATTTTCCGTAACGAGTTTTCCGCGGAAGGCATTACATCCGCTCGATGTCGTCTAATAAGGAAATTAAAGCAGCGCATTTGAGGCTCGGATACGGGCTTAAAGACCTGGAATCCCCACCAGTTTCCACGGCTGTTAATTCGTATGCCTGATGATAACTTTGTAGCCTTAATTAATAGTGAACCTTACGTTATATAGTTCGAAGGGTCTCATGAAAGATAGTGCTGAGCCCTGACTTAATAAATTTTTTAATACCCTGTAGTAAAAAATAAATTCCCAGGAAATTACCGGCCTATATAGTTAACATCACTTTTATACAAGATCCTCGAACACATTGTCGTTAGCAATATTATGGCATTCCTGGATAATCGTAGCCTCTTACACAGCAGTCTGCATGGATTCCGTAACGGCAGGTCCTGCGAAACACAGCTAGCGCTCTTCCTTCATGATATCTTAAAATCAGGAGAATCGAAAAAGTAAGTCGACGCGATATTCCTTGATTTCAAGAAAACATTCAATAAGGTTCCTCACAGAAAACTCCTTTATAAATTGCAATCTTGCGGAGTTTATAAAAAATAGTGAATTGGATAAGTGACCTTCTCAGTGATCGAAAACAAAACAGTATTTCTTGATAGTTTGATCTCAGATATGGTCGAAGTCACATCCGGTGTTCCTCAAGAAAGCGTGATGGGCCCTCTTTTATTCATTATTTATATAAATTATCTAAGTTCTCGAGTTAGTAGTAATTTAAGATTACTTGCTGACGATACAGTTATCTAACGTGAAATAAGCGAAGACGCGGACTGAGAAGTTCTGTCATCGGACCTTAACAACGTTCGTTCTTCGTGCCAGGAGTGGGGGTTAGAATTAAATATCAGCAAATGCACCACAGTTCACTTCCTGCGAAATTCATCACTAAACGCCATACCTATACTGTGGGTGGAGTAATCATAACATCTTCGGGTACAGTTAAATATCTTGGAATTACCTTTACTTCTGATACATCGTGGGGATTACACATACAAAACATATGTGGCGCAGCATCAAAGAAACATAGGTTTTGTTAAACGTATAATAGGAAGGTCCTCGGGTGAAAACGTCACAGAGAGATGCTACTTCGCTCTGGTTAGGCCACACTTCGGATACGCCGCGAGAATTTGTGACCCTTGTTATAAAGATTTAACCAAATAAATAAATACAAAGAAAAGTTGCACGCTTCTTTAAAACCTGCTACGAGCAAAAATATAATGTCTAATGACAGTGCCTTCGTCGAAAAGGAAGAGCCTGATGTGGGCCAACTGATAGTGTCATATTATACTTACAGTGTCAACAACAACATAGAGTGTCTCACAACTTTTAGAGGGATTAAGGTGGTTGATCCTGGAGACTTGGTGGCTACACGCTAGGCTTAACTTGCTTGAGAAATTCAGAACTGGTGTGTTTCAGAGCGACTCAGAGAATATATCACGAATTCAATCTGCGAATCGGATTTTTTTGTGAGATGGAAACGAAGTTAAGAAGACATTTTTTTAAATATGTTAATGCGCTTTGATTATACATGCCGATGACATTATTAGCTTTAAAAAATTGTTTTTATATATGTAAATTTGCCCATGGTTATGCCGCAGTGTGGTAAAAACGCGTTGTGCCAGTAAATAAATTTATGGGAGATTGCCAAGTGTTCTTTATTCAGCATGAATTCGCCAATACTCTCTCTGTGCTTGCCTGTTTTTTATTTAGTATTACTTAAGTTCGAAATATTAGTATAATTTCTTATACCTTAAAACGGAGAATAATTAAATTAGTATACGAATCATCCTGAACCCCGAAATTTAGGTCGACATCTATTTGTAGATAGTCATCCTAAAGTTATCCTTTCCCTCAAAGCCCAAAAGTAAAGTCGCTCTTAAAATGCAGCGTATCTGTAGAAATTATTGCCTAACTTCTTGGTATCACAGTACCACGAGAAGATCACAGATGGCGTATTTTCTTAGCTTTTCACAGGACTGCTCTCGGAGATGTGCTCAAAGGTTCTTCGCACTAGAAAGGTGTCCATTTTAAGATGTATATTCCCCAGAAAACAGTTTCACGCTTGACAAATTTTCTTTCATGTTCTGCTCAAAACTTTTGCTGGTAGTTTAAAGATACTGCACAGGCGCATATAACAATTTACACAATTTTGGATGAAAGAAAATACGCATAATCCTAATATTTTTTTTAAATGACCACTAACTTGCTAGTTACGTATAGATCCATTTCTCTAGGGCCTACGATTAATACTGAACTTCTCATTGATTCGTAATTAGAGAATTGGTGTCAAAAATCCTTTTCGGGAGTAATTAATTTCGTGTAATGAATCATCCATTTAATTTTAATGAACATGCCAGCAGCAAAACGAACGATTTCACTAGACAGAAGAAAACCGTACATTTATTGACAGCTTATAAAAAATGAGCCTAATCTACCTAAGGTCTCGGGAAAATGTATGCTTAACTTTATGTCCTAGTATTATTAATTATGGTAAATTGTTTGTATTATTATTGTTGTGTCAAACTTTAATTGGCCGACGTATTAATTAGTTTCCGCGTTGAATTCGACGCCTTATTTGCTTACGATGAAAGTCGGGCTATGCATTCGGCTTTGGAAACTTTCTGGATGTTCGTTTCGTTATATTTTTGCTGAGTAATAGAACGGCTCAAAGCACACCCTTGCCCTGAAATAAAGTTGCTGTATGACGGGTATTTAGTGATATTTGAATCGTCTCAATTATTCATGTATCTTACTCACGGTTGAAAAAGACATCATGAGTTCGAAGCAATACTTCTCATCTTAATTTCATGAACATCGTCTTAATAATTGGGTATTTGCCACATATTTCAATCTTTTGATATTCTGATTCTGTTACTTTAAATTATTCCATCGGTTAATAGTCTTCTCATCAAATTGTATTAGTTGTTTTTAAAAGCTAAAGAAAGTTGGAGCATAAGAATGCTCCCGATCACGCGCCGAAAACAACTGAATGACCTGAGACGTCATTTTCGCTGTTTCTATGCAGACCCCAACATTTTCGTTTTCATACGGTGGAGTCAAGCATGGTAAAATTCCTTTACAGTATTTTCCCGTTAATTGGTGTACCTTTGCAATGTGATCTAGAATAGAAATAGAAAACAATTTTATTGTCCTGGGACCAAGTCCTTTAGGACATTGAATTAATTTACATGCCTTCATGAGGAGTGGAATCCAAAGACAAAGTACAAAGTCTCACGAAAATAGAAAACAAACAAACAACTTTCAAGTCAGCAGAGAAAAATATAAAATGAGCGAGGTAAATGAAAATGAAAGATCAGTCTCAATATCAATAATATAAATAATATGTTAAAACAAAAATTTACAATCTGTTATACCTATTAATGAGAAAAAATGAGAAAAATAAAAATAAGAAAAAATGATCCAAGGGATTCAGAAAAAAATAAGAAAAAATGATCTAAGGGATAAAGATTGTGCTCTGTGCCACAATTTCGAATACATAGGTAAAAACACCGAACAAGATATTTTTTAAGCTTCCAAACGACGAATGAAGAAAGGAACTATGGTTACGAGTAGCACGCCGTGTAATTTCATCGGTTTATCAGTACTGTAAAGGTATCCTGATCAATGGTGAAGACAGTTGGGGTGAAAATGATAAATCGAAGGGAAAAGTACGAATGCAATTGTCGCTCATTGAATTTCTTCTCTTTGCGTAAAACAAGTTAGCTAGTTGGTGGTTTCAGGCTTAGATTGGTGGAATTTGTTAACATAATGATGATAACATGTCACTTAGTTATTCCACATATTTTTATCTGAAACGTCCCGGGTTTCGACATTCACCGTCATCTTCCGGTGATGACCTGAAGATGACCTTGAATGGTCCAGTTACCTAATATGATTCATTGGCTTAGCGAGTATTTTTAGGTAATTTATTTTTCCTGAACGGCGAAATTTGCAGACTTGACCTCTGGACTTTTCCCTAATCCCAATTTGTTGTAAGTCATCTATTGTATAATTGTCCCCAAAAAAATGGTTACCAACCCGTTAGATTGCGAGCGTTGTTGTATATTGCCTTCAAAACTGGATTGGCATCGGTAACTTACCTAATAGACACGTAATAAGCCCCTCGATGGATTACTTGCACCACTCTTATGGTTTCCAATGCTTGATTGCGTAATCCGAGTGACTTCGCTTCGTCTAAGTCGGTGAAGGGGCCTGCCGTTCTTCGCTTTGTATTATGCTTTTGTTTTGGATGGTCGCCGAAATGTGAAATGGCTTCAGGCGTCATGGAATCCAAAAAATGAGTTACGGGTGACGTTGAAGGAATTGAATTTGGGGGCTCTAAAGGGATTAATGCCACCACTCCCGCCTCCAGCCAAGATAAAATGATTCACTTTGAGTGAAGAACGTAGAGAGGAAAATGAAATCGAGAATTCGGTATTCATCCTTGATAAGGTTTCAGTCAAGGTCCTATTCACGCGTTGCTTATGTCAGTGCTGAGAATGAAATCAGTATGCTTAGAATTCTATCGTGTCAAATGTAATATCGGACCCGATGATCGCATCGACTTCCATAAGGACGATACTAATTTTCCATCCGAATGATACGAATTTTCGATCGATTTCCCTTTCTTCCCCTGCGGATTTTTCCCTCTATTTTGCCTTCAAGTATGTTCTTTACAAGCTCATTGTGTCTCAGGATGTGTCCAATCCATCTGGCTCTTGTTTATTCTATGGTGTTCCATATAGTCCTTTCCTGCTCTTCTGTAAACTTCATTTCTTACTATTTCCGTCCATTTTATCTTCAGCACCCTCCCATTAACACCAGATTTCGAAGGTTCTATTCATTTCTGGTCAGCTCTTCCAATGGTCCAAGCTTCCGATCCTTAGATTGCTACGCTCCGAACGATGGTTTTCGCTCAGTTTCCTGGTTTGTAGTCCTATCTCCTTTACTCGCAGCAGTTGTATTTCTCCCGTGAACGCCTTCTTACCTTGGGCTATTCTTTCAATTATATTTCTAGAGCTTCGCACCGGGTAATATTTTCTAAGGCGCAATTAGAAAATTTTACCTGGTGTGAAGCCCGAAAAACATATTTAAACATATTACACCGGGAAAAGCTTAAATCTTTTATTATTCTTCGTTTGATTCCCTTTGTACTTCTTCCGCCCGACGTGATGGTACTTCTGAGATAACTGTAAAGATATAGTTCAATGTTAAAATAGCAGGTCCTGCTTGTCCCCCTGAAATCATGTTATCTGATAAATGTTTTGAAGAGAAATTTATCTGACAAATTTTTTAGAGGTTTAAAGAGAATTTTTGCCCCTGGGGTCAGTCTTTTATTTTTTAATTTGAAAAAGTTCCAAAAATAGCACAAAGGCTTTTAACATTGGATGACCAACAAACATATAAATTATAAGCATTAGCAAAATACAAAGAAATGCCAAATATTGGAAAAAATACTAAAGAACAGAAGAACGTGGACTGGGACTTGGCGATAAGTTAACAGGGTAAATGGGGCTAATTTGCTCCCATGGTTGGTAAGGAAGGGTTTTGAAAGCGGAGGATGGCGAGAAGAGGTCAAGGGAGGGTGAACGCGAAGCCAGGGAGTTATAAATTTTTGGAATGCGGTAGAATAGGGAACGCTTTGACATACACATACGAAATTTGGGTATGTTAATGAGACAACCATTGCGTATGGCACGTGGATGAACATGAAAACGTGGAAAGAGAGGAAGAAGGTTATTGGGGCGGAGAATACTACTCCAGATGCTGTGAAGGAACTTCATGTCAGAGAGCACGTGACGTAGAGAGGTGGGGGATTCCAAGGGAAGACAGGATACATTCTTGAGTACAGTTTATGTGGGAAGGAATGCGATGACGGACAATGGCGAGAAAGAAGTTTTATAAGACGATTAAGTAGTTTCAAGGTTGTTGGGCAGGCGGTTGACCAAATTGGGGCACGGAATTCGAAATTGGGGAGGACACAGCCGAAAAATACCGTTCGGAGAGCCAGAGGATCATGAACGTCGGTGTGGCGGTGAAGAAGGCCTACAACAGAAATTGCCTTCCTCGTATTGTTATATATGTGCTCGTGAAAGTTTAGTTTTGAGTCAAAGACTATACCTAGATCACAGTGGGAACTGACATCAGGTATTGGGTCTTCTAAATGAATATATATTCCCTGAAGTCAACTGTTTCTGGCGAGATATTGTGGAACTGCATTGTTAAAATGAAGAGCACTAGATGTTGTACTGTCCACTATTTTTAATGCATAAAAATAGTGCACAGTGCAGCAGTTATGCCATGGGTATTTATATGTATAAATACGGCATAACTGGAATTTTCACACTGTACCCTATGATGGCCAGTAAAGTGCCGAAACACGTGTTGTATAGTTTTATGTATTAAAAATAGTGGACAGTACAACATGTAGTGCTCTTCATTTTATCTTTTCTCTGCTTCCTCTCCAATTTTAATCGCAGTTGCTTCCCTTTCCCATTCCCCTTCACCAAATCCCCTCTCTCTCTCTTCCCTCCACGTAAATTACTCAACTCTGTGGCCCTTGAACGACAACCTCTTACTTCCTTCAATTAATCACTAACCATCTCAATAACCAGCTGTCTAACCAGCTGTTACGAAGCGTATACATAAAGAGATGTTTTCACTGAAATACAACTCATGATGACGATCATTCGTCGAAACTCGGGCCGTGTCTGTTTTAATAAATTACGTGGTACTGTAAAATTGAAGTGAATAAAAATTTGTTTACTATGGCATATCGCCAAGTGGCCAATGACAGAATTTTATTTACGCGTTATCTGAATTCTACCCTTGATGTTATTCTAGATTCAATCCCTCGCACCTCTAGCTTCTCCCTTCAAATGTGTTTCACTCTATGCTCGCTCGTTGCTGTTTCTGACGATCCGTCAAGTTCACGCTCCTAGAATCGTTACTTCGTGAGCTCTACACCCTACCCTCGCTGATCAAACCAGAGTTCAGGTTGACGTTTGTGGCTTGAGTTTGGTATGTACGAAGGGGCAATAAAAGTCCATGAGTGTAGTTTATCGTTCATTGATGTCAGCGACAGGTGATCCATAGAGGCAACGTGAGAGAAAAGTTTCCGGGGAGATATCCAATCAATCTTGACAGTCTTTCATTTACGGGCGAGGTTGAATTATCCTCGCGTTAATCTCGATGTCGGCGAGGAAGAGACAAATGCTACTTCGTAATTTGAACCGTGATATCGGGAAGTGCTTAATTTCCTTGGCCGGCATCAGGGGGTGCTCGTGAGTACCCTGTTCGCTTCGCCGGTCCACCTCTTGGCGGCGCCACCAACAGGCGTCGACACATGGTATCAATCCCGCGGGACGAGTTGATGGAAGACCCTTGCGGGCCGCGTGGCTCATCGCTTTCGCCGTCCACCGCTTGATGCATCTGTGGCGCTTCTGTGAAAGGTTTATGGTGACGCTGATATCAGATCCTAACCTCGATAAAGCAACTCGCACTTACCTGCTGGGCTCGTCCGGTATGTGTCGGGATTTCACTCGGGGAAAAAAATTATCGTAAATAATTGTAATATCCGTCAATAATTTTCAAAATATGATCCTCCGTTATCTATACACCGTTGTCAGCGCATTTTCCACTCTTTGTACGCCTACTAAAAGTCGGAAGCTAGAACCAGGCTTGTGCGATAATCGATTTTGCTAATCGAATTTCGGTTCCCAGAAATCCCTAGATTTCTGTTATTGTCATCGATCATATTCGGGTATACGATGATCGGTGGTTGTCAATTATCAAAGAGTTTCGATGATTGGTGCAAAATTTCCCGTTTGCCTTAGACAACGACTAGAAGTTTCAGTAAACATTGAATTGGATCAAACTTCATGGAGAAGCAAAGGTCGTAATTGTTAAATAGGGCGAAATAAAATCCGCGTTACGTTTACAGTGAACTGAACGTGCACCCAGCGCGTATTTCATTCATCTACAGCTACATACTACCCTGCGAGCCGCCGCGTGGGCGTGTGGTAGGGGGTGTTAGGACACCAACCGTGTAAAGATGTAAGGGATAAGGTTTTGGGAGGTGAAATGGTGGCGTGTATTATGGGAGTTTATTTTGTGGTGCTCAGTTTTTATTGTGGTCGCATATTATGCGCGGGAAGAACAAGTTTTTGTACCTATCTGTTCGGCAATGTATCTCTCTTGTTTTATCGCTTCTGTCGGACTCGGAAACGTAGTGAGGCGTCATGATAATATTCTCTGAGTCGTTGTGAAACACACACACAGTTCTGAATTTTTCAAGTAAGTTAAGCCTAGCGTGTAGCCTCTTGAGTCTCAAGAGCATCATTAGTGTACAATGTCTCATTTGTCAGTCTGTTAAGTAAACTTTGAATTGAATCAAACTTAATTGAGAAGGACAGGGCCTATTTATTGAAGTTAGTGAAACTAAATCCACATTATATCAATAGTGAACTGAGCCTGCACCCATTTCCAAGATATGTAAGGTTCATGCAATTTGGATTTCTCCTACGTTGAGGACCCCAATACGTGTGGAAATTGAAAATTTCTACTCTCTGATTGTCACATTTTTGCCTTTGCCATGACATGGGTTCTCATCGACTTCGCCGATTTGCACCAAGTCATCGCTGTTATTGGTGGATGCAATTTATCATTATCGACGCGGTTCATTGCAGCGCGATGCCTTAACACTCTATGGACGGAATTATGAAACATCACCATGAAAATAATACTGCTATTATATTTGTTTTTCATAGTGCTATTCAAGCATTTTTTAAATTGCAATTTATTGGATAATAACACTTATTTTGAAATGTGACGCATTTGTAATTTTATATATTTAATTGTAAGTAACACTTTACGTGATAATATTCACTCAAGGTATACTTCAACATTACCTTCATAGCGTACCTTTTTTAAACCTTCCCAATTTTTTTCTTCTCATGACTGCAGAGAGTATTAATTTCAGAGCTCCACCAGGCACGCCATCGTCAGTGAATAGCGTCACACTTTCATCTATTCAAATTGTTTGACAAACCGCCGAAAGAGACGGAACTTTCCTCACAATCCGAAGAGTTAATTTCTGTCTAGCGCAGCTACTAAATGGAGAAGCTTCTTAGAAGGAGATATTTCAATGATTATGAAACGTAACAAATTTGACCCGCTCGTCCATAGAGGGTTTTATCACCGTAATAGAATTCTTGACATCTGAACGAACTTTTTTCACAAAGTTCGGCGCTTACGTTGTAGCCTCACATTCCACCATCTTACTCTGATTAAAAAACTTGTTGCTCATTACTAAGCAGCACGCGGTTGATTAGACAGCGGGCGCTCACCACGTCCCGTAAAGAAAATGCTCAAAAAGAGTAGGGCCGAGAGGGAGAATTCAGCCTCTCTCCTTCACCGTCGCGTCTCTTTGGACTACCTCCGCCTTTCGTCGTATCTCAGCTACCCGTCCAAAAGGTGGAACTTTTCTGGAAGGATATTTACGAAACGTCGAATCCATTCATCAGAGACGCTCGGAACTCAGGCCTTTTTAAAGGGTTTTGCGACCACCACGTACATGATGTGGTGGTCGACCCCTTACATTTCACCGATAGGGACGTGAAGGAGGCCTTCTCTGGAAAGCAGAATCCATCGGCTCCAGGAATGGACGCCGTGAATAACTTCTGGCGGGAGAAGTTCATTTCCACTCGCGAAAATCTCGTAAGAATCTTCACGTCCTTGTTGACGTGACTGGCGTCTAACTATGCACACAGTCATGTCTCAACGTTCTCCATTCGCAAACAGTTCGGAAGCTTGCTGCTTGCCTTGCTATCAGTATTTCCTAAACAACTTCCTTTAAAATATGAGATGCTGGATGGTTCTTACCGTCCATTTCACATTTCTTGACATGCCGAACGCTGTCGTATAGTCTGATGTCGTCCTCAATAAAGGGAAGCTGGCGAGATGAAATATCCTTCGGTAATCAAAATATCTACATCTACATACTACCCTGCGAGCCGCCGCTTGGGCGTGTGGCAGGGGGAGTTAGGACACCAGCCGTGTAAAGATGTAAGGAATAAGTTTTGAGAGGTGAAATGGTGACATGTATTATAGAAGTTTACTTAGTGGAGCTCAGTTTTTACTGTGGTCGCTTATTGTGCGCGGAAAGAGCGAGTTTTTGTACCTATCTGCTCGGCAGTGTATCTCTCTTATTTTATAGCTTCTTTCAGACCTAGAGATGTAGTGAGCCGTCATGATAATATTCTCTGTGTCGATATGAAACATACCAGTTCTGAATTTTTCAAGCTTTCTAGCAGTTTTTAACGAAGCGTGCTGCTTTTCTTTGTATTTTATTATTTTTGTGTTAATTCTTTAAGATCTGGATCTCAAATGCTAGCTGCGAACCCGAGGTGTGGCCTAACCAGAGCAGATAGGGTTAGGAACGAGTGTATCACTAAATAACTTTGATTAACTTTCGAGTAATGGGCACATGTGATACAAGTGTGCTTAGCTGGTTTGGTCATGTTGTGAGAAAAGACAAGAGTGGAAATACGAAATAGATTCATGACAGTGGTATGAGTGGTGTAAGAGAAGCGGGTTGACCGCGAAAACCATGGCTGAATGTGATTGGAGATGCTTGTGAGAGGAAGAATATTAGGATGCTTAAGAATTGGGTTGTATGTATTAAGCCATTCTCGAGTGTAAAGCCTGTTTTAAACGGGGCACGTAATCACTCAATCTGATGTATGTATCTACGAACGTGCATTTAAAATTGCGTCGTGCAAAGCGGCGAATTGCCTGAAATCTTGCGCGAATGTATGAACACGAGAGGGCGAAATAACCCTAGTTGCAATTCAATATTTATTGCACGCCAGCTTGAGAAAAATGTGCATTTTTAAGCTTTGCAATTTTGCACCCAGTGTAAAACTGTTTTAGAGAAGGAATTGGAGGAAATTCTGTAGAGAGACGTTTTCCTGGGCCTGACTTCAATAATTAAGTTGTTTGGCCATATATGGCCTGAGAGGGAATAGGGAGACGGGGATGCATATTTTTTATCGGCGTACATCCCTAACTATTGCGTTAAAATATAATTTCCGTAACCAGGAATTATCCCAGTTTATCGAAAATGTTCAATTAATTAAAATGGTAGTTTGAGCAAAATATCATTTTACCTAGAAATGAATTTGGTCTCATTTTACAGAAAAATATGTCACCTTTCAATTGACACCAAAAATTCAACCCTTTACCTCATTACTTTCCGAGATATTTGCCAGAAAATTTCAGCCCTTTTAAATGGGAAATGGTACGTGTATGCACTTCGGAGAGACCTTGTGTTAAAAATGAAGCATTCCCTACATCTCGTAAAAAATCAACAGTGTCTAGTTTATGTGTTTTCTCAACTATTTTTGAAAATGAATCGTATTGTCACCGCAGGAAATTCTTCGGGATCACAATAAACCTTCCGTGTTGATGGAGTTTCAAACGCACCGCGAGAAAAAAATGAGTCAAGTTAAAAATGTTTAGATATTTTCATTTGATTACTTATAATATCTGTCATGTAAAACTATATTATTGCACCATTGATAATGCAATATTTAATTCGTGTGTCCTACAGCTGGTGAAATTTTTAACGTATATATCGAATATGGTCTCTATTATGAATAGGGAACTATCTCGCTCGCACTACCTTAGTAGGTTATAAAACCAGCAAACAAAACCAGTTATGTCACCATTAAATATGCAGTGTTTAATTCGTTTGTCTTACAGCTGGTGAAATGAAAAAGTATAATTCGAATATGGTCTCTATTATGATTAGGGAACTATCTTGCTCGTGCTATCTTAATTTTTGCCGTTACGTAAATTTTATATTTTCCTAGCTTGCCAACTATCATTTGCACGCTACTAGTGATGGGTCGTTCATGATCGATTCGTTCAAAATGATTGAATCACCAAGTGAGTCAAACGACTCATTATTCATTTCGGGAAAATGATTCGATCATTCAATCATTTTGTGTTTCCGTCTGCCGTGTGATTGAAAGTGATATTAAGTGGAAAAACATTCACATGTACGTTATCCGTTATGTCTTGTCATGACATTTCAGAGAGATATCTTCATGGGCATATATCCATTAATATTTGGTCAGTGAGTTTATTTTTGTATAGCATAGTTAGAGACAAGGCGCTCATTTTAAAAACGATGAAATTAACCCTTCTTACAATATCAGCGCATCATTACAGTTGGTAAACTTGATAAGAATTTTTATTACCTGCTCAGTTGAAAGCTCCTAATTGAATGTAATTCAATACTGCAGATCAGAAAACATTCATGCACATTAATTTGTGTAGTCTGAGCTAGTGATTTAGTTTTCATGTACATAGTTTGACGTTATTCTTCTTGAATTCAGAGTCTGTGACAGTTTTTCCTCTCTAAATATTCTCGTGACTATAGTGCTTGGAAATCTCCAATTTAATGCGGATCCAAAATTTGTGGAATATGGAAATCAATCAGCCTTCCTAAATTTCTACGCACGATAGTAATTATTAGAAATCAATTATTCAAATAGATTGATGGCATCAATTAGCATCATTCGAGTTTTTGAGTCTCTTCAATCTTGATTTATTCGATTCTTTCGATTCACTGGAGTCTCGTGATTCATCTAATCAATCTGACTTGCGAGTCATTATGAATCAAATGATTGAATAAGTTGATTGAATCTTTTAAGTGACTCGAATCAAAATGATTGAATCACTATAATGATCGACTTAGCCCATCTCTACACGCTGCCCGAATTCGACCCCACCACTGAGAGGCGGCAGTCTCATCAGAAGGCATTTCTGGCGCAGATTTGGGAGATCGGACCATTATCGAATGCCTCAGCTTCGGGCTAGAGTGAAGTTCACCGAATCGGCCGAAGTACTGCGATGTGGAAGGCAACGGGGAAACCAGCACATTACTCTCCCTAGAAGATGCAGCCCCGCATTTTAACAACATATTAAACGCGATGGCACTCCTCCCAGTAAAATATTCCGTAGGTAAAATAGTCCCCCGATCGGATCTCCAGGTGGGGACTACTGGAAGGGGTACATCAGTCGGTTAGGACGAGCGCAATACCTTTTCGCGATCCCTGGTTACAATTATTTGAATCTTTCGGACAAGGTGATACCATTAGGTACCTTCGTGTCTTACTCTCGTCGGAAGAGGCAGGCGGAAGTTGGTCTGTCTGCCCACATCCGAGGTGTGTTCCGAGACGAGCCCTGCTCGCTCCGGACTTTGAACTAGCTACCGGCCCCTCGTGACCCACATTCGTCTCCGTCAGCCGCTAGGAGGGGCGAGTGTCTGTGAAGACCTGGCATTAAGTCAAAGACGCCGTGATCAAACCTCTTTTACTCGAAGGATTTAATTCTACGCGAACAAACATCCATCCACATGCACATTCACGCTCTGAAACACACCAGTTCTGAATTTCTGAAGCAACCTAAGCCTAGCGTGTAGTCTCCGAGTCTCTCGGGGCTCCCACCATAATCCCTCAATAAGTTGTGAAACACTATATGTTCGCTCGTAGCATTTTTTAACAAAGCGTGCTGCTTCTTTGTATTTTATTAATTTTTTAGCTAAATCTTTATGACCATGGTCCCAAATGCTCACGGCGTATGCGAGGTGTGGCCTAAGCAGAGCGAAGTAGATTAGAAGATTGAGAGCACAGGTTGTAATTATTAAATGGAGCGAAACAAAATCCACGTTACGTTTATGATGAACTGAACCTGCACCCAGAGCGCATTTCATCCATCTACATCTACATACTGCCCTGCGAGCCGCCACATGGGCGAGTGGTAGGGGGTGTTAGGTCACCAGCCATTTAAAGATGTAAGGGATAAGGTTTTGGGAGGTGAAATGGTGACGTGTATTATGGGAGTGTATTTAGTGGAGCTCAATTTTTATTGTGGTCGCCTATTGTGCGCGGAAAGAACGAATTTTTGTACCTATCTGTTCGGCCATGCCTCTCTCTTATTTTGTCGCTTGTCAGACCTGTAGATGTAATGAGGCGCCATGATAATATTCGAACATGTGAAAGGCACTGTATTGAGTCTCAGGTTGTTGAGGAATTTGTAACATAATTTCTTCCCTTTTCTCACCCAATTAGTACAAAACTGACCGTGGCAGCCATTGAGGCATATAGAGAGGTATTTTGTCATGCTGGCCAATGCGAGAAGCTATAGCCAGTCCGCCATCTTCGTTAAACCTCATTTTCCTATAGCGCTTGCTGGCTAACGCAATACTTTTGCAACTTTACTGTTTTTCATCAATAAATTACTAAAAATCGGGATGTACTTACTTCTTAAATGTGGATCATCCTTGCAATTATTGTTTATTTATTTAAATTATAAAATAATCCGAAAACTAGGGTGAAGTCAAGTAGAATCCATAGCACTAACAAGGGGAGTGTCAGATAGCCGGGTCTCAGATTTTATTCAAACTTAGTAGTTCTACAGACCGCTATATGTGGTTCATGAATCACCCCATATATAGGGTTATATAACCAATAGTTTAAACAACAAAAGCCTTTAAAAATTTCAAAATTCTTCAGGCCCACATAACGCAAATAATGACATAACACAGACTTACTGACAAGCTGGACGGGTGGCTGATGTGCTCGTCTCCGGTTTAGAGACACGGTTTCGATCCCAATACAGGGGTTAAGAATTATGCTTGAACTGTAAAAATATGAAGACAATATTATAAAATAATTACAGAAAAAGGAAATCATTTGTGTGAAGGAATAATGAAAATATGTCGTGAAATGATAAGGAAGTGACATAATTAGAAGGCTGCCTTCGACCGAAAAAGAGAATAAGCCTGACGTAGTGTATGCAAATGAAAAATTTGCCTCGCGCAAAAATAATATTTCGAGTAAAAATAAAAAAAAATATTTAGCGCATTGTAGGATGCCGTTAAAGAAAAACAAAAAAACATCGGAAGAAACATACCCCGTATTGGGATCGAACCCGTGTCTCTAAACCGGAGACGAGCCCGTCAGCCACCCGTCCAGCTTGTCAGTTATGTGGGTGGCCTGTCAAAAGGGAATTTTGAAATTTTTTTTAAAGGCCTTTTTTGTTTAAACTATTGGATATATAACCCTATATGTGGGATGATTCATAAACCACATACAGCGGTCTGTACAACTACTAAGTTTGAATAAAATATGAGACCCAGCTGACACTCCCCTTGTAAGTAACCAGTGTATGTTTCATGAGTTACTTGCCTTAAATTTCAAAGAGATGGTTGATATTCATGCTTAACATCCGCTAATTCGTCCATTCCGTTGTGCTATCCCAAGAAAAGGACGGAAAAAGCAGGGTTAAACAATATAGTTGTTATTTCGGTTGTCAGGCTACAGTGTTGTAACTTGTATGAGTGTGAATATCTTTATATTGATGTTGCTACGTACCTTGTCATCTTAGTGTCGAGAGGTCGAAAGGACAGTCTCTCAAAGATGGAGAGCGCATTGTTGTCGAAGCGATTTGGGGGGTAATCTATAACTCAAATAAATGTGAATTAACATTTACTACGGGTTCACAATTCACTGTCAAATAAGAAACAAAACATACAGTTTGATGACGTAGTGCTCTCTCATATGTACCTGAATGTGGCAACCTTATCTCTCTAACTATCCATTCTTTCGGTACAGAAAAAAAATGAATGAATCGGGCGACTGTACCGTTAGTCCGCTGCCGGTTTTCTCAGATTGGTCGCTTGACTTCTCCGTCACTTCGGACAATTTTTCACTCTCCCGATAAACATCCACAAAACTAATCCAAAAACGCCGATCTCACCCTTGCCACAATTTTGTGTCGTGTAAGGTAAAATAATGGAAAGCACGTCTTCCATGGGTGTAAGCAAAGGATAATGAATCTCTGACAAGATGTTGGCAGGGTCGACCCTCGTTCATATCGCGATTCGATGACAATCTAAACGCGAGTCGATCCATTGACCGTTGCCAGCCGCGCCAAAAGTTCTGCCCGGCTTTATTCTTACGGATGGACATGTGATTGTTGGAGGCAAAAGTGTGAGATCGCGGTATCTGTACCTTAGAAAAGCACAGAAGCGTTTGTTTGAAAAATACCAATGATATCAGTATGTACCTCAGTCACTTACTCTTTAACAGCCATTATGCGAATGCATGTATTCACCCCGAGGAAGCCTATCTCTTTCTTATACAATTAATCATGCGACGAACTCAGTTTTTTTCGGGACGGAAAACACCTGTGGCGTGTCCACAAAGGCTTCGTTCAGTCACGCTATTTACAGTGAATGATTATATCCGGCGCCAACCTTAAGGTGGTTGGAGCAATTTGTGTTTATGTACAGTTTTCCGTAAAACTGTCCATTTGTGTACTTATTCGTAATTTGTCCTCGTAAAGGTGAAAAATATCACATTACCGATTTTGCTTCTCGGCGACTTTACACGCAGCCTTTGTGATGTTAGTCACTAAGTTTACCAATCGAACTCAGATTGATTTAGCCGATTCAGCTCGGTATGGTAAAGGCAACGGGCTAATGGGATCGATATGAGAAGCGGGCTAACTCGGCCCGATTTCTCTACCAGTCTGAGATTTCAAATCGATATTAACCGATTCAAATCAATGTTTCAATCGATTTCGCATTGATAAACCAGAGACGATCCGAGTAGGTTGGCTTAAAATGTTTAGATCGGTCCGAGTTCATATCGTTCTGAGTTCGCTTGGTAAACGTAGTGAGTGTTGAATTGGCTTAGTCCGAATTTTACCTCGGTTGGTGCTGCGCCCTAGTGGCAATTACGATAACTTAGTAGTGTTTCACCTTACTCTCTGTACTCAAATAAAAAGAACGCAATCGGTCATGTTTGCTGACTCAGGGTACTCTTATTGAAGTTCACGCATATCCATTACCATTTAATTTAATAGGACTTTTGGGAGTGTTATCATGGTGGCTAACAAATGCCAAGTTACCGTGCGTATGTGTAAAAAACGTTTCGACGTATGTTTTCGCTTGAATTTCGAATCCCGTGCTATAAACCCTAATCTCTGCAATGATTTAATTAAGGCGAAAATTGAAAAGTATAAATATTTGAGGATTTACATAACTTCATGCATGGTGATTTCCGCCGAATAAACGGGCGTTCTTAAGGTGGATCGGCTTGACTTCGTTAGTGAAGATAAACAGTCGGTCACACCTATTTATTTATTCAGTTTAAAAAATCCTGCTTTATCTGATAACATGGATGACCTATTGAAAAACAATGTTGAGGCACAAAATATGCCGATTATTCCTCGAATATATTTTTGTCCAGCATTTTTCCAGCCATCTCCATGTCTAGCAGCACCACATTTGTCCAGCCGTAGGAGCCAAGTGCGGCGCCATTTGCGTGGAACTAACCCACTTTTACTTCAATTATGGTAATAATTCGCTAATAACTTTTAAAAATGGTTGGTTTACGTCTTTCTTCTCCATCCTAGCCCTTTGAAATTAAAAAGAGCCTTAATTGGTCCCGGATAAAACGTAAGTAATAGCTGGGATACACATTTAGCCACGATTTCTGCCGGAATGCCGCGCTGTGAACGTCTCTCCTACTATTCGCCCCTCGTAGTCCCTGGAGGCATTGAGTATTGCTGGCGAGCCCTTAAGAGAAAACTTGGGAGTACATTCGCTCAAGTTTCATTTGCCTTTCAGAGTGATATCTGGTCGCGAATTTCTAAAATTGTTCAAATTGTCGTATCGCCCGCGGCAAAGTGCACCAGAAATGTATAAAACCCGGATGAAACACATGGCGAAACAGAGCCGTAATAGCTGTTTTGCAGAAATCTTCAACAGAACTTGAATGGTTGTAAGAATGTGACCAACAATGGCCAAATAATCACTCGCTGTAAACCGTACTTGTCATTGTGGCCCTAACTGTATTTATGCTTGATTGGCTTAGGTCAAAGAGAACGTTGGGACTCATGTCATGAACACCATTTTTCTTAGATGGTATGGTCCTGAATACTCACATAAAAATGCAAAACGTGATGGCAAAATGAGCAGCGCTGTTGAATTATTTTCATCTTGAGTGTGATTAATCTTGTTATAAACACTGCTTTTCCATGCAAGGAGAATGGAAATTTATGCACCACGTTTCTCATTTGGGAACTTATTCCCTGCACTTTCCACGATTCAACAGTTTTCCCATTAAATCTATTTGACCAGGACTTCATCGTACTTGCACTAAAAATTGTTGGAAATCGTGCGGTGAATGATATTTGTCATCTGGTAGCACTGAATGTGTTAGTTCCAATCAAAAACCTTCTGTCTCATTTCCCATGCATAATTTAGTGAACGGTGTACATCAGTGTAACCCAACACTCCTTAATATGTCCTGATAACATGAAGTACCAAACCGTGTGTAAGACATTAGCTCCTCTCCTGAATGTTTTGACAGGCTGCTCTACATCTGAATCTAATTCATTGCTTCAATCTGATCCAACATGTTTCACCAAACTGAACTGAGCATGACCTAATGATGTATACTTGATCATTTTTGTAGCTAATGGTAGTTGATGTTGGCTTGGACAAATTGAGTATTGTACATTGGGTGTAACATGGATGTGCCGTGTACAATCAAGGAATATCTATACTCAAGGACTGCATAATTAAAGACTTCATTAAAATTGCATTGACAGGTCTAACACATTTTATGTGGAAGTTTCTGGCTTCAAAGGGGTCAATTGTTTGAATTTATGCTGTTGATGAAATTTTATAAGTCCTCCTGCGATAATGTGAACCTGGGGCATCTAAATTCAAGTTGTTCTTCTTTACCTCCAGGTCTTCCTTGTGCGCAAGAGAGTCGGTCGGGATGCAGGCACTCTCTATGCCATGAAAGTACTCCGGAAAGCCACGCTGAAAGTCAGGGATAGGCTGCGCACGAAGACGGAACGCAACATTTTGGCCGATGTGCGACATCCTTTTATTGTTCGGCTCCACTATGCCTTCCAAACTGAGGGCAAGCTCTACCTCATCCTTGACTTCCTGCGTGGTGGGGATCTCTTCACTCGTCTCTCCAAAGAGGTAACATACTGTGAAATTTTTTTAATTCTTCACAGAGAAACAGTGGTAGACTATCACAGTTATGTATTAAAAATGTATCTGTACTTAGGGTGCAACACTCCCTAGGGCTATAGAATAACTACCTAAAAAAGTGATATACTTATAATACTTTAAAGAAGGCAACAAGTAAAAAAAGCAAAACAGTGGAAAAATAGAGATGGTCTACTGGGTCCCAATTACAATCTTCCTCCTTGAAGACAATCAAAGCAATGCAACTTATAGTCTCTATCAGTGTTCAATGAAGTGCCTCAACCAGTGACCAAAAATACCACAAAGTGGACAATGTGACAACAATATATTGCTATTGAATTTTCATTTGAGGTAAACATGGCTTACAGAAGGTGAAGTTAAATCACAATTATAATGTTTCTCATTAAACCATGCAGACATGTGAGCAGAGAAATAAGACACCCAGAGGCAGTCAGATACATATTACGCTTGGCAAAAAGTCAAATGCTGCACTCCTTTTGAAGCAAGCTCTATCTAAATATTTTTTCCTTGGAGTGCTGTTTAAAGTATGTGGCTGACAGAATATAAATATACCCATATATTCCACATGAAATCAAAACTTGTAGTTTAAGATTCTACTTGTAATAGATTCATCTAATTGCTAAAAGGAAAACAGAAATGGGAGTGGTACCAGATAATTTTAATTCAATTTTCCACTGGTGTAGAACTGCCATTAATCTCTTACAAGTTAATTTCAGATTAAAATTACCTGCCATACTTATGCATCATGTGTTTAATAGCTCCAGGAATGGAGAAAGTTGAGTCCAAAAATGGCTGATTTAGAGCGCCAAGCTTGTTTAGAGCTACCATATTTCTTTTATGAGTAGAATCTCAAACACCAAGTTTTCACTCTTTTTTGTAATTTTGCATGTCTCAATAATCAATATGCCTTGTGTTTTTTATAGCTCCCCCTACCGAAAAAGTCCAAAAATGTGTGATTTTCGGTGCGAGCCATTTTTGTTTTCTCCTAGAAGAAAGAGAGTTGTAATGCCTTACAAAATTATTCATTTACTTCATTACTTCTAATACAAAATCTCACTAATCTTATACTATCTCCCGTGAATATTTTTCTCTTTGAAAATTGTTTTTTTGTGAGCTAAAATGTTTTGATTCAATTCCATCGACAAAGAAATGTAAAATGAGGAAGTTCAGAGAAATTTTATTCATTATATTTACAATAGAGGGGTTTCATCATCATCATCGTTTCTCCTCTTGTCATTGCTAGCTCTTGTGATATTAAGGATAGAATATACATCAAGATTAATACAACATTGTGTGTAACTACTTGGAGAATTGACTGCTGCAAGAAAACTAGGAGGGATAACCCATTTTTTTATTGTTGCATTCAACTGACTGTACATGTACGTGCAAAAAATTGAATTTTTCACAAATTGTCATGCTGAAATTTGTGGATTATTTGATGCAGTATGATCTAATAACCTCTTTTTTGATGGCTAATATCATGGCTGATCTATGTTTCTCATTGGGCAAAGCATTGAAAGTCTGAGGTACTAAATAATTGAAAGTCCTCATGTGTTATTGGTAAAATATTTCTACCTTTCACTTTGTCTTAGTGTCATATGTGTCAGTTTTGTTAAAACATTCTATTTTATTCAATGGAATATACAATTAGGTAATTCTTATCTAATTGGCATGTGATTGTCCTCAGGTTATGTTTACAGAAGAAGATGTGAAGTTTTATCTTGCCGAGTTGGCCCTAGCCCTGGACCACATTCATAAGCTTGGCATTATATATAGGGACCTTAAACCAGAAAAGTAAGTTCACCCAAACTTTTTGTTCTTTTATTGTGATTTTTGGTGTTTTTAGAAGTTTCTTATGCTCTTTTTATGATCAATCCATTGAAAATCATTTCCCTGTGCTAGTGTAGGGTAACGCATACAAAAGTTAGCAGGTCAAGCTCTTATAAGTTTGTCTTACTGTGGGAAAAAAATTACCTTCAGCCTCTGTGAATTTTCCATCACTCCTTTGATGGTTTTGGCGTCATTAACTCCTATAGTATTGATCTAAATAATTAATTGGGTATCTTAGTGTATGTCTTTGTATACTATCTTTCCACACCCTCTTTGTGATTACACCAAGAGCTAATGGGCCTATAATATCTACGAAATGCTCCTTGCTAATTCTTTCTTTCTGTCCCCAATGTCTTTAAATGTGAAATTATTTTTACGTTCGAAGATCCTGAGGATATCCATGGTTAATGGCAATTCAACAAAGTCGTGTTGACCATATATTTCATACTCGGAAAGTTTGTAAGATGACCAAATGGGTCATAAGCCATCCAAAAGAGGGAGGTTGAAATCCTTCTGGAGGTTAAAATTGAATGAGGATGTTGGAGGTTGAAATTTAAAAGAGTGTAAATGATTGTCTTGGATTTGATTATGTCAACATGCTAAATAATAATAATATGGCTACAAAATATTGGTTTAAAATCACATGTCACTGCCTACATCAAATTACTGTAGTACTATGTCAAATTGTAATAGACAGGTGGAAGCAGGTTTAAATGAGTCCATTTAGGTTATTCCAAGAGATGAAATCACAAAGAAACGTGAATTGATAAAGAAAACTTAGGAGTATAAAAAAATTAGTGAATAATACTAGAAAATGTCTGAATGTCTATCAATTCAGGAACTAAATGCCTCAGTATAGATGTGTATGGATAAAAGAGAACCAAATTCTGAATCTAAGAAGGTCAGAAATTGTTGGACAGGCAACTCGAACACACCCCTGACTCACAGGAAGATGTTTTATGTGATTAACATATAAGTTTGTTTTCAGGACACTATGTTTTTGATATATTTTCCCATGCTCTTCCTCTGTATGGCTGATGTCCTATTATATGGCTTTGAGGTGGCTTCTGGATTATTAAATTTATGTATTAATTTGGAATTCATGGGCTGTTTGATTTTGGGAACCTTGGATGAAAGGATGTCAAAAATTGATAGCTTTGATATTTATATTATTTACTCCCTTGTCTTTAGGTATGAGGATGGTATAAATCATACATGCTCCTTTATAACTTCATTTTAATTAATGCTTCAGCTGTCATTTTGTTGGCTGCCTTTGGTAGTCATTGGCCACAACTCTTTTGTCTGGGTTAATGAATTTTCTCCCTCAGTTTTTCTCACTCTGCCGTGCTCCTACTTTTCTCCCCTTTCTCAAACCAACACCCCCATTATTTGGAACAAATTTCTCCCTGAATAAACATACATGTACAAATTGAATGAATGGTTGAAGTATCAGAATTTGCGAAAAGATGCCTTGTTAAGCTGAAATCAATCCCAGTTTCTAAATAAAAATATGGTGTAGAAAACTAACAACTTCTCTTGTTACATATTAATATTTTGTCTGCTACAAAGTCAATTTTAAAACATTCAAATTTATTATTAACTAGCGGAATGTAACCGTTGAAATTCAACGGGCGTGAAAAACATTGCACTAATTTGATAAGGAAACCAAATAGCATGAAGAATACTGTCAGTGTGGTCACTTGAGGAGTTCGTAACCTACCTTGTATGTTGTGTTCGTTGTAGTAGACACGCTGACCATTTTGTGCCCCCCGAAGCAATCTATCATGGTGCCCTTGGGTTCTGGGCCCATCTTATACAGATTTTCTTTCTACTTGCTATCATGGGCCGATGGTGCAGGAAGACGTGATGTTCAAATGTCAGAGAATATTCTTTGAAAATCAAATCTCTGGTTGCCAAGGAAAAAGTTTATTTGCTGATTTCAGAGAAAAATATGCGTTTTTTCAGCTAAAAACATAATTTTCAGTCAATTACAAAGTGAAAAGAATGATTGATTGAAATAATTAAAAACTTTATTCTTTCAGACAGTTAATAAAAAAATTTCATTTCTCTATCTTAAGCGGAAGTAATTTAAAGAAGCAAAAAATGAAACCACTGCACAAAACCCAATACGTACCGTGAACCACCAAAGGGCCCCTTTTTGGGACCTCTTTGGGCCCTGAGATCTTTTTAAAGTAGCCTACAATTTTCCTCCTGCCTTGAATTATTACTCTGCAAAATTTCAGCACGATAGGATTAAAACTGTACATTTGTATTAAAGACAGGCAGACAAACAGATAAATAGACAGACAAACATTCTGCTTTAGATATATAGATGAAGCTGAAATTTGAAAAATGGGGTGTGAACTTTCTGGGAGCGATAAAAGCCAGTTTTGTGAATGACAAAGAAACAACAGAACCTGATTTACTTCAAGAGTGTGCATGTTTTCAAATATTGTTGTCATCAAGTTTTGTTTCATCATATAATATTATCCTGATGAACTTCACCTCATAGTTTCCTCTTTCCTTATAGCATTCTTTTGGATGCCGATGGTCACATATCACTGACAGACTTTGGACTAAGCAAGCTGCCGCTCGAAGATCAGAAGGCATATTCTTTCTGTGGAACTGTGGAGTACATGGCGCCTGAAGTTGTAAATAGAAGGGGACACTCGTTTGCAGCGGACTGGTGGTCTTTTGGAGTTTTGATGGTGAGATTTGTAACCTCACTTTATAATTATCCATATTGCTATTTTTGTTAAAAGGTGTAAATTTCCTGATGAGATGCTTTTTCCCTTGATTAGTCTGTGCAGCATGACCATCAGCTATAATTCCCAAATACTTCTCTATACCTTAGAATTTAGTATTGTTTTAATTGTATCATTATGAGTATGGTGAAAAGTTTTAGTTTGATAAGTATATATGTTATTTTATAAATAAAGGTGAGTCGTTTAGTTTAATTAGATGTCATTTTATTACCCTCAAGTTGCACTTGATGTTGCAATAAAGATTCGAATGATTTGACATGGATGGGCCGAAAGTGTTCCCATCGTTTAAGTGTACCAGTCTTATGATCCTTCTGTACCAAGTATTTATGGGAAGTAGTAAAATTGTATGACGTGGTCACTCACTTCAACGGTGTGACAAAAATGAATGACATATTGCCATAGCCCGAAACCTGGATCTAACCTCAATCATACAAAGGAGTCTATTAGATAGACTGAAGCTGTGGCACGGCTTACATCAGGCTGATGGGTAATGCTGTAAGGTGCCTACTGGAGGAAAACAGCGGGTGATGAAAAATAAGCTGTCCTGCCTTTCTGTTGTGATAGAAGATGTGGATTCTGATACTTCTTAAGAACTATTTTGAGAGGCTATCTAAATTTCAAAACATCCAAGGAATTTCAACCAGGAAGACAGGTATCTCCTCCACAGCACATGGAAGAAATTATTCAAGACAGAATTGGATGAATCCTGCTATTGGGAGAAATTTAGCGCCAAATGGGGAAATGTTTCGACCTAATTGGGAACAGAGAATGGGCCTTTATGAGGCTATTCACTAACTGGCGCGAACACCTCTACCCGAAGACACCTGCTGGAATGCAAGTAAAACTGTTGTCTCTACAAACAACTATGAGGTGAAACACCTGAAAAATGCAGCCTTCAACATCAGAGCACTGCGTAAGCCTTCATACCAACTTTGAATACCTTTGCAGCTTAAATTAATCATTTGAGCTAATGAAATATGTATTCTAAGTAAAATTATTATAATGTGTGCAGGGCAGCTGTAGCCTTGGAAAACCTGGAATTCTTGTAAAAGTAATGGATGGTGAGAAAGAGCCTGGGAAACCTGGAATAGTCGTGGGTAATGAGAAATTAGTGCGAAAATTTGTTTACCCTTGTAATAATATGATTGTTTTCAATAGCCACCTGAGTATCAATTTGGGAACTCTTAATATGTTAGCCCAAGCGAGTCAGTGAAGCTCTTGTTTGGTGTTTAGCTTACTAATGATGTCCCTAAAATAAGATTTAGGCCCTTTCTTTACTCTCATGCTGAGGAAGATGGAATATTCACCTCTCCTCTTACTGTACACTAGCTATATTGTGGTGGAGATCTGAGAAAAATATGCTCTCAGAAAGAAAGCTGGCACATAGTCCCCCAAAGGCAGTGCTCCTTTTGCTAGGAAACTTTATTATTCCATCATAGTACAAGTGTTGAGTCGTGCACCTGCACCGTATTGCAGTGTAATGTCCTATTTCTTCAGGACCATTGCAGTTGTATGATAATATATTGTGCAACTCAGAAGTTATGTGATCTTTTTTCTCAAGCTAAGGACAAAATCACAGGCTTATTGTATGAATGAGTTCATGAGATTCCCTTCAGCTGTGACCAAAAGTTTGCAGGACAATCCAAGAGGATGATTCTCAATCAATTAAACGAATACTGTGGGGCTCTGAAGAGAAACACAATGCAGTCAGCAGTTGCAGAGCATGCCTTCTCTTACCTGGGACATCAAATAATGGTTAAAGATGCACGAGTCTTTGCCCATAAAAAATATTATTTCCCTCACCTTATTGAAATAGAATATAAAGGAAAAATTCGACCGAAATAGTGGTCACAGACTCCATGACACCAGGCAGAGATTGCTTGCTAATGTCAGCCAAAATAGATACCTAGAAATCTGACCACTATGTGCTGATGGGCAATGCTGCCTGTAGGCCTCCCTTAGGGCAATAAACACTGACCAATTTCCTCCCAATGGTATTCGATATTAAGATATATATTGCCATGGATATGAAACTTCATCAATATTAGATAGATGTATGCAGCAGAACCTGGATGCTATCTAAATATGTACAATACAGCACTGCAAAAGCCTCAAACAGAGTTGTGCTCCAATTTTTGCACTTTTTTAAGTACTCACTAAAGAATGGATTTCTCTCTTTCAAAAGTGATAATTTTGGCGTCAAATAGTCCTGGAAGTCAGCTTCTCTATCCTGTAGCAACTGTGGTGTTTTATGAGTTGAGTGAAGATTTTGATCAACTGTTACAATTATTTTCCTTTTTTGTGCAAATTTCATTTGGTGGTTTGGATGTGCAGAATGATCATAGTTTAAGGTGAAAGTTGCTCTCTTTCCTGTCATTTCATTTTCATAGGGTTAATTTCAACAGGGTATAGGCTTAAAAATATTTTATAAATTGCAAATTTGTCCCCAATGGTAAACCTAAATATGTTCTCCATGATGCTGATTTATAACTATCGTAGGAATTTATTCCTGAAGTGTTTTGTTACTTTCATTTTTGGGTTTCATCTGGCCTCCCTTAGCTGGGAAAAATTTTCCCTTTGAAATTTTCCTGTAATGAATTAGGTTGTTTTAAACTTCTTGCCATTGCTTACAGTTAATTTTTTAATTTTTGTTTATTGTGTTTTGATGGTGATCTTTATTAGTGAGTGACCTTGTGAAAAAACTCCATATTTTTTCAACTACTTTCAGTTTGAGATGCTGACTGGTTCTTTGCCATTCCAAGGCCTTAATCGGAAGGAAACTATGACTCTAATTTTAAAGGCAAAACTGGGAATGCCCGACTTTCTTTCACCTGAGGCCCAGGCTTTGCTGAGAGTGTTGTTCAAGCGAATTCCAGCCAATCGCCTTGGAGCTGGTGAGTTTTGTTTGTTTTTTAATCTTGGCTTCTAATTATGTGAATGAGATTATCTAGGAATGGGTTGAATACCTTTTTTTTCCAAATTTGATTATTGAGTTCAAGTATGTAATTTTGCCTTTATATCAGAAGAGAATAGTGAATGATGTTGGTACATATTCCTTTTTCCCCTTATCATATTTAAGACTTGAATTTTTAGAACAGAGAAGTTAATTCTGGCACAAGTTCTCATCCTTTTTCTATTTCATGATCTTTCTGCAATGGTTTTTCTTGTGGTTTATCATGCCAGTAGTTGTACAGGGTACTCCTCCTTGAAATATTGCTGCATTGTGAAACTCACTCTCAGGGTAATTTTAATGACTTCTGCAAATTTAGAAATAGTCACAGATGTCTCTTGCCATTTTAAATATAATGTCACTGTTTAGAATAACCTCTTATTTATCCTGCTGACAAGAATCCTAATACTCCTGCTCATGCTCGCGAACAACTCCATTTAGAAATGGCCAATGTGCTAATTGAGTTTCATTTGTTTTTTTTGCATTGTTTTGACCAGTCCTTACTAAAGACTAAATAAAACTTTTACATATTAAAAATCCTTTTTAAAACAATGAATGTCACTATAAAAGTCAGTTAAAAGTTAGGTTTGGTCCTCTATGTGGTCATGCAATTGGGCCAACCCTACCCATTCATCTTCCTCAAAAACTGACGTGCTATGCTGCAGAAACAGTAGTACAGCTGCAGAGTACTGTAGTTTGGCAGAGCACCATTAACCTTCTTTCCTTTTTTATGCAAAGGGTATATTATCCCCAGACCCTGGTCTTTTGGGATTTTCTTTCAGACAGCATTTATGAGTTAATGCAGGTGTTCTCAACTCGAAAAATAAAGATTACACCATAGATTGGGGTGGCAGCAAACACCACAAAGTGCGACTGGGGATGGTTGGATTAAATCTAGTTTTCACCCTTTTTGAACTCCGTTGAATCTAATTTTTCCCCAATTACATCTGATTTTCAACTATTTTTGAACTCATTTTCAACTGTTGGATCTCATTTTCACTCTTTTTCAACTCAATTGAATCTCATTTTCCCTCTATTAAATCCAATTTTCAACTATTTTTGAACTCATTTTCAGTCATTTGAATCTCTCTTGCAACTATTTTAAAACTCATTTTCAACGATGTCAGGAACTCATTTTTGACTGATTCAAACTGATTTTCCCATATTTAAAATTGCAAAGGAATTCCAAATGAATGGGCAATAATGAAACGAAAATTAGATTTTAAACTTTTCTTTGAAGACTTCTGCGACTCATATACTTGTTAATATTGCTCTTTTCAGGTATTCTCATCGCATTTAGTTTTTCTGACAACAGTTTCTCCCCTCTTCCTGGGGGCGTCTTCAGGTCCGTTGGACATTTTGTAAAGACGCCCCCAGGAAGAGGGGAGAAACTGTTGTCAGAAGAACTAAACACGCGAATACCTGAAAAGAGCAATATTAACTAGATTTAAAACTGTTGCAAAAGAGATATTTTTACCTGAGTCTCCTCTTGCCAGCATTTCTGCTTCAATTTCGTCTTCCCCTGGGGCCCTATTGCTTTTCAAAGATTGCACTGCTTGATGTACCTCTTCCCCTTTGGGTTGCCTAATGTGTTCCCCTTGTTGCTGTTCACTCTGACTGTGGGTTTCCTGTACTTGTCCTATTCTATCATCATTCCCATCTTCTAAGTCCTCTCTATTTGGAAATACTCTCTCCACATCTTAAGCATTTCTTGACTATCATCCACCAGTGCCCTTTCTTGTTTTTCAAGATGACTGCCCTTTAGGTTAAAAGCTTTCCTTATCAGTTTTGTTTTGAGATTAAATGCCTTCTTTCATTTCTGTAATTTAAGATGGTTAAAATGTTGCAAAGATAACCCTTGGTTTATGGTCTTCCATAGCAGCATTGTAGTTCTTGTTTCATTTCTTCCCAGACAAGTCTTTTCAAAACCTGGGAGTTCTTTTTTGGACATCCCGTATTACTAAGATTGTAAAAAGGCAAATCATTTTATACTTCTCTCTCTGATGCTTGGAATGAATGCCCTCATAGTGGATTTATTCTACAGTCGCCACGGCGAAAGAAGTCTGATGACAGCTCGAAAAGTGGAAGGGGCCAGGGAGCTCATAACGGGACTCACGTATCCTAGAGCCAATAGCTGAACCCTGTCACCACCCCATCCCCCTACTGACCCTGACGACGTTGTCACATACCTTTCACTTTTCAGTCTCCCTTGAGTCTTCGTTCGTGCGGTTTTCGGTGTCAAGTGCTTCAGTGTTTGGGTGTGTTGCGTGTGTATTATTGCAATTGTAATACTTTCGAGATTAATCCATTCGTGCTTTTGGGTGTTCACTGTAGGAGTTTTTTTCTACCTTCGGCCTTCATTCAAGAGAATGAGTGGAAGAAAATGAGGTCGTGGTGCGACATTACGCTCGCAAAATGATCGTGTCCATCTAAGAGTATTTTGAAAAAGAAAAGGTCAATGGTGGTTCTTTTCTTCTTGCTGAGTATCGAAGTATTAATCAAGGAAGCGAAGTAAAATCAGGGAACGTAAAAATATATTATCTCCTATTTTCGGTATGTTTTCTTGTAATAGTTTCATTGGTTATAAAGATCAAATATCTCAATTCCGGTAACTCGGCTCCATGCGAAGACAGTGGCCGTAGTGATGGCTCTCTCCCTAAATGACTTGGCAATGGTGCCCCCTCCTCCTCTCTTGGCCCTTCTAGCTGTCATTGGACTTCTTTCGCCGTGGCGACTGTAGCTACAGTGTAAATAGAGATATTTTTATTTGGGATGTGGTGGCATCTTGCTGGCTGCTGTATGCTAGTCATTAGAGTTATGTGGTGTGATTGCAACATTTTTTATTCACCTGCTATACCTTCACACTCACGTATTCAATAGATTTATGTGAAGCTCAAATATAGGAAATGGGACTTGATGTCAAGCTAATACTCTTGTGCATGGGCAATCTGCAGTACTTACTTGTATGCAAAATCCTTGGTTTCACGTAATCCCATTGTCTTGCTCGGGTTGATTTCTCTTGGTAATATAAATGTTTAAATTTTATGACCCAGTTTATCTTCGTCTATCTAAAATGTTACCCTTTTTATTTCTAACCTTCCCATTTTCATGAACAACTTTTCTCCTGAGTGATAACATACGAATAATGTTTCACAAAATTATTGGGAGTAAATTTATTTCAATGTGAAAGTAGATTTTATTTATATTGTTTCAGAACACTGAAGTGTATTTTTCTCCATTTGTGTTCTCTTTATTTGTTTATGTTAATATGTTTTCAGTGAAAAATTCCATAAAAATTTTTATATTTTTTTGTCTTCCTTCAAGGTCCAAATGGAGTCGAGGAGATCAAATCTCACTCTTTTTTTGCCACAATTGACTGGGAGAAATTACTAAGGAAGGAGATTCAACCACCTTTTAAACCAGCTGTCTCGAAAGCAGATGATGCCTTCTATTTTGATTCAGAGTTCACCTCCAAATCCCCCAAAGGTATGTTTAGTGCTTATTGTATTCATAGGATCAGTATATGGGCTCATATCTAACCAAAAACTATAATTTAAAAATTTCTTGGATATTTTATGAAATAACCTGTCCAACTTTCGTGTGCAGAGTGTTCCAACACCCCTTTCTTAGTTCTATTTAGAGAAGGAAAAGCTGTGATCATAACAGGATTAGCAGAGCAGTATAACAATATGGGGGCTTATCTGTATTAGCTGAACTGTTTTATATATTGGTTTTCCCATGTTTAGTGATGTCTTTGTGGTGTACATACCACCTCCTCATGCCACTAGGGCTCTCTAAATGCTTCCAACTTGTTTGTATTGCTTACATCTGCTTTGATTTGGAATACCTCATCAGCTGTTTCAATTTAATCCATTTTTTTGTACCTATTCATCCAATATTTACAATTTTTCTCATTCTTACTGGTGCACTTTATCTTCATTCTATATAGGAGTTAGTAATCAGTATCTTAGTGCTGAAATGATTTGATTTACTATGTTCCGGACTTGATTTTAAGATGATTAGTTATTAGTAGCATGATTGGTACGTTAAACATATCCCACTTATCATCTCATCATGGCCTGTGTGACTATATTTGAAATTGTTAAGAATTTTGCTATGTGAAAGATATAAAACTTTTTATCTTTTATATGTATTTTAATTGTAGTCTATGATATTTTACTGGTAACATCAGACCTCTGTAGGTATGGTCAACAAATGCTAACAAAATAATATTGTCATCTTTATTTGTAAAACCTTACAGATTCTCCAGGTGTACCTCCCAGCGCCAATGCACATGAGCTCTTCCGTGGATTTAGTTTCATAGCACCATGTCTCCTTGAGCAAGATCAGCAACAGCATCAGAATTCTACACATCACAATCATCAGAATGCTGTGAGTGGTGCTTCATCTGCTGAGCGCCATACAAATGATGCTTTATCCAAGGTACCCATTTCATTTCATTTGCAGTAATTGAAGTATCAAGGTATGCCATCTGTGGTGAAGTACTTTGTGCTGTCTATGTATTTTAAAGAGGGGGATTATTTCTAAATATTTTAGTAGTTTCATATTATTTACTCAATATATAACTATTCAGCTGCAATTTTATAGTTATATGACGAAGTTTAGCTCTGAATTCATTCAATCTTTTAATTTAGTTTGGCAGGGTTCATTTATGTTTAAGCTTGACAATTGCTGGAAAATATGTAGCATCACTCATCACAAAGATATGAGGAAATATTGAAAATTTATATATTTTTGATATTTTCATTACAAAACTATGTTTAATTACATTTGTTGGTGATCAATCATGTTCAAGTATCATTCATTAAGACATTAAATGCTGACTGGGATGAAAATTTCATAGCAGTGGGTTGTAATACTGACAGGCAGTAAATATTCTGTAGGCGATACATACTTAATTATGTGTAATAGAACAGTGAACTAGTGTGAAATACTTGAAATAGCATATGGAAAGTTTTTGATTACAAAACTCAGCAGTTAATAATAGCAGATTGAGATGGGTAAATTACTGTAATTATGAAAAATAACTTATTTTTCCAGTAATTTTTAGTTTTCTGCAGTTAACAGCTATTGGAGGATTAAATAGAAAAAGCAATAGCAAGGGTTAATGACCGTTAAACAATAACTTTTGTATTATTAATAAATTAGAAAAAAAATATGAAAATATATATGACAGCATGCATTCAATTTGACTTTCTTTTGTCTTTGAATGAGAAATTTTCATTCAAATTGTTATTACATTAGCCCCACAATTGTTCCACTAGTAAAAATCCCAATATTCCAAAAATGGGTTGTACATACCTTAATTTCTAGAATTATTACCTAATTAAGATTGCGAGAAATATATATATTTAACCTTGATATAGGCTGCATTTTGGAGTTTTCTCTGCGTTGTTGTTTTTGGTGACAACAGTTTCACCTGCGTTCCAGCAGGACATCTTCAGGTCAAAGTGATGATGCTGGAGAGTGGACGGTTTTATATAGCCCTGGCAACCTTTCACTTTTGGTTGCCAAAATTTTCCCATTGTTGTGATTGGTCCATTTGTTTTAACAGTCTCTTCAATGAGCTGTGGAGGTGATATCCTTCCTCCTGCTTGAAATTGTTTGGATGCTTTGAAATCTCGATAGCCTCCAGAATAAATCTTGGGAAGTATTGATTCTCTGGCGATCACAGTGACCTCCTCCAATTTGTCAGAGTGTCCTTGCGCCAAAAAATTGAAATTGGTGCCAAAAAATTGAAAGGTTTCCAGACCCATATAAAAGCCATTCACTCTTCGGCATCATCACCTCGACCTGAAGATGCCTGCTGGAATGATGGTGAAACTGTTGTCACCAAAAACATCAACACAGTGGAAACCCCAAAATGCAGCATATATCATCGGAGCACTGCGGAAGCCTTCGCACTAACTACATATTACCTTGACTTAAAATGATATGGTTGTAGTTAGGGATGGGCAGATCCAGGTTTTTTTTTCGGATCGAAATCCGGATCCGGATCCTTCATTTCGGATCCCGGATCTCAGTTCTTATTTTCGGATCCTTGGATGTATTCAGGGGTATATACTATTCACAAATGATAATAGAATTTAAGCCTTGGAGACTTTATTGAAAATAAAAAAACATCAAGTTTAAAAATGTAAAACTTAAATATTAAAATAAAGACAACGCCGATGCCAAAATAATACTAATCCTTGATTGTTGTCACGTTTATGCAATGACTGTTGTCATACCACATCTTGAGATTTGATTCTTGAGAATAATGAGATGGATAATAAAGGGTGAATTTGATTTACATTCAGCAAAAGCCGGTTGCCGAATGAAGTACATCAACAGCATTCTATTTGTTCGGCAAAAAGCCGCCGATAGCCGGCACTTCAATCGCTTAAAACTCTCTGATGCATATCTGATTTACTGTAGTATTTGGATCCGATATCAGTATCTCATCCCATGTAAAGATCTGCAGATCTTTGGATCCGGAGATCCGATCCGACCATCCCTAGTTGTAGTTTATTGGTGTGAAAAATATCTGAAATGGAGATGATTATTACTGAGCATTATGGTAATGTTAATAGGTTTTGGTAAATTAGGGAAAATACCATAATAATTTACAAAAATTACCATGGTAATTTTCAGAACTGCCAATCTCTTATAACAGAGCCATTGCCATACAAGAAACTTCCATCCATTGAGTTGATCTATTGATAGGTCTCATTACGTCTGGCTTTCTGCTGCCATTTGCATCCTATCAGACTTGAGTCCGTGTGAATGTGGTTCATGGAAGCAGTGTTCGTATGAGTTCAGAAAACATTTTCTTTCTTTTTCAGATGCCATTCGTGAAGCCCAATTCGGTGACTGAGGAGTACGAGCTTCGTGGGGAGATTGGTCGTGGCAGCTTCTCAGTTGTTCGACTGTGCGTGCATCGCATCACAAAGACGGAGTATGCAGTGAAAGTCATAGACAAGGCAAAGCGAGGAGATTGTCAGGAAGAAGTTGAAATTCTGCTCCGTTATGGCCACCATCCCAACATAGCAACTCTTAGGGATGTAAGTTGGTGGAAATTACTTTATTTCCTTTCCTATAAGACACTCTGAAATTGTTTGGGTTAGATTTTAGAAAAAAATTATCACTAGGCCATTAATATTTTTAATCATGAGAGGGAACTTTAGACAAACCAAGAATCCTATTCATAGAGTAAAATGGCCATGTCTTTGCTGAACAGTATTCTATGGGACAAAGATATTTCAAAGAAAAATTAGCATAGAATTAAAAAACTATACGTAAGCCTGTAAGGTTATATAGTGGTGAAGTGTGGTCATTTAAAGAACAATCAGAAATAACTCATAAGAAGTGCGATATGGTTGGATTTTTAGAGAAGATCAGCAGGAATATCTCGATGGGATTATGTTAGTAGCAGTAGAATTAGATGAATTATAATACTTAGGAAATAAGATGAAAGCAGCTGGAGTATTATGGACACGTCCAATCCAATAAATGGAAATTAATTGGCTACCAAGTCCTTCTGTGGAACCCTGCTTGAAAAAGGAAAATAGGAAGACCCAGGAAGGGCTGAATGGAAAAAAAATTATAAGAGAGATGAGAGAAAGAGGCCTTGAAGATGAGCAATGGAATGGTCGAAAAAGTGGAGATTGTGAATCATAGGATGCCTTAGAGTGTCATAAACCAGTACGTATACATAGTTGCAATTCCTTCGAAACATAAGATGCTGGTCAATATTAGGTAGCAGTTTCAAGTCAAAACAGTGAAAATTATAGGCCAGGAAAGATGGTAGTTCTCTCCTTCTGTGAAAATAACTGGAATTTCCTCATGTGGTCCAAAGTTTTGATGGAATAAAATTATCCTATCGGATAGGTGGCATGAGGATATGTTTATTGCATTGCTCTGCTTTCAAATGCTCTTTCATTTGTTCCTCCTGAGAGAGGTCCTGGTAGAAAGATCAATTAACCAGTCAATGTTGGGAAAAAACATTCTAGTAGACAGGAAATGAAATGAGTTCATAACACATATCTGTGAGTGTATTTTAGTTGTGTAGAATATATTTGTCCATAGTGGGGATAATGGCATAAAACAGCTTTTCACTTGCCAAAGATAATTCAAAGTATTTTTAATTTGGACATTACATCAATAATACTGAATAGAGATCTCTTTTTCTCATGACTTTGGATTTGAGTCTTCCATTTGAAGAAAAATAAGGAAAGGGCATGTATTCCTTGGATGCAGTTTACAGCCACATTTTGTAGCTTTGCCTTAGATATTATGGCTGACTCTGAGGACTTTATTCTCTAATTGGTATTCAAATAATTAGATGGTGAATTCATGTGAGTCAGGCTCAATTCTGTGAAATCTCATTAATATAGGAGAGAAAAACTTTGTAAAATTACTCTGACTTTGTAATAAGATATCTGGTTTCATCTAACAGTGGACATCATCTGGTATATTTCACTGTTGGATGAAATCCATTTTCTTATTGGAAAAGCCTATGAAATAAGAAGTCTTTATCTTTTATAATCAGAAATTAGTCTGTCGCATTGTAAGGGTGAAGCAAATGTAAAATGTTATTTTCTTACTTTATGGGATTTTTGTTTGCTTTTAGAAATAGAACTATAAATTTATTGTTCTCGGACTGGCGTCTAATGGAACAGTATACTATGTGGTTTGTTATATTTTGGTGCTGTTACAAATTATTGAATAAGGCGAGATCAGACTATACATTAGAAACTATAACATTTACAGAAATATAAATGTCCTCAGATTGCAGGATCATTTATAAAAATATTGATTTACAAACCTAATTTATATAAATTGGGATATGATATGTCCTTATATAATGAAATGATAGAAACACATACATATTCATACAAAATTAGACACATATGTATATATACTATATACAATTATAAACATGTGCAATAATACATGTGTACACATGTACAAAAATAAAAATATACACACATAATTATATATTGGACTATGGATAAGACAGATCCCATTAAGGTCCTCATGAGAACATTTTTTTACAAAGATTTTTATACAAGTGAGCTGACAGGAGCCTTTTAAACTGATATATATTTTTGCATTGACAATTTCGTCAGGGATATCATTCAACATTCTCATTGCCGTATTTACAGGTGATTGTTGGAATGAGTTTGTTCTACCTTAAGGCATTTTGAAGAGTCTTCGTGCCCTAACAACCCTGTCAGAATTACTTAGTTGACAATTATTCTTTCATGTAAATACTCAGGAGCCTTGATTGACCATAGATTGAACATAAAAATAGATAATTGTAATTTTTTTCGGTCTTCAAGTTTTAACCAATCAATCTTTATGTTTTAAGGCTTAATGTGCTCATGTAATGCTACATTAAATATAAAGCTTTTAGGTCATTTTTTTGTTTGTAAAGCTACAGTTTTGATTACTAGCGAGAAATTGCTATACTTTTTGAAGTGGTGTGAAGGTAGCCCAGTGTTGGTAACATTTCATTGAGTTTTATTGACTTAAAGAACAGTGTAATGGATGTTATTTTCAGTGGCATTGAAATATGCCATTGTCTTTGCTTCTGCATTAACTAAGTCCCATGTGATTTTGCTATAAATATGGTAATCATATTTATTTTCTCAGAAGATTGTGCGAAGAAAAATGTATATTGCAATGCATGTCAGAAGTAATGACAAGCAAATGGTATGGAGAAATTGAAGCTACTTTGAAAATGCAAAATAAGTAATGATGTATTATTTTAAGTACTTAAAAGGAGACTTCAAGAAAATTGTATGTTAGCCATAGCCACCCAGATGGCTAAATTGATTGCAACATAAAGATAATTTGAAACATTTTGCCAATTGCTTGGTCTTCATATTGCCGATTATGTAATTACAGGTTTATGAAGATGAAAGGTATGTGTACCTGGTTATGGAACTTCTAAGAGGAGGGGAACTATTTGACAGAATCCTGAGGTTGCGCTCCTTCTCTGAACGTGAAGCTTGTGATGTGATGGATATCCTTCTACATACAATTCATTATCTTCATCAAAATGGGGTAAGCATTATGTAGAAGTATATATTTTTTAAGTTTGCTTGTCAACTTTTGGAATGTATTTAGGATTTCTCATTTATTTTCTGAGCGTCCTTAGTTCAATGTTAACATACAATAGAGTAATTTGAAGGAATGAAAGGGAACAGCAGCTCTGCCATAACACTTATAATTCATTTTCAGTTTAAAACCAAGTATGTTAAAATTTCCGTAGTTCGAAAAATGTCGCAGGTATTACATGATGAAGAAAAAATATCTTTGAAAAGTTTGACTGTGTTTGCCAATATCTAATAATCGTTTGATTATTTGTTAATAGAGTTTGTCATATGCAAGCACAGTTGTTTGAAAAAGTGACTTGAGTACTGTGGGTCAGTAACTACATTTTTCTACCCCTTCCAGGTTGTTCATAGGGATTTGAAACCTTCAAATGTGTTGTATGCGGATGGTTCGGGTGAGCCTGAGTCTTTGCGCTTAGTGGACTTTGGTTTTGCAAAGCAGCTACGTGCGGAGAATGGCCTCCTCATGACCCCTTGCTACACGGCTACCTTTGTGGCACCAGAAGTTCTGCGCCGTCAGGGCTATGATGCTGCTTGTGATATCTGGAGTTTAGGAGTCATTCTTTTTACCATGCTTGCTGGGTAAGTTCATCACTCTCATTCTCTGCTCAGAAATATTTAATTATGTACCTGGAGTGTGTCTGAAGTTGGATAAGAGCTAGAGACTGAGTGAAATTTTAATGATAGTGTTGGAATCAGTTTGGTTGCATTAACTTTTTCCTTTGTGGGAAAATTCTACTGAGGAAAAATTATCTGTCAGAACTTTGATCTGGATGCGTCAATGTCAAGCCAAATCCTTTATGTAGCTGATCCATGGGATGTCTTTCTCAGGGATGTTAAACGAAACTAAAGTCATGATTCCGGAATGGTTCATATTGGGTTCGAATAAAGTTTTGGTTTACGGAACCGCACTGAAAGTAAGAACAAAAATCTCAGAACGAAAGTGGAAAAAAAATATTTTTAATGAAAACCCATTGGAACGAAAGAGGAACCATTCAGATTTTGGTTCAGGCTAGGAAAAGTTTCGTTCCCACCTTTCCCCCTATGGTTCCGACCTTCATTCCGAGGAGTTTTAAAAGCGTGCATTGATTTTTCAAAATGACCTGCTGTCAAGTATGACACTTTGGGTATAGTTTGTGGTGCTAGTCAAGGTGTTTAATCATGTTTGGTAACAATAGAAGACATTAGAAATTAGCCAGCATTTTGAATGCAATTAATGGCGAAAAATTTTAACCTAAGGAGGAATTGTGGGTTTTATTGTATCCTGTGCAGGACAATACAATCTCTCAAACGGTATGGAGGGGATGTGTGACGGCCTGCTCAGGGTTGATCTCAAGGTATCATAGACGAATATATCCATTCACATTGATTCAAATATCCACACAGCAACGGTATTATATGTATCTTATAATTTACATATTAATCTTAAAGACTGTGCAAAAATTCAACTCTCTGATATCTGAACAGCTAACACAATATGTGTCTCAGCATGAGTCCAGTGGAAATGCAGCGCGTACCTAAAGCCACTGTGCCCCATCGTGCCAAAAGGATCACTAGGATAAATACAGAGGTTATCTTCCTCTAAGTACATGCAGAGGGAATATTTGTAAAAGCAAAGATAAAGTCTAATAGAGAACGAGAGGGAATGGGAATTCTAGTTTTCCCATTCATGTTAGACAGCCCAGCCTGGAATCTATTGGGCACCCTTGCCCCCCACCTTGGCTGCTGCATATCGGATTAACAATTTACAAACGGTCAGGGTTTTTTCCATCTCCCTCCCTTCTTCGGAAGAGACCTCCATCCCTGTGCACCAGTAGTCACCATTGTGTCCTCAAACTCTTTGTATCTGCGCTGTGACCACTTTTCTCTCATTTTGTTTTATAATTCTTTGAGCATACACCCTTCTTAACCGTTTCAATAAGATCAGTGTCCTGTACCTTAGAAGTCAGCTCATGTGGCTGGGAAAATCCCTCACGCTTTCTGTTTACAACCCAACAAGACTGACCGCCAAATCCATTCTGGGGATTCCCAACCGATAGAGGTTCGGGGGTGAGAAGGGGATCCCTCTCTTCCTCCCCCACCCCACTAACTGGGGGAAGGAGAGAAGGTGGAGAGGGTTAGGGGTTAAGAAGAGTCGACACTCCTAAGTTAACAAACTTAAGGTATTATGGTAGTGACGGCCGAGGGGAGTATTTCAGGCCTCATTTTCACTCTACCCGTGTTTACGTATCACTGAACTATGGGTTAACTATTTAAGATATTGACCTCGGGTTTTCTTTATTTGGTTTGAAAGATATCATTCCAAAAACGATGTGAAAGAAAAATTTTTATCTCTCTGGGTTAGTGAGGAAACTTACCTGAACTTTGGCTAACAATAACTCATTTCTCAGCCAGAAATTTGAAAATTGAAGATGGTCAACCTCTGGTGACATCTTTCTTTTATACGATACATAAAGAACATCCATCATTACTTGTTTTTGAGGTCACAATCATTAAAATGGTGGATACTTGCTCGCTAAAAATCGAACTATTTTCCGACACTATGGAGGCGAACCGTGCTGTGACGAATTTGTTTCCCCCCTGAGGAACCTCCCCCCACTGCCTCTCAAGCAACGTTGAGTCACCCTTCTTTTTCAATTCTAGTATAATGTTTCAACCTGCCCCCTCTTCTTAAGTGAATGTAAGATGATCCCAACTCCCTCCCCCAAAAAGTCTTGCGTAATACTTGATTCCAGAAGTCCGACAGAAGCCCCTCAGAAGTCCGACTAGAGTGATCTAGGGAGTAGATTACAAAAGTGTCCCTGTACATAAGACGAAAGCCCTCACACTCTCCACCTCCTACGACTTTGTTGCAGAGGTAGTGGAAGGGGAAATTCGTCACGGCACGGTTCGCCCCCATAGTGACCGAAAATAGTTAGATTTTTAGCAAGCAAGTGTCCATCATTTTAATGATTGCAACCTCAAAAACGAGTAATGATGGATGTTCTTTACATATCATATAGAAGAAAGATGTCGCCAAAGGTTGACCGTCTTCAATTTTCAAATTTATGGCTAAGAAGTGAGTTTTTGTTAGTCAAAGTTCAGGTAAATTTCCTCACTAACCCAGAGGGATTAAAACTTTTCTTTCGCATCGTCTTTTGGAATGATATCTTTCAAACGGAATAAAGAAAACCCGAAGTCAATATCTTTAATAGTTAACCCGTAGTTGAGTGATACGTAAACATGGGTAGAGTGAAAATGAGGCATGAAATGCTCCCCTCGGACGTCACTACCATAACGCCTTAAGACGATACAACAAAATAATATCTGGGTATCAATCTCTTTTCACTAATAATAAGTAGGAGTTTCTAAGCTAAAATAATTTTCGAACGGTATTCACTTGTGTTTGGGAGGTTGATCCTAAAGTTTTCTAAGTCGGTCTGATGCAAGTGGGCGAAGAGCGCATGTTTTTACATTTGAGGAAGATGAGAAACAAATTATGAAGTAGGCTAGATCTATGATTGGCCGATGTCTTGAAATCGTGATATTATTAATAGAATTAATAATTTTCAGTTATAAAAAATTATTTACAAATAGCCCATATTACTCAGATTGCGAAGATTCCAGAAAGTTGTAATTACCTCTATTAATCTCATTGTCATCTCTGAAATTATTACATTTTACATTGTTTCTAGATGTTGTGTGTTCCGGATGCTGATGTTAGTAAGTCATCTTTTGTTGAGACGAGTAAATTGCTTGCTGTTATTATTCTGCTGGTTCCATTGCTGCGCTGTTTTAAAGTCTAATTTGTAGGCATACAATAATGATTCCCATTTTTCATGCTGTTGCTGTGTGAGTAATGATTACAATTACCTGAGATGAGTCGCGATTAGGCCCGGAACTTTGAGTGCGAACCAAAAGTCCATCCACCACTTCATTTGAACTGAACCTATTCAAAAGAAGGAACGGTTCCGGAATGTTATATTTCGTTCAAAATTCTACTTTGGTTCCATTAATGAATCTAAAGTCAAAGCCGTACATTAAGGTTCATTCCGAACCAAAACTATAGCCGAAAAGTTATGTTGGCTCAAGGGGAGCAAGTTGTTGAGGAATGCTGTGAAGCATTCCAATCATGCACCAAGTGCCACCATCAATGAGGTTTGAGCCCAAATGTTAGCATTAAAGTACTCACCTGCAATGAACCTCTTGGGCAGTGTGAACTGGCTTACTGTGCCCTCAAACTTTGTAAAAAAATATTGTAGCTAAAATAGTTCCATAGCATTTTTAAAATATCTGCTCATCGTTAGACTTTCTTCTCTGTCTGGCCTAAATGAGATAGTACAGTTTTTTTTTGCATAAATTCTTGTATCACAGAATGTTATTGGTAAATTTTGCACTACTCATTTTATTTTTTGAGCTATTTTGAAGTTATTCTTCTTGTTATATTTTGTAACTATTGTAGGGTTCTGCTAACGGTTGTTATAAGTAATATCCTCCTTTTGTGAACAGGTGTAAATGATACACTGGTGTCTTATTGTAAGGTGTGCAATGAAATCAAATGGGTCTGCTGAGAAAAATATGGCAAAATTAATGGGAAATAACATTAATTGGGGAATAACACTAAATCAAATGCTTGATACTTCAAATATTGTCAAGAAATTCCACATATATATATGTAAATTGCTCATTGTGTTTGGATGGAGGAATCACAAAGAGAAACGTTTGCCAAAGAAAGGCTTAACATTGATGATTAGTTTGACCAATTATGAATAATGTTGAAAAATATGAACTGATTGGTTTATTTGTTGAATATGTTGCTCCAGTTTATTTTCCTGGTGTGTTTTGTTCTTTGAAGAAGTAGAATGTCTCCAGTTCAGTGTTGTAAAGACTTGGCACTTGACAAATTTAATTATGTTTATTTTCTTATAAATGGTTACTAATGGCATTCATTTTATAGTATGTATAATCAAGAATTTTTAAAGAACTATGTCAAGAGTTTCTCATATTTAGGCAGAAGAATTGTAGCAATCAGAAAAACACATGAAGACTTACTTTTCCTTTTATATTCACTGACTCAGAACAACTACTAAAACACAGTAAATTCCTCCACCTACTGCTCAACACACTCACAAATTCACATGAAATACATAAAACCTTTACCTTTACTCCCTTAATAAAATAATAACTAAAAAACACTCTTACTGATTTGATGATTAATTGCCTGTGATAAAAAATTCTTAGTGGTACATGCTATATTGTAGCAATTATTGTATATGTTTTGAAATAGTTTTAAAATGAATGATTATTTTCACTCCTAAGACAATCATTGTGTGAGGAGAGTATAAACTGTTGACTATAGAAATATGGATAATTGCCTTCTAATCAAATTTTTCATTTACTTTTTCTAATGGTATTCAGTTTTCAATGTCACACTATAATGTTGAAGTGTTGTGTGGTGGGATATGCCATTTTTGATATGCAATGGATTCATTCATTTTGCTTGCCTATCAGTGCCAATCAATATTTTATAAACCATTGATTCATTACCACTTGTACAAAAGTATGTTTTCTGTTAATGGAATACTGCTGGTTTTTATACATGTAAATGTGCGCATGCATACATGGATTTACTGGTGTTTTTTATTTATAGTAAACTTTACTGTTTGTGAAGGTTGTAGAGGTCATCTTCCAATCACCAGGCTTAAGTTATCGATAAAAATCATTTGTCATTTAAATGAATAAAAAATTTGGCAAATCTGTATTTTTGGGGATCGGGTTGGTGTGATGGCTAGAGTGCTGGCTAACCATATGGGCGGCCAGGGTTCAAACCCCTGCAGAGGAAGATGTCTTTCAGAGGAGACCCGGTCCCTACTTGAGTGTCTTGTGGAGGGCACTTCAAGTACAGTACTCCGTCTGTTGGATGAGATGCTAAACCATGATACCCTTGGCGCCTTTTATTAAGAGCAGGCTAATAACAACACCAGAATTCTATCCTCCCTTACAAACAGATAGATACAAAAAACTCGTTCTTTTCGCGCACACTAAGCGACTACAATAAAAACTGAGCTCCACTAAATACAGTCCCATAATGTACGTCACCATTTCCTCCTCCAAAACGTTATCCCTTACATCTTTACATGACCTGTCCCCTATTGCGCTAATGACCTCAGCCATCGGTCGCCTCCCCAAAATCCAATCCAATCCGACAGTATTTATAGATTTGTCATGCTACTTGTAATAGTTCCCCCACTATCAATTTGCTGACTTGCATTAATTTTTGTGCATTTATTTCAGGCGTACACCATTTGCCCATGCAGCCTCAGATGCACCAAATGACATCTTGCGCCGTATCGAAGAAGGAAAGTTTGATTTAGACAGTGGAAACTGGTTGTCTGTTTCATCTAATGCGAAGGTATTTCCATAAGAATATACTTTAAATAAATGTTAAAATTATTTTAAGGCTGTAAATTGTAAATGGAAGACTATGGTATTTAACCTATCATGGGCAGTTGTAGAGTGGTGATAAGTGATGTGATAGCTTTGAACTTTAATTACCAGATGCTCAATTTCCCAAAACTCTCAATTTTGTCAGTGCATACTAAAAATGTTTTGGTACATTGGCACTACGGTGAACACCGTAGAAACTCATTTTCCTCATCTTTATATTTTATAGCATTTATATTTTTAAATCATTTAGCATAGCTCCATAAGTTATATAATAAGATTTACATATCTTTTAAAGCTGTAGTTAGCAATTGATAATGAACCAGAGAGAAGAACTGTTTGTCACAAAACTGCATTAACATTATTTATCTCTTAGCTGTCTTCAAAGTATTGTCATTATTAAATGGGATTGGTCTTTCCTATGTGGCTATACTTTAAATTGTGTTCCTTGCCTGATTCGTCACCCTAAACTGTACATTTAAAGCTTGAAACCACAATAGGCATTATGTGCTATCAATTATCATGTGAATTATTGACATATATATATAAATGAGATACCTTTCAAGGGAATGTCCGTCTTTTGTCCTGTTTGTGAAATTTGTTATTTTTTAAATGTGAAAATAAATAGTCAAGCATTCTCTTTGCATTATTTTCCCATTTCTCATTGCCTTATTTTTTTTCATTATTTAATCGCAATTCAGGATCTAGTGGAGAAGATGCTCCACATTGACCCTGGTAGAAGAATAACAGCAGCACAGGCATTACACCATCCATGGCTCAATCAGAGAGCTCTTCTTTCTGCCCAACGGCTTCAGTTGGACTCCCACGACCCGACTGTTATCAAGGTAGTTATGTCAATATGCAGTGTTACCTCATGGGAATACCTTTTTGTCCTCCTAGGGAATGTTTGTGATTCAAATGTTTGTGATTCTTCTACCTGAACCTGAAAGGTGATGAGGAAATAGTTCCTGTGATCCAGTAGCAATGATATGGGCTCTATCGTATTGTGGGTAAATAGCGTCAGTAGCTATTTGTAGACTAAAACTTTTCCTCCTGTCCTTGAGGTAAAAGTGATTCCTGCTGTATTCTGGTCATAATATTCTGGGTTAGTGGATGGACTCATTAAGCTAGATTGATATGGAGGGAAAATGAGAAGGAAAAGCAGACGATGGAAAAGCAAAGAGCCAGTATCAGGGCCGTTCTACTGGCATAAGCTCCACCATTTAGTTTTCTACTACCTGTATTGGCTTCCTGCAATTCTGTCTCATTTTCCATCCTTGTGATTCCAGCTTCAATCCACTGAAGAGAAGCGGTCTTGTCTGTCAATTGCCATTGCCAAGCATGTGTGATGATTAGAGCATGATTAGAGCCTGTCTGCCAAGATTGCTTCGAGGAGTCAAAAGTTTTCACTGGGGAAAATTTTTGGAAAGGCATAAAAATTGCAAATATCCTTTTGAACTTCAATGGGCAAGATGGCTTCTCACTTACCTCAGTTTGGAAGCCGTGTTTTGACATGTTTTAACCATGGAAATGGAGAAGGAAATGGCACGCTAAGAGTTTTGAAGCTCCTGCTGGCAGTTAATCATCATTGATTAGTACAATTTAGTATAATGTCCATTGGCAATCACTCTCGATTCTGTGCCTGTCCCTTCATTTTATGCCTCTCTCTTCTAATTCATTATTATGTAAATCATAGAAGTGTCATAATATTTTAATTGCTTACGTTCCCTTTGATTTTAAATTATCAAGCAATTTGCTTTGTATGACTCCCACGGTTACAGCTTTTCTGCTGATTGAATTAAGAAGTGTTGGTAGAATACCGGAAGGGAAATACTATCATTTTGGTTGCATTGTTGGTTGTGATATAGTAGTAAAATACATAATGCTTTGATAGCACTGTTTGGTAACCACTGACAATGAATTGCAGGAAGTGTCCCTAGGTTTAAAAAAATAGAGTGCAGATGAATGTTGCCTTTATTGTTCATCCAAGTAGTAGTAGTAAATGGTTTAAAAGGCACCCTGATGGCATGGTCTTTTGTGCCTTTGCTCATCCACATATTGCTGACATGGGAATATCTATTAGGATACACGATGAACTTTTGTTGGTCCTGCCAGGAGGTCTCCGCCAAAGGTGGAGAAACATTGCCATTTGCCTAAACCTAACTAGTCTTCAGTGTAGAAGAAAACAATTTGGTATTATTTGTTTATATTATATTTTGAACAGTTATGTAAAATGCTCAATTCTGTTGTCTTTTGTGTCACTAAGGGTACCTTAGGTAAACACCAGGCTGAGCAATTTGTGAAATGTTCCCTATCTGCCGAATTATTATTCTTTTTACATGCCATTGTACCGTGCTATGAGAGATGCTAATACAATCTCAAGGGTTGTTGACTATTTTACTCCATCTCCAAGTGCTTTTAAGAGATATGTGAGAAGCAATGTTTCCTGACTGTTTGCCCTCTTTTATTAAGCCATGTCTATTTTTTTATTTTAGTTTGCCGTACTCAGTTGTGTACTTTTGGTTTTCTTATTTAATTTGGTCATATCTATATTTGATTATGTTTTTATTTTATTCATTTATTTTTTAAGTGTACCTTGATCTCTAATTATGTGATTGTATTCACTGTAAAGCTTACTTACTTTATTCACTGTAAAGCTGGTACTTCTTGTTGCCTTATAATTATATTCAATGTGTACCTTTATAATGGGTTTGTATCTACCCATTCAATAAATATATTATATTATATTTTAAATCCAAACGCAGATAATCCCAAAAGATGGAACAGTCCTTTATGCATTTCCCTTAGCTGTAAGAGTATTTTTGGATTTTGAATCATTCATTGACATAATCTTTAATTTATTTTCCAGGGTGCCATGGACGCTACGTACAGAGCAATCCTTCAAACACCAAGGGCCCCCAACCTCGGCCCCGTTGTGATGTCCGATCTTGCTCGGAGGAGGAGGAAGTCACGGCCAAAATCCTCGACTGATGTGTGACATATTGACGTCTCGGTTGTGTTATTCCACATCATTAGTTGCTTCCTGAGCTCTGGAAGGCTCCTGTTTTCTGAGGACCACGGTTTGCCTCGTTCTTTTGGCTTCTTGAGCCATTGTGGTCAGGACATTTTGTGTGATTCAGTGGTGCAGAATCATTTATTATTTCTAAAGGGCAGTTAAGGAGCATGACTGTCACTATAATAGGCTGTAAAAGCCCTTCATATCATTGTATGCATTCTCATTAAGTTTTTGTGTACGTATTTTTCTTTTCTTATTTTTAAAAAAATATTTCCCTAATGTGATATACGTGTGCCCATTATCTGAATGTTTATTGTTGATTTGTATTTATATTTATTTTTTTGATCAAATTGTTCATAATCATGTTAACTGTATAATACTATGTGCACTTGGTGTAGTGCATATTGCATTTGTTAACTTATTGTAAAGAGAGATAGCAGTTTCAATTCATGGGAATAATTAGATAAATTGACAAATCCTTTCTCGAATGTTTCTTCCACGTACTTGTTGCTCTTATATATCTTGTATTCCCTGTCAAATTCTACAGGATGTCTGACTTCTTCATGTTGTACAGTGCAGTGAAGAAAATTTTAAGTTTTGTCAGTTTGGTGCTAAGAAGTTGAATGAATTGTACTTTTCTATAGTTCAAATGTAAGCCATGAGTATGTAAATATTTTGCTGTCTTAAAAACTTGTTCTGCCCGGAAATTATTGTGTGTTTAAGTGGGTCTCTTCGAATCCCACCTCACCACGTACTCGTCTGCTTATGTGTATTTATATATGTCTCTCATATATAAGTGCATGTGTGCAAGAATTTGTTGTATATTCTAAACAGTCATCTTTGTCGATGGTTGTATTGGCAAGACAACATTGCAAATTAAAATACGGGCCTAATGCCCTCAAAAATGGCCCAGTTGTGATTTACGTTTGTGACTGTGATGTAGAATTCGTGGTTACTGACTCAATTTTTGAGGCCTTTAAGCCCATACCCCTCTTCAAAAGGTGAACATTAAATTTTGAGGAAAAAATATATATACATATATATATATAAATATATGATTCACATCTTGAATTGTGTGGATGATACGTGAGAACATTTAAAGAGGAATGTGTGTTAAATAAATGATTTGAATGGTATTTTGAGTGTGTAGAGAGTAATGTTTTAAATATTGCTTTGTTGTTAATGTTTTAGATTTTTAAAATGTATGAATGAAAACATAGTATTCCTATGTATAGCTTAAATACAATGTTGATTGATTATTCATATGCTTCACTTTGAAGAGCTGAGTTGAAATTTTAGGAAAAATTGTGAAGTCTTCTATCTTTATGGTAGGTCATGTATGGATTGAAAATGTCCATTGGCCATTGTGTATGTTATCATACGTATGAAGGAATTCTATTGAGTGCATTGTGTATAGTTGATTTTGATTGTGTGAATGAACTCGACAGTGAGCAAAATCTGAGTGAAAATAATAATGTTTAAATATTTCTCTCAATTTTTGAATTTTTTGAAGCTCCTCTTCCCTATCTTTATTCTTGTATCTATTTGAGTTCGAAAGCCTGTTGAAGCGAGGATTTGATGTGAATATGAAACATAAATAATCATGTACAAAAGTGCATTAATTCCATCGTATTGTTAGGTTTGCAAATCTTGGGTATTGCCAGGAAAAGCATGGGAGTCAGCGTAATGAAATGGTTATGGAATATCTGAGAAGTGTTTGTGGAAGGTTACTGATGTGGGTTGTGAATGGCAGGGGTTGACTGAGAAGGATATGGGTGAATTTGTTGGAGGATACTTCAAAGAGAAGGAATAATGGGAGTCTTAAGAGGGTGTGTATGAAACATTAAACATGTCTTCACTGTCAAGGCTCAGAAATTCAGAGACCTATCCAAATAGTGCACTTAACCCTGGTGAGTCAAGTGCAGCTTTACATAAAAGATTCATCGCCCAGTACCTACTTAATTTGAAACAAGCTTTATTCTCAGAGGTACACATAACTGAGGAGGTCAAAAGGCAATGTAGGAGACATCGGCCTGCAGACTCGTGGGTAGGGTGAAGCCAGAATAAGAGAGATTGGCTAGGTTGCATGTCACATTTTTTCACTTAAGTCTACGTGCATTGGTAATAAATGCACATAGGCTAAATATTATGCAAATCTGTGTACAAACATTAGTCGCTCCAACCACCTTCATTCATTTTGTGCTCATCTCGAGAGTGAAGGTAGTGAAGGACTTACAGTTTTGCTCCTCATGTCTCATTCACACTATTATTGAACGCACCGTTGTGGCAGACCTGCATGCATTTACATGACTATCATAAACTCAGTGTTATGCCTCGTTCAGGCTAACATAGTATGGACAAACTTATGCATGACGTGAACTTATGTAGTGTGTACGGGGCACAGCGTTACCACGTTACCCTCACCAGGCCATTGCGACGGAAAGTAAAGAACAAGTGAACAAAATAAGGAATACCATATTCCTGTTGTGTTTTGAGGTTTGCGAAATTTGTTTAATAGCCAATTACACATTTCTATGCTTATTCTTCAAAGTGACATCATCTGCTTCACGTTAATGATTCTTTTTTTTTAACTGTAGTTATACATTTTTTTCGGTTTCTGCTTGCGGCATCAGGGCTACAACTGTAAAGTGACAACGTTAGGAGCTGTGGATTACCATGGTATGGACGTGCATACACATAATGAATACGAATACAGCCTACTATCATTTCTCTCCATTGTTTTTGGGTTAGCTGCGTCAAGTTTTATTCAGATGAAGTTTCGTGGCCTATGCTGGCCACATCTTCAGATCAGGTCTGAGTGCTGACAGATGGAAATGGCCCTGTATATGTACCATCCTCAGGTTGACCTACCAGTGGCGCAACCAATCAGCATCGAGGACCCAGATTTTGGTGCACTTTTGCCTATGAGTCTTTTCCAAGCGGTGTTCAGTCTATGCCCATCATCTCTATTGAAATTGTCTGCTACTTTTTCAATTTCAATAGCCTCCCGGATGATGCGAGGGAAATAATGCTTTTCTTTGGCTAGGACTTTTGCTTTATCAATCATAATCTGATGCCCGGGATTAGTGAAGGCACGTTCTGCCACTGCTGATTGTTCGCAATGCTTATTTTTGAGAGCCCTGCGGTGTTCGTTCAGTCGGACGGAGATGGCTCTCTTAGTTTGCCCGACGTATATTTGGCCGCAGCTGCAGGGAATCTCGTACACTCCTTCATATTGCAAGTCAGGGATTCTGTCTTTACAGTTAGGAAGACGTTGGTCAATCTTCTCCATAGCACTATATCTCGGTGTTATGTCGTGTCTTTTTAGAATTCTCCCGATCTTTTCCGTGGTGCCGGCGATGAAAGGGAGAGTTGTAAATCCTCTTGCTTTTGGAGTCGCCGTAATCTCCTTCTTTTCCTTCATTTTCTTCGTAGTGGTCCTGATAAGGGCCTTGGAGTAGCCGTTCTTCATGAGGGCTGCTGTCAGGTGTTTTTCCTCCATTTCTCTTGATTTCTCATCGCATATTGTTGCAGCCCGATGGAGGTCTCTTGTGAGAACACTTCTCGTCGCGTCGACAACACGTCGTTCGGGGGGGAGGGGGAAGAGGAGGGGGCGTGGCTCATTGGTTTTGGTAATGTATTCCTGTGATAACTTACCTTTTCCAGTATTTATTATTGTAGTCATCTTCGTAGTCTAACTTTCAAGGATTTCTAGTGATTTTTCTATGTAGAAATTTCGTTTCTGCCGGTCTAGTGTTTCGAAATCGGTGTAATAATTACTATGGGAGCAGTACGGTCAGGGGCTTTGCTGGAAGCCACAGCTCATGGTGGCATCGCGTTGCGGATTTTTTGAGCCCTGCTGCTCTCCCCGTCCCAAACTTTCAGTATGCCGATCGCCCTCCTATTTCCTACTCCGTGGCTTTACCACTGTCAAATGACAGCTTTAGGAAGTATGGATTACCACGGTCCGAACGTGCATTCACGCCTTGGTAGGGACGAGGCATCAAGATAGGGCTCCCACAGGGGAAGCGCGGCGGCGGTGCTCAAGTTTGATGCCACCGATGCGGGTGGACGGCGTCTTTAGAAAAATTGCTGTCTTTTTCTAATGTGGCAGAGCAAGCGGGTGGTTCGCCTCCTGCCCGCCGTTCGGACGCCTCCAGCATTCTAGCCAGTTCGGATTTTGTCATGCTCTCCGTCAGTCCACTCGTAGCTCAGTGTAAGAGAACGACTAGTTCCCGGGGGCGTTCACGAGGCCGTTTCGCTCCGGCCAGCGCGTCGCTGCCGCTGCGTCTCTCCCAACTTGTTCGAGTCGCCTCCTCAGTGGGCGCCTTCCTGCTGTACCCTCGGACATTCAAGAAAGGAAAGACCCCACCGAGCTGAGTTAGAGTTGTGGTAAGTTAGTCCTACTACTCCAGTGATTGATCAGTATTCTCCTATTTTCATTATACTAAGTCATGGGGTGGTCACACTAGAGGTGGGTCGTTCGCAAACGAACGGGACCGAGGGAACGGGTTCATGGATTGAACGGAAGGACCGAGGACTGACTTCTCCGGAACGACCGGTCCTCTCGTTTCTTTCGGCCCCTCGTTCCTTCCGGTCCCTCGTTCCTTTCGGTCCCTCGTTCCATTCGGTCACTCGTTCCTTTCGGGCACTCGTTCCTTTCGGTCACTCGTTCGTGGGGTTCCTTTTGGTAACTCGTTTCTTTAATATTTTAAATACGTTCCGTATTTTATTTTTTTTTATTACTTATTCAATATTTTAGAACGCGATTATTACAGCATACAAATTATTTCTAGTTCCTCATATTACCTTTTAAAATGCTAAGTTCATATTGAAATTAAAAATTAATGGTCATAAATAAAAAAGGAACAGTGAACGAGTAAAAAGAAACGGTTCCCAAAAAGGACCGGTCCTTAGGGAATGAGTTCCCAAAAATGAACGAGTTTGCCCATCTCCACCCACCTCTGCCGAAAACTCTCTTTTAGTTCTGGCTTCTGCCGCAGCCAAGACGAGATCTTCGCTTTCCCCTCCATTCCCCACCAGAGCGTCACTCACGTCACAGTGGAAACTTCGTTGCGTGGCTTCACGAGGATGTTCATTGTGACGTTAAATTACTCAATTTCAACATTTTAATGATCCGACATAGAGGTGAAGGATTCTCATTCAAATATAGTGCAAAGATTTTTAAGAAATGGCGTCGCGCGCAACAGGACAGAGATCGCCGCACTTTGGACAGATTCGCAGCTCTTCCGTGGTCGAAATAGTTACGTAGAAATAAAAATACCTAAAAGTTATAACATTAACTCTCAGTGTCAATCCTTATCCCGGAGGCCTGCGAAAGCAGATTTGCTCTTAGTAGCAATGCAGAGTTGTAATATAAAAGCGCGTACACGTCTGTGGAAGCGTTTTCGACCGTGCTGTACAGCCCTCTTGATGATGGCTCTGATCAGTGTGAGTCAAAACAAATACTTATGGACGTATTTTTTTTATTTGGTTAGTTTGAAATATCCTAATCTCACTGACGTAATGGGTTACCTTTTGTGAGCAAAATTATTGTACCACATATGCAGATTATTCCTCGACTTTATTTTTAATGGTCACAGTCGTCACAGTTGTCCAGCCATAGGAGCCGACTGCAGCGCCAATTGTATGAAACCACCGCATTTTGACTTCAAGTATGGCTGTAACTCGTTAAAAACTTAAATACGCGTTAAGCTTCTTATAGTCTGTTTTTAATCAATTACCTTCTCCAGTTTTTAATCAATTACCTACAATAAAAACTAGGACTTCATGCTTCCAACAAACAGTTTTTATTGTAAGTTTGTTTATGCATTGTCGGTTAAATTGACGTTTTCTACCTCGATCCGCGAAATTGCCATGAGAGCCCATTAAAATGTCTACTTCCATGGCTAGATTACAGTTAAAATTGCCTGGAAATCATATTTATGATGTGGGTTTGAAAACAGAGTTGGAACGTGTGCAGAGAAGATCAGCAAGATACGTGAAAGGCCGTTACGATAGCCTCGTTAGTGTAACTGACCTCTTGCATAACCTGGGATGGGCATCGCTGGCGGACCGTCGATTGAAAAGTAGACTCAATTTTTTAAGTAAATCCAAAACCGATTTATTTTCAGAAGAAGTTTTCAATGCCGTACGAAATCCAACATACTATGGTAGATCAGATCACGAGAATAAAATAAGGGAAATAGATTGTAGAACAGATACGTTGGAAATGTCGTTTTTCCCGCGATCGATAGGAGACCATAATGGCTGCGTTAGGACTTAGAAATAGGTTAGTTGACAGGTTGTGTAGCCGATTAATTCATATATGCCCCCCTTAATGCATGTTAATAAATCTGCCGAGTAGTGCTAACACCATAGTTTGCATGTTCCCTGCATGACTCTTGTGTCATGTTGAAATAGTTACATTATAGATAATTTTGGGAGTTTCTACAGCATTTGTAAACGACCGATAGTGTAGTGCTTGTTGGTGAAAGTACATTTCTTCACCTTAGTTCACATTAGTGATAGGTCACCCTCGGCAAACACCCCTGTGATGGCTCGCAGGGTAATAAGTAGATGTGAATGTGCAAGCATTTTAATCATAGTCAGTGGTATATACACTCGAGAGGCTGGAGATGGGGAAAGGTTACGGGAGGGTGGTGTTGTGACGGGGGAGAAGTTAGTTGTATTCCGGGAAGAGAGGTGTGAGAGTGATTGGTCAGTGAAAAAGTCACGCAGCGGGGTTCAAATTCTTATCTCTAATGGCTAGGGAAACGTTTGCATCGGGGTTTAGTTACTGTCTATGTGGGTCCATATTTCAAAACTTCCACAGTAGAGTTAACCACGCAGCGGGATTTTTTAAAAACTCCTATCCCTAACGACCAGGGAAGCTTAAGCAGTAGACTGAGTCACTGAGTGTGAGTCCATTTTCCAAAACTTTTCACAAACGAGTTAAATGTCTTCTTTTTTAATGACAGGGAGTTACTAGCAGTTGAAATGGCTTGTCAAATAAGATGTCATTTAAAACATTCTTTCTCCACACTTCTTTTTTGATATATGTATCACTGGCTATGATTAATATGCTTGCACCTGATGATGACGCGGTATTGTTGAAACTAGTTGTACCAATAAACTCTGTGTATTTAAATATAGTTAGTATCGTCATTATTTATTCAGTAATGGACTTCACAAGGTACGCCTGGAAGGATTGAATTCATTTTAGTTATCTATGTTTTGCGATGTACTCTTTTTATAGCAGGCTAGATACTGTCTTACGCTCCATGTAGGCATTTCTATTTCCTTTTTCGAATATCGGAGTGACGCTGGCTATTTTCCAGTCTTGGGACGCCATGCCTTCGGATAATGATTTACTAAATATAATTTCTGAGAATGGTGCAATCTGTGGCGCTAACTCCTTGAGCACGCGTGCAGGTATTCCTCCTGGACATGGGGATTTGTTACTTTTAAGCGAACGCAGCTGTTTAGATATTCCATCACGTTGATTTGTTATGCCAGCCATCGGCTCGTCAAAGACAAAAATGTCTAAATTGTGTGTTGTGTCATTCTTAGTGAATACACTGTCGAAGCAGTGGTTTAATAAAGTTTCAAGTTAGGGAATTGGGTTTAGGGAAGTACTCATGGTCCGTGAGACATCTTTCAATTATAATAAATATTTCGTCAGACATGAGAGAGATCGGTAAAACAGTAAATAACTCTCAGAAATACAAAGAAGTAGATCATTTAAACCAGTGCCTACCAATACACAAGCATGAGTGGTCAAGTAACTGCTCTATAGTGCCCGAAGTCAGGGAAGTGAGGGAGATGACAAGGCTCAGGGACGTGACCCGAATGGCACCAGGCATTGTATGTCACACACAGCCAAGCACTTGCCAGTACCTCGGTGAAAAAGTTAAAATATGACAAAAGGGTCAACATTTTTATTCTGCAGTGGTTATAAAATTAAGAGGTTTGAACCAGGAAGGCATTTGGAGGACCTTGAAAGGAAGATTTCAATGACTCGAAAATCACCATGACTTTGCAGTGATAAACAAAGCAAGGGCACTTCATTAGTCAAGGCATTGGCAAGGAAAAAATTACACGTTGTGGGGTCATCTGCATTTAAAAAAACATAGTTAATGCGTTGACTCACATAAAATAGATGGCTAACTCTCAGGCAGACAAGAATTGCCAAATAAACTTAAGCTTGCTTGATATTCCAGCATGAGTCACCATAAATATTAAAAGCACCAAGTCAACGTCATGCCGAATTTGTTACGTGGGAGATGAGAAAACTAGAAATGCCTTAATAGTTGCAACCACAGCCTTCAGACGAAGCTGACCTGCTGTATATTTTAAGGCATTAAGCAATAGCAAAGGAAAACCTATCCAAGGGGGTAATCTTTTACATGCAAGGATTGATGACTGGTTAGCCTATAGATGCTCATAGTTTAAACTACCTAATCAACTAATAGTCAACTTGTAACTTTGTCGACGTCGTTTGTGTTCAATAAAGACCACTGTTCTAGCGGATTCTTCTACGTATCACTCTCCTAGTTTCTGGTCTGACTGCGCACTGTTATCCTGAGTGCTATTAGCCTGCTCCTGGCATCCGGGGGAACGTGCGCGGTTCTGATTGAAACTGGGATGAGTGCTGCATGCCTGAAGTGGAATCACCCCGTGCCACACCCTGGTGGTGGCTTGCACGGTATTTCGTAGGTGTAGATATAGAGAGTCTGTCTGCTACTCTGTGCATATTCTCCACTAAACATCTACATCTACTTATTACCCTGCTGGCCACCACAGAGATGTTTGGTAGGGGGTGACTTATCACCAATACGAACTACAGTAAAGAAATTTACTTTCACCAACATGCACCACATAATAGGCATGCTACAAATGCTACAGAAACCATAAGATTATGCCATAATGTAACTACGTAAACATGAAACAACAGTCGTGTAGGAAACGTGCAAAACATGAAGTTAGCACTACTCGGCAGATTAAGAAACATGTATTAGGGGGTATACGAATTAATCAGCTACAGCACCTGTCAACTAACCTACTTCTAAGTGTCAATGCAGCCATCATGGTCTCTTATCGTTCGTGGGAAAAACGACATTTCAAACCATTCTGTTCTACAGTCAATTTCCCTTATTTTATTTTCATGATCAGATATACCGTAGTATGTCGGAGTTCGTAAGATATTGACAACTTCTTCTGAAAATAAATCGGTGTTGAATTTACTTAAAAGATTGAGTCTAATTTCCAATCGACGGTCTGATAGCGATTCCCATCCTAGTTTTTGCAAGAGGTCAGTTACACTAACAAGACTATCACAACATATCATATCATATACTTGCTCATCTTTTGTTTTAAAAGACCCTCCTTGTCTACCTTCACGTCAACCAGTTTTTAAAAAATTGAGGATGAAAAAAAATTATGTTCAACATTTTCCTTGCACATGAGCGATATCCCTTCCATATGGAGTCTGCCTTATAAACTTTCAATACTGTTCCTTGGCAGTCATTGACCCGTTACCTCCGCCGAAGCCGTGCAGCAATTAAGGGCCTTGCACGCGATTTCACTCGGTCTTTTCCGAGTTCAAATTCGCGCTCTGCACGCGAAATGAGACGGGTTTGGGGCAGAAAGCGCCCTTTAATCGCCTTTGGGAACTCGTGCCACGGGGGTTACCTTGGTTGCAAGGCACGGCACGCTGGGGGGAAATGTAGGGAGTGGGGACGGTCGCCTCTTTCTTCAGCTCCCTGCCATTCTTCCCTCTCCCCATTTCCTCACCGAAACGAACAGAAGGAAAAAATTCCGTGTCGAATGCCTCCCGATTCCCCTTTCGCTCCCGGGTTTGATCGTGCGTGCATGCATGAAGCAGGGGGCAAAAACGGAGTGAGAACTTGATCGACGAAAATCGGCAAAATACATCAAAGGCCTTTGTGATTGTCTTGCTAGTTTTACTGACCATTTACAAAAACTAGAACGGGAATCGCTTTTAGACCGTCGATTGAAATATAGACATGATCTATTATATAAGATATAAATTAGAATAATTTATTCATTCCTTCTTCAATTCAAAGTACGGTCAGATAGAAATGTATTGCAAAGAATCGAGCGGCGCCACTTACGCTTCTCAAGGAAAATGAGTTTCACTTACGGCGCTGTTATTCTTTGCTACGCAACGCTATCTATTCATCTGTTTATTTGCACGTATTCAAATGGTAATAGTTGACCAATTTCCTATATTGTGCTAATTTGTTATTACACTTTCGTTATGGTTTGGATTTAAGATTTGAGCATGGATAATTATTATTTATTAATCACAACTGTTACTCTAACAATAAATGATACATTACGTAGTATTTGACGTAGGTATTTTGTATGCCAGGAACGATCTGTGTTTAATAATAAAGTTTGGTATTTCAATTAATCAATACGTCGCAGCATGTCATTGTTATTCGAGCTGATCATATTATGCAATAACAAGTTGGCACAAAACAAGCAATTGCTCAACTGATACAATTTAAATACGTGCAAATAAACAGCTGAATAGATAGCGTTGCATAGCAAAGAATAACAGCGCCGTAAGTGAAACTTGATTTCCTTGAGAAGCGTAAGCTCGATTCTTTGCAATACATTTGAATCCGACTGTACATTCCAATTTAACAACAAATTTGGGAATATTTAGGTTACCCCAAAGATTATAATCCTGTGTGGAGTTAACAAAAAATTTCGTTCAAAGGAACATAACAAAATATTTCAGTTTTAAATGGAACTATACACAATTTACATGCATCTTAATAATATCCTTTCAAACAAGCAATTTAATGGACATTTGCAAAAAGTAATTCAATATCATCGTATTCAAATAGCCATTTTTTTACTTGCTTCAAATTAGGATTAACTATTTTTCATTTTTGCTGCCATTGGAAGTAGATTTAAGGTATCCGAGGCAAAAAATGAGTTCCTAATTCCCTGAACGATATGGTATGGAATGGTAAATACATTGCAATAGAAAGTGAGGAAGGATATATAAAACTATGATTTGACAAATAAGTCAAAAATGTGTCAAAGTGTGTTACAGATAATGGAAAACTACTAGTAGGTTTAGGGACGTTATAGGCTCGCAGGCTAGGCTTAGATTACTTGAAGAACACCCGATCAAGTGAGTTTGAAAATGATAAGTAAGTCATTATTTTCCCATCGTGCTATACACCTTCGTTAAAAACTTCTGCGAGCGAACAGATAAAGTTTCACAACTCTTCAAGGGATTAAAGTGGGAGCCCCTAGAGACTCGGAGGCGACGCGCTAGGCTTAGCTTGCTTGAGAAATGCAGACATGGTGTGTGCAGAGCGACACAGAGAACATTATAATGACCCCTCACTACGTCTATAGGTCTGACTGAAGCGAAAAAAATACGAGAGATACATCGCCGTACAGATAGGTACTCAACCTTGTTCTTCCTGCACACACTAAGCAAACACAATAAAAACTGAGCTCCACTAAATATACTCCCATAATACACGCCACGATTTCACCTCCCAAAACCTTATACCTTACATATTTACATGGCTGGTGTCCTAACACCCCTCGCCACACGCCCATGCGGCGGCTCGCAGGGTAATATGTAGATATCTTGGACAAATAGAAGCGAAATCTAAAGAAAGCCACGCAAATCAGCAAATAAATGGAAATCGATCCATCCAACTTAAGCCGGCACTGTAATTTACGTCGAAAATTTGTCAATGTCGAGGATCGGAAATGTCGTGGGTTTTCTAAATGAGGTCACCTCGCTTTTCCATCTCCACCATACCCCTTCTCAGTTTCTCACCCCGATTTCCTCGTTTCCCCTCTCCCCCTCCCCTTTTTTACTTCCTCGCCCCTCCACCCGCCCCTACAATCCACGCCACGGAGGTCGTAAAAGTTTAAGCAGTGCGTGAGGAGGATGCCTCCTTGGTGATTGCTTCAAGCCTTCATTCCCTTCCCACTCCTCCCTCCGCTTTCCCATTCTCATGCCTTCCCTCCTCCTCCGCCTTCAACTCGGCACTTTGGGCCTTCTCATATTCTCCGGTGATCAAAAGTTCTTCGTAGGATCTTGGCACCTCTGGTGAGATGGCGAAGAACTAACCAACGCGAAAATATACTCTCTGGCGTATGAACAGGGAAAACAAAATCCTTCCAAGGCTGCTCGTTTTTCTCTTGACGTGAAAGGCCCCATATACCAGCACAGGTGTCTATCTACATGTTACCCTAAAAACCACATCTAAGATGTCTACAACTACATACTACCCTGCGAGCCGCCGCATGGACGTGTGACAGGGGGTGTTAGGACGCCAGCCATGTAAAGATGTAAGGTTTTGGGAGGAGATATGGTGACGTGCATTATGGGAGTTTATTTTGTGGAGCTCAGTTTTTATTGTGGTCGCTTATTGTGCGCGGAATGAACGAGTTTTTGTACCTATATGTTCGGCAGTGTATTTCGCTTATTTTATCGCATCTGTAAGACCTAGACATATAGTGAGGCCTTCATGATGATATTCTCTATGTCGCTCTGAAAAACATCAGTTCTGAATTTCTCCAACAACCTAAGCCTAGCGTGTAGCCTCCGAGTCTTCAGGGGCTCCCACCTTAATCCTTCTAAAAGTTGTGAGACACTATATGTTCACTCATGGCAGTTTTTAACAAAGCGTGCAGCTTTTCTTTGTATTTTTTCATCTTTTTAGCTGAATATTTATTACCAGGGTACCAAATGCTAGCGGCGTACTCGAGGTGCGGCCTAACCAGAACGAAGTAGCATCTCTCTTTTACTTTTTCATCCGAGGACCTTCCTATTACACGCTTAACAAAACCTAGTTTCTTTAATGCTGTGCCGCATATGTTTTGTGTGTTCCCAATGATATATCAGAAGTTAAGGTAATTCCAAGATATTTCACTGTATTTGAAGAATTTATGTTTACTCCACCCACCGTATAGTTATGGTATTTGTGTGATGACTTTCGCAGGAAGTGAACTGTGGTGCATTTGCTGATACTTTATTCTAACCCCCATACCTGGCACCACGAATGAGAGCTTTTAAAGTCAGATGACAGCACTTCAAAGTCCGTACCTTCGCTTATTTCACGGTAGATAACTGTATCGTCCAATAATAATCGTAATTTACTGCTAACTCGAGTACTTAGGCCATTTATTCAAATAATGAATAAAAGAGGGCCGATCACACTTCCTTGAGGAACACCGGATGTGATCCCTAACAATCGCACAGAAAAATTCACCCTTCCAAATATACCAATATATCTGCCCCTTACCGCACTACTCTCCAAGACGTTTGACTAGGAAATCCCAGGCATTTTACATAGGAAATGGTACTTGGATGCACTCCAGAGAGATCTCATTTAAAAAATTAGGAATTTCTTACTCCTGATCTCGCCAAAAAGTTAAAAGAGTGTAGTTTGTATGTTTACTTAGCTATTTCTGAAAATAAGTCACGTAGTCACCGCAGACATTTTACTGAAACCTAGAAACTCCTTCAGTTGGAAAGAGTTTTAAATGTACCGCGTGAAAAAATGAAGTCACATTTAATACTTATGTTGATATTTTTATTTAGTTACTAATAATTTTAGTCATTTATAAGTATAATTCTGCGCCATTACTCTAGCAATATTTACTTGATGCTTCTTAAATCTACTGGAACCTTTTCGTAAAATTTGAATATGTTCTCCTTTAAGACCTGGGGAATGCCTCGCTCAAACCACCATGTAGTGTATTGCGTTATGTATGTTGGTGTTAACTTACTACTTCTGCACACCCTTGAGGTCGTTTGTGGGGCATTATGTAGATTGTAGTAGATACTGCAGATGGCTGACGAAGAACAACACGCTTCTAGCGGGAAACAGGGCACAGAACCTCCTCCCATCACAAAGGATAGATATGCGAGATGTAACCTGCTGCATTGTACAAATACTAATTGATAAAAACACTTCATACATCACAATGAAATCCATATAGAAAACAATATTTTTACTTTTCTACAATTATTTGTTAACAGTTAAATGTACTACGCGTTTCGCAGCTTGCTGTATTTTCAGGTACAATTTTTTATATTTTATTTATTGATTATGACGATAGTAACCACTGCTAAGAAGCGGGGGGGGGGGATTTGGTGAACAAACTAATTTTTGGTTGGATAGGTTGGGGAACATAGGTTAGGGGCTTGCCAGGATGGAGTGGGGAGGGCTGCGGAAAAAGTAACTCGTTGCAAAGGTTGCTAGACCGTCTGATAATTTCCATTTACTCCCAATGCATCCATCTTTAAGCCTTTAGGTAGGACATATATTTTTTGTTTCACTTACGTGATTATTATCCGACAGATGCTTTGAAAATTGTGAGTTGGTATCCATATTTAAGTAACCTCGTGAGTGTTCTTTGATGCGTCTTGAAACTTCGCCCTGTTTAACCAATGTAAGCTATATTCCGACTAATGCATTTAATTTTGTAAATACCCGACCTGAATAATTTATCGACTTTGTCTTTACCAATGCTTTTAAATGGTGGTTACTATCGTAACAATGAATAAATGAAATGTATACAGTTGTACCTGAAGATGCAGCAAGCTGCGAAACGCGTAGTAATTTAACTGTTAATAAATAAATGGGGAAAAGTACAAGGATTGTTTTCAATATGGATTTGCATATAAAATACTTCCACAAAATGACGCCTGAAGGTGTAAAGTTTATCACAAGGAAATTTTACGTAAAACTACAAAAGACTAAGATATCGCTATGCTACGTAATAGTAAATAAACAATTCTCGGCGTAACGGAAATTACACTGACTGACCCATGATTAGATTGTTTGAAAATAAAACGCTAAAAAGGTCTCGTAACTTGAATACCGAGCTCACAAAGGAAGGCTATAGAGGATTTCATTTGAACACTCAAAGGAGACGCCACCTTTTCGTAGAACAAAATTTCCGCGAAAAGCAGGAGCCGAGAGTTAATTAGTGGGCTCAAGATGGAAGCTTCTCCTGCAGCCATGGATAGTACACAAGTGTCTCAAATGGAACTCAAAATATTATTCCAGGCAGCAACGACAGTTATATTCCGAAAAAAAGTCGGTGAACCCCAACTCTTGCGAATGATGGAAGAATTTGACTGCGAAAACGAGTGGAGAGGGGTGATTAATCTTGATACTGTTCTTAACATGGTGGATGTGATGCCAGACAAGTACATATTTGTGCTGAAATAATTAGGGCTGGACCATGACAGTTCACCTAAATTTTCGCTGTGAAGCCTTCAAGATAATTCCTGAGACAATAAGGCAAGTCCTGAGATTAATTCTCAATTCACCACTTAGCTAATCCGTATGTAGCGGATATTATATTTCTCCTTTATAAAATACCTGCTGTGCCCGGCATGCGTTGCAATTCCCTGACGTTTTACAACTAAATTGACATTGACAACAAGACTGCATGCCCCTAAATGTTGATTTAGTGGTATGCAGCCCCGGTTCGGATATAAATAGTGTCAACAACGTAGTAGTCATGGAGAGCTGCCTTCGATACAAGAAAATTAAGATGAGAAAACAAGAAACAAGATGGGACACAAACATCCTGGATGAAGAAGGAAACAGGTACAGATTATCCGCGGCAATCGATAAGAAACTGTAAGAATAAAGGAGAAGGGTACAAGGCAGAAAAATTGGATGAGCCGAAGAGGACAATCGCAGAAGTAGCGGAAGAGCAACTGATGAGCTGCAGGGCAGACACGGAGAAGCCAGGGATAATGACAGAGATTAGGGAAACTAATGGAAAAAATACATCTACATATACGAAATACCGTGCAAGCCACCACTAGAGTGTGTGGCATGGGGTGATACCACACCAGGCATGAAGCCCTCATCCCAGCTGAAATCCGAACCGCGCACGTTCCCCCGGAATGCCAGGCACAGGCCAAAAGCAGTCAGGAAGACAATACGCGGTCAGACCAGAAACTAGGAGAGTGTCACGTAGACGAACATGCTACCATGCAGCACACTCTTTAAGATACAATTACTAGTTAGTATTATTAATGCGACTGATAAATAGTACTACAATGTACTACAAGGGCTATACTATGCCGGAAATCGCATGCGAGCTTAGTAACTAATTATGATGTTAGGATATTTAGCACAAGTTAAAAACCTATTTTACCTTGCCAGGGTAAAAGTCTCCTAGAACTGAACTATCGCAACTATTATGATTCCTTATTGTACGTGGAAAAATGACATTTTAATCCATCGGTTCTGCAGTTATTTCCTTAATCTTATGCCTGTGATCATTTCTACCATAATAGCTTGGCTCTAGCAAAATGTGTTGAATGTCTGGAAAAAACCGTCTAATGAGATAGACTTAAAGGTGTCTCCAGCCTCAGGGGCACTTGTCCAGCACTCATCCCAGGTTAAGTCAGAACCGCGCAATTCCCCCGGAATGCCAGGCGCAGGCCAAAAGCAGTCAGGACATCAGTGCTCAGCCAGACCAGAAACTAGGAGAGTGCTATGCGTAGACGAACATGCTACCATGCATTACACTACAAAAGATACAACTATTGGTTAGTATTACTAATTCCACGGATGAATAGCACTACAAGTTACTAAAAAATGCAAGAGTATATCATTCCGGAGATTGCATGCGAGGTTAGTAGCTAATAATCATGTTAAGATATTTAGCACTTCTGAAAAAACCTATTCAACCTAGTCAGTATCCTAGAACTGATATATCGCAACTATTGTGGTCCCTTTTTGAGATTGGAAAATATGACATTTTAAATCTATCTGTTCTGCAGTCTATTTCCTTAATCTTATTCCTGTGATAGTTTCTACCATAATAGTTCGGCTCTAGCAAACTATGATGAACGTTCGACAACAAATAGTCTACCTCAAACTTTCGTGAAAGATTTAACTTATATTTTTACCTTCGATCGGATAGAGGTTCCCACCCTAATTCCCACAACAATTTATTAACACTGGTATGTTTATCATAACAATTATCAAAAAACTAGCTGGCCTCCGCTGTATTCGATCTATATCTGAAACTAGTCCTAAGTCGTAAGGGTCCAATACACTAGCGGCGCACTCCAAGTGAGGTGTTACGAGAATTAGGATTAGGATCCGCTAGAGAGGATTGGATCGGAAGTAGCTGCGAGGAAGTCATTGATTACATGAAGAAAGGGAACGACGACAAAACAGCATACGAGCTATGGAGAAACACCTCGGGAATAGGAAAACGAGAAGCAAAAAATCGAATAATTGGGATGCGAGCGGGATTATATTGATAGAGAATGGAGACATTGAGAATAAATAATCCACCAACTATACAGGAAGAAATTTGTCACAATGAGAGACAGATGACAAATTGAAGCTAAATTAACAAAGGAGTAATACAAGGATGCAAGCTCTCTCCAGTAATGTTCAAAATTGACTTTGAGGAGGCCATAAGAGGAGCATAAGTAATTGGACTGAGTGGAAAAAAGGTGAACGGAGAAGAAATAAACATGCTCCGCTTCTCAGGTGATATCGCAGTCATAGCTGGAAATTGCGATGATCTTCAATGGTCGCTAAACGCTATGGACCAAGTTATCTAAAAATAAAACATGACAATTAAAGGAGGCATAAACTAAAATCCTAGTATACGGAAGAGAAAAGCTTAATGTCGAAGTCACCCTGAGAAGAAATAAATTAGAGCGAGTGGATTCCTTCTGCTATCTTGGAAGTACCATCCAGGTGACGGAATGGAGTACAACGGGGATCAAACGAAGAATAGCTCAAGCTGAGAAGGCATTCATGGGAGTAAGACAACTGCTGGGCTCAAGGAGGATAGGACTACAAGTGAGAAACAATATGCGAAAACTTTCGTGTGGAGTGTAGTACTCTATGGATCGGAAACATGAACCATTGGAAAAACTGACCAGAACAGAGTGGAAGCATTCGAAACCTGGTGCTGGAGGCGGACGCTGAAGATAAATTGGATGGACAAAATAAGAAATGATGAGCTTTACAGGAGAGTAGAAGAATAAAGGAACATACAGAAAAGAAGAACCAGATGGATTGATCACACCCTGAGACGCAATGGGTTTGTGAAGAACACAATTGAATGTCAAATAGAGGGGAAAAGTCCCCAGAGGAAGACCCAGGCATAAGTTCATGGACCAAAGAAAGAAGGAAGTACATAGGAAGATCTACCAGGAAGTAAGGGAACTAGCAATAGATGGGGAAAGGAGGAGGGCTACAGTCAACCAATCATAGAATTGAACAACCAATGATGATGATGAGTCGTGTGTGTGACCCAAGTCTCGACCTCGCAGAAGATGACTGTGGCAAACTTTTAGACGTAGGATAGATTTTATTAAAAAGCAAATAATATGTACTTAGTTTTATTTATTGACTCTCAGTACTGTATTCAAATAAAAAATTATATTGAAATATCGTAATCAGTGTAGATAAGTCGGTTCGAAATGGGCCGGAAAATAAGTTATCCTATTTAAGAGTGCCATAATTCTAACAATAATTTTCCGATGATCAGGAAAATTCGTCAACTGTATTTGAGTGTACGGGACCTTTTTAAAAACATAATCTATTCCCTAGCTTGGGTTGTTAGTTGGTAAATCTCATTTGAACTTGACCAATTTTGCAAAAAGGTCAAAAATGGCGTGTTTTCAACCCATTTATCTAAAACAACCGTGAAGGGAAGGGTTTTAGGACATTTCCAGAAACCTTTAAAACTTTTCTCGTAAGGAAGAGCATGCTTAAGGCCCCTAAATGAGTGAGATTAATTAACGAATTTGGGCACGCCTTGGCGGTGCAGGTCGGTCTTCGGGTGAGGTATAATCAGCCTGCATCAGCGCCTAACGACAAAGATATCCTCACCGGTGCTGTGACGTAAGAGATCCAACGAGCCCTCTTTTCTGCAAATACGCTGCATTGATGCAATGTTGAAGTAACCGCCGTGGCAACAGTATAAATATCTACAGCACACATCGGAAATGGTGAGCACTAAACAACTGGCAACGTGGTCTCATTGTTGACGTAATAAGCACGAAAGGGATGCATTGTTGCCGGTAAATATTCCCGATGGTAGTCCCGCGCAGCATATTGGCTTTAGAAATAATAATTTTCTGTGAAAACCATTTTTGCTAACTATTTGGTATCCGTGAATTGTGCCTACAATGACATTATGTATCCGCATTGATTATTGGAATAAAAATGTTTTTCTGTCTACTTTCCTCTCTTTCCTGCGAGTTTTTCCACGAAGTAACCCACTGTTAACACACTTTTTTTTCTAATGATTCGCGGTTGGTGTGCCCCCACTGATTGAATTGTTTGAGTTTTTCTGTATCCCAATATTTGAATACTTCTTACTACTGCGTTTTAATTGCCTCCATTGGGCGGCTTCGGCAGCATTAGGAAATATAGTTATTTTTTACAAAACTGCCCGATATTTTCAAATTCATTGGTGTTATTTTTTATATGAGCCCCTTGTGGTATCTAGAGGATTTTTACTGCAGTAATTCAAATTTAACGGTGGATCACCTAATGATTAACCTCCAACTAGCCCTACATTAACCGGTATATCATTTTATAATAACGTTGAGTATATTCTGATTGGTCAAATTGGTGATCAGTGATTGGCGAACTGTACAATATTACATCAGTGAAAAACGAGAACCATCTTTTGCCGAAGTTATGTATTCAAGATGTACTATGAACACTTTTAATCTGCATCTCATGCTCATATTTAACCAGCTCAAGTAGCGTTCTTGAGTTATGCCATAACTTTTGCTGTAAATTGATATTAATTTCCTCTTATCTGTTTATATACACGTACCCTCTTTTGGTTATTCTCAATGGAAAAAGTTATAATTGACGTTGCGCTCGAAAAGATTGCCATGAAGTAATTTTTTTCTGGTCATTAAGAACTTGAGAATTTTTTTGGTGATATTCGCGTGATTATGACCCCTTACTCTTTCAAGACTTGACGGGAGAGGGGGAAGGGGACTAAGAGGATATAACGAGTATCCTGACGGATAGAAGATAGAGGAGTGGGGGAAGACCCCTGAAAAAAACTTATCTGGCTTGATGATCGCCAAGTTTTTTAATATTTGTGAGAGACTTTTTCCCGCGCAAAAACTCCCGTCCGTCCCGTGCCGTGAAAACTTTCTCCTTTCCGATCCATGAAGCCTCCATCCGCCGGTCTAATTTGTATTTACGTAACGGTTTTAATCAATAGCAGTAAGGACAAGAGGGGGAAGGAAAGTTTCCAAAATCCAAACTTTTTTGGAAGCGAAAAAAAAAATGGTCAATGAGGAGTAAAAAGCGATGGCTTTTCTCGGGGAAAAAGTCCCTCCCAATTTCCGGAAGTCATTAAAGTGAGCGAGGAATGAGACGGAGTAATGGCGCCCCTGGAGCGGCGAGGCTAAGAGGCTTGTTTCCCTCATTGCCACATTTCCATCGCTTATTTCTTACCACGGTAGGGTTTTCCCTCTTAATCTATTTGCATTCCGACTAGATAATTCCCTAAACACAGTGAATTTCGCATTTCCTGATGTTGACGCACTTTGGTGGCCTAAGGAATCGTTTTTCGTCGAGAATTGTCCCATTTTCAGCACTCCAACCACGAGGATACCACGAGGTTGCCTTACTCCGATGGAAGGAGGAGTGTAGTCTTTTCAAATTCAAGCGTTATGAAGAGTCGAATGTCAGCTGTAGTCGAACTCTATGTAAATTAGTGCTGTGTCGTTCATGAGTGAATCGTTCTTTACTAACGATTCATTGGTATGAACCGAATGAATTGAATCACGTTCTTCAATCTAGTGGTTCGTAAAGAATGGCAAGAACCAAAGGAATTGAAAAGAATCAAGAATTGTTTGAATCTCTTGAATCGGACTGTGGACGAGAAATTACGACAGATCTAATAGTTAACATGTTGTAATATCTTCGGTGGAAAATTGAAAATTCCTGAGCGAGCAACTAAGATATTTTTATTAAATTTCATCTTTATAGATTGCGCGAAGGGAATGTCATACTTTCACTTTTTTAGATGCTTCTAGGACAAGGTAAAACTTCCTTACTTCGCAACTATTACTTTGGCCGTTTTCGAACTTGGCAAACGCCTAGTTAACTTGATATCAAGTTAACTTGATCCCAAGACCGACCGGGTAGAATCTTGACTTGACACTTTCGTAGCCCTTTTACGGTGGAAGAGACACATTGCGGCCTTCATTTCGTAAAACATACGAAAAGCGCTATCCGTGTCCATAATTATTGTGGGTAATGGAAGTGGATTACTTCTTTAAAATGCTTCCCAACCTTATACGGCAAAGTAACCGAGAATATTATTTTAAAAATCTTATTGCTTATGAATAAAATAATTCTCATATACCATAATATGGTGATTAACTAATATGCTTCGATTACTTGTGGCTGCTAAAGTGGACGACATATCGCTCACTGTATTTCACCACAATCAACGTCTTTATGCAAAAAAAGGCATCATAATATTTTTTGCCTGTATGAAAAAACATGGAACAATATATTAATTATTACACTCCGATATAACTACCTATGATCTCTGACTGTTGACTGATAAATACGCGCGTTGTAACTAACATAATAAAGCTGAAAACAAATTACATTTACTCTAAAGTTTTATTGTCCCATTTCTTTGATGAATGCTGTGAAAACCTCTCCAATGTTAACGTTATTAACAATTATTATGTTCGTTAGCTAAAAATAATGCTGCCAATGAAATTATGGCTACCTTAGAGTACTTTCCATCGGACCATAATTCTTTCATATAATTTCTTTCATCATTATTTCATTTCTTTTCCTTCCACAGTAAGGAAGATAGATTTTGTAGGTTCAATGAAGTAAACAAGGACGGTACATTTACAATGTATGGAATTATTCACACAACTATTAGGTCTTACTACAACACACATAAACAACTATCTTTTATCAGTATGTTCACATTTGAAAAGCCTTTAAATATAACGAATTCATCAATTTTTCCGCAAAAAAATTAATATCACACAAATATACGTAGTAATGATAAAATAGTATCCATTTGAGAGTTTCTTCACTTCTATTTTCCATACAAGCCCATATTATCACACTCCGAGTTCTAACTTAAAACCAAGCAAGCATAACAAGTCTCCTTTTTCGTTGACTTGGTATCTTTCCTCGATAGCTAGTGAACAAGCGCATGGTGATGACGCGTCCGTGACGTCATAGCTTTCGATGCGTACTAGGTTTCAAGGCAAGATGCTAGATTTGTCAAGTTCGAAAACGGCCTTTGTCCCCGACATATCCGAGTAATCACATCTTCGGTGGATGTCGTTTTCATTCCTTGTATTCAGTCGGTTCAATCGCTAATGGTTCACGAAGTCATTTGGTTCTTTGAAGTCATTTGGTTCATTATGAACCATTTGAAAGAACGACTCATTCGCATGAACAAAATCGCACGAATCGAATCATCGAAATGAATCGAAAATCCCAGCTCTAATGTAAATGCATGGAAGCCTTCGCCATTAGGAATACAGGATTTAATTTTCTCCCGGCGAATGATTGAAGTGAATTCTCCTCGGGTTTCCGTCCGAGTAAGGTGGTACATCTTTTTTTTTTTGCCGGCGTTTCGATGAAAGATTTTTTCATCGTCATCAGAGCCGTTGGTTCCGGGTGTGTAGTGGTTTGTCCGCGCCGAAGGCGCAAGATGAATGTGCCGTACCGGTGAGTGCGAGACTCACCCATACCCGTCTAGTGACATGTAGCGCATTAGTGTCTGTTGAATGTATAAGTGGCGTGTTGGGAGTGTTGTTTGTGAGAAGAAGAAACTTAAAACTAACAGTTTCGTGGAAACAATTTACAGCTTAAAATAGTTAAACACACATGGGCAACGACCTACAGTGTCGCATTATAATGATTATTACATAAATATTAATTGAAAATAAACAGGGCTGACGCCAATAGGTTACATCTATGGAGAGAGCAAAACGTTGAGCCTTGATGAAGATGCTAGCACAGACACCCTCATTCTTCATGGTTAAAAATGGGTATATGAGGATATAATTAATTAATTAATTTTTTTATATTTTATATATTTTTTTGTCATTAATAGTTTACCTTTTATCTTTTTTTTAGTTTAGTTTAGCTTTTTTGTATACCTACCAATTGTTTCTTAAGTAATTAACATTAGTTGAATTGAGTAATGAATAACTACCCGGAGACTGAATGGTGCCGGGTGTCGAGGTGCCGTGTTTATATGGTATGTCTCTCAGATCAGGCCGGTTAATCTGTATTTCGTCGGTTCTGAACCGATCGTTAGCCTACCGACGGCATGGATTCCGTACCGACAGGGTCCCCGTCGGGGTTCCCTCACCGACGGAGCTTTCTCGGGCGATTCTATAAGCAAGTCGGGCGCGGTTCCAGTCCTATTGATAACTCCTACCTCTCAAGATACCCCTCCCTCCCAATTTTCCGAGTGTTGCAGAAGCTGAGGGCCACATGGTCCATTTCAACCAATGGAGACGATAGAACAAACAAATGACTAAATGAAGCCGCCTGGTGATCTCGCGGTTATCAACCAAAACAACATCCAGTAACAAAGGTTATAATACACAGACACAGTTATGTCGAAAGTAAAGTCATTCACACACAGTAATGTCGAAAGGAGGAGGATAATAAAGTTCTGTGAATTGAGTGCGTGACAATGTATATTTGTGCAATAAAAATAGTGCTCCATATTTCTAGTAAATTGCAAGTAGCTTATTTATGAACATGAAGTTTTCCAATGACATGTTCGGTACAACGAGAACTAGTGTGTTATGATTGTATGTATGTATGTAAAAATATGATTTGTCAAGCATACCAATTTATTCATTATATGCATGTGCAAATTAACGCGTGTGATGGAAAGCAGACGGTTTACCGCGTTGTACATATACATTTCGTCTTTCTAGCCACGGAAGTGGCCTCCGTGTAGAGTACAAACCTTCGGAAGATGGTTCGAATTAATAGTTTAAACTAATTGATCAGTATTACCATGAATATAGAATGGCCATGTAGTCCATATTTGTGTGGGTGATTATGAAATGTTCGCATTTAGATGCTATATTCGTGTGTATAGCAGTGGTATTGCTGCGCGCTCGTGCCATGAAACATTCATTTAATGTCTCTGTGGAACGAAGTTGAATGTAAAATGACTTGAATGAGTAGTATTAAAAACTACGATGAGAGAAAATGAAGTGGAGGTGCCGCTAAGTATTTCATTGAACACTTCTTTGCTTTGCTGTTGTAGCATGTAAGTCATTGTAAGTACAAATATATATTAATTAGTGTCAGGAGCCCTTAAGTTTCGCTGAAGCTTGCTTCAGTCCTTAACAACCTAATTCCTAGTTATTAGCATGATACACCGTGCAGGAATGTTTCTCGAGGTATAAGTGCAAGATTTGTCGTTCGAGTGTATTACACTTTTGGCAGTATTTACGTCTTAATCCGAATTTAATTGAGGCAGAGTGATAATTGACAGTTCAGTTCAAAAGGTACTTCAAACTGTTTTCTTTAGTTGTGAAAACAGGGACTGAAGCGCAAAAAAACGTCAATAGAAGCACAGATCTCACAGCGGCACGATATAGCCTATTTTCTCAAATAATAAACGACTGTAATGTGTATTAAAGTGGGTTTCTTGCGTGGCTGAATAGACAAAATTAGACCATATGAGTAAAATTTCAAATTTGAGAATATATATTATGTCGCAATAATTACTGACATTTGTTGCGACGGATTTTCTGGGAATTAATTGGACATACTATAATAAGTTAATCCAGCATGCTTTGGAGGCAAAATATTGGCCTATATATGTACTTGATAGCGCCAAATAGTAAAACATTTTGAGAAGCCAAGCGATCGATATAATGCTACACATCGGAATCCTAGTTGTTTTGAGGTTTTTCTTTTAGGCCGTCACTTATCATAACTTCAACTTGTGTATAACATACATTATCTCTATTAATCCTGTGAATACATTATATCACTATTGCAAGCCTAAAATAAACCTATTTCAGACAAAAATCTAAATACGTTGTCCACTTGTTTCTGTGTCTCTCAAGCAAACCGACTGATTTGCCACGGTACCGACAGCTCTTCCGTGTCGGTACAATCTCCCGACGGAAGCTCCTCGGTCCACCGATCGTTTTCATACTGAATACCACGGTAGTCGGTGTGACGTCCCACCCGATGGAAAGGCTCCCGCACCGATCGGTTCGGAGTTACAGAATAACCCCCCAGGCCGGTTTTGATTGGTGGAGGCATTTTTACTTTTCCCGCCATTTTCAGGATTGGGTTCCAGATCCTACTTGACTGAAACCCTTTGTCTATGTTGGAGTTCTTGATCTCGGGGCAGATGTCAATTGTCTCTTTGGTGAGTCGGCCCGGATATATTTGGAATGGCCGAGCCAACGCCGAGCAGTTTCGTTTCTTCCTAATGAATGCCATGGTCGAGGTAAATAGAATGTTCCGCGACTGTCGACTGAGCAGGTTGGCAGAGCCGGAGGTGTTAGTGCACCTTCATTCTTGCTTCCTGGCCTGAGAGACATGCCATATCCTCCTCATTGACGACCTCTTCTTTTAACCTCTTCATTGACGACCTGGCCTCCCTTGTTCTTCCCCCCCCCCCAAGCTCATACCCTTCATTATGCTGATGACTACAAGATTTTCAAACAAATTTATAGTACCTCAGACTGCCAAGACCTTCAAAATGCTTTAGATATGACCGCTAAATGGTGCAATACCTGGAAGCTGACCTTAAACTCCACTAAATGCAATACTATTTCCATCTCTCTCAAAAAAAATCCTCTTAATTTTAATTATGCTATTAATTCTGAGCCTCTTAATCGCGTTTCTTCAGTGAAGGATCTGGGTATTTTAACAGATAATAAACTAACCTACTTGGACCTTATTAAATTGATTAAAAGCAAAGCCATGTCCCTCTTAGGTCTCCTTTACCGCTTCACGGAAATCACTAACCCTCTAATCCCTACAATCATACTTTAGAGCATTTGTTCCTCCACTCACAGCATATTGCTCACCCATATGGTCGATCGCTGCTCCAACTAATCTCGCCACTCTTAACAGCGTAACTAGTTTCTTTGCTAAAATAGTAAAATACAGAGTTTCCCACTTACGCAACATGCCTACTGATTCGATGCTATCTTCTCTATCCATCTCCAATCCCTGCAATCAAAGAATCAACACCGATTTAAACTTTATTTACAACATTCTGAACTCTAATATTGATTGTCCTGAATAGCTTTCCTCCATTAATTTCCGAGTTCCTTGTCGATCCACACGTACGCACTCATTACTCCATATGCCTATCCCTAGACTATCCCTTATCAAGCGTTCCCTTCACTACCGCCTCTCCTCACTTCTCAATTCTCTGCCTGATAACATTGATCCCTTTTTGCTCTCTTCCAACTCATTCATCAATCTTTCCATGTCCCATTTCTCGGGAAATAACTAAACCACTCCCTCTTTCCTCCCTTTCCACCTTTGCTTTATTGGTTTGTTTGCATTATTTTATCATGTACTCCTTGTTTTGTTTGTTTGTCTACGTCTACATTACGTGTTTATTGTTACTGCGACACTGTAAACTGGCAGAAATGCTGTGTGTGAGCAATTACTTAAATAAATAAATATAAACATGATACCTCGACATCCGGCATCAACGGCCCTGATGGCGATGAAAAAGTCTTTCATCGAAACGTCGACAAAGAAGAAGATGGTGCACCTTACCCGGACGGAAACTCGAGGAGAATTCATTTCAACCGTATTTAGGAAGCTCTCGTTTTGCAGTTTCTACTCCTGTGATGGTATCGCTCTTCAGAATATTTATTTGGCAAATATAAGTTAATTTCTTCCGAGAGTCCTTATCTTCACCCAAAATATAGCTGGTAAGGTTGTGGACTCCTTTGGGTACATGTTTCCTCTGTGTAGACGAAATGTTTACGAATTTCTGCGTCTGCTTGAGAGTCTACATCTACATAATACCCTGTGAGCCGCCGCATGGGTGTGTGGTAGGGGATGTTAGGTCAACAGCCGTGTAAAGATGCAAGATTTTGGGAGATGAAATGGTGACATGAATTATAGGAGTGTATTTAGTGGAGCTACATTTTTATTGTGGTCACCTATTGCTTTCGGAAAGAACGAGTTTTTGTACCTATCTGTTCGACAGTGTATCTCTCTTATTCTATCGCATCTGTCAGACCTAGAGATGTGGTGAGGAGTCATGATAATATTCTGTGTGACGCTCTGAAAAATATCAGTTCTGAGTTTTTTAAGCAGCCTAGAGACACTATATGTACGCTAGTAACAACTTTTAACAAAGCGTTCTGCTTTTCTCTGTATTTTATTAATTTTTTTGGTTAAATCTTTATGACCAGGGTCCCAAATGCTCGCGGCGCATTTGAGATGTGGCCTAACCAGAGCGAAGTAGCATCTCTCTTTGACTTTTTCATCCGAGGACCTTCCTATTATACGTTTAACAAAACCTAATTCCGTTAATGCTGCGCCATATATGTTTTGTATGTGTAATCCCCATGATATATCAGAAGTTTAGGTGATTTCAAGATATTTTTCTGTATCTAAAGATTTTATGTTTATCTGAAGATTGGGCGTGAAGTGTTTTGATTGAAGTATCATAAAATGCATGTTGGACCTAATAATGATGGAAGGAGGAGGATGGTCTTGTCAAATTCAAGTGTTAGCTGAAGTGTCGAAAGTCGGCTGTTGGCGAATTCAATGTAAATGCTTGGAAGATCGCAATACACGCCCTACCTCATGCCTCGAGCTTCGCCTTTATGAAACAATTGCAATAACATCGCCATGGCACCATAGTAGGGCGGCAATCGTACTCGTTTGAACATTCAAACCATGAATTTTCATATGGATTGTTGACTCGTCGCCTAAAACTGTTGCCTAGAATTCCGTAACGTTCCCATAGGAGAGCTAGGCTGGTGCGCTGGTGTATTTTCTTGGCCTTTGGTGTCTGGAAATGGTGTTTTATATTCACGCACGTTTGAATTGTTTCCGTTTCTTGGCCCCGTATCAGAAAGGCAAGTGAAGAGAGAAGCTTGCTCTCCTTATTTTGAAGACATTATAATTTCCTCACCATCTGATAAATTTACTTCCCGTTGAGGATGATTATTTTGGTATGATTCTCGCCGGTTCTTTTTACCTATAAAAATCGTTTTAGGGTTTTGCTGAGAGTTGTCCATTATGAAAATTATTGGAGTAACTGACGCAAGAAGGGCGAGAGAGTATAAAAAGACCGAACGGACGCCGAACAAATCTTATTTTCATTACGACATTCTCGGTAAGTGGAGCGAAACACTGAGTTAACAAAATGATTTGAATTTCCAAAAATAACATTTATTCATTCATTCAGTTCAGGTCGTTCAATCCTAAGATTGGTTGACTGCAGCCCTCCACCTTTTCCAATCTAATGCTAGTTCCCTTGCCTCCCGGTATCTCTTCCTATGTACTGTCCTCTTTATTCGGCCCATGAACAAATTCCTGGGTCGTCCTCCAGGGCCTTTTATCTCTATTTTACATTCAATTATGTCCTTCATAAAACCATTGTGCCCAACCAATCTGGTTAATCTTTTCTGTTCAGTGTTCCACATGGTCCTTTCCTCTTCTACTCATCTGTACACTTCATCATCTGATGATCTGCAAATTTATATTCACTGTTCTGCTGATGAACTTCCATTTTTCATTGAATTAATGAACAGTGGTATTTCCTCCATCAGCCATTGGGCTAATATCAACTGCTTACAACTAAACCCCATAAAAACTCAGGCAATCATTTTCGGAAATTCAAGATTTTTGAATAGCATCGATCATGATAGTCTTCCGCCTATTCGTGTTCACACGAGCATTGTTAAATTAAAAGAAACTGTTCGATACCTTGGCATCACTCTTTCCTCTAACTTAAAATGGGATCAGCACGTATTGGAAATGTGTAACAAGGGAAATAAAATTCTCTATTTACTGAAGCTTCAAAAGAAAAATTTACCTGTTTACACAAGAATTTCACTCGTAACCTCATTGATTTTTCCAATTATAGATTATTGTATACTAGTGTATATCGATTTAACAAATGTTCTCGAAATACGTATCCAGCGATTAATTAACAGCTGCCTTAGATTTATATTCAATCTTCGCAGAGATGACCATGTTTCTGATTACTTTGCTGCCTTGAAGTGGCTGCCTCTTGGCTCCCGAAGGAGCTACTTCCTGGGGTGTTTTCTGTTCTCCCTCTTTCATACTCTTATGCCTGAATACCTCGACAACCTATTTACCCTCAGAACTACTGTTTCCGTCAGAAGAACTTGGGCAGACCTAAACCTTCTCCACATACCCCATGCCCGTACCAGCCAATACCTAAATTCCTTCCCGATTATAGCATCCAAGTTTTGGAATTCATTACCCCCCTCAATAAAATGCTCCTCCACTCCGGAATCTTTGAAGAGGAAATTGTACGAAAATTAAAATAGTAGCACTGTTGTTTTGAAATGTAAGAATCTTTGTGTTGATTAATTTCATTTTTGTTAGAACCTTTGTTTTCAATTGCTCTTGTGTTTATGCTATGCTTATTTCATAATTATCGCATTTTGAGCAGAATGTTTTCTGTACTTATGTTTTTCTTTTTTGCCCTTATGGGTTTCCCAGAGCATCAATAAACCATTCATTCATTCATCATTTCTTGGTTTGTCCGTCCATTTTATCTTCAGAATACTCCTCCAGCACCAGATTTCGAAGGTTTCTAGTCTTTTCTGTCAGCTTTTCCAATGGTCCATGCATTCGATCCATAGAGTGCTACGCTCCATACGACTGTTTTCTCGTACTGTTTCCTGGTTTGTAGTCCTATCTTCTTTGAGCACAGCAGTTGTCTTTTTCCCATGAACGCCTTCTTAGCTTGGGGCTATTCTCCTCTTAATGTCCGTGGTACTTCTTCCACCACACGTGGTAATATTTAAATAAATAAATAATATATTTGGCATTAGACATTGAAGTATTTTGATGTAGATATTCAAGCATTTTGGACCCCGTACTGACGAATTTAAATCGCAGGGTAGATATAATACGTAGGAAATCATCACGCTTTGTTGAAAACTCTTTTGAGCGAACTTAAGGCGTCATAAAGCTCATCGAAGGAATTTCAAGATTGGGAGCACTTTGAGACTCGGAGGTTACTCGCTAGGCCTATATATTCCTTGTAAGATTCTTCCGAGTTAAGTTTCAGAACGACACTCCGACGATATCATTTTCATCCCGCACCTCATCTCTAGAACTGAAGAAAGTGACAAAACATGAGAGATACACTGCCGAACTATTGGATACACAACTTTCATCTTAATTGCCATCAATGATAATGACAAAAAACGCCATTATGCAAGCGGAAGACGCAGTTTTACATATATTTTGTTATTTGTTTGTTATATATACGCAGAGTTTACATATATTTTCTTTTGTACTCGCCCTCTCCTTTTTCCCACTGCATCCCATTTCAGGGAGTCTAAGAAACAGGAAAGCGTCTATGAAGCTGTGTATGGGGGTAAATGAGGCGAAAGAGTTTCCAAACATTGCATGTAACAAATGATATGGTACGAAGTCACTCGTACGGGTGCATATACACCAGAGTTGAATTTCGCTATGAAAAAATCATTTGACTTGACCGGGATTCGAACCCCAGTCAAGTCAAATGATTTTTTCATGGCGAATTTCAACCCTGGTGGATATGCACCCGTACGAGTGACTTCGTACCACATCATTTGTTACATGCAATGTTTGGAAATTTGTCAATTTCGTCGTTTTAATAACGACAATGCTGGGTTTATCCACCGCGACAGTGGCTTTGTAAGCACGACTTCGTCTCATGTGCCACAATGTAGACTTGAGGCCTGAACATCTAGTTCGCATAAACCCCCCTCGAAATTCACCTTGAAGGAAGATGGCTTGGTGGTGTAACTGGCTAACACACCTGACCGGCAATTGGGAGATCCGGGTTGGAATCCCGGTCAAGTCAAATGAGTTTTTCATAGCGAATTTCAACCCTGGTGAGGCGAAAGAGGTTTGTAAGGATAGGTCAGTATGGAAGAAATTATGTATGTATTCCACTTCACATATACTAAAATAAGGGAAGTAGAGTGTAAAATAGAACATTTTAAAATGTCGTTTTTCCCGCGATCGATAAGATAACATAATGGCAGCCTAGACTCTGTTAAGACTCGGAAGTAGGTTAGTTGACAGCTAGTGTAGCTGATTAGTTCACATGCACCCTAATGCGTGTTTCTTAATCTACCGAGTTGTGCTAATAAAATGTTTTGCATGTTTCCTGCATAACTCTTGTGTCATGTGTTCATAGCTACATCTATATACATTAATTTTGTAGCATGTCAGTCATTCTGTATCCGTTTTGTTTCTTTTTATGTCAATTTTTGAGCTAGAAGAGTGAGGTTTGGTGCGTTGAATGTGGAATCTCTGTCTTCATGATTTGGTTGTAGGTTTGGGTTTTTATAGCTTGGACGTGTGGCAGGGGGTGTTGGGTCACCAGCCGTGCAAAGGTGTAAGATATTCGCGAATGAATGAATTAAAAGGAGTGTATTTAGTTAAAGTAAGATCCAAAAGACGGTCTGCTTGGGCGTGTATCAGGGGGTGTTAGGTCACAGGCCGTGCAAATGTGCAAGTTATTTGGAGACATGAATTAAAAGGAGTGTATTTAGTTAGTTTAAATAAGATCCAAAAAGGGCGGCTGCTTGGGCATGTGGCAGTGGGTGTTAGGTTACCATCCGTGCAAAGGTGTAAGTCATACTTTTGGGTTGTGGTTGCAACTACCAGAAGGGAGAAAGGCCAAAAGGGAGAGTGGAGGACTGTAAAGGTTGAAACAAAAGAAACCCACAGTGCTCTCCTATTCAAATGGCTTTAAAAACAACAAAGGAGAACAGTGAATGAAAAAATAAACATTTTCACCCAGGAGCTATTTTTAGACTAGGACACTGACCCCCTGCGGGCACACACCCCTGCTCACTGAGTGAGCAGGCTAGCTGCCTGCTAGTTATATATTATTTTAGTAGCTTCTGTAACATTGGTAGTAGACCGATAGTATGGTGCTTGTTGGCGAAATTCAATTTCTTCACTGTAGTTCATGTGGGTGATAAGTCACCCCCTGCCAAACAACCTTGTGGTGGCTTGCAGGGTAATGAGTGGATGTAGATGTACATACTGTCCTCTATCCCTTGCATACATCTTTGCAGTTACTCAGTGGCTAGCATTTAGATGTAAGTATATTTGAATGCGATAAATCGAACAGAGCTTTAAAAACTTAAAAGTACGACATTTTTAATTGTGGTGGAAAAGCTTTTTATAGGATGTGAAAAATTACTATAAATATTTTACGGGCGTCAGTGCTGAGGCCATGGTGCTCCTCGGGCTATTTTGGTCATAATTAGTAGGGCCGCGATCATACTCGTTTGAGCATTCAAAACTTCATCCACCTTTAAGATTTCCGCCCCGAGCGAATTGCCGCTCACTTTTAAACTTCAAACCGTCCCCCACCTTTTCCGTTCTCTGCCCTTCTACGGGCGATTTCCCAATTAACCTCCTCTCGACTTACGGAGAACAATTCGTCCTGGAGGTTGTTGGGGGAACTGCAGATCCCGTTTTAAAACCCAAGCCGCTTGCTTTCGAATGCGGCGCACAGCGGTTTTATTTAACCTCCTACTCCCCGCTTTGCTTCCCTCCCCGACTCCACACCCCAATCTCCTCCATGCGACCCCCATTGTACGAGTTCATTTGAGCTCGCTTAGGGATTTTGAATCGATGGGCATGGCAGGCGCCGACCGCCGCCGCGGCATGAACCGAGCTCCCAAGCTTTTTAGTTCCGCGGCAATCTTGAAAGGATTTGGGAAGACTTCGAGGAAAGCGGGTGGAGTATTCTCATTGCGGGAGATTTACCGCAATAAAAAAAAGACGATTGAACTCCGTAGTAATTAGGATGACATCATTTATTTGCGTGGACCTTCTCGGCCTATTAGTTATTTCACCTACATCTACGAAATACCGTGCAAGCCACCACTAGAGTGTGTGGCACGGGGTGAGTCCAAATCTGGCATGCGGCACTCCTCCCAGTTCAAATCAGAACCGCGCACGTTCCTCCGAATGCCAGGGGCAGGCTAAAAGCAGTCAGGATAACAGTGCGCAGTCAGACTAGAATCTTGGAGAGTGATACGGAAAAGAACCAGCCAGAACAGTGGTCTTTACTGAACACAAACGGCAAAGTGGTCACCAACACCAACTGAGTTAGAACTCCAGCCGTGTAAAGATGTAATTTTTTTGGAGGTGAAATGGTGACGTGTAATTTGGAAGTGTATTTAGTGAAACTCGGTTTTTATTATGGTCGCCTATTGTGCGCGGAAAGAACGAGTTTTTGTTCATATCTGTTCGGCAATGTATCCCTCTTATTTTGTTGTCTCTGTCAGACCTTGAGATGTAGTGAGCCTCCTAGACCTCTACCCCGTGTGAAAAAATGCGTATTTTTTTCCGCAATTTCTCCCAAATATAATACATGCAGGCTCTTTTCAATGTTTGTATCTCGAACATCTTCAGAGAGGAGTGGATGCGGCTGCAATCCATTCCACACACTTGCCGCGCCGCGCACCTCACTCCCCGTTGCAGTCGGGTTGGATCAGACTCGACCGCGCGATCGAAAAACTGATGTGAAATTCGGCGTCGCAAACGTTCGCAGCGTAACTCATCGGATACGCACTGTGGAAGTTTTGCAGAGTTTCCCCATATAAGTTACTTCATGATGCTCGGCGATGCAATTAACTATTTATCTACATATGTAAAATTAAAAAAAACATAAATGAGGGCCCGCCATTTTGTTTAATATCTTTAGTAAATAGTTACACAAATATAAGTAGATTACATTAACAAAAAATATGAAAAACTGTTTCATCCATTTTTCCTCACTTTTTATTCCAATTCTACTCTCATAAAGGTTAAGTAAGGGCTTGATTTTGAATATTTCGTGAGAAAATTGTGTGTAGACCATAACTGCGAAATTTGTACAACTTTGACCTCATGCAAACTGTTAACTTTTGATTCTAAAGGAAAATACCTTGCGTCATCGCATGGACAAATCTTTAGATCTTTTGAGAATATTTACCCAAAGTTTCAGCTTCCCGTCTTAAAAAAATCACTTTTTGAATTTTGGCCAGCTTTTTTCGATTTCAGCCCACTGTGCGACGCCTGCTTTTCTCGACAATTAAAGGTGGTTTGAGGGAGGTATTATTACTACCAGCGAACATATAGTCTCTCACAACATTTAAAGGTATTAGGGTTGGAGTCTTTAGAGACTCGGGGGATACATGCTAGGCTTAGGTTGCTTGAGGAATTCAGAACTGCTGTGTTTCAGAGCGACACAGAAAACATTCTCGTTCCGGAGGTGAAAACTGAATCGTAGGCGGCGCTGCAAGGCATTGGAACGGACGAGCACAATAAGTGTTTTGCGCGGTGGGAAATAACGTTTGAACCAATTACTAGTGCTAATCGAGAGTACTTCGAAGGTCACTAACGTCTGTTACTCGAAAAAAATGAATTCTTCAATTTTTAAAATGGTTTCCGGTTATTTTTGGGTCCCTCCTCGTACCTATATCCTAAAAAATCTACATTTCCGTATATATATTACTTTTTTAAATTTTAGTTTTGACATACCTTCAATCAAACTCCATCTATGCGCATTGCGTTTGTTGTTCTTGTAATACGTCCAACCTATATCATGTAACTTGTGTATTTGGTCGCGGGAATGTTGGTAACCCTACCCCGGGAGCGTAATAGCTTTTCCCACGCCCCATCTCCGCTAGAACACTTAGCGTTCCCCTCCCTATTCCTACCTTTCACAACCACTTTAAACTGTTAACGCCGCAAATAAAATTCTTCAACTTTCCCTGTACTGAACAATTTTTTAAATAAATAACTTGACTTTACCAGAGTTACATACATTTCTATGTTACTTTTTTTTAAGAAAAATGCATTAATTTATATGTTTCAAACTTTTTTCGCTCCAGATTAGCGGTCGCACAAGATATCACCCATTTTTTACGGGCTGCTTAGAGAAAAATCACAACTTCCTTATCTCAGTTATTTTTATTTTCGAGTTCTCATAGATCAGACTTTTCGAATTCGTGAAATTTTCCGATCTCCGGTGCTAAATTTCCGGGAAAATTGCCCGATGCACGCAGAGGTCATCTTTGTGATCACATCTGCACTGTTGGATGGATGAAATAAAGAATTCCTCCACATCTAACTTGCCGTGAAGTGCCATCTATTCCCCTCTTATACCACAATGAATACGAACTGATCAACAGATGTGCTGCCTTTTGCAGTTGTTGCGCACATGTTCAATTGTTGAATTTTAAACATTAAGGATTGGGAATGCGAGTATTGGGCTGCTTTAAAACAGAGATTAGGAAGTACCTAGAGAGGAAAAAGAGTCCTCAAAGTGATGGAAAAAAATGATTTTTTTTCCGGAAGAGATGAATTTGAATGCAAATTAAAAATGAAAGAAGAAAACACGCTCTTTTTAGTTGGTAAACATTAATTCCAAAAGTAAAATCTTTGCTGCCGAGGTTTCGGTTTATTTTTTAAATCTTCGTCAGGGCGCTGGTATTATAGTGAAATTTTTGTTTCTATTAGCATTATATTTTTTGTAACACTATACTGAATTAGATAAAATAGCTAAATAAACCGCAGTTGAAACTCATTAAAGACACTCAGCCATGTCAAATAAAGAAAAAAAAGCATCATTTTTGCTGAATGTTATTATTAATCAACATTTTTATATGATAAAAATGCCCTGAGGAAGGTTTAAAAATAAACCAAATTAATATTGGCTAAAAACCTCAATAGCTATGCTCAACAAACATTATTTTTGAGTATTTCTTACTCTTTATTGTATAATAGCAACGTACTGAACGCGTGAATGTCAATAGTTTTTTCTAGATGCAGGTCCGTTTTGATATTTCGCGCATATTGTTTTATTTTGACCAAATTCAGGAGCTTTAGTCGAGGGACACGGTGAAAAGTTTCACCAAGTCATACACTTCATGGAAATGAGGTACCACGGACGTCGGAACTGTGGCATGATAGGAGACTATGTACCTATGTGGTATAAGGCGAGCAGAAGAATCAAAAGGACATGCGAGTAAAATCTCGTATAAATTTTCATTTGAAAAATTTTTGCGTGAAAATTTTAGTGTTCTTCATCATTTATGCATTTGTTCTTATCAATTATTTAATCATTGAAAGTTAGACATTTCTATTATACCGTGTTTTCAATTATTAAACATGTAACATTAGTAGTCTTTGGGAAAATATAATGAATTACCACATTCAAGATATTGTAAGAGGAGAAAAACTACTTTAATATTCACCAAATAATGCAATAAAGGATAAAAAATAAGATAAAAGATCAAATTGTCGACTTTTGTTGTGCAGTGAAAGATAATTACGATGAAAAAGAGAGAAATTCTTTACTTTTTTACTCCCTCATCCCCTTGACCCCGTTAACATTTCGGAGATTTGACTTGAAAGATCCCGTTTGTGTGCAACGCGAGTCTCCGCGGACTGGGAGCCGCGGAAGAGGTTTCCTGGTTGAGTGCGAAGGTCGTGTTTGCTCGCGGAATGGGACGTTTGTAAGCTGTTGCAGCGGAGTGCATTTGGAGGAAGCACAGGGGGAGAATCCAGCGACCCATGTAGGGATTTTCACATTTAGTCGGCCGCATGGGGCCCTACGGAGAACACTGCCGCCGAATTATGCCCCATGCCCTACTTCTTCGGCCGATTAAGTGACCTTTTCCAACACAGTGGTATATATACCTATTTAATTAGGTTACTAATAGCCGCTTCCAAGAGCATTTAGTTATGGAATCAATAACTACGAGATCCATGAAGTTATAGCTCTCGTAAAAATGTGCGGTTGCAGGAACACATCTACTAGTTACATAAATTATTTACCATTAGTTCAGCTTTGAATATTTGATGAAATCTTCTGCCGCCGGATCAAATTTATGAAAGTTAAGCCCATGAATTATTGCTAATGCACATAAAAAGTGGTCAGTAAGAGTAAAGAAACTGGTCATTTGTCTCAAAACAACTCTTTTATCAAACATTTTAGACTCCATGCGGTTAATTGCGCATCCGCCATCTTGGCTACTAATGGAACTCATTACCCTATGCCATAAGTTATGAAACCAATAAATTTATCGAATGTTTGTGCAACACTTATAAAATGGTTGCCATAGCTTATGGGTCCCATAACTTTATAAAATACATATGTGTCGTTCCTGAAACTGACCGTTTGTTAGGAAATATTATTTTCTCATTGAAACACTATTAAAGTTGCAGAAAACACACGGAAATAGTACGGAGTTTCATTTCCTTTTTCAATCCGCGACGTCGCATCTTGGGCTAAATGGAGATTTACACAGGAAGCGAATCTCCATTCTGCCAACTAAATATGGAACGGACTATACTCCTGCTCGTTCAAGTTACAGCGCACACGTATGCTACTCATGCTACTCAAACACGACCTCAGATGACAGTCGCTGGTGGCGCCGCTCCGCGTCGTCTGGAGTTCCTGAGGCAGAACCTCGACAACCCCTTTGTTCTCCACACATAAGTCTTACCCCACTCTCTCTATCTCTCTCGAACCTATCTTCCCAGAATTCCCCGCGGCAGAAATTGCTGTTTCGGAGACCTTGTTAATTAAAATGCGCGGAGATATCACTGCTAACGGGGTAGGCAACCCAAAGCGTGGGCGACGAATGTGTCTGTGTACATATGCACGAGCGGAATTCATGTCAGTGTCTCGTTATCGCGACGTGTCTGCTCTAATTCGGACCCCTTAAGCCTTTCGCCATTAATTTCCTGTGACCTTGACTCGCGTTTACGACTTTTTCTTGATGCGAGAAGAGAACTTTGATACATATGATCCAATGTCATTGAATATTTGATATCAAAGAATTGCAGCATTTCATGTATTTTAGTGGAGCATTAGTGGCGTCTTACTTTTCGAACAAAACTGACATGGCCATCGCATGCCATTAATTCCCATTTCAGTCATTGTAAGTTGAAGCTGATGGTACTTTCACAACTGGAGTACCTTAGTATCACGCCTTATACGTGGTTTATACTTGGTTTATCCTTGTGTATACTTGTGCTAGTTTTATAATGATATCATATCGATTGTGGGTACACCGGAACATGAATATACATTATGGATTGTTGACTCGTCGCCAAAAACTGTTGTCTAGAATTCCGTAAACAGACAACATTTTAAATTGTAGAGCCACTTAGTGATGAAAGACGGCAGTTTAAATGTAAATACAGTCGACAGACTGTAAATAAGCACGTCTTACCGGTTTTACTTACCAGTAATCGTAATTCAGTGGATAAAAATGCAGTACCTTGCGCAGGATGTAATTACACACTTTCTCACGTTAACAACAATTAACAACGGCCATTTAAAATTCAACTGAAAAGACTTTTTTCTAAGTAGCGCCAAGGACTGGGTGGACTAAATGTGGAAATTTAGGCAACGCGTAGCCTAGGCAACAATTCCAAACATTTAAATCCATTATGTATATTCACGCACCGGGACCAGCCTCGGATAATACATCATACACATCATACCATCATACCATATGCTTCATTCATTTATGTTTTCTCTCAGATTTGAAGAAATGATATGCTGTACTGTTGAGTCAATTATTTTAATATGGTTTTTTTTCTTAAATTTGTTCCTATCTTTCATCTCTGCCTCTCTCCCAACAATGCCCCTTGCTGTCCTCTAAATATTTGCCTCTCTGGTTGTAATCATGGCAATCTCATGACATAAATCTAAACATACAACACACGAAGTCTCATTTTTAACAAATAATTCTCACAATATGACCGATAGCGCATTAAGTACTCGCAGTATCATCCCATTTGATCGTGCCATATAGCTGCTGCGACTATTGGTCGTTGGCACCTACAATAGGATGGTAAGTTAGCATTTCCCTTGGTTTTGGTCTCATGTCAGTAACCTTCTAATCGAATTTAACCAAATGTGATTATATCTTTTGCATAATACGAATTTCAGCTAACTAAACTCAGGTCGAAATTTAAAATAAATTTAGTAACATCGTGTGTGAAGTCATTGAAAGTAACAGTTGCTCAAAGACTTAAAATTACCTGATAAAAAGGTTGTATACTATTTCCATTCGAAATTTTGCAAATCACACGTAAAATGTTGTAGTGTACTTACGAGGTATACTGGTTTAAACGTTGATGGCTACCAGTACGCCATGTGTTCTTATTTCTGTTTTCAAAGATTTAAATTGATTTTAATTCTTTCATCGGACAAGATAGCACCCTTAACAATCGAGTATGAAGTCCTTAAAAGTAACAGTTGCTCAAAGCACCTGAAATTGTACAAAAAAAATTATAAACTCTTTCTGTTAGAAATTTTGCGAATCGCTCGTGAAATGTTTTTGTGTACATGCGAGGTATTATGGTTTAAACGTGAAAAGCTACAGGTCTGCCATTTGTTTTTATTTCTGTTTTCATAACATAAGATTGATTTCAAATTTTTCATCGGACAAGATAACACCCCTATCATGATACATCGTGATATATCGTGGTGATTACACATACAAAACATATGTGGCGCAGCATTAAAGAAACTAGGTTTTGTTAAATGTGTAATAGGAAGGTCCTCGGATGAAAGAGTTAAGGAGAGATGTTACGTCGCTCCGGTTAGGCCACACCTTGAATATACCGCGAGCATTTGGGACCCTGGTCAAATCGATTTAACCAAAAAAATTAATGAAATACAAAGGAAAGCAGCGCGCTTCGTTAAAACTGCTATGAGCGTACATATAGTCTCTCACATCTTTTAGAGGGATTAAGGTGGGAACCCCTAGAGAGTCGGAAGCTACACGCTAAGCTTTGGTTGCTTGATAAATTCAGAACTGATATTTTTCAGAGCGACATAAAGAATATTATCATGACTCCTCACAACATCTCTAGGTCTGACAGACGCGATAAAATAAGAGAGATACACTGCCGAACAGATGGGTATAAGAAGTAGTTCTTTCCGCGAAAAATAAGCGACCACAATAAAAATTAAGCTCCATTAAATACACTCCTATAATTCATGTCACCATTTCATCTCCAAAATACTTACATTTTTACACGGCTGGTGACCTAACGCTCCCTGTCACTCGCCCATGCAGCTGCTCGCGGGTTATTACGTAGATGTAGATACAGTTTTAAGTATTCAAGTTCAACTGAGCCGATGATATCATCATGGCTTTCTCACAATTATTCATTTTCAGACGACTGGATACATCCTTGGTTTTTTCAGAATAAAAGTCCTGCATGAGTATTAAACTTTGAGGAAAATTCACAAAGTTATTATTGATACAGTCACAATGTATTTTCTCTGGGATACATTTGCTATTGCCGAGTTCATACAAGTTTGATTTAAGCGTGCAGGCGCTTAAGGTAGTTTGAACGAAATATTATTTTACCTAAAAAGCAATATATTTGGTTTCATCAATATCAATATATCATTTTAAAGAAAAATATACCACCTTTCAATTGACATAAAAAATTTAACCACTTACCTCATTACATTCCGAGATATTTGCCAAAGAAATGCCAGCCCTTTTGTGTGGGAAATGGTACGTGCATGCACTCAAGAGAGATCTTATATTAAAAATGAGGCATTTCCTACACTTAGATCTCGTCACAAAATCAGTAGTGTGTAGTTTGTATGTTTTCTCAACTCATTTTGAAAATTAATCATATTTTCACCGCAGTAAATTCTTCGGGATCACAACAAACCGTTCGTTTTGATGGAGTTTCAAACGTACCGCGTGAAAAAGAAAATGAGTCAAGTTACAGAGTTATTAAATATTTTCATTTGATCACTTACAATTTCTGTCATGTAAAACTATTTTATTGCACAATTTATAACGCAATATTTAATTCGTGTGACTCACAGTTGGCGAAATTAAAACGTACACATCGAATATATTCTCTATTGTGATTAGGAAATTATCTCCCTCGCACTATCTTTCGTTCGTTTTTTAGCCCCGAGGTAAGCATTGTCTAGAGGTTCCTTTGGAGCGAAACGATAAATTACACTCGGAAGAGGCCGTGGTGCGAAAGAAAATCTGTGCTACGGGATATAAACGGAAGGATTCTCACCTCAGGCGCTATTTTTCCAATATATCTTCCTACCCTTCCTTCCTTTCCAGCCTTCGACTTCCATATTCTCCACCCACGCAATCCGGAGCTCCGGCGGAGTGTTTGCGAGAGCTGGCGACTCATATGTTTTACTGCCTTCTTCCGCTCAGACGTTTTACGAGTCGCGGATTCGATTACGGAAGCGGGAGCTATGAGTTCGCCTGGAAGTGATAAAAGAGGGGAAAAGGGGAGAAACGGGAAGAGGGAGGAGAATGGAAAGATTGGATACGAATTTACATCTACATCTAAACCATAGCTCACGGGTGTGAGCCAGCTTAACGGTGTGCGGCAGGTGGTGTGTTTACATCAATATGCATTATACGTATCATATGGTATTATACGTATTTCCTCTACATCCACATAATACCCTTTGAGCCGCCGCATGGGCATGTGGAAGGGGGTGTTAGGTCACCAGCCGTGTGAAAATGTAAGGTTTTGGGAGGTGAAATGGTGACGTGTATTATGGGAGTGTATTTAGAGGAGCCCAGTTTTTATTGTGGTCGCTTATTGTGCGCGGAAAGAACGATTTTTGTACCTATCTGTTCCGCAGAGTATCTCTCTTATTTTATCGCATCTGTAGACCTAGATATGTAGTGAGGAGTCATAATATTCTCTGTGTCGCTCTGAAAAACTTCAGTTCTGAATTTCTCTAGCAACCCAAGCCTAGCGTGTAGCCTTCGAGTCTCGAGGGGCTCCCACCTTAATCCCTCTAAAAGTTGTGAGACACTATATGTTTACTCATGGCAGTTTTTAACAAAGCGTGCAGCTTTTCTTTGTATTTTATTAATTTTTTTGTTAAACCTTTATGAGCAGGGTATCAAATGCTCGCAGCGTATTCGAGGTATGGCCTAACTTGAGCGGAGTAGCATCTCTCTTTGACTTTTTCATCCGAGGACCTTCCTATTATACGCTTAACAAAACCTAGTTTCTTTAATGCAGTGCCGCATATGTTTTGTATGTGTGTTTTCGGTTTAAAAAAATCCTGTTATCGCTGGTGAAATGGGTTACCTATCGAAAGCAAAGATTAAGGTACATATATGCAGATCATGCCACGAATACATTTTCAGTGATGTTATTTGTCTAGCCTTAGAAGTCGACTGCAGTGTCATTTTCCTGTATTTATCGCATTTTGATCTCAATATTGGCAGTAATACTCCAATAACTTTAAAAGATAGGAGGCAAGATGCCCACGTTTTATTTTTTTGAAATTTTCCAGGACTCTTCACTGCTTATTAAGTTTTTAACGTTTGAGTGCGGCATGACGTGATATCACGTCATGGTTGTCTTTGCGTTGGTGCTGATGACGTGATTCCATATCAATGGTACCATGAGTGTTCCAGCTTTCACTAGGGAACATTCACTACTTGTAGGCCCCCTTGACGTATAGTAGGGACCACAAGGTACCCTTGACGTGATATGACGTCATCAGCACCAGCGTAAAGACAACCATGACGTGATATCACGTCATGCCGCACTCAAAGGGCTAATTAAAAGCCTTAATGTGCTTTCTCGTTCCTATTGGCATTTTTATTCTGTAATCTGTGCAATCTCCATAAGAGCCCATTTTGAAAGCTCCACTTTAAATGATGAGCTGCAGTAATTAATTGCCAAATAACCCTATTTTATTTTCATCTCAGTTTATTAAACGCAATTCAAAGATGCAATATTCAAGTTTTCAGAAATCCCGGAAGATGTACTCTGATGCTAGAGACACCTTTAAGCCTGCCTAATAAGCAGAGACGGGACGTTTATGACTTTTATTTTTTTTAAATTCATGAATTTTATTCTATGACTTTCATGACTATAATTATCCTGCTTCGTGACGTCTGTTTTTTGAAATTCGGTCGTTTCATGACGCTTTAGCTAAAAGTATGACGTTTATTTTCCTGTAAAATTTGAACTAATTTTATGATCCGCAAAATTACTATTAAATATGCTGAAGATCAAGCGATTGTGGCAGAGACAGAAAAAGAGCCACAGAAAAACATGGAAAGCATATATAAGGTTGGAGAAATGTATAGAATGAAAATAAATGTTAATAAAACAAAAGTTATGAGGATCGGGAAGGAAGAAGGCGATGTCAACATCATAGTAGAAGGCCAGAGACTGGAACAAGAAGAATCTTTCAGATACCTTGGTAGCCTGATATATATAGATGGAAACTCGACTCGGGAAATCAAGAGTAGAATATCCATGGGAAAGAAAGCCTTTGATAAACCAAAAGCTCTATTACCTGCCAATAAAATACCTAATACCCTAAGGAAGAGATTTGCTAAATGCTTTATATGGAGCGTGGTCCTCTATGGATCAGAAACTTGGACCTATAGGAAAAGGGAAATGAAGTATCTTGAAAGTTTTAAAATGTGGTTATGGAGAAGGATGATGATGAGTGAGGTGGAGGGACAAGGTGAGGAATGACCAAGTTTTGGAAAGGATCGACGAGAAAAGATCAATCATGAATGCAATAAGAAGAAGGAAGGTAAACTGGTTGGGGCATGTCATGAGACATGACTGTCTCCTGAGTAAGATAATGGAAGGAAAAGTGAAAGGAAAACGCAAGAAAGGAAGACGAAAATATGATATGTTGACGGATTTGAGGGAGAACAGGAGTAACCAAGAGATGAAAATGTGGGCGCAAAATACAGAAGTTTTGAGGAGTTCAGCTGGAACCTGTCTTAGGACAGATCTACGTTGATGATGATGATAACTACTATATGGCAAGTGGTTCAAAAGAAAGTATCCAATAAGTAATAAATACAGAGGTATATTTTCTCGGATTCCCTAATAATCCTTCCCTTCTTTCTCTTCACTCGCTACATCCCCCTCTGCCCGGAGACCAATCAACGCCGGAAAATCCCCACACAGCCTAACGCTGTCCTTTTCTCCCCCTACCCTCCCCATCTGCCTCCATACCCTCAACACCACACTACAATTCCCGTCCCTTTCCCCTCGCTTCCCCTCTGACCCCTAAGCACCTGGATATCTGTACATATATACGGCTGTAAAAATGATCAATATACCTGAAGATGTCACTACGTGATGAAACCCGGGTCGTAAGAAATAAATCATTTTAGTGGACCATTACAAAGTGTAATTTTTAGGTTCCACACAGTTAAGCCAAAATCATGGTTACTACCATTTTATGACGTTAATTCCGCAAGGTTACATTTCATGACTTTTTGGCATAAACCGGCTATTTCGTGATAAAAACCCATGACTATGACGGTTATGACTTTTTCCCGTCTCTGCTAATAAGGAAACCAAACACTGGCAGCGTATTCAAAGTGCGGTACAGTGTTCCAAAAGGAGGTAGAGTTTCAGAATCGCAGTATCAGTTTGAAGTTTTAAGAGAGAGAGAGAATGTTACCTACTTGCCTAATAACGTAGGTCATCCATTCCTTTCAATTTCAAAACTTTGGAATTGCAGAGAATACCAGACAACTTAATGAAGCGACGCACGGAACAGAATTGGGTGGAAATGCATTGAAGACCAAACAAGAGGAATGAGAAGGATTTTAGTTTGAATAGTGAAAGGATTGAGTAGGTTAATGGCTGTATGTACTTGTCTAAATTTTGGTGAAAGACAAGAGTAATGATAATAATAATGTTAGTCTTTATTGTGGTGAGATTCATATTAAGCAATGAAATTGACATTAGGAAAAAACTGCCTGGACCGGGAATTGAACCACGGACCTTTGGCTTTTTTTTCTAATGGTAATTTCATTGTACTTCGGATGAAAAAGTCAAAGAGAGATGAAACTTTGCTCTGGTTAGGCCACACCTCGAATACGCCGCGACCATTTGGGACCCTGGTCAAATAGGTTTAACCATAAAATTAATAAAATACAAGGGAAAGCAGTGCGATTTGTTAAAAACTGATCGTACATATAGTGCCTTACAACTTATGGAGGAGTAAAAGTGGGAGCCCCTAGATACTCTGAGGCCTCACGCTAGGCTTAGGTTGCTTGATAAATTCAGAGCTGATATTTTTCAGAGCGACATAAAGAATATTATCATGACTCCTCACAACATCTCTAGGTCTGACAGACGCGATAAAATAAGAGAGATACACTGCCGAACAGATGGGTACAAGAAGTAGTTCTTTCCGCGGAAAATAAGCGACCACAATAAAAATTAAGCTCCATTAAATACACTCCTATAATTCATGTCACCATTTCATCTCCAAAATACTTACCCTTTTACACGGCTGGTGACCTAACACGCCCATGCAGCTGCTCGCGGGGTATTATGTAGATACAATTTTAAGTATTCAAGTTCAACTGAGCCGATGATATCATCATGGCTTTCTCACAATTATTCATTTTCAGACGACTGGATACATCCTTGGTTTTTTTCAGAATTAAAGTCCTGCATGAGAATTAAACTTTGAGGAAAAGTTAAAAAGTTATTATTGATACAATCACAATGTATTTTCTCTGGGATATATTTGCTATTGTCGAGTTCATACAAGTTTGATTTAAGCGTGCATGCGCTTCCACACGTCCATGCGGTGGCTCGCGGGGTATTATGTAGATGTAGATGTATTTCACCGCCGTATTCGTGGCAGACCTGAATGCTTTGTATACAGAGCCAATTTAGCTCTGGTGTAGCACAGGTACAGTCCTCGTGCTGTGCCTTCCTTGAAGTTCATTCTCCCTTGTGTCGCCATCTTAAATGTACCGCAAGGGCTTAATATCTACTAGATCTAGTAGATCTAATAGTACATCTAGCCCTTGCGTATATTTCTAAATTCTCACGACGGTTAGGAAACCTTGGTAGCGTAGAGGTGTGCGTATTGGCCCGGAAACTCATGCATGTCTTAAGATGACATGAAGTTCCGTGGTTCATTTCCCGGTCCAGTCCGATTTTTTCTCGTGGCAGTTTCATTTTATCTCACCGCCGTATTTTCGGCAGGCCTGTATACTTTGTATCGTAGTAAACAGTCACTTTGCCCATCTAATCCCTCTTAAATATCAAAATAAAAAGAATATTCTTAGAAAGTGAAACCTACTCCCGTCGCAATGCCTCTCAAGCGGTCACCTCTCTAAGAGGCCGATCTTTTCGGGAACTAAATAAGTTTCCCATGCGTATGAGCAATGTACATTTACCTTCCCGACAGCAGTCACCTCCATATGCGGCCATTGTGTCACGGTGGTGGAGGTCTAGAGGTCTCACTGTATAAATGATTTCGGGGTGAGACGATGCAAATTCAAAATTAAAAAAATTATTTAAAATAGTTTGCCTATTGGTTAAATGTATGATTTTACGTAACTTTCCATGTATAAAACATTCACAAGGGTGAAAAAACGTGATTTGAGTCAAATATCCTTCAACGAAAAAAATCCACTGGATGACGCCTTCACATGAAAAGCAGTGTGAAAAATCTGCGAAAAACTGCTGATTGGATATCTAACATCCCAGTTAGTGTGGATGAATTTTAAAAATACAGCTTCATGCAAATTTAATGCATCCAAATATAACATCTTCGAATAGATATTAATTAGAACTGTCTAGAATCATGCATGTCTCCTTGATAGCTGTGCTGAGCGAAGTGTCTCGTATGCCCGTTGGATATTGGCAATGATGCTGTGACCCTAGTGTACAAGCTAAGATTATTCCTGTCCTTATTTGGAGTACGTTCACGTGGGACGGAAGAAGTACAACTGACATCAAGCGGAGAATAGCCCCAAGCTAAGAAGGCGTTCATGGGAAAAAGACAACAGCAGTGCTCAAAGGAGAGAGGACTACAAACCAAGAAGCAGTATGTGAAAACATTCGTGTGGAGCGTGGCACTCTATGGATCGGAAGCATGGACCATTGGAAAAGCTGACCAGAAAAGAGTAGAAGTCTTTGAAACCTGGTGCTGGAGGAGGATGCTGAAGATAAAATGGACGGACAAAATAAGAAATAATGAAGTTTAAAGAAGAGGAAAGGAACATTTAATGGAACACTGAACAGAAAATAAGAAGATGCATTGGATACACCCTGAGACACAATGGGTTAGTGAAGAACATAATTTAAGGCAAAATAGATGGAAAGTCCTCAGGGGAAGACCCAGAAATAAGTTCATGGTCCAAATAAAGACGAAAATATACAGGAAGAGATAACAGGAGGTAAGGGAACTCGCATTAGATAGGGAAGGGTGGAGGGCTGCAGTCAACCAACCTTAGGATTGAACAACCAATGATGATTTGGAGTTACTGTGAATGATTTGCTATAAATGACAGTTTGATGATGAGATATAACAAGTTTGTGGTACCTTCGCACCCTAGTCTAATGCTTTATTACTCGTAAAATGTCATTTATTATATAAATGTAACATGCTGCTATTATATTTATTCGTTACCATGGTAAAACCTTTAATATTTTTATTGTTTTTTAAGTTTTGAGCCTTCGCTCCCAGCGAAAAACTGTACATAGAGTATTTTTCAGACTTTTGTATTTGACGTAAATTGATTTTGTTCATTGAGAACAAATGGTCCTAGAGCAATAAACTTATTTTTCAATTTCCATTTAATTTGCAAGATCCCACAGAAGATGTAGCATTTTGCTAATCTCTTTCTCAGTTCCTTTTTCAAAAGTCCACACAGTACTTTCTTCATAATATTAAATCCCTCCTTTCTTCAATTATCATGAGAGAACGGCAAGCGACTCAGAGGAAGACCAAGGAGGATGTGGAGACCACGGAGTAGGATATCCTACTCCGTGGTCGTTGTTCATGTGTCGTTGTATCATGGAAGACCTGTGGGAGAAGGACCTGACAGAATTGAGAAGGAGAGTGAGGAACAGCGATTCCTAGTCTCTAGGGATAAAGCTGAAGGGAAAGGAGAAGAAGATGATGGAGCATTTTTAGTTAAACGTTTCACCCGCATCGCTGCAAGCTCCATCAGGGGTGAAGTAATTGTTGCTGAGAAATTTGCCGTAGATCAGCGAGGTTTGCTTTAATCATCTTTTTGTCGACTGGTCACAGTTGGCTGAGTTCCATTCATCTAATTGTCCGGTCAGGAGGAATTTCTAGTAGAAGGAAAGCTGGAAGCCATCGTCGTGTTTAACAGTATTTATCCTACAAATTTTTAGCTATCCGTGACTAGCAATGGAGTTAACTTTTACGGAGTCACCCGCCTTGCACAATTGCGCGAAATTCCATAGAGAAAAAATCATTCGCCTTTACTGGGATTCGAACCCGGATCCCTGGTTCCCTAAAGGTCACTAAAATCCGGAGGAGAAGAGGACTCTTCCGTAGCTTAACTGGCTAAGTCACTCTGCCGGAAATTGAGGGATCCGGTTTCGAATCCCGGTCAAGGCGGTTGATTGAATCTGAGGAATTTCGCACAGCATTTATCCTTTTTGCGATCTCTTTAGCCTCTCTTACAGTTCTTATTTTGGTATTTACTTTGTTTTTTTTAGTTAATACATTTACCAGATTCAGACAAATTTCGACAATCATCGCAAAGACTGCAATTTTCTCGGCCACAATAATTACTGCACTCCTGGAGATGCTCGTTGCAACGCGGGTGAAACGTTGGGTTAAAGAATGCTCGATGATCAGCCAATCTCGAAAACTACACCACCACCGCGTAAAGAGAGGTTTGAGACGAGAGGACAATTAAGAAATGTGGAATGTGTTCCTCGAAAATGGACGCGTAAGAAAGGAACGGTTGCCTTTATATTATCGTATTGAAAGAATGGAATAATTGAACAGACTACTGAAAGAGGAGTAAATGGTGCTAGAGGAAAGCGTAGACTGAGAATGTCACGGAAGAGTGTGGTACAAATACTTGAAAGAGAGGAGAGATTAGGAAATTATTAAAGCAGGATATTTCACACCGGCCTATCACCGAGAATTTTTTAAACCTTGCCGTGAAAAGGAACGGTTCGTGTTCCTCTCTCGTATTGAATGACGGGTATTTGGTGAGGATTTGTCTGGGTACGGAAAGATTTTTCAAGAGAGGTGAATTCCGAGGGCAAATAAGGAAATGGAGGATTTAGGTGCTGGCAACGGAGGAAATTTAGACAAACGACTTTATTTTCCGTGCGAAATTGGGATCATTCGTTCCCTTCGTTCGTTTAATTCTTCGTCAAGAGTCAATTTTTCACGCAGCGTTTTCGTGGCGAAATTACGATCCATCGCCTTCCATTTCCCCATATTTTTTTATAAAGTGATTTATAGGCTTTGTAACCGGTCGATTTTTCACCGGGACATCAACGGCGCACTGTGGACCGTTCCGTCCTCGCAGGCATTTTAAGCCCAGACAAACTGGCCGAATGCCTCGAAATTTAAGCTTCAAATTCCAGACCAATGTGACCGTCATCCTACTTTATCCCCTTACTCGTTTATGGTGCTAGGGAAACACGCTAATATATCCAGGCTACGTGAGCCGGGGTTTGGGAGGTCTTCTTGCATATTCAAATACCTTGAAGTGACAAGGGATGGTTTGGTTTCCTTTGCGTTTCCAGGAAGAGTTTTGGTTGAATTGCAACGCTGAATTACGTGGGCCATTTTACGTCTACATCTACACAATACCCCGCGAGCCACCGCATGGGCGTGTGGCGGAGGGTGTTAAGTCACCAGACGTATAAAGGTGTAAGTTTTTGGAGATGAAATGGTGAGATGAATTATAGGAGTGTATTTTGTGGAGCTTAATTTTTATTGTGGTCGCTTATTGCTCGCGGAAAGAACAAGTTTTTGTACCTATATGTTTGCAAGTACATCTCTCTTATTATATTGCTCCTGTCAGACCTAGATATGTGGTGAGGGGTCATGATAATATTCTCTATGCCGCTTTGAAAATTATCAGTTCTGAATGTATCAAGCAACCTAAGCCTAGCATGTAGCCTCCGACTCTCTAGAGGCTCCCACCTTAATCCCTCTAAAAGTTGTGAGACACAATATGTTCGCTCGTAGCATTTTTTAACGAAGCATTCAGCTTTTTTGCCATTTGTTAATTTTTTTGGTTAAACCTTTATGACCAGGATCCCAAATGGTCGCGGCGTATTCGAGGTGTGGCCTAACCAGAGCGAAGTAGCATCTCTATTTGACTTTTTCATCCGAGGACCTACCTATTATACGTTTAAATAAAACCTAGTTTATTTAATGCTGCGCCGCATATGTTTTTTATGTGTAATCCCCACGATATATCAGGAGTTAAGGTAATTCCAAGATACATGTTAGGGGTCATTCAAGTATTATGTTAGACGTTTTTGGGGAAGAGGGGTTGGGATCATCTTACTTTGTTTATTAACAGGAGGAGAGGGCGTCTGGAACCAATTTACGTAAGATAACTGTCCGTCCTTAAACATTGTATGTATCGTTTCTAAATATCTTGTGATTGTTCACGACTTCATCAGCTATGGTATTGTTTCGCTCTTAATGTCAATGAATGTGTTTTCTCCAACACTGCATAATTATACGATATCCAGTGCTCAAAGCTGAACAATGGCCTCTTTGGAAAGATGAAACAGATGAAAGCGTGCATTTAACGAAGAGTATTTACAAATATCTAACGTAGTACGTACGACTGAGAGGGAGGGGAAGGGGTTGGGAAAATCTTACATTGTCTTACGAAGGGGGAGGTAAACAATGGCATATATTGTCTCAAATAATATTTGAACGCTTCCTTATAAGTTTCTTAAATATTCTCCAAATTGCGCCACAAGTTTCGAAGCGATTCTTCTTAAACCGTAATGATCTTGATTGGTTAGTGTTTGAAGCGAGCTTCTCAGGGATAGCTTCGGCGAAGGAGAAAATTGAATTTCAAACAGTGTTTAAACATTTTTCTAAGATAAGAGCTCAGATGCTAAGACTAGAAGCAATTAGAACGAAGCATATGTGGACTCCGCTCCAGCACTAATTACTTGTGAGTTAATGAGTTTAAACGGGGCCATGAAACCAACGTGCTTGGGACGCCAGGTAAAGGTTACCACACCAGAAATGATAATATAATTTAAAATTTTACTACACCTATTTGTGTATGGTTTAAATTATAATAATTTAATGTACGTGCATGATATAAATTATAATTAAAGTGTTGTACTATTTACGTGCCGATAAATTTGTTTACATTATCGCAAAAACTCGCCACATGGGTCGTGTTTTTATTTTTACCTCTACTTCTAATCGTCGTAGAGCAAGGATATATGCTTCGTTTCAAAGCTCTCTTTTTCAAAGATGTTAGTACTATTTAAAATAAATTCTAATAAATTTACAATTTTTCCTTCATTCAAAATAAAAAAAGCGTAAAATAAAATTTCTTAAATACTGTATCTAAGAATCACTGACATTTTTTTTCATAACTTTTAAGGCGGCTCTAACCTTAGGGTCACTTATTCTAGATTTTTTGAGACCCTGAATATATCACCTTTGAAGACCGTTATATTAACTTAGATGAAAAGAAATAGAAATTCCACGCAAGTTTCCCTGTAATTCAGCTTCAAAATTGGAAGTTTTAACATGGTCTCTAATGGAGATAGGTGAGATAACAGCAGAATATCGTCGAATTTGAACAAGCATATTCAAAAATTTAATTACAACTGACTGTAAGAAGAAAATGGCCTCGGAATTATATAAAAATAGAATATAGGACTTTTATCGCCTATTTTTAAATGTTATTAGCGAATTACCGCCATGTTTGACGTCAAAATTTGGTAGTTACATGCAAACAGCACTGCAGTCCGCTCCTAAGACGGGTGAAATGAGGTCTATATAAATATATTCGTGGAATTATCTTCATATTTGTACTTTTTTCTTGGTTTTATGTACTTTCGTCTTGGCAGTTGGCTCCTAAGACTGGTCAAATTTGGTCGTTATAAATATATTTGTGGAATTATATTCATGTCTGTACTTTTGTCTTGGTTTTCGTATCCCATCATTAGAATCAGGACTTTTTAAATTGAAGAAATAAAAATGTGTACCTGTTATTTATCTTGACTCACATGGTCAAGACAGAGCCAACTTAAGTGGATATCACTAAGTTTACCAATCGAACTCAGATCGATATAAACTCGGACCGATCTGAACATTCCAGGCCAGCCGACTCGGATCGCCTGGTTTGCCAATGAAAAATCGATTGAAATATCGATTTGAATCGGTTCATATGGATTTGAAATCTCAGACAAGCAGAGAAAGCGGGCCGAGTTAGCCCGTTTCTCATATCGATCCCACTAGTCCGTTGTGTTTATCATACCGAACTGAACCGGTCAAATCGATCTGAGTTCGATTGGTAAAAGTAGTGTATGAAAATATCTGTTGCTGAAAATTTCGCATGGCGATCAGTAAACACGCATATATTGTCGGTCCCGGTGGCGACTGGTTAGTACTCGCATGCTAAACCGAGGATCGCGGTTTCGAATCCCTCATGGGTGGAATTATCACCACTCAGGGGATGGATTTTTGTGTTCGTCTGTTGTTTTTGTTATTCACTCAACACAAATTGACCAAACGCGCTGTATTTGGGGTCGTAAAGATAAAAAAAATATATTCTAAAGCGCTTGCATTTTTCTCACGCCCGACTCCGGGAGTTCAGCCCTGGAGCTAGTACGTAGCAGACTTGTAATACGGCCATAGTGATACACAAATTTCTTCAGATCATTAAGGAAAGTATTTGGCTTTTTAACGAGTTATTTAAGAACAGTACTTCAGGGTTATTTTGTTTCTTTCGTCCTTAGGAAGACATGTTGAAGTTTATTAATTATACCATTTTTGTCCAGGAACTAAATTATTCTATCTGGCACATACCTTTTTTTGTAATTTTCCGAGACTTGATAAAAGCGACTCGAGTGTATAATATTGAGTTTCATAGTGATAAGAATTCTAAACTTTGTCAGTAATTTCTAGATTTTTTTACTGAAATGGTGCTCCATAGACTAATTATAGGCATAGATGATTTTACATGTCACCATCCGCCACAAATGGGTCCAAAGACTTTTGCAGCCACCTCACTGAGGAACAGACGTTGCGCGAGCTACCATTCGTCTGTCTCTTAACCTTTGACCTATTTGGCATGGGTATCCCTACCGGGAGTATTGCTCCCGCCAACTCAGCACTAGGGGTCATCGGACCACGACTAGGTCCATTGGAAGAGAGCAGATAATATAGAGATGGCATAATTAAAGGGAGTCCTTGAGAAAATTGGCGAAAGCCAAGGGAGAATATCGAAATAAGAAGGTGAAGGGAGATTTCCCTCTACATTTACATACTATCTTGCCAGCCGCCGCATGGGCGTGTAGCAAAGGATGTTAGGACACCAGCCGTGAAAAGATGTAAGGATTAAGGTTTTAGGTGGTGAAATGGTGACGTTTATTATGGCAGTGCATTTAGAGTTGCTCAGTTTTTATTGTGGTCGCTTATTGTGCGCGGAAAGAACGATTTTTTGCACCTATCTGTTCGGCAATGTATCTCTCTTATTTTATCGCTTCTGTCGGACCTGGAGAAGTTTGAGACGTCTTGATAATATTCTGTGCGTCACTCTGAAACACACCAGTTATGAATTTTTCAAGCCACCTAAGCCCTGCGTGTAGCCCCCGAGTCCTTAGGGGCTCCCACTTTAATCTCTCTAACGTCTGTGAAACTCTATATGTTCGTTCGCAGCAGTTTTTAACGAAGCATGCAGCTTTTTTTGTCATTTATTAGTTTTTTTGGTTTCAATTTTATGACCAGGGTCCCAAATGCTCGCGGCGTATTCGAGGTGTGGCCTAACCAGAGCGATGTAACATCTCTCTTTGAGTTTTTCATCCGAGGACCTTCCTGTAATTTGCGTAGCGAAACCTTTTATAATGCTGTGCCGCATATGTATTGTGTGTGTGTCCCCCACGATATATCAGAAGTTAAGGTGATTTCAAGATATTTAACTGTATCTGAAGAGTTTATGTTTACACCACCCACAGTGTAGGTATGGCATTTTTGTGATGACTTTCACTGTAAGTTCTTAGGACTGACTGTATCCCAAGCCTTTGCTCCGGATTTTTTATTTTTGAGATCACCCGAAGAAGAATAAGAAGGGGAGCTAAATTTAGTTGAAATTTAAACATTTAAAATTTACATGCGAAATGTACATTTACGTCTACGTCATACCCTGCAAGCCACCCGAAGGGTGTGTGGTAGGGGGTGCTTCCACACCAGGCAAGCATGAATACGACAGAACACTGAAACTACATTGAAACCAGTGTACCACACATGCAACGCGCCAATTAAAAATCTACTAACCAAGAAACATTCTATCGTCAATTGTTACAGCATGCAAAGGATACATGTGCTACTACTACAGATTCAAAATATCATGCATAAATTAGAACATTAATATGTATATCATGCATAAATAAGAACGTAGAGAATATAAAGGCTTAGTGGAAGTAGATCTTTAGAAATAGGAGTTTTATAAATTAGCTTTGTCCGAACTTTTTGTTTACATTCCACCGTTATAGTTTCGCAGTGGAATAACTGTATAATTCTGCCTTGATTTTCCTTTACGTCTACGTCTACGTAATACCCTGCGAGCCACCACGAGGGTGTGTGGCAGGGGGTGAAGATCACCAAACATGCACTATTGACATGCAACTAGGATATTTAATGAAGGCATGCTAGATAATAGGGTCAGATGGTTAGTATCTACATAATAAGAAAGGGATTATTGGTTGTTATTACATGCATCATGCACTACAGACTACTCTAACTATATTTCACCTACCTATCCCTTTACTACGCTGCCTATTGTTCTCTCTCATGGTACGCGGGAAAAATGACATTTTATATCTATCGGTACGACAATCTATCTCTCTAATCTTGTTAATCTGATCAAACCTAGCATAATACGCAGGGGTTCTCAATATATATCTAACGTCATCTGTGAATAAATCGGCTTTGAATTTACTTAAAAGGTTTAACCTAAACTTTAACCTGCGTTCTGATAGTAATTCCCATCCTAGTTCTTCTGTTAAATTCGTAACACTTATACAATTATCATAACGGCCTTTAACAAACCTGTAGGCTGAATACGAATAAATTAAGTCATTAATTTTATATCGATTGCTCAAGGAAAAAATTTTACTAAGGAACTAGTGAAAAGGAATCATCCGAAGAGAACATCGATTACAGAAAAGCCTGTAAATGCTGATTACTCGTAATAATAAATCCTTGCCATTGCCGCTGTTAGTGATTTAGAGCTTTTATTCAATTATTTTGACTTTTACGTTAACTAGCTACATTCATTGAATATTTTTTTAAATTTCAATGGTAACTGTTCCTTTTCTCTTCACAGCCTCAGAGTTTACATACCCTTAACTGGGTGCGAATTTAAAAATATTTAAAATCAAGTGCTTCTGAATAGTCAAGTGGTTTTAGGATGCGCCATAGCCATCCCCATTAGGATGCCACGAATGTCATGCTTTTAGATGAAATTCTCTTCGTAGAATAAGTAACGAAAGATTCAACGTTCTGAGGATATCAAATGATAGAGAAGGAAAAATCCACGATTTTCTCTGAAAACATTTACGCTCGTGTATATCTGTTGACGATTATTCCAGAATGTTTTGAAGTTTTCTCACATGTGTGAAGCTCCCTGAAAGGTAATCCTGTGACTAGTACACACTAAAGTTCGTGAAACATTTTGAATTATTTTGCTAGCTCTTATTTTTTAAAAGAAGGCTAATATCCTAATGCTGGTGAAATCATCGTCATAGACTACAAAACTCAATTTAAATCAAATATATATAAATAATAATTGAATGTTTTTATACGGTATTTTTATAAAGAGGCTCAACATGGGTTTCCCGACAGCAAGGCATACTCAAATGACACACAGAAAATTATTATCAGAGGCAGGACGTCATCCTACATTCATGATTGGCCTACTCCTGACAATATCGTATGAATCGAATTTTCTATTTTTTGTATGCACTTTCAAAACCGTAGATTTCTACCAAAATCAGCTATAAATCGATTTTTTTCATTACTCCAGGAGTAAAAATATATTTTTATATTGCTCAAGATATTCATTCCTTATCGAGAAGGCTACTCATCATTCAATGTTGATCCGTTTTAGGCGGTTATTTCCTATTACGAAATTCACATGTGACTCGCATTTAACAGTACCTACTGTCGGTCGTCAATTGGACGGTCCAAAAAACGCAGCATTTTAGCAATATCAACAATATATTATCAAATTTATCTAGATTTCGCCTAGTGAACAAAATTTGCATGGAAGACTAAGAATATTTATTAAGTTTCCTTAAGGTTTAGTTTGAGCGAGATATTTCCCTAGTCATAATGGAGACTAAATTGAATTAAAAGTTTAATTTTCACCAGCTGTAGGACACATGAATTAAATATTGTATCATTAATGGAGCAATTTTGTAGTTTTATATGACAGAGATTAGAGTAAGTTATTAAATGAAATATCTGAATGAGTCTTAAGTTAGTCGTGGTAATTTTGAAACTCCTTCAAAACGCAAGGTTTTGCGTGAACCCGAAGAATTTACTCCGGTGACAATGCGATTAATTTTCAAAAATAGTTGATAAAACATACGAACTCAACACTGTTAATGTTTTGACGAGATTTGAGTGTTATAAATTCCTGTTTTTTTTTTAATAAGCTCTCTCTGAAGTGCGTACACGTACCATTTCCCATGTTAAACGACTGGTATTTTTATTTTATCTTCTGGTTGAATTTTTGGTATCTTTGGAAGGGTGAGTTATTTTTCTAGAAAATGGTACAAAATTCATTCATTTCCAAGTGAAATGAGATTCCATTCAAACTACCTTTGGTTTAGCGCTTGTTTTGACTTTGTGAGCCCACTATTTCTAATATAATCCGAAAAAAAACAGACCAAGCTAATGAAATGGACTCCTTACGTGTATTTTCTAATGGGAAGGGAATGTAAATTAGCAGAGGGACTTTAATTTTTTTAATTAATTCCGAAAAAATTCACTTCAATTTGAAATAATATTTAGCCGGTTCCGTTTGCTGATTTCGAGATAGAATATCGAATCGCGAACTTCAGGAACTTACCAAAGAAGCGTGCATTTTTATTCAGTCTGTAATGCGACCGCAGACGCACGCTTCATGGGTGTGCTTGGGACACCGTCTTGTGGAAACGGAACACGGCTTTTGGAGATGAAGGGGAGGGAGTGGAGGAACTCAGTGGGTGTCGGGTGTAATAAAGGTCGCCCACGTAAATCCCTCGCCCGCCTCTGTGCCCCAGAGGCAAAAACAGTTTCCGGAACCTCCGGGCGACCCATTTGAGGGAGACACCGTCGGAGCCTCTCTCCGCCTCTGTGAAACTCGAGAGCCCATAGCGACAATGTGTTGGCGACTAATTTTCTCAGAATTGTCGACCACTTTGGCGTTTGTGTTTCAGGAGAGGAATGTTACATTTTTTCTGGGGCGAATTTCACGCTTCCAATGCCGGGGACGATTGTCCGTGAAATGAAGTAACAGCTGTCAAAATCTCTAAGGCATGCTGATAGCAGTACGGTGATAATTATACTGCTTCCAAATCTAATGTATAAAAACGAATATTCGTTTGTTCGTCTTCTATGCGTTCCAATACCATTCATCAGATTACGATGAAACTTTGGTGAGGTGTTATGCGCGTGTCTGCAAAGGTTTCTGAATTATTAAATCCATCGTACAATAGGTGGAGCGCGAGTCGTTTCAACAAAGGAGAGTTGGCACGCGAGCTTCTGAACCAAGCGAGGAACGACAAGCAAGCAACGAAGGAGATCGTTAACGAGTCGCTCAGTCACGTGCATCAGAATCATATCAGTGAGTCTTACTTTGCATGAAAAGGTGCGTAATCTATTTGTACGTAGAATAATGTTTGGTGCTGTGGTCTCTTTGTTTGTATTTTATCTGAATTCTTGCATTCGATTTTCGAATATACGCTTCCCTTTTTTTCCTAAAATTGGATTTTTAAGCTCGAAAATCTTACATTTTTGTACTACATCAACAGTAGAATATTTTATTTTCTTGGAAACCGCAGTATAGGCATGGAATGGAAACTCTTGCCATCATTTGTGCATTACTAAGTCCTGTGTAAGTACGAGGTTTAGGTTTCAAATTCGTTTAGGGACTGATTTCGAACCCAGAAAAAGGCAATGCATAGCATGCCGGGCAAGGCAAGGTTTATTATAAAATATGGACCTGTGTTAACTGTTGCTATTAGGAAGCTCCTAAGGTCCAACCGTTGTGGAATTAACATCAGTTTCACCATGAAATAGGTGAAATTGATAGAAATAATGACGAAAAGGAATAATCACATTGAAAAAGTATGTGCAACGTAAAAAAAACTAATAATGCTTTATTCACAAGACTCAAGCTTAGCTGATCACCGATATTAACAACCAAAAAGTTATATTATGACACCATTTATTTCATATACATAGAAATACACACAATCACTCTGAACATGTTCATGTAGGCACGCCTTCTGAAAGAATTACGCACTTATATACATATATACTATATGTACTCTAAAATGCATTGATGTGCCATTTTAAAACACCATAAAATTGATTTTAGTTTTTCAGTGAGCTGCATTTTTATGATTCTTGCTTTTGGTTACACTGTTTTTTATTTTGTAAGGCGAAAACTTTCCCCAATCTCTCTGTTGGCTTCATCAGTCAGTGATGGATGTTTTAGTCAGATGGACTGCGTATTTTATATTTAACGATAGCAACACTGGTGACCGCTAACCGTTCGTAATTGAATTGCACTTCACCGTTTCTACTCATACGAAAGATGGTATCCTTTGTCTCTTTTGAGACCTTTTGGTCTTTTATATCTTAATTGGTTCAAGAGTTGGTAATGGGAAGTATTCCATTTCTTCTGGTAGATGTTCTATCCCATTCAACCTAATGGCCCGCGTTTCCTTTAGATCAGCGGTTCCCTAACTTTTTCAGCCACGAAGCTCGTTTGGAAGGAAAAACTTCTCGTGGAATCCAAAGAAATATTTTGTGTTCAGTTTTTTTAACTCTCTGTGAGAATGTATTGCGCCGTATATGTATACGGAAGCATAAGTTGTACGATATATTTTAATAAAATAAAACCAAGGTAAAAAACCTAACTTTTTTAGCCATGGGGCCCTTTTGGAAGCAAAACCCTCACGTGGAGTCTTAAGAAATATTTTGTGTTCAGTCTTTTCTATGCTCTGTGAGAAGGTTTACGCAGTATACGTATGCGGAAGCATGAATAATATGATATATATTGATGAAAACATAAGTAAAACACGCCAGTTAGAAGCAGCACTTTAATTTTTGTGATTTGTCATCTTCATATCTTCAGAGCCGCGAGGGCTTCGTGGAGTACAGTTGGGGGGAACGCTGCTCCAGGCATAAGCGTTCTGCATTGTGGAACCAATATCTCTCCCTTCTCGCTCTTTCAGATTCCATGGCACGTTCCCTCACTGATCGACCAGATTCTTCAGCGTGCTTTCTCCCGTAACAACACGCGATTTTGTACCCGCCTTCGTGTATTACACTGGGAAGCCCATCTTAAAATTGTAATGTCTCCCCGAAGTAGAAAAGCGGCAATAAATAAAAAGATGGGAAGTCACGCTAAGAATTATTGAATGAACCAGATTCATTTTTTGCGAGCAGTGCGCTTTTAGAACCATGGCGCAGATAATAAAGGAATTTGTACTCTCACACCAGGGAGGGGGGGGGGGGTTTGTTTGAAACCACTCGGAATTATTCTGAGCACGTGACTAATGAGTCACTCGGTACAATCACGAAGGTGGTCGAGATTTTGATGTATTTTTGATGCATGTACCACTCGTAAAAATCTCACGCAGCCCTTTCAATTGAATATTTTCGCCCGGGAATATTGTAAAGGGAATAAAAGATTGCGATTTAAGGCACCAATAAATAAGATACATAAGGCATCCATACGTGTGAGTAAAACTCACCTAAATATCCAACCATTCGTTGTTGTACCACGTGACACCTTAGTTATGCACTCTGAATCATTGCAAGCGGCTTAAAACACAACCCTCCAGGAACCAATTTTAATCTTTTTCAGAGCAGACAAAAATCATGGAGAAAAAAATCAAGAAGCTAATCAGTCAAAAATACATGTATATGGGTGACAAAAATTTTGTTCTCGTCAATGGATAGTTTATTTCGAGAAAAATTACTAATTATAAACAGTCGTGGCATTTAAAGCGTTAAGTTAGCCATTAAAATGTGTATATTTTTCCCTGCGCTGTGAGAGGAGTTTCGCCATGATGGCATTACTTTTGATAGCACTAGGTATATAACTAATGGCTGGCGAAACGAGTGGAAATACTGATTCATGTACCGTTTTACGGGAGCCGAGGCAGTACAGGCAATGAGTTTCGGAATGCGTCCACTGTTTTTCTGTTTTGGGTAACGGGCTCTCTCGGTTCGCAAAGAAGTGCGGTAGGTTTTTGCGAAAGCAAAACCGACGGCTACTCGTCTCTGTTGTTTGGGTAACCAAACTAATACGAGTACTTTGGGGAGGCGGAGGCCCAATTGAGGTCATTTTGACCTCAATCCGCCTCATTGGTGTCGGCCTCGAAGGGGCTGCGGTTTTGCTAACCTTCACTTCCCATCCATTCCTCCCACCTCTTCCTAGTCCCCGGGTATAAGCGAAAGCTTGCAGGCTGGGGCGGAAGTTGTAATCCTGCGGCGAGAGCCGAAATGCCTGTTTTTCTGTTCTTACAAAAAATAATTAAAATAAAAAATATCGAATTCAAGAATATACATTATGGATTGTTGACTCGTTGTCAAAATATGTTGCCTTGAATTCCGTAAAGAAACAACTTTTTCGATTGAGTCGCCGTCTAGTGATGAAAGACGGCAGCTCAAATGTAAATACAGTCTACAGATCGTAAATAATCACGTCGTACCGGTTTTACTTACCAGCAATCAAAATGCAGTGGATAAAAATGTAGTATCATACTCGGGACGTAATCACACACTTTTTTATATTGTCCGGTCTACAGATATATTTAATTCCTCTCCAAATTTAATAACACAAATGCACGATTGACTTCTTAGCACTTCGTGAATATCGCTCTACGGCAATTTACTAATAATACGAGGTGAAAAAAGTAGAATGAATTAGAAGACAGATACAAGTACTATAAGGATTTAAAAACCAAGATCCGACAATATCATCTATGGATGAGAAATTGCGCCAATAACTATCATTTAAATAGCAAATACAGGAGAGATTGTTGGACCTTCTCCGAGGCCACTCATGAATAGTAATTACGCATTAACATCCACATCAATCTATCTATATCATATCTTCTGATTCCTAAGGCTCTCAACAGGAAAAAAAAACAAAAAAATGTAGCTGTAAATTTACAGTAAAAGATCCTCACAGCAGGGAAGAGGCTCACGATGGAAGTTTCATATGCCTCTTATACACTTTCTGTAGTAGATATTTCCTCTCTAGCATTTACAAAGTAACTGTTAGGTCTCAAAATAGCCAGCTATTATTCACAGCATCAAGTAGTTCATATCTCCTCGATCGTTATTGAATACCCACCATTCTCTCGGTAGAACAACTACTAACGGCCATTTACGAGTCGACTGAGAAGACTTTTTTCTAAGTAGCACCAAGGACTGGGTGAACTAAAAATAGAAATTTAGGCAACACGTAGCCTTGACAACGATTCCAAACGTTTGAATCCATTGTGTATATTAATGGTTGAATAGGACCATTATGTTACACATGTATTGTCAATGAGTTAAGATTTTAGGAAGTATACTGCGCTCGTTTGGAATGCGCAATGGAGACAACTTCCAGCACTGAACAAATAAAAGAGAAGATTCATAGCGTATTAGGGAGAGAGGAACAGACAGACTGAGAGAAGATCTGTGCCGGAAACTGATGGAGTCGGAAATGTATTGCAGGAGAGAGAATTTAATAATGGAATATGCTCGGAAAATAATGAAAAACACTGCAGCAGAGATACTTAAGGAAAAAAATAAGATTGAACTGGAAAAAAATATAGCTAAAAAACCAATGGCACATCTGGTGTAAAGTCTGCTTTAAACGGTACTTTTTATGGTACGAATGAATGTATGAACTCTTTCATGAAAAAAATGTACCGTGTGAGGCGGAAAATTTTATGAATGAACGGAAAATGAATGAACGTAAAGAATGGCAATTTTCCCGCGGATTCTGGAAGCAACCATACGTGTAAGTTACGAAGGAAGCTAAATACAAGGCTTCAAATACAAAAATGTGCGTCGTTTAAGAAACCCTTGGAATGTTTGGACCCTAAAATTATTAACGCCCTATCTGAATCCATTAAAAGATTAAACAACAGGATGAAATTTTCAAAGGAATGGATATCGTCACATGACAATATAGATGTATTATACTAGAGCAGTAATGTATGTACACATGTACCCTATGTTAAAACTTGTAATGATTAGTGTTTTGTACGAATGTAAGCGAGATGAATTATTATAATTGTATTTGCTTTTCTTGTCTGCCATTGGGCTACAATGAAATCATCTTTTGTTAATTTTTATGTATGCCTTTGAAGGTACTGTTGTTTAATTCCAGCGATGCCTTTCATTCGTTCAATGGTATCAGGCTCAACTATTTGGAAGTTGATATTCACAAATGAAAAAACGACTTCGTTTTCTTCCACTGATTTATTTTTTTGGTACGACATGCTTTGACACATAGAGGTCATTTTCAAGTACTTGAAAATTGAACTTGCAAAGGTACTTGAAAATGACCTCTATATGTCGAAACATGTCGTGCCAAAAAAATTAATCTGTGGAAGAAAACGAAGTCGTTTTTTCATTTATGCATTTCATTTATGTCATCATCATACAGGTCTGTGACCTTTGAAATGGATTAAAGCTCTTTGATATTTGTACACAACACTGTAGCAAAACTATTGAGTTATAAAATATATTATAATTTTTAACTAGAACCTGATTTATTTCTAAATGCTACTTTTGCTTGGTTGATTCTGCATTTTATATCTTTTGTGCTTCTTCCATTCCAAGTAATTTTACTTCCCAAATAGTTAAATTCTTTAACTTGTTGACGGGTAACATTTTCCAACTTCACATTCGCTGTTATATTCTATTTATCACAGATTAGAGCCTTTGTCTTAAGTTGGTTTATTTTCATGTCGTAATCATTTCTCATTACCTGTTCATTACGTTCAATATTTTTTGCAGACCTTCCTCACTTTCTGCGAACACAGCTATATCATCCGCAAATCTAAGCATATCCACTTTCTCCCCGTTTACTTTTATCCCAAGTTCAGTCTAACTCTTCTCTTATTCTGTCTATAACGTCTTGTGCGTACAAGTTGAATAAATATGGAGATAGGGAACACCCTCATTAATTCTTGCTTCCTTTTCCTTTGAGCCACATCTAACTGCTCCTTTTTCTTTTTGTAGAAACTATAAATATGTCTTTTTTCTCTAAATTTAATACCCATTTTCTTCACGATATGTGAAATAGTGTATTACAATTAATATTATCGTAAGCCTTTTCCAGATCAATGAAAGAATTGAATGTTGTTTGCCTTTTTTCATATGTTTTTCTACTATTTTTCTCAGCGACATGACTGCTTCTCTTGTTCCTTCTCTTTCCGAAAGCCGCATTGGTCTTCTGTTATTCGCTCCCATATGTTTTTTCAATTCTTTCATGAACAATGTTTGTGATAATTTTGATGCATAATACACCAGGCTAAGAATTCCGTAGTCCTCACCTTTTCGTGAATGGTTCTTTTTGGGTATGGTTACTATTACGCAATTTGTAAAATCTTCCGGCGAATTTCCAGTCTCATATATTTTACAAACAAGTTCACATAGTTCCATTTTCATCTTCTCTTCTTTCAAGATATTTCACTTCACCTGGTATTTCATCTATTCCAGGAGCTTTCTTATCTTTCATACATCCTATTGCCTTTTGGAACTCTTTTAGAACTTTCCTTAATAACTTGATATAAGGTCTCATTTTTCTTCTTCTTCTACATCATCTTCTGGCTCAATTGGTCACTCTTGGTCTTCGTCTTACCCATATAGGATTTCGAGGTATTCTTTCCATCTCTTTGCTACTTCTCCTTACTAAATAAGTGTGCCATTCCTATCCATAATACTCATTGCATTAAGATTTTTATCCTCAAAGAACTTCATGATTTCACCGTATGCCCTATTTGGCCTGTTTTCATAAATGAGTCTGTTTCTGTACATGTCTTTTTTTGGGTTTCTTCCTTGTCCTTTAAAGCTAGTTTTTGAAGAGTTTTATTTGGTAGTCTTCTATATTTTATTTTACCCTCTTCTTCCTTTGAGTTCTTGGACATTCTTCTTTCATTTATCAATTCCATTACTTCTTTGGTCATTACCAATTCTATTGAGTAATAAAATATATTTTAATATCATTATTAAATAGAACCTGCTTAAAATTCCATTTGTTTTCTAGCACATTCTATGATACATTCGTATTTACAATAAAATGTACCGTTTAAAGCGGCCTTAAGTAGAGGCTGACAGCTGGTTGGTGAAAACTGTTTAAACAGTTCATGAACACGTTTAAGATAGTTTTATTCATTTTCATATATGTGCAGATTTACGTGAAAATTTGATTTATGTGAAATTAAAAGTGAAAAGATTTGGTGTTACCGATTTGGTTTCTTGGAAACTTAATGCTATTTTAACAAGCAGTCTCATGGCACGTGACATACATATTACGAAGTAATTCGATTCTCTATGTACAGATATTCTCCTAAAAGCGAAATAATGCGTTTAATATATTTATAATGGCTGCTAATGCTTGAGCCGCGCAATTAAGGCCAACTTCCAGCACTCTCCAAATAAAAGAGAAGATGTAATCAAGTAGGAACAGACAGACTGAGAGAATATCGGTACCGAAATTTGATGAAATCAGAACAATAATGCAGGAGATAAATTTCATTCTCCTGTTCTTTCGGCAGTATGCTCTCTTTTCATTAAATATCTGCTCTATTAGTCTTCATGTCATCTGTTTGAAGGTTGAAATAACTTGCCAAATAACGTACAAAAAATCTGATCATATAAACGAATTCAAAATGAAATATCTTGAAGTATTGCTTTAATGTCCAGTTTCAGGAGCGACACATGTGTATTCCATACATTTATCGGACTCATTAGCAATGGTAAATATTCAATAAGTGTTGCCGAAATATTCGATAAATTTATTGGTGTCATAACTTTTGGCGTTGAGTTATGAGTTCCATAAGTTGTCATGATGGTGAATGCGTAATGAACCACTTGGTGTCTTAATAAATTGATAAAAGAGTTGTTTTGAGACAAATGACCAGTTTGTTTACTCTTACTGACTAATGATTATGTGTATTAGCAACTATTCATAGGCTAAACTTTCGTAAATATTATCCGGCAGTGGATGATTAGATAAAATATTTTAAGCTTTTAACTATTGGTAAATATGTAACTAGTGGATGTATTCCTGCAAACCGGATATTTTTATGAGAACAATAACTTTATGGATATCATAACAATTAATTCCCAAATAGAATGTTCTTGCAACCGGCCATAAGCAAGTTAAACATTATGTTACCTTCTGCAGCATCTGATGGCTCACAAATATCGAAATATCATGCTCATGTTTACATAAGATTTATGTTTGATTTTTGTATTCCGAGCCATGAACTCAAGCCACAACAATTTTTTGATTGAGAAGAAAGTTTTAAAGTTCAATCCTCGCGGAATTTGTATCATTTCATGTATATGACCGCGAACTATATACAAATTTACTTAAGGAGGTTCCACCGAGAAACGAAGTAAATGTCATTTTCATGAAAGTTTCAAAATAAGCCCTTCTTATTGCACTCTATCGATTGATGTTGAAAAAAATTAGGCTTTCCACGCTATATTTCTCGGAAATCGCATTTAAAAATGACAGAATTTCTATAGGATCTTATGGCAATGCTTGCCTATGAGTAGAAGAAATGCAGATTACTATTCGAATAAAAATGTCGTTTTGACAAAAAACTGATATAAGGTGCGCCACAGTATACGAATCATGATAGTATTAAAAAAATATACCCTTACCACGTTGGTTTAAATGATATTAACATATTTTTGCAACAAAAATAGCCGAAATCACGTAGTTACTAACATGTGGCGCTGCAGGTTGATTCCACATCGGCAACGCTGTGCGGCAAACGAGTGATTTTCGAGCAGACGGGAATTTACCACGAACTTTGTGGAGCTGGATTTTTTGTGCATTGACGCTAAATTTAATACATTGACAAAAAAGTATTAGAAATTTTCGTTGTTCCAGTAATGTTGTCCGGGTTCCCTCGGCATGGCAGGAAATTGATAGCTTCCAAGGAGACGATAGTTATCTGAAGAAATGTTATAATACTCACGGGTATTTATATAAATGAATACATAAATACAGTAATGTATTCTACAAATATATATGTATAATATTAACGATTTCTTGGAAAGCAGTCACTAACAAACTCAAACACATGCCAACACGAGAGCAGGAAAACAAGTGAACGCAGTAATTGAGCAATGTTGCACTTACAACCGTTGCCAAGTCGTTCTAACACATGATTTTTACCCATTATATTTAAATAAGGAGTTACATTTCCATGTAAATATTTTGAAACTTATTTTTAAATTATGGAACACATTCCAGATCACGAAATAGCGGTGATGAGCTCAAATTTATTGTCAGAGCAATTAAACGTGGCAACGAGTTGCCAGCCAGAAACCGAGATCAAAATAAGCTACTGATGAGTTTTAAAAATTGTTTCCCACTTTTAAGTGCTTCGGTACAACTTATTCACAAAGTCTTTAAGTTCTTGTTTGAATACTATAGGTGACTACGTAAGGTAATGTTTTTTTAATCGACTTCTTAAAACACTTAAGAAGATGGATTTTTCACCGCCTTTTGACGCACCGAGCGGCAGAGGAACCTCCTTAAGGAAAGTTAGGTCCAAAAATTTCGTTCCGACTTTTTCCAAGAATTACTAAAATGTGCACTCAATGACTCGCGATCCGCTCTCTTTAGATGCATCTTTAAATGCAGACATACAACAAAGGTACAATGCGACAAGGATAGAAATGCGCCCCCCTGGTTACAGGCGAGAGCTTGTATCCTGGGAAAGGGTTGGAGGAGGGTCCGAAAGGATTTGCCCCCGAAACTACTGGCCGTCTGTTCTTTCAGCTGTTTTCTCTCTTTATGAAACATCTGCATACGGTAGGTTAGGGCTGGGCGGTATTTGAGTCCAAATATCAATACCCAATATCTTAAGACATTGAAAATGGACCGATATCAATAAACTGTAAACAATTGACTATTGAAGAATATTGGCATGGTGGAATATTGGAAATGCAGTAACTCCTCGGAATGCGTCGTTTAAATTTACGTCCGATTCGATGTTTCGTCCTTGCTGACAAGGGTCGTCGGAAAATTTTTCCCTGTTTAATTGTAATAAAATAGACTAACATTTTGTTTTAAAACAAATTTCACTTAACAACAGACCCTACAAAAAACCGAATTCACTTACAAACACCCAAAAAATTTGCCTACATCCACTAGTGATTACCTACTCTTGACGATGGGAATTAAAGCATGAAAATAGGCTGTTATTACATACCCATACCCATCGCTAGAGGTATGCTTGCGTTTTTTGATAACTAAGACATAATCAGCGTATCTTAAATAGCTATTTTTCCGGGATAAAGGCAAACAACGATATATATATATATATATATATATATATATATATATATATATATATATATATATATATATATATATATATATATATATACACAATGGAAAACTTCGCCAAATGGCCACAAACACAATTAAAGAGGAAACTTACAGGGGGTAAAAAGACGAAAGTAAAGAGAGAGTCTTACTTAGAGACGTTTCGGGTGTTATCCCTTCTTCAGTCACACAGAGAATGTCTCTGTGTGACTGAAGAAGGGATAACACCCGAAACGTCTCTAAGTAAGACTCTCTCTTTACTTTCGTCTTTTTACCCCCTGTAAGTTTCCTCTTTATATATATATATATATATATATATATATATATATATATATATATATATATATATATATATATATATATATATATATATATAAGCGAGTTCTATACAGTCGCCGGCCGTCTCTCGCATCCTCTTCGCCAAGCCTCCTTGTCTCTCCAGTCTTCATTCTCTAACTGTCTCCTTTTCATATCTTGGGTGACTTGCTTTGTCCAGTCTTCTGGTGGTCGTCCTCTCTTTCTCCTTCCGGGTGGTTGCCAATTTAATATCTTTTTTGGCCAACGTTTCTCCTCCATTCTTTTTACATGTCCATACCATTTTAGCCGTCTTTTCTCTATTTCCTGTATGACGTTTTCTTCTACTTGCATAATTTTTCTTATATTTTCATTTCTTATTTTTTTGTAGTTTAGATTTTCTGCTGCTTCTTCTTAGAAAATCCATTTCTACGACCTCCAGTCTCTGCCTATCCCTTTTGGTCATTTCCCATGTCTCTGCTCCGTAAAGGAGTATACTCTGAATAATTGTTTTATATATTTGCAGTTTTGTTTTCCTACTTATGTCTTTTGACCATAATATGCTATTCATTTTATTTATTGCGAGTTTTGACTGATGGATTCTATTTGTTATCTCTTTTTTACTGGTTTCTTCTTTTCCAATCGTTACACCTAAGTATTTATACTCACTACAGACTTCGATGGAATTTCCTTCTATTTCCAGATTCTTTGCCTTTTCATTAATTACCATATATTTTGTTTTGTTGAAATTTACTTTCAGGCCCGCCTTATTGTATGTTTCTATCAATTTCCTCATCATATATTCCGCATCGTACTTATCTCCTGCAATTACTATTTGATCGTCAGCAAAAAGTAATGTATATAGTGAGTCTCCGTCTATTTTTATTCCCATTTCAGCACATTTCTTCTTCCAATCCTTCAGAGCTTCGTTAATATAAATTTTAAAAAGAGTGGGTGACAGGCAACACCCTTGTCTTAGTCCTTTATTGGGTTTAATTGACGGAGATAATTGACCTCCTATTTTTACTTTTGTTTCTAGGTTTTTATAAAGATTTTTTATTGCTATAATGTATTTTCCGTTTATATTACTTTCATCTAGAATGCGGTAAAGATTTTTGATAGGAACTGTGTCTTGATAGGAACAACGAACTTTGAAATAAACGCCTTGATTTATTTTGGGAATTATAGTGGTCACGAATATCTGGATACGTTCTACGTCGTTTCGACTTACGTCGCTCTTCTTCAATGCGCATTTCCGACGTAAATCGAGGACTTTACAGTATTGTAATCTTGGAAATAATAAAAATAAAATATTGGTATATTGGAAAATATTGAACATAGCGATATAAACAGGTGAAAAACAAAAAGAAAGGTGGAAGTAGTGCATTAGAGCCGATAGGGGTTACTTCGAAAAAGGGACTTTATTAACTATGTAAAAGTCTGATAATGAAACACGAAAAGCAATGTAAGCTTCTTTTCCCCAGTTATTGCTATGAATAATGGTGGATGAGGAAGAGCTTCACAGAGTGCCACGCGCGCCGTCTGTTTTCAAAGATTCGGGCGCTCTCCGACCACCCTCCTCGCCGGGTTCCAATATTCAATACTTGAATTTTTAACATTAGTAATCCAGCATTCAGTATTCCAATTTAAAATATTGGTTCTTCCATATTCTTATTACAAATATTGGTTTTACCAACCACCAATATCTAATATAAGGTGCTGGTATTGGTCGTTTCAAAATTGTGATTTTGTAAACCCAATATTAACAAATATTGATATTGTAACCAAGGCAATGAAGGTGTAATAGGAAAAGTGAAAAGCTACCGGTACCTAGGAACGATGGTGACAGACGACTGGAGAAGTATTGCAGAAATAAAATGAAGGATAGCAATGGTAAAAGAGGCCTTCAGTCAGAAGAAAAACTTGCTATGTAATAAAAGCCTGGATCTGGAGCCGAGAAAGAGACTAGCTAAGTGTTACTCATGGAGCGTTTTCATGTATGGATGTGAAGCGTGGACATTAGATAAGAGGGAAAGGTATAGAATAAAAGCTTATGAAATGTGGGTGTGGAAAAGGATGGGAAAAGTAAGATGGGTAGATAAGATGAGAAATGAAGAGGTTTTGAGCAAAGTAAAAGAAGGAAGATCGCTCCTAAAGGAAATAAGGAAAAGGAAAGTAAACAGGTTGGGCCATGTGATGAGAGGGAAAGTATAATAACTGTGGCACTTGAGGGTTCAATTGAAGGAAAGAAAAAGAGAGGAAGGAGAAGAATTAAATTGGTGGATCAGGTGAAGAGCAACAGCTATGATGATACAAAGAAGGAAGCTCGGGACAGTAGCGGATGGAGACAGCAGTGGTGCACGGGACCTGCCAGCAGGCAGAACACCAGATGAGGATGATGAGCCAATATATTGGAAAACTGCTCAGCCCTACGCTAGGTCTTTTCACGTCATCTGTTGTGAGGGTTGCCAGAACACTTGCCAGAAAACGTAAAAAAATTGATCATAGAAACAAATTCAAAAATAAATATCTCGAAATATTACTTTAAGTAATTTTTATATAATGTTACCTTCTGCAGCATCTGATATATTTTTATAATATAGCTGTTTTAGGTATCAGATACGTTTTTTTTTTCTTGTAATACTCTTCTTGTTTTGGCATGCATGTAACTGAAAGTGTATAATTTCTGCAACAATTTATATTTTTTAAATCTTGCTGTTTTGTTGCCTAATTTGTTTTATTTAAACCTTTTTTTGCCACCTTTTGAAATCTTTCTAAAAGTCATACAAAAATTCTGTTGCATTCTGCCACTTTTATATATGTTTGTGATCTAACTGATGCGCGCTGTCTGACAATAGAAGATGTATAACTATTAATGTTCCTAATGGACAATTTTGTCCAGAGTTATTAATTATTTCATTTTTCCACCGATTCTTCGGGGAAGGGGGGGAGAAAGGGGCTACAGAAGGTGGGGTTGGGTATTAAATTCATGTCCAGAGGCCCAATTGTCGCAGGCACTCCTCGTAGGACTCGGTGATTCTCTGGCGGAAGGCGCCGTTGGCCCGCGCGTCCGCGACCACCTTCTTCCCGCGGTCGCGCATTATAATGGTCGCGAAGTCGATGGGCTCGCCTTCATTCCACTCCTCTTCGCTGCCCAGGATGATGGAGCACCATATTGCGGCCGAGAGCTTCCCGAAGAGGGCGTACTCGTCGATGGAGTCGAGGAAGGCGGCCAAAGGCATCACGCGGTCCATCGTCGCCTTGCCGACGGTCTCCTCGAGGAAACGGTGGTAGGCGCCGAGGAGGTCCCTCCCGTGCTCGTCCCGGAAGCCCTTGGTCGTCGACAAGTGGAGGAACATCAAGACGTCCCCGGCGGGAGGGGCGAAACGCACCAGCTGCAAGTCCACCAGCTTGGCGTCCACCGGCTCACCTCCTTCGTACCTGGAGATGTTAGCAACATCATTATTAGGTCGATTTACAACCACTGTAAATCATATTACGGTGATATTTGGAAATTGCCCAGTATAGTCTTACTTGTTTAAACTTTATATAGAAAAAGCAACCTCCGTGAAATGAAAGCGAGGACAAGAGAAATTAATATACATGGAAAACAAATTAATGTTATATATTAAGCCGCCATATTAACTATCATTCTAACCCTAGTAATGTAAACGGGGTATAAGGGAAGTGGCCGTGTAGGCAAGTTTTACTGTACCTACTTTTTATGAAGTAAAATATTCCGTTGGCTGTGGAGCAAACCAATCGTCTGAATGTCTGTGACCCAACTCCCGGGGATCGGGTTGGTGTGGTGGCCAGCGTACTGGCTAACCATACGGGCGGCCTAGGTTCAATTCCCTGCAGAGGAACATTTTTTCCTGAGGAAACCCGATCCCTACTTGAGTGTCTTGTGGAGGACACTTCAAGTACAGTACTCCGTCTGTCAGATGAGACGTTAAACCGTACTCCCCTGCGCCCATATCGTCATGAGAGATCACTTTTATAGGGATTAAGGTGGGAGCCGCTAGAGACTCGGAGGCTACTCTCTAGGCCAGGTTGCTTGAGAAATTCAGAACTGGTTTGTTTCAGAGCGACATAGAGAATATTACCATGACGCCTCACTACATCTTTAGGTCTGACAGAAGCGATAAAATAAGAGAGATACTTTGCCGAACACACAGGTGCAAGAACTCGTTCTTTCCGTGCACAATAAGCGATATCAATAAAACTGAGCTCCACAAAATACATTCCCATATTACACGTTACCATTTCACCTCCCAAAACCTTATCCCTTACATCTTTAGACGCCTGGTGTCCTAATACTCCCTGCCACACGCCCGTGCGGCGGCTCGCAGTGTAATGTATGAATGTAGTTGTAGAAGAGCGAGCTAATGCCGACGCCGGGTACAGAACTCCGTCTGCCGGATGAGACGTTCAACCGAGGTCCCCTCGGCGCCTTTCGTTAAGAGCAGGCTAATACCGACGCCGGATTTCTATCCACCCTTCCTCCTTTACCTACCCACTATGGCGTAAATGACCTTAGCTGTCGGTCGCCTCCCCAAAATCCAATCCCAAAACCCGCCTACCTGAACATGAAGTTGTTGGCCCAGAGGTCGCCATGGCAGACGGCGTTCACGTGCTTCTTCGAGGGCTTGGCCATCGCCGACATCTTCCTCCACCCCTCCCTCAGCCGTTCCTCGACTTCCTTCTTCTTGCCCTCTCCGCTGAAGCGCTCCGGCCACAGCTCAGCGACCGCGGACGCCATCGTCCTCACCGACGAGTCCATCCACCGCCTCGCCTCATAGCCCCCCGACTCGTCCCGGAGGATCGTGTCCACGGCCATCTTGAACACGCCCCCCGCGTAGTCCAGGGCCGGGTCGGTCCCGCCCGCTCCGAGCAGGGCCGGCCGCTGCACGAGCAGGGCCGCGCCGTGGAAGCGCGCCAGGCAGCGCAGGAGGGATAGGCAGTGAGGCATGTCGCAGGGCACCATCTTGTCCCAGAGCCCGTATCCCATCTCCCGCAAGTCCTCCATCACTATGATCGGCTCCGCGCCCCTTCTGGCGAGGAACGCCCGCGGGAGTGGGAGCTCGACTCCCGCGGGAAGGGCCGCTCTCATCGCCGGCACTGCGGACTCGTACATCCCCATCTCCTTCTCGAAGTGCTGCATTTCTTCGAGGAAGGTACGGTGGGCCTCGGACGAGGGGAGGACTTTGACGAAGAAGGGAATTCTCTTGTCGGCGCCGTCGAAGCCGACCGTCGCGATGAGGCTCAAGTGCCGCGCCATGAACCCCATGGGCGCCGAGTCGCTAGCAGCCTTCGAATCGACCTTCCGAAGGACGAAGTCCGTCCTGCCGCCAAGGGCCTCCCTTAGCAGCGACTGCCACTCCGAGTCGCTGATTGCCGTCTGCATCTTCTTGTCTACTCACCAAAGAGGTCACACCAACTGGAATTTTTATGGATGTGAATCAGTCAATAATAATATGAACATCTACATCAATGTCACACCCTGCAAACCACCCAAAGGGTGTGTGGCAGGGGGTGCTTCCACACCAAGCATGCATGAATTAAACGGCAGAACATCGAAACTACATTGAAACCAGCGTACCACACATGCAACGCGCCAATTAAAAGTCTACTAACCAAGAAACATTCTATCGTCAATCGTTCCAACATGCAGAGGATACAAAGACTACTATTGCAGATTCAAAATATCATGCATAAATAAGAACGTAGAAAATATGAAGAAAGAGATCTACAATCTAGCTAATGTCACTATTTGCGATATTAATGACGACGATCACAGCTGTTATGGTCCCGAATGGTACGCGGAAAAAATGACATTTTATACCTATCGGTTCTACGATCTATCTCTCCAATTTTATCGATGAGATCTAATCTGCCGTAGTACGAGGGGCTATGTAATTCCTTTCTATTCCATAAAAAATACATTTACAACATTAGCTTGGGCATTGAAAAAATATGGTTGAAATATAGGTACCCCAGGGGAAAACCTGTTTCGGGGTTACTATTATGAATAATTTTACAAAGGTAGATTAGCTGCAAATTCTTGATCATCAGTCATAATATAGTGATACAGCGATTCATTTGTTTTTATACTTTTGTGTGTTCGTTTCATAGAAAACACCACATGCAGAGAATTTAGTCTCACATTACTACTCAAATATGACACATTCATATTCACAAGAATTTAAGTATACATATGCACACATGGATATGTATATATTCACATGTATAGACATGATTACGTACTTTTATTTACGTAGTGGTTACAGTCCATCTTTATTAGGGTGTAATATCGTGTTGAATTTTCGAAGAGGTTTCTGGGTCCCTACACCCAAACCTAATCTCACAATGTATAAAAGGTGTTTTCTGTATTTGGGGCCCAAATGATATAATCTCCTGCCAAATAATGTCGAAGAATCTACCCATTTCAATAGGTATCATAGGCTGATTCTAAAATGGTTGTTGACATTTGATGATATAGAAACGTTATTGTAAAGGGTCAGTAAATTTAGTATAAGACAAGTATGTAGTATTTTCAATCACATTTGTAGTAGAATTGCCTTATTTTTGTAAGTTCTTAAGCCAGCGCAGTGGTAATATTTCTTTTTTACGCACCTAATTTTGGTTGTATATTATTCACATTTTTCATATATTGTTAATCATGGTTTGATGTGTTATTTTCCGCATTTATGTTTTTGAAATTAGCCTAAACACAGGCTCAATGCATTATAAGCTATATTACTTCCGTATTACAGAAAAAAATATTTGTAATGAAACATTTAAGGAAGAATAAATATTATTATTATTATTATTAGACCATACTCGCACTACTGATATACCTTTACACAAGTTAGCACCATTTAATAGCATTTGTATACAACCTTTTTGATTAAAAACTCAAGTTTCTCATTGCACATAAGTCGTTTTTTTTCACCGCTTTATCGAATCCATATTCCGTTTCTGCCTTGGCCACACTATTTGGCAGAAAACGAAATAATTGTGGTCCCAAATATTGACACGATTGCCGAAAATTTTCATATTTTAGGTATTTCAAAATCTGGAAATAGACGTTGATGATAGAAATTCCTAATCGAATCACTAAGTTATGCGTAACAAGTTGAAGAGCCTGGAGAATTGGGCTACAATATTGGCAAGACAGTCAAAAAGTAATGAATTAATAGGTTTTAAACAGTGTTTTGTTATTCTTAATAAAAGCTAAATATTCTTTTTCACGACCTTTAAATGATAATTATATTTTTTCTGGAGCCTATGTTGAAGTTATTAACAATAATTTTATTTCTTTCAGTTTAGTAAAGTTTTACCTTTTTAATTATTCATCACCAGGGTTACATTGAAAATTAGTTTAAATTTTTGCTTTAGAATTTTGGATACAGAAGCACAAAATTTGGTTGAAAGGTATGTGCAGGTGTTACTTAAATAGTTGTCATAAAATTTGTACTCACGGACTTACGATTATTGCTACAGCCACCTAAGGATGCACACAACTGTAGATAGAAAGCCTCTTTCGATTCACGTTATGCACAGTAATATGTCCCTTAAGGTTGCGAGCGAGATAGTTCCCTAATCATAATAGAGACCATATTCGATATGTATGTTTTAATTTCACCAACTGTGAGACACCGGAATTAAATTTTGCATTATTAATGGTGCAAGAAAATAGTTTTACATGACAGAAATTGTAAGTAATCAAATGAAAATATCTAAATAAGTCTTTAACTTGACTCATTTTTTCACGCGGTACGTTTGAAACTCCATCCAAACGGAAGGTTTATTGTGATCACGAAGAATTTACTGCGGTGACAATATGATAAATTTTCAAAAATAGTTGAGAATACACACACTAACTACACACTGTTGATTTTTTGACGAGATCTAGGTGATATAAATTCCTCATTTGTTAAATAAGGTCTCTCTGGAGTGCATACACGTAACATTTCCCATGTCAAAGGGCTGTTATTTTCTGGCAAATTTCTCGGAAAGTAATATGGTAAGGGGTTGAAATTTTGATGTCAATGGAAGGGTGATATATTTGTCTTTAAAATGAGATCAAATTCGTTGATTTTCAGGTAAGATGATATTTCGCTGTCAGAAATTAAAATGAAGAGCACTAGGGCTGCTATTCTGAATGAAATAGCTGTACAGGTATTTCATTCAGAATTTTTCCGTTGTATTATCGGCTTGAAATATTGCTTACCATATTCACATTCACTTCCAACCTCACATTTCCCAATGGTCCCACAAGATTTTCAAGAGGCTAATTGCGATGTCTAACCATCTTATTAAGCCCACGGGCTATTTACAATAATACATTTCAAATATCCGTGATAAAATAATTGATATTTACCATCACATCACTTTCCTTAGTACACTAATATATCATTATTCCTATTTCGTATGCATCCAAACGTCGTCTGCTCAGTCGCATAAGTGGTGAGAATAATATAAACAACCCAACAGATACACAAAACAATAAGCTTTTTTACAATTGTGAGTTGAACTGTAATTATACGTGTTTAAATTGTTCTCTCAGCATGGTAATCCGTTATTTGTCAATATATAACTAACGTCGCAAGAATTTACTGAACTTAATTTCCGTTCACCGCACAGGTTCTCCGAAAGTTTTCTATCAGTTGATGAATTTAATAGAATACTAGATTATTATACGTAAAAAATCCAATGATACCTTCAAATGAAAGTATACTTTGAAGATAATGGATCATGCACGTCTCATGTATCCAAACGTCGTCCGCCCCCTCGAATAAATTGTGGAAGTTAGAATATTAACCTAAAAGATAAATGAAAACTACGCTTTTTTACGATGGTGAGGTGAACTATCATTATAGAAATTAAAATTGTTTTCCCAGCTCGGGTAGCTGATAATGTTCATATAGGTATGCATAACAAACATCGCCAGACTTTCCTAAACTGAAATCCCGTTCAAAAAATCTAAAATTATCAGAGAGTTATCTATCAGCTGATGAATGCAGATATAAGTAAAGTATAATAATAGTATCCGAATACAGCATTGAATGAATTTAGTTGGATTATTTATTGAAAATATTCTTTCATGCACCAGACTCACGGCATCCATGGCGAAGGTCTCAGCTGTTTGTGAAAAACGTAAACCTCGCTCGTCATTGGCTGCCTGAATTTCCAATTACTGTCCCAGAAGGTTTTCGTACTCAAAGGGGCGGGATTAATGATAGCATTACGGAACCGACGCCTTGGATAGCTGCATCGTATTCAGAATCGCTTCTGACGCTATTCTGGAGCAAGGAATAGCATTAGCCAGAAATAGCGTCGCTCGATTCAGAATAGCAGCCTAGATGTTGTAATCTCCACTATTTTTTATACTGAAAACTTTACAGCACGTGTTTCGGCACTATATTGGCCATCATCAGGTACATTTTGCTCTTCATTTTAATAATGCAGTTCCACAATATCTCGCCCGAAACTGTTGACTTCAACCGCGTCAGAAATTCTAACAGCAGCACTTTAATAACTGTTGCTCTAGAATTTAGTCGTGTAACATCAGGTGGGTTTTTTAAGGGTACCCACATATTTTGAGATAAGACCTATAGTAATGACGTATTACTTCAGGTAACTATCTTCTCCATTTGATTTCTATTTTGTTCATATGCTCATCCACTTACTTGCCGGATGTTTCCTGGGAACCTGCACGAATTCTTCCTTTTTATGACAATTTTCTCTCAATTCCACAGTTATCCCCGCGGATTCTTCAACAGCTGCATCGCCTTTCACCCGTTGGAAGTGCTCGTCTTCTGGAGGCGAATTTTCCTCGAGAGTTATTCGCGAAGATGCAGCCCTATGAATGGAGATGGTAAGTGTCTAAGTGCCACTCGATCACCCGCAAATGGCAACCACTCACAATCAGATTAAGTTTTATCGCTCTCCGCGCTTCATGATAGTAATTTTTCAACGCAAAATGTGTTTCGACATATCCATCGACTCGCTATTATTCCTCCGCCATCCCCGATTCTATCGTTCGAGCGAGCTCTAGGTCGCTGCTTGAGGATGAACAGGCCGCATCAACTCCCACAGCGAACGCAGCTCTTCAGCGAGCACCTCATGTCATCATCGTAACCTCTCGCCAGTTCTCCGCTCTGGTGGACAATTGAAGAAACAATTGCGCGCACGCATTATGTGACCTTCGCGGCGGGCGTTTCAAATAGATGTCGGCAATTGGCTGTTGACATTCTTTCCATCGGGCGATAAGCACCTCTTAAACCGTCCTCTCGCTTATTTTACTATCTCGCTGGTCGAGGCGAGTCTATCCATCCATTTCCACCACTATTTCACATTGCACTCGACGGAAGGCCATTGCGAAGGTCGCTCTCGTCGGGCTTTATATCACCAGCTGACGGGTGAAAAAGATCTCCGTTCCATGGTCACGTCCATTGCTTCTAATGAGGGAGCCCTCGCTTGCGAAAGCAGTCGAGAGGAAGGTTGAAAAGTGCCAATCATTGGCGGGAGGAGAAGCGGCAGATATGGTATTCCTTTATGCGTTGAAGCGCGGAGGCAACTAACAAACTTGGCAAGTTTTACTCAGAATATTTATTGCACGACCGGTGTCGTCGAATAGTCGACAGTATCACCTGCAATAAATATTCTGAGTAAAACTTACAAAGTTTGTTAATTCCTGAACGTGGGAAAGTTTTACAAATTTAAGGCTGAAACTATTGAATTCGCGGAGGCAAATTTGACGCAATGGAAGAGTGGAGAAGTAAACCTCTTTCTCTTTTCCATATTTTAAATTTAAACCTACGCACTTTTCCTCCGTTTTATTAATTAACGACGCGTTTTGATGCCTTATAAAATTCTTTGATAAGGATATCTTACAACAATACTGTGCTTACGATGAAATTGGCATGAGAATAAAGTCATTGGAAAAATATTAAATTGCGATGAGGATTAGGATAGCGTAGTGGTCGGTGCATTAGCTGGGAAGCCAAAGGTTCGTGGTTCATTTCCCCGTTCAGGCTGATTGTTTTCTCATGGAAATTCATTGCAATTCAACGCCTTACTCGCGGCAGGCCTGATTACTTTGTAAACAATACTGTGGTTTGTCATAACCTAAAGATTGTGTAATATGTCATCTAAACGCGTCGTTAATCAGTAAGCCTGTGGGAAAGTACGACAGTTTTACTTTAATTCGATTAAGAACTTCCGTAATTAATCGTCTAAATCCATTAATTATGTTCCATATTACGGAAATAAGAGACTTTTTTGCGATGGATGTCAAATAGATTAAGTGCGCACAATTTCATCTAAGATATTTCTCCTAATTTGAAATTTTAATATGGAAACAACTGATACATTTACCAAATTGAACTAAATTTATTCCAATTTTTAAAGATAGGTTATATTCAAATATCGCGGAGCGCCAAAACCAGGCTCCTCACCTCATCCGGTGATCATAAGTTTCATTTTTTGCGATGCGATTTGGCATTTTAAACTTCCGAGGTCAATGCGTGGCTGTGCCCTCCAAGTGGTTCTCCTCACGTTGGGCTTGGGGTTCGAAACCGACAAATATAGTAAATATCGATTGGTGTCAATGGAAACGGAACGGAAGTAATGTGGATTAGGGGCTAGTTACTTTTCTATAAATGTTTACCCCACCAAGAAAAATGTTTCATGACCTGTAAGAATTCATTGCCTACTTTGATAATCATTTTAAGTTACTCGATCAATTCGAGGCAGAGATACGTATTCCTTTCCCTGACCATCGAAAAAAAGAGCCTCTATACAATTGCCGTACCTGTCAGATAAGATATCTTGCTCGTGCATAAGGTTCTATCGCACTCTAGAAGTACGTAAACCTGGGTCGATTGAATTCACACATCTCTTATCTCGCAGCTGAAATTAACTGATGAGTTGGACAGAGAGGGAGACTAACTTGGAAGTGCTTGAGATGGTGGGCGAAGAATGGAAACTGTTGAAAGAAATCTTTCAGATGATTTAATGGTAACATTTACAAAACCACAACTTAAAAAACACACACGACCCGGGTTTCAACGCTTGAGCGTCATCTTCAGGTGCTTTTACGGGTTTTCAAAGTCTTATATATATATGCTTGGTAGGAGGGGGGGGGAGGGTGAGTGATTAGGGTGGTGTGGATGCGGGTTGGTCAGGAACAGTGATTGGCGGGGAGTTTAGCGGGGGAAGGGGGAGGGAAATTCGGGAGGCGGCTGTGAGGATGGGAGATGAGGACGGGTACAAATACTCATTTAAAATCTTCTTTAAAATCTCATTTAAGTTGTGGTTTTGTAAATCTTACCATTAAATCATCTGAAAGATAAAATGGAATACCACAAAGTTAACAAAGAACTTGTATTATTTATGTTGAAAGAAATTCGAGATCGGCTGAGTAGGTGGCTAATAAAGTGCGAGGGATGGCTCAAGAATGTGATGGAGGGAAGGATGTTGGGCAAGCGGGGAAAAGGAAGAAAGTGAAAAGGTTTCATAGATAGGATGAGAAAGGGTAGATTATATCCTGAGGCAAAAAAGGATATACTAGAACGAGATAGGTCCCTGAAAATGTAGAAAACTGGAAGACTCTATGACATTCAACCCTACTCCAACCAACCCATTCAACCCAACTCCATGACATTCCACCTTAACCGGTAGAATACTTTTTAAAAAATATTTTGACCTCGACATAAAGGCATTTACATGACCCAACCGAGAATTATTAGGTATTTTTCGATGTATATCATTATCACCAGCAGAATACAATTAAATTACTGCAGTGCTCACCGATACATCTTTTCACTCGACCAAGAACATCTTTTTTAAGCTTCACAATTCTGGTACGACTAGACTGGTCCATGTGTATTGCGGTTCGAGAATAGTTTATATAGTGGTCAAAAAAATTTTTTTCAAACCAGATTGTTTGAATGAACTTGTATTTTCGGACCAGAAGATGCGAAAAGATGGTTTCAGTCGGCAATTGCAATGCTGGCGAAACGGTCACCCACAAAAATGAGAGAACGCTGGATGAACACGAAAACGAGTCAACAATCCTGTTAGTTTTTAATTTGTCCTGAAAAATGATACATGTATCTGGCAGTCAATTCCAAATTTATAGCTTGTTACTTTTAGACTGTTAGGCAAACTTAGGTGAAGATTTTAAGATAGAGGGTGACGTTATGTAATGTAGAAACCTGCACCCTGTGAAGGGATAATAAATCATTAAGAACTCGTCTAGGAAGGGAACAGAAAAAGTGCGGTGGACCAAAAGGATGACGAACGATATAGTATTCAGCACGATTGGGAAGGAGAGTTAACCTCTGGAGGATATGATAATAAAATTTTATTTCACGCACCTAAGTATACAATTTAATCCATTATATTATGTTATTCGTGAAACTAGGCATTCCTGAGGAGACCTGTAATGGGGTTTGCCATCAATTGATTACGCTGTGTCCAGCAACAGTTAAAATAATAACATACAAATATATTTATAGGCGTTTAAATTTATACAAAAGTGTGCTCAACATAAATTGAAATACATAAAGTTTATGAAGCTAGTAACGGAACAACATAAATCAAGTCACAGATTAGGTAATAATGAATAATTATAACAGTGATATCAAGGAAATGTTACGGTGGCGGGTACTTTAATATTAAAGAATATTGTCTACCTACATCTATTTGGATAAATGACAATTTTCTTAGACGATTCAGAAATCTGGCTTCACTTTGTGCTAGTTTTTAGAAAGTGCTATTTAAACATTAAAAAATGCAATTTGTTTGATGATAACATTTATTTTAAAATGCATCATATTTGGGTTGTATCTATTTAATTTAAAATAATACTTTACATAAATATATTTACACAAGGTATACTTCAACATTACCTTCATAACATACCTTTTTTAATCTTTCCCAATTTTTTCCTCATATGACAGCTGAAACAATTTATTTCCGAGCTCCACCAGGCACGCCATCGTCAGTGAATAGCGTCACACATTCACCTATTCAAATTGTTTGACAGGCACGCCATCGTCAGTGAATAGCGTCACACATTCACCTATTCAAATTGTTTGACAGGCACGCCATCGTCATTGAACGATTCACTGACGAACGAACGTTCGTTCGTCAGTGAATCGTTCAATTTCATATCTCTATAAGTCTTTAACTTGACTCATTTTTTCGCGCGGTACGTATAACACTCCAGTGCTCGCTTGGGAAACCGCGGTATCCCAAGGTCATATATTCCAGAATTTCTTCTTTGAAATATAATGTATCCTTCTCACTATTACAATACCTACCATGAAAAGCTTTCTTACCCACCCGCTGTCATTTCAACCCTGTGACTTTATATATACCGTCAGTGTCTCGTAGCAAAGTCGTGTGGGACACCTGAGTATCCTCCACGCGACCTCTAACGTGACAGTTTTGCACAGAAGAAACATGAAGATTTTCTATTCGTCGGTATTAGGTAAGTTTGCCGTGAATTGTTGTTTTTCCTGGTGATTACTTTTGAAAATCTTATAATCCATCAGTTATTAATATCTTTTCAATATTTATCTAATTGTGTTTATTTTGTTCCAACAGATCTCTCGTTGCACAAGCATAGGAGCACCGGAATGCCACACCCGATATTTTTTCACTGACCTCTTTCAACATCAAGATTTACATTCCATTATTGCCAGGTTAGAGCATGGTGCATGGCAAACGCACAAAGTAACGGTGTTTAAGTATTATAGATATGAGTATGCCTAGATCACCAAACCTACATCTGCAATCATCGCTTTGGACGCAAAAATACCGATGAAAGTGGAACAGGAAGTGACGAACAGTGATTATTCAAGATGTGACTGTGGTTTTGAATTACTATAAACGTCAAAATGAAGATTTATTTAGTATATGTATAAAGAATTGTATTTGAAATGGCAAATTAACACTAGAAATAAGGAAGGTTTTCCTCTCTGTGCTGGAGGCGCGAACCATTGAGACCGTATCGGTGAGCTCTGCTCACCCAAACCGGCTCTTAGACACGATATGCAAGCTTTCGTGGGGGAAATAGGCAAATCTGGTTGTGTAGTGTGATATTTGCGTGAAGAAGACACTTACTTGCTAACATTGAATTAAACAGGAACAATAATCATTAAGTATCAGTATTCACATTATTGATTTTTTTGAAATTTTATCATGCATTTATATATTTTTTTGGTGTTTTGGCAAGTTTTCTTTCATTTTTTTGTTTGATACTTATTAATTAACGAGAAACGAGGAACTTGAACGCAATAGCAGATAGGAAAGACTCATTGGAGAGTGAGAAGACAGTTTTTTTTATGTTGATGGGTAATTGAAGTTGGTGGAACCCTCTAGCCTGGCATTTATTATGAAAAGTACAAGGGGATCATACAATAATTAGAGCTAGCTGCTGCAGGATGAATATGTTTTTCATGAACTGTTGAGAGGGATTCAAGTTTGGGAAATATTGAAGAAACCCATGCTACTAGTTCGGATGAGTTTGGAGATGGTTCTGGCAGTATGAGCCAAGAATTTTCGTGACTATTGCGAACATGACATGACAAACTATTTACGTGAAATAGAAGTAGTGAAATACTATGGTGCACCATGCGATCACTCACGTTACCAATAAGAACGCGATCAGTCGAGTGTTAATACTTCTTCACAACTGAAGGTTTCTTGTGAATTTGAAAAAATTACTGCGTTGACATAATCATTTATTTTCAAAAATGGTTGAGAATATATTGAACTATACGTTGTTAGTTTTCAGGCGACATCTATGAGTTGGCAATTCCTGATTGTTTAAGTAATGTCTCTCTGAAGTGCATACACGTACCGTTTCCCATGTAAAATGGCTGGTATTTTTTGTCAAAGATCTCGGAATGTAGTTCGGTAAGGGGCTGATATTTTGGTACCTTTGGAAGGATATGCTATTTATTTAGAAAAGTTAACTATTTTTCATGAAAATGAGACTTAATTTATGAAATGAGCAATTATTGAGCATTATTACAATTACATTATTAAATGAGCATTATTGCAATTTGGTTTCAGGCATCCAATACTATTTCAATACGTAACCTTTAGTAACGAGATATATTTCAGTATTTGAATATTGCATAAATACATACATATATACCAATCACGCCGTTCCCTTCCGGGGTAGGCACAGTCACAAAGTTTCACTCATAAACATTGTGACCCGGTGTGCCAGTATGCCGCATGTACCTCCTAGTGGTGGGTTGCGATCAACGGTACGCTGGCTCTCAAGGTATTCCTTTCAGAAGGGATCCTAGCTTGAGTAGAATAGTGAAAGTGGGCCTAGGGTGTAACTATGATTTGGTTTCTCTTGTGGCATACTGGCGAAAATGTGCCAAAACTGACCGGTAGAGCGCCACAACCAATTGCAGGGAAAGCTTCACGTGGTGCGGGTACTGCAAAGGCTGGTAACCTTGCATACTCCATTAAAACTTACTCCTAAGAGTCACGAAGTAGCCTCGGACGGCCGAAGCCACGATGGGCGGCGGAAGCTGGATAAGGTTGGCCCATCAAGATACGGATTTGGCGATACGAACTGGGCTATCAGTACTCGGAATGTGAGAGGAGTATATGGAAAGGAACATGAGTGTTTGAATATTCACTTCAGTATTTCTTCTAAAAACGAAATGATACATATTTGCATTAAAATTATCTTTAACAGGTATCAAGGTCTTGTTTCTCGTCGACAGAATCGACAAAAATACATATTTTAAATAAAACTTCCCCATAATTTTCGAATAATTTACCAAAATTTGTCAATAGCTCCTGTAAGAACATACCTTAATTAAGGAAAACATTTAATGAAAGATACTCGGTGAAGTATCTTTTCCAGTACTGCACATGTGGTCACTTCCACCGCATGAACAGGTGTAATTAAAAGAAATGTGGCCCCGCAGTTTTTTCTCCATACTTGCAAAATTATTGAAACCAGCAGTGAATGACCCACAATTTTCTCCAGCCACGAAAATGAAACGTGTTCTCACCACGAGAAAAAAAAGGACATAAAAAATATCCCAGCATATTAATGTAGCTTTTGGAAAATGACCAGACTACGATCAATAGACTGCTCGTACTCTAAAAAAAGTATTTACTTTTTTATACGAACTATGCCGTGTTTTTTAATGCATAGTTTTCCTTATTTATTTTTTGGAGTACGGGACGTTTACTAATACATACGGACCTATTTTGTGAACGACACCCAAGAAATTGTCGCGAAATGACATGAGTTGACCTACTTTTAGACCTTACGACCAAATATCACCGATGTAATTGTTGGCTGTGGTTGTATGGTGCTGCATTACTGCCAATTTTCTCTTAAAATCTTACAAAAAATAAACATGAGACATATCACATAAAATGTCACCACGAAAGAAAACTGTTGCTCCGGGTGCAACGTAATGGAGTTTATAATGAAATGGATGGAGCTCTATGGCCTTAGAATCACAAAAGAGAAAAATTACACCAAATGGCCGTAAAATATTGGCGCGACTCACCGGGAGTTATTCTGCATCAGGCTTCCAGGTCAAGACAAATGGTAAAAATCCCTGAAGTTTAATGCCGAAGCTGTTTGCGATTCGGTAGAGATGTACTGACGGGAACACACACTAGAGGATTGCACATACAAAACATATCTGGCCCAGCATTAAAGAAACTAGGTTTTGCTAAACGTAAAATAGGAAGTTCCTCGGATGAAAAAGCAAAAGAAAGTTGCAACTTCGCTCTGGTTAGGCCACACCTCGAATACGCCGCGAGCATTTGGGACCCTGGTAATAAAGATTTAACCAAATAAATTAATAAAATACAAAGGAAAGAGCGCGTTTCATTAAAAACTGCTACGAATGTACACATAGTGTCTCACTACTTTTAGAGGGATTAAGGTAGGAGCCCCTAGAGACTCGGAGCTAGGCTTAGGTTGCTTGAGAAATTTAGAACTGATATTTTTCATAGAGACACGGAGAATATTATCATGACTCCTCACCACATCTCTAGGTCTGACAGATGCGAAAAAATAAGAGAGATACATTGCCGAGCAGATATGTATAAGATCTCGTGCTTTCCGCGTACAATAAGCAACTACAATAAAATTTGAGCTCCACTAAATACACTCCAACAAGTACATGTCACCATTTCATCTCCAAAACACTTCGGCAAACACTCGGGTTTCCCTGCGGGCTAAATACTCTCCTCCTGGTCTGGAAGCTCTCGCTTATCACCGGGGAGGATATTAGATGGAAGGAAGGGAAAAGGATGGGAAGGGTTAGCGACACAGCCACTAGGAGGCCGACACCATGAGGCGGATTGCCGTCAAAAGGACGACAACGGGCCCCCGCCTCCCCCGAGTCCTCGTTGCCGTTGGGTTCCCCCAACAACGTTAGACGAGTCCCCGCCAATCTCGCTTTCGTAAAAACTTATCACACATCTGTTGAGAACCGGCGAAGACCATCGCCCAAATTCTTGGGATAGGGTGTCCGCCGGCTCCCTTTATGGGTAGACGTCGTGTGATCTGCCGGAGGTTGTAGGTGACAGGCGTTTCGGCTCTCGCCGCAGGATTACAACTTCCGTCCCCGGTCTGCAAGCTTGCGCTTATACCCAGGGACTTGGAAGAGGTGGAAGGAAGGGACGGGTAGGGAAGGTTAGCGGAACCGCAGCCCCTTCGAGGCCGACACCAATGAGGCGGATAGAGGTCAAAAGGACCTCTATTGGGCCTCCGACTCCCCGAAGTGCTTGTATTAGTTTGGTTACCCCAAACAACAGAGACGAGTTACCGTCGGCTTCGCTTTCGCGAAAAACCTACCACACATCTCTGCGAACCGAGAGAGTTGCCCAAATATTTGGGATGAGGTGTCTCTCTGACTCACTTTATGGGTTGACGCCGTGTGATCTGCCGGAGTACGTCCTCAAGGCGGGGATCACCGGACCCATGGAGGGTCAAATCGGACCAATTCAGGTCAAAGTGTGAGTACATCCCACCTCTCAGTAGTCCTCGTCAACCCCTAGGTTGTAGGTGACAGAGAAAAGTTATCGAGTTCAACTGGTGGTGACATTACTAAAGAGGAGAGGGACGAGGCCGTTTAATGAGTGATAATCTAAAAGAGGCGGAGTGGAGTTATGAGACTGTTAGAATGGGACGTGAAGGTATTCAAAAACTGATAGGAGAAAGAAGATCAGGACAGTCATTAGCACAATGAAGAGTACGGCAATTAATAAAAGTACCATACTCTTCATCGATTAGATTCGCCGACGACCAGATGTTAGCCATTCAATCATACAAGGGATTATGGAATTTGAAAGATGCACTATAAACCAAGTGCCTGAAATACAGGATGAGGGTTAATTATTGGAAATAAGTGACTGCTCTTATAGAAGTTGGGATTTTTTTTACTCCATGTTATCTAAACCCAATTTAATCGGTGGGTCATTTTTTTCTTCCTCGCTTCTAAGTTACCCTTCCTCTAATATTCTTAATTTTCATTGAAAATCTCTGTCAAATCTGCGCCTTGCCTCTAGTGATGCCAACACTTATTGAATGAATGGTGCCTTTATTGCGTGGAATTTAAAAAGAGAAGTTACGTAGCAATAAATCCAGGATGAAATTAGTTGTTGTATCTGTAAGATGGTTGTTGGAATAAAATATAACGTCACCTTGGATGTTTTCGGGTTTCTGAACGTGACCTAGCGTGACTGAAGTGAGACATCAATAGCGACTGCGCCTCCGATTTAGTGGTGAAGTAGTTTTGTAGTTGAGGGTGGGTGACAGAGAAAAGGGGAAGCTATTTGTAATAAGTGCATTTTGGGGAATATTGTCGAAAAAGTTTTCATTTTAAAGTCTCGTACCGGGACCGTGAAGACTGAACGTGTGCTATGAGTGACCTAGCGTGACATAAGCGTGATGGAAAACATGTTATTTGCGAACGCTGCTTTTTTATGGTTCACCCTGCATGATATATTTAGCTCATTCAGTGAGAAAGTGATTGAAATCCCGTAACATAGCCTGATACAGTAGTGATACGAAGCCCAAAGCGGGATGCAAAACCTGAGTTCATTAGCTTACGCTGCCCTTTTTTCAAGGCGACGAGGTTCTTCCAAGTGACAGCGTGATTTAGGCGTATAAAAAGCTTCAGGCGAGGCGGAAAACCTGGCGTCATTTACCTTAAGCCGCAATTTTTGTGGGTGACGGGGTCCTTTTATGTGACCTACCGTGAGGTTTCGGAGACCACAAAGCGTGATGCATGACGACTAGTATGACGTCACTAGACTACGCTACCTTTTTTTAGGTGGCTGGGTCCTTTAAGTTACCTACCCTTATTTAGCCTTTGGTAGAATGAGAAAGTGAGGCGGAAAAACTGATATCATCACCATCTGCTAACTTTCTTTCCTGAGGGGTCAGAGTTCTTTTTTTGTGACCTACCCTGAGGTAGCCGTGACAAAAATCGTGACGGGTAGCAAGGTGTCACTAGACTACGTCGCCTTTTTGTAGGTGACTGGATCCTTCAAGCTACCTACCGTCATTTAGCCTTTGATAGAATGGGGAAGTGAAGTGAAAAACTGATATCATCACCATCTGCTACCTTTTTTCATAAGAGAAAGGTTTCTTTTAATATGACCTTCTGTGAGGTAGCCGTAACAGGAAGCGTGACGGGTAGTACGGTGTTACCAGACTACCTCACTTTTTTTGCGTGACCTAGTCCTTAAATTTACTCACCGTCATGTAGCCTTTGCTAGAGTTGGGTATTGAGGTGAAACACCATATGCTTTCTTGTTTTTTGTAAGGGGAAGGGTTCATTTTTTGTGACCTACCGTGAGGTAGTTGTGACAGGAAGCGTGACGGGTTATACGGTGTCATTAGACTACGTCACCTTTTTTGCGTGACCCAGTCCTTAAAGATACCAACCGTCATTCAGCCTAAGATAGAAGTTGAGGGGTTCAATTTAAGTGATCTACCGTGAGGTATGCGTAACAGGAAGCGTGACGGGTAGTATCGTGTCAATAGACTTCGTCACCTTTTTTTGCGTGACCCAGTCCTCAAATTTACTAACCGTCATGTAGACTTTGATAGAGTTGGGTATTGAGGTGAAACACCATATGCTTTCTTGTTTTTTGTAAGGGGAAGGGTTCATTTTATGTGACCTACCGTGAGGTAGTTGTGACAGGAAGCGTGACGGGTTATACGGTGTCATTAAACTACGTCACCTTTTTTGCGTGACCCAGTCCTTAAAGTTACCAACCGTCATTCAGCCTAAGATAGAAGTTGAGGGGTTCAATTTAAGTGATCTACCGTGAGGTATGCGTAACAGGAAGCGTGACGGGTAGTATCGTGTCAATAGACTTCGTCACCTTTTCTTGCGTGACCCAGTCCTCAAATTTACTAACCGTCATGTAGACTTTGATAGAAGTTGAGAGGTGGGGAGGAAAATTTGACGTGGACAGCGTGCGCCACCTTTTTCTCTGGGAGGCGGGGTCGTTTTTAAATGACCTACCATGAGGTAGTCGAGACGAGGAGCGTGACGCGTGACAGGTAACCGTCTATTAGCGGATGGCGCCTTTTTTATTTCTTCTGTGCTAGGCGTGCGGATGGAGGGGATGGTGTGGGAGAGTTGAGGATTTATAACTGAGGAATGAGGAAGACATGAGGGAAGGGGTGAGGGGGTGGCGGGGGGAAGGGTGCGTATCGACCAGGCGCGTACGTCTCTGTGGAAGGGGGAGGTAGGGGAGGGGGAGATGATGTTTCCCCCCTTCTCCCATCCCAACGCCCCTTTTTCTTCCCTATATATATCCCTCCCCAACCACTCCTCTTCGTAGAGCTGCAATGCGCCATTGACCCGCTCGCCCCTCCCTCCCTCCATCCCTCCTCCTGCAACTCTGTCCACTGCCTCTTCCCACCCCCACCCCCGCTCGCAAACGCACCCCCCGCCCCCCATATACATTCACACATTCACTATTCTTCTACTTCTAGCTTCTCTTCACCAGTTATGGCAGTTCGAGAAAGATATCAGAATAGCGTTCAGTAAATTTGGGCTCATCAATATATATTATAAAAGAAAGTGTACAATGTGCGTGACGATAAAACTCAGAAACGAATCGCGGTACGATCAAGGGAGTTATATGTTGTGGTAGCCCTCTATCCACCCATCCATGAAGAAGGTTCCCGTTTTTACCTGAAGCGCGTGCTTTTGAAGATATAAGGGCTGGAAATTTCGCCCTCTAGAAATTTCTAGGACAGTCCAGAACAATTGAGAGTATTCGAGAGCATCCCAAAACATTCCAGAATGTTCCGGGATGTTCTGGGACGTCCGGAAACATCTCAAAACATCCCAGATTATTGTGGAACATTCCAGACCACTCTCAAATGTTGTGGAATGTTCTGGAACATAGTAGACCATTCGAAGCCTTTTTGGTATGGGTGGGGCTACCCATTGGTAGAGGTATATAAAGCAAGATCCATCGTGGGTTCGAACGTCAGTTTCTTATCGGTGACGAAGGGAAGAACCGAAAAAGAATTGAAAATTGCAGAGTAGTGCAGAGAGTGTATAAAAACAAACAGTCTAGTGTGAGTAGTCAAAGTGATACAGTGACTGAATATCAATCGAAAATAAAGTGTGAAAAGTGTGTAAAGTGTACTTAATGTATTTGTTAATAAAAAGTTGATTTGCATTAGATTTTATACAATGCCCAAACGTAAAAGAGGAGGAGATCTTGCCAGTTCTGAAGCAAAACGACGAAAACAAAAAGAACAGCGAAATAACAAAACAGTCGAAGAGCGCGAAGCACGTTCACGTTACCAACGAAGTGAAAATTACATCACACAAATTCATATCAACTCCCTGAGCGAAGCCGGGTACCCCAGCTAGTTTTAAATAAAAATGATCTAACCTCTCCATCCACTCATAAAAAGGAAGTTTTGATTGAATGAATTGATTTGAATGAGGAAGAATTGATATGATTTAGTTTAGATGTTCAACAAAAGCCAGTACAGACCTTTACAATGAATAAATCAACATAAAATGAGAAAATTCAACAAAAATAACCCTCCCCCACCCCCACCCACCTACCCCCTCGCCAATGCACCCACCCAACCCCCCCGCATACATTCACACATTCACTATTCTTCTTCTTCTATCTTCCCTTCACCAGTTTAAGCAATTTGCGCGAAAAATCATTTTACCTAGAAATCAATGAATTTGGTCTCATTTTAAAGAAAAATATACCACCCTTCCATTGATACCAAAAATTCAACCCCTCGCCACATTATTTTCCGAGATATTTGCCGAAAAATACCAGCCCTTATTTATATGGTACGTGTATGCATTTCAGGGAGACCTTATACATATTAAAAATGAGGCATTCCCTACACTTTGATCTCGTCAAAAAATCAACAGTTTGTAGTTTGTTCGTTTTATCAACTATTTTTGAAAATTAATCGTATTGTCACCGCAGTAAACTTTATCGGGATCGCAAAAAACCTTCCGTTTTGATGGAGTTTCAAACGTACTGCATCAAAAAAATGAGTCAAGTTAAAGACTTATTTAGATATTTTAATTTGATTACTTACAATTTCTATCATGTAAATCTATATGATTCCACCATTAACAATGCAATATTTAAATCGTTCGTCTCACAATTGGTGAAATTAAAACGTATATATCGAATATTCTCTCTATTATAATGATGGAACTATCTCGCACGCACTACCTAAAGGCAGTTCGAGCAAGGTATCAGGTGAACATTCAGTAAATTTGGGCTCATTTAAAAAAAAAATGATCTAACCTCTAAATCCACTCACAACCAGGAAGTTAGATTTAATTTAATTTGTATTAAATGTTCAAAAACAGCCAGTTATGATCTTTGCAATGATAAATTCAACATAAAATCAGAAAATTCAGCAAGAAATAAATATGAAATGCAGAGTATAACATCAATGACAAAGAAATTCGAACTCAGAAAACAGCATTTTAATGAGAAAGAAAATTATTGCTGATAAGGGTGGTGGGATCATGATGTATCGGGGAAATATTTTTGGAGGTGGTTCCTGAACGTTCTAAATGGTGCGGAAAGATCCAGAGAAGGGCGGGACGATGAAATGGAATTATACAATTTAGGAAGTCTGTAAGGAAAGAACGCTGGGAGAGAGAAATGCGGAATTTGGAAGGTGTAGGAGGTGATTGTTGCGCAAGGGATATCTACATCTACGTCTACATTATACCCTGCCAGCCGGAGCATGGGCGTGTGGCAGAGGGTGTAAGGTCACCAGCCGTGGAAAGATGCAAGTTATTTGGAGATGCCATGGTGACATTTTTCATAGGAGTGTATTTAGTGGAGCTCAATTTTTATTGTGGTCGCTTATTGTTTGCGGAAAGAACCAGTTTTTGTGCCTCTCTGTTCGACAAAGTATCTCTCTTATTTTATCGCATCTGTTAGACCTAGAGATGTAGTGAGAATTCATGATAATATTCCCTATGTCGCTCTGAAAAACACCAGTTCTGAATTCATCAAGCAATCTAAGCCTAGCGTGTAGCCTCCGAGTCTCTAGGGGCTCCCACCTTAATCCCTCTAAAAGTTGTGAGACACTATATGTACGCTCGTAGCAGTTTTTAACGAAGTGTGCTGCTTTTCTTTGTATTTTATTAATTTTTTGTTTAACCTATATGAGCAGGGTCTCAAATGCTCGCAGCGTATTCGAGGTGTGGCCTAAGTTGAGCGGAGTAGCATCTCTCTTCTACTTTTTTATTCAAGGACTTTCCTATTATACGCTTAACAAAACCTAGTTTCTTTAATTCAGTGCCGCATATGTTTTGTACGTGTGTTCCCCACGATATATCTGAAGGTAGTGGAGGTGGTTCTAACAAGACTGAAAAGTGGTTTAATGTAATTGTTCTTTGTCTTGTTCATAGATGTTAGAAATTTATTTAATTAGAGAGTTTGGAGAATTAAAGCCCGTTTAAGGATTTGTGATATTTTCATTACATGAGCTAGTTAAAAATTCACATTTATAACCACGGTAAAAGTTGTGAGACACTATTTGTACGCTGGTAGCAGCAGTGGTTTATAACGCAGCGTATTGCTTTTCTTTGTAGTTTAATAATTTCTTTTGTTAAATCTTTATGACCAGGGTCCCAAATGCTGGCGGCGTATTCGAGTTGTGGCCTAACCAGAGCGAAGCTGCATCTCTCTATTAATTTATCATCCGAGGACCTTCCTATTATGGACGGACGGACGGGGATATGGAGAGAATAGTATGGTAGAATTCCTAAGGAGCGGAATTGACCGTTAGCAGCAGTGCGAAGAAAAGATAGATCAGAGATGTTTCTCCGAGAAGGGAACTGGAAGTAGATTGAGAAGACCAGAGAGCTGCAGTCACCAGTCTTAAAATTGAGCGACCAATGGTACGGAAGAATAAAACGACTTTGTCAGGAGCTGTCCATAATCGACGTAGAGAAAAATAGGCCACGTTTTGACCCTCCATCGTGGACACTCGTAGACTTCATCCAGACCCCCGATCCTCCCTGTTGTTCTCTTAGACTTTTCTTTTTTTCGTGGAAAAAGCTGTGAAACGGGTTGTTAATTGAATGCCATGGACTATCTGTAATTTAAGGTTGACTTTAAAGAAAGCTTCGTAAAATAAAAACTACTCTTGTGGCTGTGATAATGTCATTTACTACGACCATTGTCTACGTCGATATCTCTCCAACCCCCCACACCCTCCAACGTGGACTTTCGTTGACAACCCCCTTCCCCCCTCTCTCTCTCCCTGGTCTCTAATTGGATTATGGACATCCCCGTATTCAAATTCGTGGTAGGGGAGGGGAGGGAATTGGATGGGGCTGGGGGTTAAGTGAGAGTTGGGCGAGAGTTAGGGAGGCGGGCGTTGGGAATGGAAAGGATGAATTCATATTTATACTGTTACTGATTTTGTATTTTCACCTGAAGATGATACAAAATGTCGAATCCCGGGTCTTGTTAGTAAACCACAAGTGGAGTTAACAAAATCGTTTAATTTTTTTCCACAGCGGATAAATTCCTCAATGTAATGCCAGAAACCGAATCCTTTTCTACGAATGATAATTACCCAACCGCTCTTTAAGATTTTTCGGAACAAATAGTTACATTTTCATTGGAAATGGTTCGGGTATGTGTCTCGAGGGAACTTATCTTAAGAAAAATGAGATGTTGCTGACACCTAGATATAGTAAAAAATTCAAAAGTGTTCGGTTTGAATGAATGAATGAATTCTTGAATGGATTTATTTTAAAACGAGCAAGTAAATAAAAAAACGATGTTTAACATGCTGTTGTGAAAGCTTCGGCGGAGTGGTCTTGATATATGACGGCTTTCGGAATAGCTTCCGCGTTATGTCATTTTTATGACGACAGTTTAGCGAGCGTTCCAGCTCTCTTCTTCAGGTCTTAAGTGGCGACCTGAACCTCAGATCTGAAGAAGCGAGACTGTCATGACTGAAGTGGCGACCTAAACCTCAGAGCTGAAGAAGCGAGCTGGAACAAAGCAAAGGGTACAAGGACTACTACTACAGATTCAAAATATCATGCATAAATAAGAACTTCAATACTTACATCATGCATAAATAAGAACGTAGAGGATATAAAGAAAAAGATATACAGTCTAGCTCATGTCACTATTTGCACTATTCATGTGATCACAGCCGTTATGGTCCAGAATGGTACGCGGAAAAATACACTTCATGAGCCATTCGAACCTACAACCTTGGTATCAGCATTAATCAACTCTATCCACTATGCCAGTTTGGTAACATCAGTAAAGTATCAAAAAATAAAGTATCAGAAATACAGAATAATAATATAAACAGAAAAATTTACAGAGGATCAATTGGTCTTAGTTACAATTACAAACAAGATCATATATTTATATCATTTTTATATATTTTTTTAAAATTAATCAATTACTCACCGCGAACATTTTTCCAGGATCGCCAAAATATCTTCCGATTTGAAGAATCTCTCTCCACCCGCCATTGAAAAATGTGTCAAATAAAAGTCAAAATTAAATGAGTCAAAATTATGGCACGCATTTTTAGTTAAGTCTTTGGGATTTCAGTCATACAAAACAATAAGTTTGCGAAATATATATATTTACTTCATTGTTTTTACAGCTGCTGAAATAAGCATATAACATTCGAATAATGTCCTCATACTGACGAAGGAATAACCTCAATCCAACTACCTTAAGATGATAAGGGCGATTATCGGTCGTGTACATATTTACATAAAACTTTTTATACGTGTTTTCATTTGTTTTGCGTATGTATTTCATATAGGAAACCGACGTATTTCGGAATCAATATTCCTTGGCGATGATCTTACATACTTTCCTCGGCTGATTCGGGAGGCAATCGAAATCGCTAAAAATCCAAATAACTTCAACCGGGAAGATGGCTATCCGCTCTCCTCTACTTACAAACGGATTTTCAACAATCCTGGACGGTCCGACTCCTCAGCCAATCAGAGAACTCCGGACAAGATCCCAACGGACATTTAACGGACCAGAGCCCTATGTGTAGGGGCAGAAAATTATCCTGTCCATTCGGACCTGATGAAGTCGACTGGAATGCGGGCGAAACGGTCGTCCACAAAAACGTTTCAACGCGGGAAGAACCCAAAAAATACCGAAAAAAAAGAATACCGTAAATGCCTTCGTAACAATATCATTAACGTTTATTCGTTATTTTTCGTTTTATAAGAGTATAATAATTCCTTTTGTGCCATGTTCCGAGAGAATAATTTACTCGGGCAAAATTATTGTTATTATAAACTTGAATTGCCAATAAAGACATTTCTTTAAAATGTTAGTTAATCTGGTGATCTCATGTAAAAATCTATAGTGATACTGAAAAATAGTTTATGTAAGCTCTTATGTACATTAGATGTAGAAATGTTTGTTATAAATGGCGGAGATGCAGAAATATCGGTATTTTATTCGCCGCTGCTATCGGAAAAATGCTATTTCTGCTCTTCCATACTCGTCCGAACAATAGCTGCGTTTTTAAATATTTCCAATGCCATTTTTTTTGCATCAAGCGTGGGAGTTATCTCAAACGGTTATCCATTTATTTACTAAATATTATTTAAGATGGGGATTTTGAAGAGAAGGGGAAGAATTAAGTGGTTGAGCCAGCGAATTAAGTCAGTCGAGTCTGCGGAAGATCCCATTCCAGAGATTTTAAAGAGCATGAGGGCGCAATCTCTTCACCTCATCCTGCTTTTCTCAGCCCTTTGTGTCTTTATTTTTTCTCACTTTGTTGGGCGCCACATTCTTGAGAGATTTTCTAAGTGTGATCGCTGTGCTTAGGGTTCTTATCGTAAACCTTTCGAATTTCAAAGGAGAGGGTTGATAATAGTTGGTATTCAACTTCATTCATTGTTCGTTCAATCCTAAGATTGGTTGACTGCAGCCCTTCACCCTTCCCTATCTAATACTAGTTCCCTTACCTCCTGGTATCTCTTCCTATGTACTTTCCTCTTTATTTAATCTGTAAACTTATTCCTGGGTCTTCCTCTGGGGACTTTCCCTTCTATTTTACCTTCAATTATGTTCCTCACTAACCCAGTTTGTCTCAGGGTGTGTCCAATCCATCTTGTTCTTCTTTTCTCTATGGTGTTCCATATAGTCCTCTCCTCTAGTCTTCTGTACATTTTATCGTATCTTATTTTTCTCGTCCATTTTATCTTCAGCATTCCCCTCGATCACCAGGTTTCGAAGGCATCTGGTCTTCTCTGGTCAACTTTTTTAATGGTCCTTTCTTCTGATCCATAGAGTGCCACTCTCCACATGAATGTCTTTACATACTGTTTCCTGGATTTTAGTCCTATCTTCTTTGAGCAGAGCAGTTTTTGATTGGATCAGAAGTATTTAACTGCAAGATTCAAATATCAGCATGGCATTCAACTGTAAGAAGAAAAAAATGATACGTTTTGCATCAGATTTAAGTAAATCTACAAATTTTATGCATAATAATAATAAATTAAACGCTGTATCTTCCTCAGTTTTATTATAAGAAGTACTACAGGTTAGGGCAGTTTCGCCATATTCAGGTAAACTGTACCTGAAGAGGCGTAACTGCCGAAACTAGATGTACTTTTTATAATAAAGCTGCGGAAGATACAAAGTTTGGTTTATTACAATGTCAACCTTCCTACATGTTAAAACTTCGATTTTTGAAGTAATGCAACCGATTCATACACTAAGCTAGTGTTTTCAACCACAGTTGAAGAGGCCGGAGTGACACATACCTCCTCCAGAATACCTCAGCTAATTTAATATTTTACTTTAAATATAGCCATAAAGCCTTCTGATATTAGTTCTTATTAACAAGAATATGCTGCGGCTACCAGGAAATTTTATTTCAATCATATTCTCACCTAATCAATATCGGTACAACAGCTAATTACATTCCCTAAAGGGCTAATAATAAAGGGGAGTGAGAATAAAAATGAAGGAATCACAAAAAGAATGAAAAAAAAAATAAAACGAAAAAAACTCAACCCAGGGGTTGTATCTACACAATACCTGCGAGCCATATAAATACTCAATGGTAGGGAGTGGGATATCAACCACAGTTAAAGAGGCTGGAGTGACACATACCTCCGAAATATCTCAGTTAATTTCATTAATATTGTTAAGGGCGGCGAAATTTTAGGCTACTGACATAGATCATGTTGGGGAACAATAAGTGAGTATTGGAAGAACAATGGATGAGAATTAATTGGAAGAGTACAGTTTATATCAATTCGCGAAGTCACTAAAAGAGTGTTAATACATTTTTTTCGCGTCATTCTCCAATTTTCAGTCTCGTTCAGAATATAGTTCTCCGTTTCTCAATGTGAATCATTAAATAAAAACTCCGCAAATTAAAATAATACGCTAATTTATAAACCATGTGGCATTCAATGGAAACTTTGTTAAACATCCCTGAATAAGTAAGGAAATACACTGGAGAACAGATGGATTTGAATTGTCATTTTTTTCCTCGCACAGTAAGTGATCATTGTAGTAGCGATAGGTCAGTTCAAAAAACCTACCATTACTTACTAGATAGAGTTCACTTGTATTTGTTTGAGTAGCATATTGTCATCAATATCAGCTCACCTAAAGTAGGCAGTGCGGGGTAGGAAAGATGGTTACAGCAGGCCAGTTTCAAAAAGTGATTAATGGTGCTGGTCGTTTAAAATCAATGCTCGGGGCATGTTTCTCCTGTTATGTGATGAGCCCAAATTGTATAATTCTCTCTCTCCTCTCTTAGAATTCTACTCATATCATTATTCAGAGTGTATCACTTTCTCTCCGTAACATAAACAGCTGGGATCTCATTACACAAGGGATAGAACTACAATAATATCAAGTAAGCTGTGTGTGGTAGGAAATACTCGGAGACTCGGAGGTTACTCACTAGGTTTAGGTTGCTCGACAAATTCAGAACTGGCGTGTTTCAGAGCGACACCGAGAATATTATCATGGCGCCTCACTACATCTCTAGGTCTGACGGAAGCGATAAAATAAGCAAGATACATTGCCGAACAGATAGGTGCAAATACTCGTTCTTTCCGCGCACAATAAGTGACTACAATAAAAACTGAGCTTCACTTAATACATCATTTAACTACGTGGTTCGGGAAATAGGCTCTCCTGTACCTTGTCGGAAAAAGATTTTGTTAATTTTCAGAAATATGGATGCAACCGAAGTATTTTTTTCGACTTTTGCGGTCAGTTCAAAATATACTCATCGAATAACCTGGATATAACACATAAGTACGAACGATAGATGACTAATAGATAGGTACAAAAACTTGGTCTTTACACGCATAATTTGCGACCACAATAAAAACTTATCTCCACTGAATTCACTCCCGTAATACACGTCACTATTTCACCTTCCAAAACCTTACATCTTTACACGGCTGATGACCTAACACCACTGCCACACGCCCATGCGGCGGCTCGCAGGGTAGTATGTAGATGAAAGGTGGTTACAGCAAAACATTCTTGGGTTTAAAAAACTGATTGATGTGGCTTGTTGTCTAAAGTCGAAACATGTTGCTCCAGTTAATGTGATGCGTCCAGTTTATATAATTCGTTTTCTTCTCTCTCTCTCTCGGAATTCCACTCGTATTATCCTTCAGAGCGTTATTTTCCCTCCGTCTCCACTTCATTCCTCTCCCCTTGCCTCTTCCTGTCGCTCTGACGGAAGCGGATGAGGCAAAGAGGGTTGAGTCCAGAGAGGTCTGCCCTCCGCCCTTTCCTCCCTTCTTCCATCTCTCCCCTCCATCCCCGCTTCTCTTTTGGACGGCATTCTTTTTTTTTGCTCATTTCGTCCTAAAAGAATGAAGGGGCAGGAGGAGATGATGATGAAGAGAAGGAGAGGGGAGAGAGTGAGAGGGGAAGAAAAGAGGTTTCTCGTCCGGCAGTCATTAGCGTCGAGTCCGCGTTCATATTTCAGGCGCGCTGAATTAGTGCAAAATCGTTTGAAGGCGAAGCGTGGTCACTTGTTGTCGTAGCGAGGGGGTCGTGCGACCCAGAGACGGCCGGCGAGGCGCATGGAAGAGCGTCCATGACGACGGGAGGAGGGCAATATTAAAGCTCAAAAAGAAGCCGGATCAAAATAGACTGATATTGTTCAAAACCCATTAGAGATGCCCAAATGAACAGTCGGATTCAGGCAGGAAGAGAGATATTAAGTTGATGTGAAAAACGGAATAAACATTTTGAGGTCGACGATAAAGTTTTGCGCCTTACGGATCTTTAGCAGCTCAACATGGAGAATACCTCACCCTTGCGGAGCTAGTTTGGACTCTTATGATGACAAAGGCCTTTTGCGCAACCACCACCATGCTTCGTCACCACTATTGATTTGTTTTTTGTTGCGTTAGACGCCTTCTCGTGACCTGGAGATATGCTTGATGTGAAGTGAATAAGTTTAAGTGCTGTCATCAGCCGATTGCTCGCTTTTAGTCCGCAATGATCGCGCTTCGATTGTCCGGAGCCCATAGAAAATATCCGAAACGTTCTATACATGATGATCTTGGATTCAAAGATTACAATGCCCATACAGTATCTGACCTCTTATTGAACGAATCCACTTTCTGATTTGAGACATATTTAGACTCTATCGCTGAAATTTGTAGGTTTCTCATTATTTTGTCGTGCATTTAGCGTCCGTCACTGGGCCTGCTAAAATAACAGAAGGATAGCGTATTCTCGCTTTGTCCCGCTGAATTATCGCTTGCTTCATAACACCCTTGACTAAATGTATAAAATAGCAGTGAAGCCCGCAATGGTTTACAGTGAGGAGACGTGGGAAATCACCAGGACACGGAAAGGAAACTGGAAGTGGCTTGAATGATAATGCAGAAAGTGTGGATGAGTGGATTCAGGAGATGCGATAGAATAAGAAACAAATACGTTAGTGGGACACTATAGGTGATGTCATTGAGTAAAATGATTCAAGAGGGCAGATTGAGGTGGTTTGGGCATGTCTAAAACAGTGCTATTATACAGGGTGTCCCATAAATGTCACGCCACAGTGACACTGGAGCTAGGGCAGCCTAAGAGGAACCGAACCAGCCTAATATGACCTCAGTAAAAGTTGCACGGTTTTCGAGATATTGCACAAATTAAAGCTTTTTCAAAAATTTCACTTTTTTTACATTTCTAGTCCCAGAATTCAATCGGATAATTTAACGTTCTCATTAGGGCCGCTCTTTTAATCTTCCAACTGTGACTCATGTGCCGACTTCTAACTGGAACAGAGGCCCGAGAGGGAGGGGGGTCATGGGGTCCGAACAAACAAAAGAAACGCGAAAGCCGCTATACCTGTCCAACTTGATCGGCTTTCAAAAATTGGGATGGATAGAGTACTTTGTTTGTTAATTTGTGGCAGTAGCCCCATCAGAGAGCCAAATTGAGAGCTATTCAAGTGACTTCTGGGACTAGAAATGTAAAAAAAGTGAAATTTTTGAAAAAGCTTTAATTTGGCAATATCTCGAAAACCGTGCAACTTTTACTGAGGTCATATTAGGCTGGTTCGGTTCCTCTTAGGCTGCCCTAACTCTAGTGTCACTATGGCGTGACATTTATGGGACACCCTGTATATATGCTATGAGGTGGTTTATAAAATTAGTAACTTCGCTATGTAAGTAATGTGAGAGTGAGTGATTTTTGAGTGCTTGTGAGAGTGATTGCTCTGTGTGTTTGAGTTCATAACTCAGGCATCCTTAACGGGGTCTCTAAATCCCTGTGAAGGATCCCAATTGGGTTGAGTGTGTGTGTCTGTGAATGGTCACTGGCGAGGCACCGACGTTCCCTTAAACCTTCACAAGGGTATTCTGGTTGAGAGGCTGTGGTTGGTCACTGACGCTACCGTCAAACCAAAACAGTAAATATTTTCTGTTCTATCTTTTGACGAATGGTGCCAATAGTTACGGCCGTTGGAAAAATATTCTCACCCTCTTTTGTCAATTCTACGAAGCCGTAGAGTTCCAGTTTCCTTGATTTTCGCCACTAATGTACGAGCATAAAAAGGGCACTGATGATTAGGTACCAATATATTGTGACGTATTCACGCTCTGATCCTTTGTTTTTGGGGTATTTTTATTAGTATATTTGTGTTTTTCGTAGACATTTTGATAGGATTACACAATTACATTGCTGTTTTATGTTGATTTAGCATATATTTTCAATAATAATTTGTGGCAAATTTTGCCATCTCAGGGAATTTAAACGGCGAAAACTGAACCGCCATAAAGTGCATAGAACTTTCGAGAAGCTAACGGCTCAGCGACTGTAGCATAGCCCAAATGCTCTAAAAGATATGACAATGCAGCCCAGGCTCGGCTATATAAAGCCCACACCGTGGAGGACTCTACTTAGGCGTTGTTTTTCCGCAGTTGCTGCCGGTCATAATAGCCGACCACCCGTTAATTGTTGTCACGGCCAAGTGAATTACTGAGTTTTCCTGGCAACACGCAGATCAAAGGGAGGAGACGTATCATCTAGCGCTGTGACAACTCAGGAGGACGCGGGGTCGCGGAAAGGGAGCGGAAATCCATCGCCACAAAGAGCGCAGCAATAAAATCTAACCATAGGTATTAAGAGGACCAAATGTCCTATAAATTATAATAGAAAATGAAGAAATTGAACAAGTGAAATAATTTTGCTATTTAAGTGGTATGCTTACTGAGGATAGCAGATGTTGTGCAGAGGTAAAGAAAAGGGTGGCAATAACAAAAAAGGCCTTTCAAAATAAGAGAAACCTTCTATCAGACATGCATATGAATATCGGAACTTGGAAAATGTTTGCAAAAACATTCCTTTGGAGTACATTGCTCTATGGAAGCGAGAGTTGGACCCTCCGGAAACGGGAAAAAGAGCAATTAGAAGCAGCAGAGATGTGGATTTGCAGAAGGATGCTTAAGATAAGCTGGACGGAAAAGAAAAAAATGAAGTGGTCTTAATGGAAATAAATGAAAAGAGAACCCTACTCAACACCATGGAAAAAAGAAATATCAAATATTTAGGGAATCTCTTGAGACACAAGAGATCTTTTGTCAATCTGATGGAGGTGAAGGTGCTCGGGAATAAAGGTAGAGAAAGATCAAGGTTACAATACCTGAACAGGGCACAAGAACTGATGGGGACGGAAAATTATCGGCAGTTTAAGAGATTAGCAGAAAACAGGGCCATCTGGTTGCAGCAACAAGGCGGAGCCTTTAGTTAAGGAAGAAGAATTGTCATATAAATATTGTCTTATCGTGAATTGGTATTTATTAAAAGCGTAACTAAATGTGCATATTAAAATGCAAAAGTTCTTCGGGACAAAAAAGTACCAAGAGCTGCAAAAATTACCATGCATAAATCTTACTTCGTACTTATCATATAGCTTAGAAACTTGTACACTATCAAGTAGAGACATCGGCTGACTACAAGCCAACGAAATGAAATTCCCAAGGACGATGGTACAAAAGACAAGACTGGACGGACAGAAAAATGAAGACATTAGAAAACAGGTTGGATGCAAAATGTCATTAATTGGAAAAGTCAGGAGATCCAGGCTGGGATGGTATGGTCATGTGATGAGGATGGAACAGACCAGAACAGCTAAGGTATGGTTGGAAATGGAAATACCAGGGAAGTGAAGAGTGGGCAGACCAAGAGGGAAGTAGATCGACCAACTAAAACAAGACATTCAATTGAGAGGGAGCTCTTGGGAGGAAGTTCAACATCAACAAACACACCAAGAGAGGAGCAGATGGAAAGAGCTGATAGACAACACCCGAGATGCTACTTGATGATGATGATATAAAGGTGCAGTCGTGGGGGGGGGGGGAGAAATGAAAAACCAACAAGTGAACTACGAACGAACTAGTGATTTGTTGTTTACATGCAATTCAGTGTTTTTTTGTATGTACAAGTCGTGTGTGGGTTTGTCATTTTGTGTTCAAGGGTATCAGTTGTCATGTGTGCCAAAAGCTAATTAAATTTATTTGCAACCGGCACGGTTGGCGCCCATCAACAACATCTTTCAGAATTTATTTATTTATTAATATTTTCCTCTCAAACTTTACGAAGTCAGTGTACTTTAAGATAAATTGAGCGAAACATCATTTTGCCTAGAAATCAATGAATTTGGTCTCATCTATATGTATAAAAACGAATGTATGTCTGTGTGTCCTGTATGCATTACTACACCGTTGATCCGATCGCCAAGAAACTTTGGAAAGTGGTTGAGTGCACTCTGGCAAAGGTTTATGGTATAAAAAAATTTTAATTATCGCCCCCCCTCCCCCTCAAGGCCCTCTTAATCTTTCGAATACTTTTCGCGCAACAACGCCCGACGGGTAAGCTAATAATCCTAACCTCAGTTTTAATCCTATCGTGCTGAAATTTTGCCGAGTAATAGTTAAAGGCAGGAGGAAAGTTATAAGCTACTTTAAAATGATCTCAGGGCCCATAAAAGTCCCATGGCCCTCTTAGGTGGGCCCTTTAGGTGGGAGTCTCAGGGCCCTTAGATGGTTCGCGGTACGTATCGGGTTTTGTGCAGTGGTTTCATTTTTTACTTTTTTAAATTATTTCCGCTCAAGATAGAGGGTTGGAATTTTTTGATTAAATGTCTGAATAAATGAAGTTTTTAATTCTGTCAATTAATTATCCTTTTCACTTCGTAATTGACTGAAAATTGCGTTTTTAGCTGCAGAAACACATATTTTTCAGTGAAATCAACAATACCATATTCGCTTGACAACCAGATTTCGGTTATTGCTGTTGGAATTCATATTGCTTAGTTTAGCCGATTAGGAATTCTAAGCATTGGAGTTTGTGTATCGGTTAATTATTTCGTATTTTAAAACAACTTTAACTAAAGATATAGAGTTGAAATTCATTTTATCGCATACCCGAAAGCATGATACTACTAAAATTAGTGGTATCATGCCCGAAAGAATGAAGTTTCTCTCTTTTTCAATCGATTTTTTTACGCATTTTCCTTGACAACCAAATAAACAAACAAAAATAAACATCAAATCAAATCTTAATTAACGAATCGCCAAGAAACTTTAAGAAGTTGTTGAGTACACTCTTGCGAAGGTTTCGAAGGTTGAAGGTATAAAAATGTTTTAAATATCGCCGCTTTCCCCCCCCACCCCCCCCAAATCCCTCTTAATCTTTCGAATACTTTTCGTGCAACAACGCCCGACGGGTAAGCTAATAATCCAAACCTAATTTTTCAAATACGATCTTTATTTTAACCAATGAGAGATGTTCTTATTTTAACCAATAGAAATTGAGAAACCATTGAATTGTTGTGCGCTCGCCCCTGAAGGTTTCTGAATTATTAAATCCATTTTACAATAGGTGGAGCGCCAGTCGTTTCAAAATATTAGTGTTGGCCCGCGAGCTTCGCAAGAAAGCGAGGAGCGTCAATCAAGCAAGCGAAGCAAATCGTTTACGAGTTGCTCAATCATGTGCAGCAGAATCATATTAGTGAGACATTATTTGTTTGTAAAAGGTACGTAATTTATTTTTGCGTAAAATATATTTTGGTGCAGTGGTATCTTGGTCTGATTATTTTAAATTCTTGCATTCGATTTTCGTATATCCTTCGCTTTTTCCTAAAATTGTACATTTTAGCTCGAAAATCTTTAATGTTTGTACTGCTTCAGCAAAATAATATTTTATTAACTCGGAAGCCCCAGCATAGGCATGGAATGGACATTCATGGCATCATTTGTACGTTACAAATTTCTGTGTAGGTACGAGGAATTCATTGGACTGAGTCTAAAAGTCGTTTAGGGACCAATTTTGATTCCGGAAAAGATTTGTGGGTCAAACCATGAAAAGTATAAAAATCAGTGGGGAATTCAGGATGGGGGATTTTATTTTTCAAATTTAAGTAGGTAATTGGAGGAATTTTGTACATGCCAATGTGTGTACTTTTTTCATGTTCAGGAAGCAGCATACTTTGTAAGTTTTACTCAGAATATTTATTGCACGACCGGTTTAGTTTTCAAATTTAAGGCTGAAACTATTGAATTTGTTGAGTGTGTACTTTTTATATGTGTGCCTGCTAAGAAAGAAAAAGAGGCAATGCAACGCATGCCGGGCACAGCTAGTTTTAAATAAAAATATCTCATCCTTCTAATGACACAAAAAAATTCAACCTCTTGCCACATTGCTTTCGGAGATATTTGCCAAAGAATACCAACCATTTTACATTGAAAATGGTACGTGTATGCTCTCTAGAGAGACGTTATTTACAAAATGAGGAATGTATAGCACTAAGATGTCTTTAAAAAAACTAAAAGCGTGTAGTTTGCATATTTTCTCAACTATTTTTGAAAAATTAATCATATTGGCACCGCAATAGGTTCTTCAGTATCACAATAAACATTCCGTTTTGAAGGGCTTTCAAACACACCACGCAAAGAAACTGAGTCAAGCTAAATAATTATTTACATATTTTAATTAAATTACTTATCATTTATGTCTTATAAAACTATATTATTTCACCAATAATAATACAATATTTAATTCATGTGTCTTACGGCTGGTGAAATTAAAACGTTTAGTTCAAATCTGGTCTCTGTAATGACTAGGGAACTATCTCGCTCGGAATACCTCAAGTACAAGGAAGTAAGATGTAGAGAAAGTAATTTAACATTGCAAGTTAAATTGATGGAGGAGTACCACTTTGTGGTATTTTGGATCTCTTAATATGATGAAAAGACACCTTTTTGCCCGATTCAACCTTGGTTATTCATGTCTCTGATCTCTCTCGACATCTGTTGGGCCATTTCCCAGGCAACATTGACGAACATACAGCATGTCAAGAGCCATATATACCGATGCTTCAAGGATGGGGGAGAGATATAAAGGCTTGTAGTGTGAAGGGAGTTTTGTTTTGAATCGGGAGATAAGCGAGGGAGAAATGAAGATAAATGATTTTGGGGTCAAACGATGACGTGTGTGGAAAGCACGAACACTCAAGGGCTTCGTGAGAGTAGGAGAGCGGGAAGATGTCAGATTATAAAATGGATAGACACGGCTGAGAGCACGGTTGTGGGAAATTGACAGTGGAAAAATCATTCGCCTGGACTGGCATCGAACCCAGTTCCCTTGATTTCGTGCCGAGTACTCTAACCAGTTATGCTACCCAACTTGGTTATAGCACTCGGCGCGAAATCGAGAGATCTGAGTTCGATTCCCAGTCCAGGTTTCTTTAATGTTACTGCGCGGCTAGTCCCGTAGATCATCGAAAATGTCTAAGGTGAACCTTTGTGTTTAAAGTTGGGTTTAACCAAGTGGACTGTAGCGCTTAGAGCTCGTGTACGGTTACCTCTGGCATTACATGCACGGTACCTCTGAGGATAATTTGCTTCTTTAAACCCCTATGAAATTTATTTATTTATCTTCACTATCCCGAATACAGCACAATGTGCCAATTTACGTCGGGTGGATAACAGTAACAACGGACGAGACACAAACACCCTTGTTCTGGGCAGATAATATCCTACCCAGGCGGGACTCGAACCCGCGACCCTCGGGTTAGCAGACGGGGACTTTACCCCGCCGCTACCAGGGCCGACGAAATTCACAGTGGAATAGGACGCCCGAATACCTTAATTGGTTAGAGGACTCGGCGCAGAATCGAGGAATCTGGGTTCGATTCCCAGTCCAGGCAAGAGATATTTCCACTGTGAATTTCACATAATTGTGTGAACACTAGCAGGTGACTCCGTTAAAGTACCTGCGAGGATAGTTTCTTAATTATTTGAAAACGATTGAGGACGTTTTAATCCGCAATATCGTTTAAAATTATCCAACACTGTAATTGATTTCCATTTTACATTGAAAATATAAAATAATATATAATACAACCTCTTTCCGCTTGACCCTGAAATCGTCCATCCGTACATTTCTTTCCCTTCCTTCTCCTTGTATACTGAATTCTGAGCATTACTCCCACCCCAAAAAAAAGCTCACCTCAAGCCATCTCTTTCCCCTCACTCAAGCCCCATTCAAGGAATGAAAGGTACTTGAAAAACTGCTTGTTGAAGTTGAAAAACTGGAAACACCGTGTGAATGATGCCACGAACTTTGAAATTGATCGGAGAAATGAAGAACCTAGGTGCAAAATTTATTTCTTTGCCACATGTTTCATGTATCAAAATTCCACCAAGTATCGCCGGCCGCCAATATCTATTTAAAGGAGGGGTTTACACATGGAGGTCACTTCCATGACAGTATCCTTTCAAGTCGCTGACAAGCGACACTTCGATGTGTAAGCATGCACTTTCATGGCAGCAGTGGTCGATTGTGGTGGTAATCGACCGCGGTTGCTACTTGCAGGGAAATAAGATGGCTTCTATTTCACCTGCAAGTAGCATATCGATTCTGTGATAAAATTGCATCGCATCCGGTGGAATATTGGTCACATGACAGCAAACGGAGATTTAAAATGCAAACAACGAATAACTTAGCATGGAGGACTCGTTGCTGCTTATGTAAACATTTACTTGCGCTTGAAAATATTTTAAATGCGAAAGAAACCCCAATGTAAGCTTCATAAATTATCTATCATGAGATAATAATTATTAATGTCACAATTGACGCACTTTCTTTGACGTAATAATACATAATTGTTGTAATTCATACGCATTTATTAAACCAACGAATGGCTATGGGACTCAAACAGCGATAAACGAACGCCATTAATGCCAAATTTGGGCGATATCCATTGTTACCAAATTCATTGTTTACTTCCGTGATCTATTTGTTTGGAAAATGCCGGAAGTTATGTGTAAGCATAACGATGCCCAGCAAGTGGCGATACGATTCAAGATATCGCTACACTCGCTACTTCTATAGAAGTCAAATACCATGCATGAACCCGCCCTAAGTCTCGACACTGTGTTATTTTCCGAGCGATCTAATGCAGCGAAACCTTCCTTGTACTTAATTTCTATTTTTATAAAGAAATGTAAGGGTTGTCAATCTTTCCCAATGTCATACTTGTAGGATTTATTAATTTTTCTGTTTCATACATACGTCTGCTCGCAAAAAATCGGCCCATACATCAACTTATAACCAGCGACACATAATTAACATAAAGGGAATATGACGTGAATGAATATAATGCTGGCGATGCTTGAGTTCTTATCTGCTGACTAGTCGTAACGGTTCGCCTTACATGATTGTACCACTACGCATTTGCATAGGTGAAAAAAATTAAAAAAAAAAAAACGGTAGCATTCTTATGATTATGGGACATATTCGTGAAATTTTACCTCTCTACGTTCTCTTTCTTTTAAGTTTTAGAAGGTTTTTTTTTAATGTATCAGTTGCCAAAGTTAAACTGAACATGATTGGCTCTAGTATCATCATGCTGGTTAGCAAAACCTCACTCCATACCATTCACCCTTGTGGTGGATCGCAGTGTATTGCGTACATGACAGCTTCATCTTTTGAGTGGCAATAAAAAAATCGAAGTTCGAGTAAAAAACTCTCGCATGGGTTTAGGAAATTTTTCGGTGGATCACTTTCTCCAGCGAGGGGTAAAGGAAGACTTTTTTAGTTTATTTTAATGTTATACTTCTTTTGTAAAAATTCTTGTCCTCCAAAGCCAAAGGCATGTCTGGAGGTGCCAATTTAGATAACTACACATATGAACAAGACGATACTAACATTACACTAAAATGTTTAAAATATTTACCCTTACTATATATTGAAATATTTATATTAATAGTATGAAAAAATTTAACACATTTTACAACAGATATTTATAGATGCACAGATCATATTTAAGGTACAGTTTTATGGATCCATAGTTGAAATCGATCATAGTTTAATGTAATTTTTAACCTTTGATATTGTTTTTAAATTTTTGAAGTGTGCCAGAAGGTTATTTAGAACCTTTGGCACAATTACATTGAAGTGCCTATCACCATATTTACCAAAGTAAAAAGGTACATTGTAAAGTTTAGGCTTTCTTCTTTCCATGATATGCTTGTCTTTTTTTTTGTTCTAAAATTTAGACAAAAATAACAGTTATCTGTCAACAAGTACATGGATACACATCTTATCCACAGGTAGAACACTATAGTTTTTGCACAAAACATAAGTATAGTTAAACACTCGATTTAGTTAGACACCAGATTTAAAGAGAGAATAGTGAGTAAATGTAAATAAATGTATGTTGTTTATGTTTATTTCACATACAAGTGCATTTTTTTCTTTATGCCAAAATTTCGGATACACCAAAAAAATGACGATTTTTGGCGACTCCGAACTCCGAGGTCTCTTCGCAGCAGTCACGGCCCGAGGAGCCGAAGGGCGCCGAAATGCGAATCGCTACATTGGCCCCGCGAAATTAATCTCATAGAAGAAACTATCCTTCTCGAGCATATTTTTATAGACGGAGGAAAGGTCGATCGAACCATGCATATTCCAGTCACGTCTTGCAGCCGCACCTGAAGCAGTTGAGGAATGAATTACATCACGCGAGGAAAGGCGTCGAAGCAAAGGAGAAGCAATGGGGGAGGGTCGGCCAAAGAAAAAAAAAGCAATATGCATAAAAATTGTTAGTGTTTCTCGGGTAACGACGCCGAGGTCCTTCAACACGCGATGCTCGGACGCTGGCGGGAGTATAAAAAACTTCTCTACCATTCACCGGCACGTGAAACGACCTTCTTACATTCCCTCCAGCAGTGGCGTTCAAAAAATGCCCGGGGCAAGGTTTAGAGGCCCATTTTGCAAGATGCTTGCAGATGGTGCTGGAAATCGAACAGAATCTAGTTTGCTTAAAATCACACCGCGAAAAGGCGTCTTGTTTTGGCGACTGCGATCTCCACCGTTACTTTGCAGCAGTCACGGCCCGAGGAGCTAAAGAGTGCTGAAATGCGAATCGCTACATCGGCCCCGTGAAATTAATCTCACAGAAGAAACTATCCTTCTTGAGCATCTTGGCTAAAATCACACTGTGTAAAGTTACTTCCATAACAGTAGACTTAAAAATTGCTTACTGGAGACACTTCGACGGACAGACCTCCATGGCAACAGGGGTTGATATTGGGAATAATCGACTGAGTTTCGCACTTGCCTGGAAAATAGACTGGATTCTATTTTGTTTGTAGGTGGCGTATCGATTCTGCGATAAAACAGCATCGCTTTCGCTGAAATCTTGGTCACAATATTCCGATAAAAATGTAAACAGCGAATAAATTAGCTGAAGGAGTCATCGTTGCATATGCAAATATCAATTATTTTACTTGAAAATGTTATAAATACCAAAGAACCCTTAAGATAAACTTTAGGAATTTCTTGTTATTAGGGAATAATATTTACTATCACAATTCTCAGACTTGATGCGATGTAATAAAAAACAATTAAATTAATGTATGCAAGATTTATGAGTCCCAAAATGGCTGTAGGACTCTAACAGTGAGATGCGAACTGAGTTTGAATCAAATTCAGACGATTATACCACATTAATTGTTTACATCCGTCATCCATTTCTGTGCGAAGGACTGTAAGCAGAACGATTCCCTGCGAATAGCGATACGATTTGAGGCATCGATGCACTCGCAACTCCAATAGAAGTCAACTTTCATGAAAGGGATATGCTCGAAATTGAATTGATAAAAAAATCGAATTCCATTGTCAGAAGTGAAATTTGAATTATGTGGGATGTTTTATTTTCCATCTGGTCCTTGTACATAAGGACCGATGATGACCCATATCGAATGTTTGGAGAAAGATAGAGAGTATCAGTCCAGTTTTGGAGCTGAAGTCTGCCAATATTGCCTTTGGAGGTATTGTGCTCTGTAGTGGAGAAAATATGCTCTGTTAGCTTTCAGAACTGGTATTTGGTGAAAGTTTTGGAAACAGCGGACACTCCAAATAAAAAATATGGCCCCCAGGAGATGGGAATAAGAGTTTATAATAGATTGCCTACCGAATTTAAAAAAAACCTGAGAAGAACCAGCATCCTTTAGGCCAAGCTAAAAGAGTTTTTAATGCAAAAGCAGTATTATTCTGTTGTAGAATTGAGGAGTGACTCTACCACCAAGAAACTTTGATAGTTTGTTTTTTTGGGAATCTTTCATGACATTTGGTAACTTATTTTGTGATTTATTATTGTCTATGATATCTTGTATGGGTATGTATAATATGCTGTATGAATTTATTGTGTTATCTAGGTACCTGTTTATCTTGTATATTATTATATTGATGCGCCTTGTATCTGTTATAGTTACTCCCTTCTGTAACTTTCTTCTGATACCTTGGAAAATGAAAATTATTTTTTTGCTTTATTGTGGTGTCAAATTAATTTACAAACAGTGTCCTATCCTCAGCCGTCTGATGACTACTCCCTCTCTTCGACTGATACTACTCATAGGTGGCAGTGACAAAACAAAAGGAGGCGTGTGAGATTTTCTCTCGTTTTTCTTCCATCTGTAAGATCTTCTTCTCTAATTAGCGTAATTTAATTTACTTGTACTTGAATTTCTTATTTTTGAGTGAAAACACCCCTCTTGCATCAGACTATGATACATTACCATTCTACGTTTTTTAGTATGAAAATTGAAACTGTAAAATGAGTTTATCATTGTTTGCCAAGGCGACAATGACCGAATACACTTTCGAAACATTGGTGGAGGTCATTACCGTCACCCGATGGCGTTACGTACGTGTAGGAGTTGACTCATTTACGAGTCCACTTGGAAGGTCGACTTAGGCATGCATCATACCTACTCCTAAACGAATTCGCCGTCGGCTGTGACGCAGATCGATACTTGGACCAAAACTCATCTTACATTTCAATGGTATCAGGCTCAACTATGCGGAAGTTGATATTCACAAATGCCCCCCCCCCCACCTAACACCCACTTCTTCCACCCCTCTCCAACCTCCCCCAAGTCCCTTTCAGGTATTTATATTTTCTTGAAATTCAAAAATTTTTCGTACTTGAAAATGACCTCTATGTGTCGAAACATGTCGTACCGAAAAAATAAATCAGTGGAAGAAAACGAAGTCGTTTTTTCATTTGTGCTCATCGTACAGTAGCCGCAGTAGAATGGTAATGCATCATAGTCTGAAGCAAGAAAAGTGTCGTTGCCAGATACTTTTATTTTTCCAGTTGATGACTTTTATTCTTTGACTTTCATGACTTTTATTTTCCTGTTTCATGACGTCTTTTGTTTGAAATTCCGTCATTTCATGACGCTTTAGCTAAAAGTATGACGTTTATTTTAATGTAAACTTTAAACTAATATCCTTATAGTTTCTATAGGGTAAGTGGTTCAAAAGGAAGTATCCTATACTTAATATCGTAATTACAGAGGTATACTGACTTCCACTTTTCGTTAACTGTCAACACACTCTTGCACACTGACACCGTCCCCTTAAGGCCATTTTGAAATTTATTGGTTGGGTCGGGCGACTTCTCCGTTTGCCGCAAACCTACCTTCACTGATGTCATTATTCCGGAGAAATCAGATCACCACCATTCCCATAAAACTGCATCTTTTGGTTCAATGGTTAATAGACTGATTAGCATTATAATGGCCTTTAAAAACATCCAAAAAGAACTTAACATATTTCAAACTTATTGCTCAGAGAAATGGATATGACTCAAACCTAATAAATAAATTGTTAGAATAATCTCGTGTAAAACAAACAATTAATACAATAACCTCTTTGCCTTTTAATATTGACATACCAACCCCCTGGTGCAAGCTAAGTTTTATTAACAAACTGCCACATAAACTATGTAACGCCATTCCAGCCGACAAGACCATGGTATCTTTTTAGAACCCTCTGACTTTAGTTAAATTACTTTTCAATTACATAGGCATATTTTCTCGGATTCCCTACTAATCCTTCCCTTCTTTCTCTTCAATCGCTACACCCCCCTCAGCCCGGAGACCCATCAACGCCGGAAAATCCCTACCCAGCCTAACCTGTCCTTTTCTCCCCCTACCCTCCCCATCTGCCTCCATACCCACTACACCACACTCCAACTCCCGTCCCTTCCCCCTCGCTTCCCCTCTTACACCCACGCACCTATATGTCTGTCTATACATATACGGATGAATAAATGATCAATGTACCTGAAGATGTCACTACGTGATGAAACCCAGGTCGTTAGAAATAAATCAATTTAGTGGACCATTACAAGGTGTAATTTTTAATTTCAGATATGGGCAGGTTCCATACAGTTAAGCCAAGATCATGGTTACTACCATTTTATGACGTTTATTCCGCAGAGTCGCATTTTATGACCTTTTGGTGAAAACCGGCTAATTCATGACAGAAACCTATGACTATGGCGTTTATGACTTCCTCCCGTCTCCGGTTATCACTCAAAAACAAGGAACACCATGGTGTAAGTAACATTATTTGTGCACATTGCGAAGACGATCATTAAAGTTGGAAGAAATACGAGTGAAAATCTTACACGCCTCCCTGTGTTTTGCCACAGTCACTTTTACATCTACATACTACCCTGCGAGACGCCGCATGGGCGTGTGGTAGGGGATGTTAGGACACCAGTCGTGTAATGATCTAAGGAATAAGGTTTTGGGAGGAGAAATGGTGACGTGTATTATGGGAGTGTATTTAATGGAGCTCAGTTTTTACTGTGATCGCTTATTGAGCGCGGAAATAACGAGTTTTGTACCTATCTGTTCGTTATTTATCGTTATTACCTATATATTTTATCCAGATTATTCGATGAATATATTTTTAACTGACCACAAAAGCCGACTGCAGCACCAATTCTTCTAAACTAACACATTTCAGCTTCAATTTTTTAGTGATTTCGTAGTGATTCAAAACGATCAAATGGATCAGGGGCCAGCTGAATATTTAGCATTGTAAAAAAATTTTCCGTTGCATCCATATTTCTGAAAATTTTAAAAATCTTTTTCCGAAAAGGTACAGGAGTGCCTATTTCCTGAACCACGCAGTAAAAAGAAGTATTTAGTGAGCTCAGTTTTTATTGTGGTCACTTATTGTGCGCGGAAAGAACGAGTTTTTGTACCCATATGTTCGGCAATGTATCTCTCTTATTTTATCACTTTTGTCAGACCTAGAGATGTAGTGAGGCGCAATGATAGTATTCTCAGTTATTCTCTTCCTAAGAGGCCTATCGCATATTCAAAAGCATCTTTGTAGTCAACAGAGAAGATTGTCGATCCATTTCGGGTTTTGAAATAAAGTTAACCCCGAGCCTTGTCTTTTGTGCACGTTACAATTGTAAAATCATGGGATCCTCCGTTCTGTCATTTCACCGTTGTCTTCTCATGTATAGCCCACTCATTAAGAGGAATGATGAGCCTATAATTGACTTATGAACTTCTTTCTGATAATGATGTAGTGTAATGATCATACAGCTCTTTTTTTATACCTTCAAATTATCTTTAAGAGCACTTCATCCTCTAATTTTTTTAGTCATTTACATTGTTAATGGGTTCCGCATGATTACACCGCGGCGCTAGCAACATTCGAACATTGCAAGTTTAGGGATTAGGTACGTTTAGGCACGATCGATCTTCAAAGAGGAGTCGAACATCTTGGTCAACTCTCAATAAATCGATCCTCCCGAGGTCAACTCCCGTGTGTCTGCGGCTTTAGACACTAGGTTAACATGGAGTTTACTTCCCCCTTTCCTTCCTCCTAATCATTGTTCCTTATCTGCTTATTTTCATGGATGGTTGTCCTATCCTACTCTACCCTACCACAAGCCCATGTTGCAGACTCATGAGTAATACGTGGATTTAGATGTGTACATCCCTCTCTCAAGGGAAAGAAAAAGTAGCATTGTGCCGAATTTTCAGCGCAAATTTGGCCATAATTTCGCCGCGGACATTTCCGCTCGCGGACATCGTCGCGAGCCGGACATAACGCGAGATGTTCTAAGTGCGGTAGGGAGATTTCAAAGTGCGCACTGTCGGCGATATTGCGCGTTGTCGGAGATATTGCGCGACAAGAACAAGGTGCCCTACTTTTATAGTGAACTTGCATCTGGCGGCCTCTTTCCGGAACTTCGTGGCAAGAGTGCTCCTCTACGTCGCCGTCGCAACCAATGGCTGGACGAACAGTTCCCCTACTTCCCCCTTCTCCACTGATCCAGAGCTACCTCCCCTCCTTTGACTGCGCCGCCCTTGCGCTTCGTCGCAGCGGCTCTCTCCTCTGCCGGCCACCAAAGTGTGTACCTCGTCAGCAGGCATCTTTTGTCAAGTTTCGGCAGCTATCCTGCGGGCCTCGTTGTTGTGTAATCCTAATTGTAATTTAGTATATTAAATATAGTATGAATGTTGGAAATCATTCCGTATTGATCATTTTGACTCCTTTCCCACTGTGTCAATTCGTTTTTCCGCGACGTTCGTCGCAGCATTTAGCAGGATTAAGGAACTGGTGACATAGAGGAATGTCAGGACATATATGAAAAATATTTGCAAAGTGCTTCATATGGAGCATTGTACTATGCGGATGCGAAACATGGACCTTAAAGAAGAGAGAAGAAAAGTGCTCGGAAAGCTTTTGAGATTTGGCTTTGGCGACGAATGTAGAGAATTGGGTGGAAAGATGAGGTGCTGAGGAGGATTGGAGAAAAAAGGACTATCTTGAGAGATATTTAAAAGAGGAAAACTAATTGGAATGGGCATATTTTAAGGAGGAATTGTGTTCAGAAATTAATTATAGAAAGGAAAATAGAGGGGAAGAGAGGGAGAGGAAGGGGGAGGCACGGAATGCAGACAGACATAAAAAAGGAAGGAGCTATGAAGAGATGAAGAGAGAGGCCCAGGACAGAATCACAATGATGATGATGATGATCCCTCTCTCATTACTGACTTAAGGTAGTTTTTGCGAGATTTCCTTCTATTCATAACAGACACCATGTTCGTAATTTATGTTTCTTTAATTCAGTAGGTTTAAGAAGCGTGAAATAAATAATATATTTTTTAGCGCTAAACTATACTGTTTTAAGTGACTGGAATTTCCAGAAATCAACAAGATACCCATGCATAAGACTTCAATTTTTTTAGGCTCATTTTTTCATGTCGAACGGGGAAAAAGCCTTCACATTAGAAGCTTGTTTTTGCACTTCAGTGGTGAGAGTGTGATTTATTTTTAAAAAAGTTTTGGAAATCATAAATGGTACCCAATATTAAACTTCTGACGAGATCAAGGTGTTTGAAATTCCTCATTTTAAAAATTAACGTATCTTTATGTTGTATACCCTTGTAATCTCCGGGTATCTCTTGTATTTGTTGGAAGATATTTACAAAACTACTACAGTAAGGGGAAGATATTCTATCGCATGCGCCGTTGTCCTGACTGCTTTTGCCCTGCGCCAGGCACCGGGGAAATTTACGCGGTTCTCATTTAAACTTGAGATGAGTGCTGCATGCGTGGTGTGGAATCACCCCGTGCCACACACCCTAGTGGTGTATTGCATGGTATTTCGTAGATGTATTATATTAGGGTAGGTGAGATATTTTTCTTTAAAATGAGAATACATTCGTCGTATTTTATGTGAAATGATATCGCATTCAAGCCACCTTTAATTCCTCTCCTGGTCATATTTCTTCGGCGCTTGGACGCCTAAGGCTCCCCCGCAAGCCGCAGCAGGCTTATGCTAGTTACATATCCGTGATCCTCCATTTTTACATTTCCCGTGACCACTTTTATTTCGACCTCGATGTACGCATTAAGGATTACGGGGCGGTTATGACCCGACACTGCTTCCTTTATTTTAGCTTCTCTCTCTCCTTTCTCGCCATTCGGACCGACTATCGAGGAGAGAAATTTTTATCCGCCGACGTTCATTTCTCTAATGTCTTCCATTGGCGCAGTGAAGGGAATTACAGGAGAGGGAGATTATTTTTGGCACGTGCACCAAGACGGGGTCCAATTGCCGCATCGTCTTAAAAATCCCAGGAACGTCCTTGTCCACTCCCCGCGGGCGTCAATTGCTACCAGGATCATTTTTGCGTGGCTACACAGTTTGTAAAGATATGAAAATAACGGTTAGAGTTTGAATACCTAAGTGCCAGAGAGAGAGAGAATAGAATAGAATAGAATAGAAAATTACATTTATTATTGGATTGGATTTTGGGGGAGGCGTCCGACAGCTAAAGTCATTTGCGCCATAGGGAATAGGCAAGGGAGGAAAGGTGGATGGAAACCCGGCGTCGGCATTAGCCTGCTTTTAACGGAATGCGCCAAGGGGTCCACGGTTTAACGTCTCATCCGACAGACGGAGTACTTTACTTGAAGTGCCCTCCACAAGACACTCAGGTAGGGATCGGGTTTCCTCTGAAAAACATCCTCCTCTGCAGGGATTTTAACCCTGGCCGTCCGTATTGTTAGCCAGTACTCTAGCCACCACACCAACCCAATCCTCCTAAAGTTTGATGTAGACAATTTCTTGCCGGACAGTCAACACATTTTGCTAGAGCCTAACTATAATGGTAGAAATGATCACAGGTATAAGATTAAGGAAATAGGCTGCAGAACCAATTGATTTAAAATTTCATTTTTTCCACGTATCAAAAGTGTACTTCTTCCCACTTTGCTATATGGAAGTGAAACATGGGTATGTCAGGATAGACATAAGAGTAGACTAAACGCCGTGGGTATGAGTTATCTGAGGAATATTTGCGGTAAAAGTAGGATGGATAGGGTCAGGAATGAGTGGGTCATGAATGAATTTGGGTTAAATTCTCCATTAATGGACGTGTATGAAATGAGTGTGCTTCGTTGGTTTGGCCATTTTGAGAGAGTGGATCAGAGTCGAATAACGAAACAGATATATGAAAGTAGACTGAATGGTGTGAGAGGTACATATACAAATAAATAAATACATAGAAAAATATAGAAAATAAATATTCAAAAAAATATAGAAAAACATAGGTTAAATATTTAACGAAAGTAAGATTGGATTGGATTTTGGGGAGGCGACCGACAGCTAAGGTCATTAGTGCCATAGGGGATAGGTAAGGGAGGAAGGGTGGATAGAAACCCGGCGTCGGCATTAGTCTGCTCTTAACGAAAGGCACCAAGGGGACCACGGTTTATCGTCTCATCCGACAGACGGAGTACTTTACTTGAAGTGCCCTCCACAAGACACTCAGGTGGGAATTGGGATTCCTCTGAAAAATATCCTCCTCTGCAGGGATTTTAACCCTGGTCGTGCGTGTGGTTAGCCAGTACTCCCACCACACCAACCCGATTCTCACATTTATTATTCCGGGACAAGTGTGTCCCTTAGAAACATTATACGTATCTTTGAAGCCAAACAAATATTGCAATAACAAAATGTACAAGATTTATTAATGACACAGAGTCCGACATAATATTTGACAAAATGGTAAAATTATAGAAGTACATCAGATTTTGCACAGTGTAGCACGATATTTACTTCACTTGAACATACTCTGTGGTTTCAGGCGTGATAGAGTGGAAATGGAACATAACTGCAGTGTGAAAATATGAGCAACTTCCACTGTGATAATATATATTAAGACTGGTTTCACTTTTGACAGTATCTTCAGGACTCTCCACGTGAAGATGCTGTGTAAAAAGCGAAACCGGTTCTAATAAATATTGTCAGAGTAGAAGTTGCTCATTTTTACATAGTGCAGTCATGTTCCGTTTCCACTCTATCAGGCCTGAAACCACTGAGTATGTTCGCAGTGCCAGCACAGCAGAACAGGTGAAACTATATAAAAGTGTGCAGTTCACTTTAATATTTCATGATATTTATTTTTAATTTTATTTGTATTTTCACCTTTTTTCATATTTTGACCATTGATTCCATACTTCGCGAGAAGTCACATGAAAAGACCTGGCTAATTTTCGATAGTGTAGTATATAAGGTAAAGAAAGAGAGCGTACCAGATATAAAAATTGTCAAAAACTTATATGCACCAGCACTTTCCAGCCGTGGTATGGATTAGCAAAAGGAGTAGTCATTTGGAGATTTTGGGATGCCCACACGAAATTAGTCAAATAACGGCGGATTTAAGGCTGTGAAATATCGGCAGGAATATAGAGGAAAATCTTTTTTTTTGCGAAAAAATGTAGATTCATAATACGTGGCTATGAAGGACAGAAGTCAGAAAAGTATTATGATCTCTTTTGACTCTATTTGAATCATAGACATGTGACTATTACTAATATCAAATGCGACCACGGTCTCTGGTACAATGCTGTGTATAGAACACAGGGAAGGAGGTTTTCTCGTGTTCGTACCCCGATGGCCTGGCTCCTCATTCGTGTCCCTCAATACATAAATAGACGGAACAAAAGGAAATTGACATAAAAAAGGGGGAGGGCTTTTAATCAGGAACACAAGAAAAATAAAAATATACAGAATTGCTGTAAATTAATAATGGGGAGTGACGTGACGAATATTTTGCGTACCTGCCTTGACTGTAGCACCCTTCGCTCCTCTCCTGAAGACATGAGTGACCACTCCTGCCCACATGTCGAACCGACTTCTCCTCTCTGAAGTCTCAGACTTTCTCTCCCTTCAAGTCACAAAACGAGACTCGCGCTCCGCTCTTCGGAGCGCCAAATTGTTGGTGGCGGCGGTCCCGCCATGACAAGGACGCGGCGAAATGCCACGTCACAGGGGAGGGAAAACCAAATGAAAATAACGGACGATCCGTCCCATGATTGCGTCAACAACTCGTTTTGATTATAATAATAATATCCAAGTATTCACTAGAAAAACAATTTAATTTGTCTTTGAAACATATCTTAAGTAGTCAAGGTTGTTTCCGTTATTGTGAAAAAAAATCAACTATCCAAAAAAGAAGTGACTGATTCCTTGTCTACTGCGACTTACGTTTAATAAATCTGAAAGAAAATGAATGAATTCAAGTAGTTCCGACGAATTAATTCAATGTAACTCGATGATTTCTGAGTCACGACCGCCAAGCTACTACATTGCTGATTAGGGTGTGGTTTTTGTCTTAGAAATCTTAAAAAACTTAAAACCCTTTCCTGTGGAGATATATTGACATAAAATAGCTCATCTCATAAATGAGATATATGTTGAATATCTCATCTCACAAATGCATGAAATAAATCGGATCTTTTGGTGGAAGTTTGAAGAAACACTTACAGAATCACATTTTCATACTATGTCAGAGTGAAAGTACGTTAAATTTCTATCAAAAATAAGGTAAACGTTGACACTTTAACTTATGTGCTTCCATCAAAGTATGTACAATAAAGATAACTCTACAAAACGCTCCAATCTAGTAAAGAGGAAAATTTAATACGAGTATTTCCAAAAGAATTTGACTCTGCAATGGGTAATCCCAAATCGAGTTTGAAGATTCTAAATAAAGTTCTATAATACCACAAGACCCATTAATGGAATTAATTCTCTCCTTCTTCACGGAAGTACTGCCACTGACCCTCAGAAATATGCGGAAGTCTTAATCAGCACTTTTCCCCTATAGCCTAGGATTTAGCAAAAGTTAGCCCATCTTGTCCAAGCAAAAGTCATTCAACGGTGGCTTCCCCTCAGTCTTTGCTTCTAACCCAGTCAAGCGTTGCTGAGGTAAAGAGAATTCTTAAGTACCCTCAAAAGTGAAAGTAATCCCTCAAATGACCTAATTAATGCAAAATTAATCCAACAGTGAGCTCCCTATCAAATTCCTCACTTAGTCCTTGTATACAATATGTCTTTTTCAACATAAAATTTCCCCAAATGTGGAAAATAGCCCGAATTACTCCCATTCATAAAGGTGAAGAAATGTCGGATCCCTCCACTTTCAGACCTTTGTCTATTTTAACATGCCTTGAGACAATGACGGAGAAATCGGTTTAAATACTACTGAAAATACTGTGTCTCAATTTTTGTAGAAACACTTAGCTCTTTTAACCCTCACCAACATGGTTTTCTCCACAACTCAAACACTACAAGTTCAGTGCCTGGCATAATTATGCTTCAGAGAGTAATTTGGGAAATAACCAGCTCTGTCGACGTCTCTCCTATGACCCTAAAAAAAGGCCTTCGAAAATGTCGAAAAAAGTTCTTCTGTTTAAATTCGGAAACCTAGGAATAAGAGAGACTACTTTACAATGGTTTAATACCTGTCTCACAGAGAGGAGTCAGTATGTTCTAATATCTATGTTATCCAGTTCAGAGACGACTGTACAGTGTAGCACAGTACTAGTACACCTGTACTAGACATTACTTTAGAAATTTCTGACATTAATAACCCGATAACTGACATCATCGTAATGGAATAACTGTACAACTGCGCTCATTAAAAGGATCAATGTCTCAGCTCCAGAAGAGACACCTGACGCGTGCTCGACGAGTTAGTGCCACACACTGCACCATCCTTAGAAATTATATTTAGCAAATCATTATCCGAAGGCAAGGTGCCCCAAGATTGGAAAATAGCCAGCGTCACACCAATATTTAAAATAGGGGACAGACATGACCCAGGAAATAACCGGCCTATATCGTTAACAACACTTTTATGCAAGACCCTCAAACACGTTGTCGTTAGTAATTTTATGGCATTCCTAGATAATCGTACCTTCTTACATAGCAATCAGTCAGTATGGCTTTCCTAAGGGAAGGTCCTGCGAAACACTGCTTGCGCTCTTCCTTCATGGCATTCTAAAATCAGGTGAATTGAAGAAGCAATTCTACGCGACTTCAAGGAGGTATACGACAAGTTTCTACGCAAAAACTCATAAATTAAAATCATGCAGAGTTAATAAAAGAATATTGACTTGGATAAGGGACTTTCTCAGTGATCGAAAACAAAAAGTAGTTTATTGATGGTTTTAGCCATGATATGGTTAGAGTCACATCCGATGTTCCTAAGGGAAGCGTGATCGGCCCTTTCTCTTTCGTTATTTATATGAATGAACTAAGTTCTCGAGCTAGCAGTAATCAAGAGTATTTGCAGACGATACGGTCATCCACCGCGAAAATGGTGAAGACACGGACTTAAAAGTTCCATATTTGGACCTTAACAACGTTCATCCGTGGTGCCAGGAATGGGGGTTAGAATTAAATCTTAGTATATTCACCACAGCACACTAGCGAAATACATAATACAAATGCCATATCTACACTACGGTGGCGTGAACATGTAATCTTCCGATACAAATATCTTGTCATTACCTTAACTTCATAAATATCGTGGGGAACACACCTACTAAACATATGCGTCACATCATTAAAGGAACTAGGATTTGTCAAGTGTATTCTAGGAAAGTCCTCGGATGAAAAAGCAAAAGAGAGGTGCTACTTCGCTCTGGTTAGGCTACACCTCGAATACGCCGCGAGTATTTGGGATCCTAGTCATAAAGATTTAACAAAAAAAATTAAGAAAATACAAAGAAAAGCTGCGTGATACATGAATAACTTCTTCGAGATAAAATAGTTTCTCTTAGCTTTTAATATGATAAAGGTGGGAGTCCCTGGAGACTCGTAGGCTATAACTAGGCTTAGTTTACTGGAGAAATTCAGAACTGGTGTGCTTCAGAGCGCCACAGACTATAATCGCCGTGTACAAAAGTGCACTTTTCTCCTTGTTTGTTGTATGGTAGTCAAATATGGGTATGCCAGGATAGACATCATATTAGGCTAAACGCCGTGGGTATGATTTATCTGAGGAGTGTTTACGGCAAAAGTAGGAAGGATAGGGTCAGGAATGAGTGGGTAATAAATGAATGTGGGTTTGATGCTGCAGTAATGGACATATATGAAAGGAACGTGCTTCATTGGATTGACCATGTTGAGAGATGGGACGAGAGTCAGATAACGAAACAGATATATGAGAGTGAAATGAATGTTGCGAGAGGTAGAGGTAGGCCTAGAAAGTTGTGGTTGAATGTTGTTGAGGAAATTTTTAGGAGGTGGAATATTAGGAGTCTTAAAAACGGGAGGGCGTGTATGAAGCAATTGTATGGGGGTAAATGAGGCAAAAGAGGTTTGCAAGGATAGGTCAGTATGGAGGAAATTATTGAAGCAGAGTGAGGTGTAAAAATATGCATTTATGAGTGAAACTTTGTGACTGTGCCTACCCCGGAAAGGAACGGTATGTACGTATGTATGTACCACATTACATCTTTAGGTCTGAAAGAAGCGGTCAAATATGAGAGATACTTTGACGAACAGATAGGTACAAAAATTCATTCCTTCCACGCATAATAAGTGACCATAATGAAAACTGATCTCCATTCAATACACCGTCATGATGAACGTCACCATTTCACCTCCATAAACCTTATCCCTTACATTTTTTCACGGCTGGTGTCCAAACACTCCCTTCCACACGCCCATGCGGCGGTTCGGAGGATTGTATGTAGATGTATATCTGATAGAATGCATCTATGAGCTCTATGTTGTATTAATTACCTCTATTGTAATATTCTTGTATTTTCCTATTTGAGGCTAGGTCTCATTGGATATTCCGTCTGAATGAAAATATAATAAAAAGATCATGAAAGTTTAATTCGTTGTCTCGGGCGTGACTTCATGGAATCGACTTAACATAATGAAAAGTAAAGAAACCTTTATAATTCCACGTAAATATTTAATGTACGACCTAGGTTTCGACGTGGCACGTCATCATCTGGCACCAGATGATGACGTGCCACGTCGAAACCTAGGTCGTACATTAAATATTTATGTGGAATTACAAAAGTTTTCTTTACTTTTCATTATCATGAAAGTTTGTTTCGCAGCTCTAAGGATGATCATGCTTGAGAATTCCATGGCGAAGTTTTTAACTGTTAGGTGACGAAATGTTTATCCAAGCATTATCTTAACATCAGTGAAGTTGGTATATCTTTATATAGAGTTTATATTTACATTTATATCTTTATATATTTTGAGTAGAAATGAATTATTCTTCTAGAGTAGCGTTCAGTCATTAAATAGGAAAAGGCTGTTTTTGAGCGGTAGTAAAAATGTAGGCTAAAGGTAACTCCATTGCGATCGAATGGAGGGAAAAAGTTTTCTGAAGGTAGTCGTTAATCAAAGAACCAAATTTTTATCAAACTTTTTTTTACATTGCCATCTTGGTAATAATTGAAGTGGCGGCATGCAAATTCATACTTGACGCTTGAATTTCGTATCCGTTCTCCTGCGTCCCTACCCGCCATTATTTATTCTTTGTCACGTCCAACGTAATGAATTCGTTTTTTTTTAATTCTAATTTTTTTTCTCCCCCCTCTGATCCCTCGAGGGATTGGGCGAGTGGTCGTTTGCGAAACGGAACGATAACGAGATACGCTGTTGTGTTCGTCCGCACGTAACGAGTTGCTCCAATCGTGGAAACTAGAAAAAGGTTCGGTCGAATTTAATTTTACTTTCGCAAAACGAAGGCAGAAAAATCTGCTGGCAACACTTGGAAAAATTTCTTGCTTCTGAAATAAATATGCACGGATTACTCTCTTAAATAACGAAGAGTCCTCATTCCCACCTCCATTTCCTATTTGAGCTTGGTTGTATAAAACTCCATTTTAGTAAGCTTTGACTGGATGCTTGCAAACGCTTGCAGTTATCTACAAATAATTACGAGATCCCAATATTGGTGGAATTGTGTCGGTAGTTCATGCATGCGGTAATATATTTAAGAATCTAGTAAAACAGCGTATATCCTAACCTAATAAAAAAGAATTTATAATTCAACAGTTAGAAGTATTGTCTCTCATAGATGAGACATATGGCAGATATAGGAGATAAGTAAACAACTATTTAATATTACAGAGATGGATTACTGAAGACGATCTGCGGGTACATCCAAACGGGAAAGAATCACAAATGAGAGAATAAGAAATATAATGGGAATCACCCACACAGCACTCGATGACATAAAAAGGAAACAACTTGTATGGTATGGACAAATACAACGTATAACAAACGAGAGATAACCTCAGCAAATTTTAATGTGGAATCCACAAGGTAGAAAAAAAGAGGAAGGCCCAGAATTTGTTGAAGAGAGGGCATAGAAAAGGCAATAAGATAAAAGCAGTTGCCAGAAGGCCTGTGGATGAATAAATGAAATGGCGGTTGGGCATCGAATATCGACGAAGAACATAAACATACCTAACATATATAATTTGAAAAAAAGCAGTAAGATGATGAATTAATATGTCATCTGTTCATTCATTGGTCGCTCAATCCTAAGATTGGTTGACTTTAGGCCTACAGTTTTCCCTATCTAGTGATAGTACCCTTACTATCTGGTAGTTCTTATTTACACTCTTACTTCTATGGTCAAATTATAAACCCCTCTAAGGACTGTTGCATCTGTTTTTCTTCATTTATGTTCCCCTTTATGCCCAAAGAAAAAAAAGAATGCTCGAAGACGTGAACTTTGAAGTTCTGTCATCGGACCATAACAACGTTCATTCGTGGTGCCAGGAGTCGGGGCTATAATTAAATCTTAGTAAATGTCCCTCTGTGCATTTCTTGGAAAAATCATCACACAAATGCCATACCTGCTCTGTGGGTAGACTGAACATAAAATCTTCAGATACAGTGAAATATCTTGGCATTTACTTAACACATGATATATCGTGAGTAACACACTTAAAAACATACACGGCATAGCAACGAAGAAAATGGATTTGTTAAACGTATAATAGGAAGGTCCTCGGTTGAAAAAGTAAAAGAGAGATACTACTTCTCTCTGGTTAGGCCACACGTCGAATACGTCGCTAGCAGTTGAGACCCTGGTCATAATAATTTAACCAATAATTTAATAAAATACAAAGAAAGGCTGTACGCTTCGTTAAAAACTGCTACGAGCGAATATATAGTGTCTCACAACTTTTAGAGGGGTTAAGGCGGGAGCCCCTAGAAACTCGGAGGCTAAAGGATAGGCTTAGCTTAGTTGAGAAAATCAGAAGTGGTGTGTTTCAGAGCGACACAGAGAATATTATCATGACGCCTCACTACATTTCTTGGTCTCACAAAAGCGATAAAATAAGAGAGACACTTTTGAACAGATAGGTACAAAAACTCGTTCTTTCCGCGCACAACAAGTGACCACAATAAAAACTGAGCTTCACTAAATACATACGCATAATACATGTCTCCATTTCACCCCCCAAAAACTTTCATCTTTACACACGGGGTGACCTAACATCCCGTGCCACACGCCCATGCGGCGACTTGCAGGGTAGTATGTAGATGTAGATGAAGAATTACCCAATATATCTGGTTCTTATTTTCTGGGTATTATTCTAGATAATGGCGGCAGGGAATCTAAAAGTGCTTAAAACTTAAAGACTTACTTAAACCCTTAGAGAATCCAGCAAAGTTGATTATAAGGAGTAATCAATTGAAAAGTGCTGAAAACTGCCCATTTCTTGAATAAATGAACATTATTATAGCACTATTTCTCGTCATCTCCCGCAGTTTATCGGCGTTTTTCAGTTAGGCAGCCGCACAGGTGGAGCCACATATCATATCTCAAAGGATTCTTCCAAAACAGACACTTTCAGGAGATGTCGGCACAGGGTTTCCCTCCTCTACTTTAAAAAAAAAGTTTAGGTTCCTCCAAGGCAAAAGAAATTTCTCCGATTTCTCCGGGTTAAATTCCGGTGCTGGGTTAAAAATTTCGCGTTTTATCTCCATGATAAAAAAAAACTTAATTTCAATCCACACAATTTTATTATACATACGACCCGGGTTTCAGCAATTTAGTGCCATCATCAGGTAACCTGTATAATATAATCCGTGTGTGTAATAAAATTTTGTTGATTGAAATTAACTTTTTTTATCATGGAGAAAACGCAATTCCACAAAGTTAAGCCGGAGACGATTACTTATGTTCGCGTGTTACTTAATTTTATTTCAGAAACAGTTCCACTAAAATGAATTACAGCAGCTATGGGGAAAAATCATATTTTCCTTTTCCACGAACACATATTTCACCAAAACGACTTATGCCTTTGGCAGATAGAAGTTGGCACAATTAAATACGGTTTTTTACTAAAAAATATCTACCCTAGACTAACATTTTAGGAATATATCGCCATCATCCTGCGGAAATCACTCATTTACCCTCAAAATGACCCCGATGTGAGCCCAGGGCACCTATTACACTTCAAGGCTGCACGAGATATTTCAGTTTTTTTCGACGTATATAACTTCCCTAGACTCTACCACTAACGAATATAATGCTCTCATTTCTTGAAAATCCACCATTTTCCAATGGATTGGTCAAATATATCCACTTTTTCTCAAATGGACCACCAAATTAACCTTTATCATCGAAATTCTAGTTCATGGCGAAGTTTTTTTTCACGTTTAGAGGCACTGTATTATCACTGTATCCTAATAGAGGGCCTCTGTTTATGTTGAACTTGTGCTGTCACCTGGTGCCGTTCGTTAGTACTTCATTCACGATGTATTCCTACGCATTTCTCGCTTCGATATTTACCAGTCGTTTTCTCGATAATTTGGTATTTAATTTTTTATATCACTTGCTTCTCACGTAAACACTGGGTTTTACTCCAAAAAATTCGTGATTTCAGGGGTTTTAGAGGAGGGGGAGGGGATCTCAAGGATCTAGAAAATTACCATTTTCTGTTTATTAATCTTCATGATTCTTTCATCTTCTACCCATCCACATGCCTCTTCATTTATCACTTTATCTGTCCATTTCATCTTCTGCGTCCACCGCCAATACCAGGCTTCATTGTGTCCATCAACGCTGAATTAAAATGAAGCACAATCCATGTAAATGTAATCTCTTCTATTCCATGTATGCGATTCATTTTTAATATTCGTTTCAACGAGCATGTATCTCCCTATTACGCAAAGCTGGGTTGGTTAAAATTGAATCAGAGAAGAACAATTCAAAAGGCCTTAATGTTATTCAAAGTACTGAACTCGAAAACCCCTTCTTATTTATATGAAAACTTGATTTTTAATGCCCAAACTAACAAGAGATCGATCCGTATAACAAAAACATTTTACATCCCCAAATACCGCACAACAAAATATGAAAATACTTTCCACGTCTCATCCTGTAAATTATGGAACTCGTTGCCGGATAGTATTAAATTTTCTAGGAATGTCTCACAATTTAAGAGGAGTATGGCTGACTTTTTGTCTCCCAAATGTTCTCTCGCCTCAATATGAGAAGACAAAATGATATGAGATGATATTGTTACATGTTACTTGTTCACTATAATCATTTGCTGTTTTTCTGTCTTATAAAATATTCGTTTGTTTGCTTTTCATTTTTTCTTATTAATAGATATTACAGATTGTACATTTTTGTTTTAACATACTATTTCGATTATTGATATTGAGACTGTTTTTTCATTTTCATTTACCTCGCTCATTTTATATCTCTCTGCTGACTTGAAAGTTGTTTGTTTGTTTTCCTTTTTTTGTAAGGCTTTGTATTTTGTCTTTGTATTCCACTCCTCATGAAGGCATGTAAACTTATTCAATATCCTAAGGGGCTTTGTCTTATTGTTTTCTATTCTATTCTATAAATGTAAGATGATAAAGTTGGAGAGCTGGGTTGAGGGGTAAGACAAGGATGCTGCCTTTCACCTACACTATTTAATATCTACATTAAGGAGATGGTCATTAAAACCCTGGAGAATGGAGAAGGGATAGGAATAGGGGTATGGGAGGTGAAAAGCATCAGATTTGCTGATGATATGATGATCTTAGCCGATGAGAACCAGGCACTTAAAAGGAATGATAAAAAGTTTAGAGGAAAGAATGAAAGACTATGGAATGAAAATAAATGTTGGGAAAAAGGAAAGGTATGAGAGTGAATGATGGAGGAAATGTGAATGTTACGACAAATGAGGAAAGAATAGAGAAGGTTAGAAGTATTGGTATCTGGGGAGCATACTGACGGAAGATTGGAAGAGTGCAGTAGAGAGTTAAGTTAAGAATAGCTATGGCAAAGGAAGCTTTAATTAAGGGGAGAAATGTGTTTTGCAGCGGTAGGGACCTAGAACTGAGGAAGAGACTGGCGAAATATTGTGTGTGGAGAATTATGCTGTATGGATGCAAAACGTGGACCTTGGGAAGAAGACAGAAGGTTAGGATCAGTTCTTTTGAGATGTGGGTGTGGACGAGGCTAGAGAGAGTGAAATGGGTGGATTGAGTAAGAAATGAGGAGGTGCTGGGAAAAGATAGGGAAGAAAGAACACTACTGAAAACAATACAGTAAAGTGGACTGGACATATTTGAAGAGGGAAGGGGATTTTAAATACAGCACTCGAGGAAACAGCGGAGGGAGAAAAGAGAAGAGAAAAATAAGGTTAAAAATGACAGACGAAGTGAAGATAAAAAGAAGTTACAAGGAAACCAAGGAAGAGGCCCGGGATAGGACGAATTGGAGATAGTTTTGGTGCTTGGGGACTGCCAGAAGGCAGAATACCAGTTGATGATGAAAGTTGGAAAAACACACGAGTTTCAGTAATTAAAGATCCAATACGCCATTGACCTTTGAGCCCAAAAGATTAATGTCCCATTCTGACAGTCGTCTCTCAAGAGTAATCCATTTACGTTTTGGGATATTATTTCAATGTGGTAGCCATGTCATCTAATTTATAAAAAAGAATGTTTGTTTGTTCGTCTTCTATGCGTTCCAATACCATTCATCAGATTACGATGAAACTTTGGTGAGTTGTTGTGCGCGTGTTTGCAAAGGTTTCTAAATTATTTAATTCATTATACAATAGATGGAGAGCGAGTCGTTTCAACAAAAAAGTGTTGGCACGCGAGCTTCTCAAGTAAGTGGGAAATGACAAATAAGTAACTAAGTAGATTGTTTACGAGCAGTTCAATCATGCGTAACAGAATCGTATCAGTGGAACATAATATCGCGTGCATCAGAATCATATCAGTGAGACATAATTTGTGCTAAAAGGTACGTGATTTATTTCTACTTAGGATAATGTTTGGCGCAGTGGTCTCCTTCTTTGCTTTTTTTGTTTTAATTCTTGCATTCGATTTTCGTATACGCTTCGCATTTTCCTAAAATAAAATTTGTACGCTCGAAAATCTGAATTTTTTGCACTACTTCAGCAATAGAATATTTTATTTACTTGGAAATCTCAGCATTGGCATGGAATAGAATCTCATGCCACCATTTGTGCGTTATAAATTCTTGTGTAGGTACGAGGAATTCACTGGACTATCATCGTCTTTCATTAATTTTTTGCATTTAAATGTGTTTGCTTTAAATATATGTGCTCCTATAACATAGAAAGATAAAGAGGCATTGCGATGAACGCCGGGCACGGCTATTGACCCAATAAATCATGTGTGTAAGGCGTGTAAACTTTGTATATTTGCATTGAAATGAGAAAAAGTTTTTTGTAAACCCGGTACCTAAGGATAAAAATGCTGTGTAAGTGAAGTCGAGTCATTTGACAGAGCCCTGAGCCAGTCGGTCGCTTCATCTGGCCAGGAGTTCCGCACTTTCACTCTTGAAACTCGAAATGACATCGGGAAGATGGAGAGGTTTGGGGAGTGAGGCAGGAGACGAACCGGCGGTGGTTTGCGCGGAATGAAGTGCCTGGACGGGAAAGGTCGAACCTCTTAAAAAAACGTCTGCGCCGCAGCATCTTCTCTCTCAACAAGGACTGGTGGAGAAGAAGTGGGAGATACGGAGCGGAGTTGTCTGGAGTGAATGGGACGAGCAAGAGAACGACAAGGGCAGTCCAAGAAAACGGTATTCGGGGGATGGACTCCCGAAAAGGGGTTGGTTCACTTTGAGATGGGACTGCGGGTGAAGGGAGAACTAGAGAGGGTTGGTATCATGATGAGGGGTGGACGTTGGATCACCGAGGAATTGTTCAGGCAGATACCCTATTGCTGGCGCCATCAGTCTCTCAATATCCATACTGATAAAAATAAAAAATTTCGATATTTAATTTCCACGCTGTTTTAATGAACCCCGACTATGGTTTCGACATTTAATTTCAGTATTTAGGCATAAAATTTACTTTCCGATTCTATATGTATATACCCCTTATCAAAACATAGTTAGGCGAGGGGGGGGGGTAGGGGATAGGTTCCTAGCTTTGGTGCTTAACTTTGTTTCGCTAAGAGGTATATAGAGAATCGGAAAGTTCTTTTTGTACCTTGTTAATGACATAAAATGTCGAAATCATGGTCGGAGTTTGTTAAAACAGTGTGGAAATTCACTACGGAGATTTTCGTTTTTAACAGTACCTATGGATATTTAATATTTCCACAAAGTTACGCCTGAAACTCTTTCATAACCTCTCTATCTTTTGGATGGTTAACTATACTCCCCTAAAAAATTATGTAAACGACGTATTCTAGAATCGATTTGGAGAAAATATCCTGTGATTAATACGTATTTAAACTTTTCCACCATGCAGTCAAAAATCCGTGAATTGAATCGTAATATACGTTACTTCTCCGCTACTAACATTGGTGGAGCATCGAAATGGCTCATATTCAAATTATACAATGTATTTGTTTACTAAAAAAATGTTAATTATAATATTCTTTTATACATATATTGAAAAAAAATAGTTTATAGGTTATTTAAAGAATTTTGAATTGGTGTTTCTTTAAATATACTGAGCTGAAAATAGGTCAAAACTATTTCAATCATGAGTTCCGTTTATTCGTTTTTTTCCCGCCTTGATTCACTTTTATGGGCAACAGTTTCGCTTGCGTTACAGCTAGCGTCGTCAGATCCTGAATCAGGTCCGGCCAAGACGATGCAAGCTGTAAAGAAAGCGAAACTGTTGTCCAGAAAAATGAGTTAACGCGGGAAAAACTCGAATAAACGGGACTCATCCGATCACCGCGGGAGCCTCCTATTTCAATCATGATCTGCAATTATAATTCAAGATTACTAGCAGTAGCATTCTCTTAATAATATATTGGTAATAAAAGGAATAATATTTTATATACACCCACTTCTTGGCTCACCTATAAATATTTTCAGTTTGTAAAGAACAGCAACAAATTGGACAAGTAGGAGAATTCTGTTATCTGGGAGGCAGGATTTAAAACTCACCAGCGATTAAAGAAGCAAGAAAGACATTGTGAGCGGAACGACCCAATAACATTAGGCATTCTACTGGAAGAGGGGTCACGTAGCAGTTGGTTTCAGAAGCCTGAGAGTAAGGAAGCACTTAACTAAAACATTTATTGGGAGCATCTTCTTATATGGCAGTGAAGCCTGGACGATAAAAGGAGCATAGCAAAGGAGATTGGAAGCGATGGAGATGCAATGGAGATTGAGAAATGATGGAGATAAAATGGACGGAGAAAATCACTGATAGAGAAGCCTAACTAAGATTAAATGAATATAGTATGGCGTAACTCTGTGGAATCGATTCACAGCTATTAAAAATTAAAGTGACTTACAAGGGGAGTGTCAGATAGCTGGGTCTCATATTTTATTCAAACTTAGTAGTTGTACAGACCGCTATATGTGGTTCATGAATCATCCCACATATAGGGTTATATCTCCAATAGTTTAAACAAAAAAGGCCTTTAAAAAAAAAATTCAAATTTCCCTTTAGACAGGCCACCCACATAACTGACAAGCTGGACGGGTGGCTGACGTGCTCGTCTTCGGTTTAGAGACACGGGTTCGATCCCAGTACGGGGTGTTTCTTCCGCTGTTTTTTGAGTTTTTCTTTAACGGCATCCTACAATGCGCTCAATATTTTTTTATTTTCACTCGAAATATTATTTTTGCGCGAGGCAAATTTTTCATTTACATACACGACGTCAGGCTTATTCTCTTTTTCCGGTCGAAGGCAGCCTTCTAATTATGTCACTTCCCTATCATTTCACGACGTATTTTCATTATTCCTTCACGCAAATGATTTCCATTTTCTATAATTATTTTATAATATTGTCTTCATATTTTTACAATTCAAGCATAATTCTTAACCCCTGTATTGGGATCGAACCCGAGTCTCTAGACCGGAGACGAGCACGTCAGCCACCCGTCCAGCTGGTCAGTTATGTGGGTGGCCCGTCTGAAGGGAATTTTGAAATTTTGAAAGGCCTTTTTTGTTTAAACTATTGGTTATATAACCCTATATGTGGTGTGATTCATGAACCACATACAGCGGTCTGTACAGCTACTAAGTTTGAATAAAATCTGAGACCCGGCTATCTGACATTCCCCTTGTTAGTTAAACCCCATAATATTTTTTTAATGATATAGTACAACTGGTTTCAAAGGGCCATATGGAACACTATACGGAAAGAAGAACCAGATGGATTGGACACACCGTGAGACACTATAGTTTTGTGAAGAACATAATTAAAGGCAAAATAGAGGGAAAAGTCCACAGAGGAAGACCCACGAATAAGTTCATGGACCAAATAAAGAGGAGAGTACATAGGAAGAGATACCAGGAGGTAAGCGAACTAGCATTAAATAGGGAAGGGTGGATGGCTGCACTCAACCAATCTTAGGATTGAACGACCAATGAATGAAAAACCACCTTCAACCGTTAGAACGTCATCGGGAACAAAGCTGATGATGCCCCAACGGGTAAAACCGTGGTATTGTGCTATTAAACATTTCTTGTGGCATTTTACTGAGTCACTTTTATTTATATCAGTCTTGCTAAGAGTTAGAAATAAAAGAAGTTAAATGAAAACTCTGTGCGAAGAATAAGGTAAAAACTTGTTAGAAACATTTTGCGGCACAAAGAACGAATTCCAGGATTCCGGAAGGAGAAATTAAAGGAAAATAATGACAGAGGAAAACCAAGAGTAGATTTCATCAAGTAAATCATGAAAGACGTCAAAGTCAATAATTAGGTAGGATTGAAGCAGTTGGCAGAGGGGAGAGTGAAATTGAGAACTTCCGCAAACCAATCTTGACATCTATGTATATAAAAACGAATGTATGTATGTCTGTATGTCTGTCCTATATGCATTACTACACTGTTGATCCGATCGCCAAGAAACATTAAGAAGTTGTTGAGTACACTCTTGTAAAGGTTTCGAAGGTTTTAGGTATGAATTTTTTTTTAATATCGCCCCCCCCCCTCAAGGCCCTCTTAATCTTTCGAATACTTCTCGCTCAACAACGTCCGACGGGTAAGCCGATCCTAATTCTAACCTAAATTCTAACCTAATAATCCTAACCTAATTTTTCAAATACTATTAAATTTAAAAATACGATCGTTCTGAAATTTATACGAGCAATAGTTGCAGGCAGGAGGAAAGTTGTAGGCTACTTTAGGATGATCTGTGCCCATAAAGGGCCCATAAAGGGCCCAAAAAGGGGCCCTTAGGTGGTTCGCTGTACGTATCGGGTTTTGTGCAGTGGTTTCAGTTTTTACTTTTTAAATTATTTCCGCTCAAGATAGAGATTTGGAATTTTTTTATTAAATGTTTGAAAGAATTTAATTTTTAATTATTTCAATTAATTATCCTTTTCACTTCGTAATTGACTGAAAATTGCGTTTTTAGCTGCAGATACACATATTTTTCTGTGAAATCAACAATACCGTATTCGCTTGACAACCAGATTTTGGTCATTGCTGTTGGAATTCATATTGCTTAGTTGAGCCGATTAGGAATGCTAAGCAATGGGATTTGTGCAGCGGTTAATTATTTCACTTTTTAAAACAACTTTAACTAAAGATATAGAGTTGAAATTGATTTTATCGCATACCCGAAAGCATGATACTACTAAAATTAGTGGTATCATGAAAGAATGCCCGAAAGAATAAAGTTTCTCTCTTTTTCAATCGATTTTCTTTCACGCATTTTCCTTGACAACCAAATAAACAAACAAAAATAAGCATTAAATCAAATCTTAATTAACAAAAATGAAATTCTGAATAGCTACTCAACAAGTAAGTACTCGAATTATGTACTTAACTATAATGTTCTTTTAGCCTGGCTGTGCAGGTAGTATGATTACCGTAAAGGGTTTCCAAAACTTGTCTCTCTACTCTTTATTAAACAAGTTTTACAAATTTCATTGTTTTTATTTTACCATGTTATTTTTTATCGTTCTTTAAATTTTTCAGTCATTTGGCTTATAATTTTTGCCCTCTGCTCCTCACCTCTTAAATAAAGAGTTTTGAAGGAAGTATGATCACGAGCAACGCCGGGTAATTCAGCTAGTATATTATAAAAAATGATGATAAAAGGTCAAGAGACGATTTTTCACTTCATGGTATTGGTTTAAGATGTTTTCAGTATGAAAGAAAGCAACGGAAATTAACTGGCGTCACCAGCTTTCGGGAAAGATACGATTATAACGACTCAACGGGGTCTTATTTCAGATAGTTGTGTTGACTAGGATGTTCGAGAACAGAAAAAAACCAACTAGTAACGATAAACGCATTAATATGACGTTAGAAGACAAATGAGGAACGAATCTCGCATCGTGGTGGACTCTTCAAACCTTGAGAAAATGAAATACGGGCGTAAAAATGACAAAAATATACACCAGGGTTGAAATTCGCTATGAAAAAATCATTTGACTTGACCGGGATACGAATCCGGATCTCCCAATTGCCGGTCAGGTGTGTTAGCCAGTTAAACCACCAAGCCATCTTCCTTCAAGGCGAATTTCGAAGGAAGATGGCTTGGTGGTTTAACTGGCTAACACACCTGACTGGTAATTGGGAGATCCGGGTTCGTATCCCGGTCAAGTCAAATGATTTTTTCATGGCGAATTTCAACCCTGGTGTATATGCACCCGTGCGAGTGACTTCGTACCATATCATTTGTTACATGCAATGTTTGGAAATTAGACAAAAATATAGTTGGATGCGGCTATTTTAACATTTATTCTCCATTACTTCAGTATTTTCTGCAACTAATAATCAATCAATCACTTGCACCCTAGTTTACACTACTATTAACTCTGATGTCCTTTGGGACCATTCAAGTATTACGTTAGACGTTTTTGGGAGTGTGGGGATCATCTTACCTTGTGTAGAAGGGGGTCGGGAGTCTGGATCCAATTTTCGTCCATCTTGATCAAGATTTTTGTCCATCTTGAAACATCGTGTCATTTCCAATTATCTTGTGTTTTTTTTCAAATATCCTGTGATTTTTCACAGCTTCATCAGCCCTTCACCTTCACCGTTTCGCCCTTAACGTTAATGAATGTGGTGCTGGAACACTGCATTATTATACGATATCCAGTGCTCAAAACTGTACGATGGCTTCTATGGAAAGATGAAACAGCAGAAAGCGAGCATTTAACGAAGAGTAGATACAGATATCTAACGTCTTACGTATCACCGAGAGGGAGGGGGGGATTGGGAAAAATCTTACATTGTCTTACGCAGGGGGAGGCGGGGATGTCAAAAGTGGCATAAGTCGTCTTACGTAATACTTGAACGGCCCCTTTGCTGTAAACCCCCACACATGAGGAAACACAAATAAAATTTCTACATGTTCAGTGTTTGTTTCACTTATATAGTGTTTAACAATTTTTAGAGGGTGGGAGCCCGTAGAGTCTTGGAAGCTACAAGATATGCTTAGGTTGCTTGAGAAATTCAGAACTGATGTGTTTCAGAGTGACACAGATTATTATCATGACGCCTCACAATATATCTAGTTCTGACGGAAGCGATAAAATAAGAGAGTGTGTTTGAATTCATTTATACAGCTAAACCTGTCTTTAGCGGAATGTCCATGATTTTTTTCCAGATTAGACAGGTTACCGCTTAACCCAGGGTTGGACATTTCAAAAAAACCTTGAAATCTATATCATACCCATAACGTGCATCATCTTAAAGGTTGGTTTGATTCGAATTCTACGAAATCTCTCTCTGTAGATGAAATTATTATGAAATTATGTTTTAGGTGGCAGTTCCCTAAAAAAAAAATCCTATGTCATCCCCACTGTAGATAACGCATGGTTGATAGTCTTGAAATTTTTCTTGAACCATGCCTTTCCAGTCCTCTACAGTTTCCATATCCACGTTGTTCGACTCGCCGACAACACTGCTCCAAACGACATTGTCTTGCTTTGAAACTCACCAGCCATTCATTCGAGGCCTTAAAATCTAGTTTTTCTAAAGAAACTGCGAACTCCTTCGCGTTTTCTTGCACCATTGGACCTGGAAACAGAATATTCCTCGATCTAGTTCGCACAAACCATTCCAAAACTAACTCGTTTAATTCTTAATAATCGCAGAGAGGAGTTTTCCTCATTGAATGTATACTTAAGTATTGAATAGTAGACAAAAGCGACAGTTATTTTATTATGTGTTGGTTTGCAATCTACAGTTGTTTCGGATATGAAGAAATACGTTTCTTAGGACCTACCTTTTGCAAACACTTTCTTTTTTGTAAATCGGCTTCACCCAGGTTCGCGTGCCCGGGAATGGATTCCGATTCCGCGTTTGACAGTTCCGTTTACCAATGCATATAAAACCCTATTATGATCACTTTTCTTCCAGATAAGACAGGTTTCCATTTAACTTAGGTTCCGCTAAAGGCGGGTGTCACTCTATATCAGAGACCAATCCTCTAGAACAATAGCGTGTAAATACGTAGGTAAAGCTGTTGGAGTAATAAGATTTTTTAAATTTTGCGGACCAAATCTTTTTATCTCGATAGATAAACGTAAAGATATTTTTGAAAACAGCTTTTTGGTCTGTAGAAATATTTTTTAAAATAAATCAGCAAGAAAATAAAGATAGTATAAGTGTTTTAACAAAAAAGATAGATGAACTTAGAATGCTACTTGAAGTTAATCAGTCTAGGGTTATTTGCGTCCCTTGGTATCGCTTGAAAGTGGTCGACCTGCAGTTTCTGATTCAAACCATCATTATAGAACCATTATTAATAGAAATAATAGATTGAGAAAATTGTTAAGCTTAAATCCTCCTGAGATTATGATTCGTAATGAGAAAAGAATGTTACAAGAGGCAGTTGATTATCTTTTTGATAATAGTCGTCGTAATACTGTGTTTATCTACAGTTAAAAACGAAACTAAGAATTCACTTAATATAAAATTTTGGTTTTCTCTGAGCCAGCGATGATAAGAAACCAGATTCGAAAGCGCTTTCAAATTTTGGGTCGATACATATCTGCTGAATTGCGTTTCCAGCATCAAGCCTTTAGATCGCAGTCGTCCGTTTCCGTGACGTCAGTAGACGGTGGATCGTAATCCCGGCCTTTTACCCTTTTGAAAGACTTACGGAGGCAAACCGCTCACAAACGCTCCTCCGAAGCTGTTCAAGCGGCCAAAATTCGAACGGGTGTTTTTTTTCCGATTGCGGGGGAGCGGGAGGAGGTGGTTTAGGTCTTGCAAATTCCCCTTCCCTTCTTCCGCTGGTGGACGTTTGCTCCGAAAATCTCCTTGATCCCTAAAAGCATTAGAGTTTCGATTCGGGAGACGAGGACAACTAAGCCGTCTCTCCTTCTTTTGTTTTTCCCGCCCTAAAAATTTGTCCCTCCCTTTCCTCAGAAGCCCATTCCTTATAATCCTTTCAAATCCACATACGCAGCGTTCACCAAAAAATACTACAGCAGAATGTACCTCTCTCGGAGGAAATATTTACTTGGGTCATTTCTCTTCCCTCTATTCTGCAATTAATAGCCAGTCTATCTTTTTTCCATGTTCAAATCCAAATCAGTCTCTGTTCTTAGAACCACTAGAACTGACCCTTCCTACCTCTTAGGGGATCGGGTTGGTGTGGTGGCTAGAGTACTGGCTAACCATACGGGCGGCCCGGGTTCAAATCCCTGCAAAGGAGGATGTTTTTCAAAGAACACCCGATCCCTACTTGAGTGTCTTGTGGAGAGCACTTCAAGTACAGTACTCCGTCTGTCTGATGAGACGTTAAACCGTGGTCCCCTTGGCGCCTTTCGTTAAGAGCAGGCTAATGCCGACGACGGTTTTCTATCCACCCTTCCTCCCTTACCCGACCTCGTTGGCGCAAATGACCTTAGCTGTCGGTCGCCTCAGTAAAAATCCAATCCAATCCTACCTCTTAAGCCCTATACTCCGGGAAAATACTTACCATACATCGTTTCTCATCTCTGGATCTAATCTCTCTGGAATTCCTTGCAATTATGTATTAAAAATTCATCCTCTCTGTCTGTATTTAAGGAAAAACTAATTAATTATTACTGCAATGATATGATTTGATATAACATTGAATTGATATAACATTGACATTGAATATGTCTTTCATTAAAATTTGTATCCTATTGTATAAGTGTATGTTTCCCAAATTGATCTGAGAAATTATTGTTTATTTATTATCTCTTTCTGATTGATACTATATTTTCCATTTTGTCGTTAGTGTTAATTATCTGTGGCTGTGAATTTTTTTGCTTAAGTTACTGTGAGACATTGGCCAGGTATATTTTTTGTTCTTTTTTTCGGTTAACATCAGAATCTGATATTTATTTTTGTGCTCATATGAGGAAACTCAGAGCATAATAAATAAATTCTATTCCATTATATTCTACCACTGTACATCCATACCACAGAACTGGTGTGTTTCAGAGCGACACTGAGAATATTATCATGACGCCTTCCTACATCGCTAGGTCTGACAGAAGCGATAAAATAAGAGAAATACACTGCCGAACAGATAGGTTCGTTCCGTTCTCCGTTCTTCCGTTCAAAACTCGTTCATTCCGCGCACAATATGCAACCATAATAAAAACTGAGCTCCACTAAATACACTGCCATAATTACACTTCACTATTTATCATCCTAAAACCTTATCCCTTACATCTTTTCACGGTTGGTGTCCCAATACCTCCTGCCACACGCACTGCGACGGCTCGCAGGGTAGTATGTAGATGTACGTCTGTAGATAACACATATAAGTCTGAATATATACACTGCCTGTAATAAACACTGAGTGGAACTGATAAGCACATGAAATTATCCTTCCAAAGTACCACGGATAGCGACCAAAAATTAATCTATTCAATTTGAATGAATCAGTCAATCTCTCTTCATCGGTCGTAATATCTGCTTATAAGACACTGCCTCCGGCGTTACTCGGTGGAACTCCTTCATAATGAATTGAAGAGCACCTGGTTATGATTCCAAACTTTTTTTGAAGCAACACGACCTAGGTTTCAGCGTATCCATGTTTCATTCATAAAATTTTGCTTCAAATAAAATGTGAAATCATAACCAGGTTGGTTGACTGCAGTTCTCCATCCTTCCCTATCTAATGCAGCTTCCCTTTCTCCCTGGTTCTCCGTCTTATCTAATTTCCTCATGGTTCGGTCTATTCATCTATCCCATTCAGATAGATGGCGAGGCCCGTTAAGCATGCTGGGTCCGATAAATTTCCGTTGGGATATTGTCCAGAGCTCTCTGATTGGCTGACGAGTCGGACGGTCCAGGATTGTTGAAAATCCGCTTAAAAGTTGAGGAGAGCAGATAGACATCTTCCCGGTTGAAGTTATTTTGAAATTTTAGCGATTTCGATTGCCTCCCATATAAGCTGAGGGAAGTCTTTATTTTCCTTGGCGATGATCTTACTTCCTTTAAAATTTATTTCGCGTAACAAAGAAAGTTTTAAATGTGCTTCACAGAGTGACGAGAAGTTTGAAAGGAAGATATGTAGCCACTAAAGAGAAAGCGAACGAAGAAATAGTTCGCCCAATTTTTGAGAGCCAAAGCATGTGACCCATACAAAATGTGGCATAATAGAAATTTAGAGGAAGCACAATGAAAGGCTTCGAGATTCGTATCGATCGAGCATATAAAGGGGGAGTGATGGATTATCTGAATGAGTACTCTGGACTGGGAGAGACTTGAAGAAAGGAGAAAAATGGATAGGTCGTGTGAAATGTTCAAAATACTAAATAAAGAGGAATCTAGGAGGCAACCGCACATGACCAAAGTTATTGGGAAAGAACGACATTACTTACAAAATCAAGCAGAGAATTCAGAAGATAAATACTGAGAAGTATTAATTTCTCAGCAGAACATTTACAGAATGGACTCAATTAACTGGAAAGCTTTTTGATCCCTTCACAAGTGTGAAAATCATAGGTTTAAAAAGCAAATTCTCTCTAATACTGCATGACTGTCCAACATTCTCTTCCCACAAAACATACACGTTGTGAGTTAATTTGAATTATTTTACGTAATTTAATTAGAAACACTGGGTGAAACGGATCCGAAGCAAACGCCAAACGAAAGGAGAATAATAAAAATTCTTAATCTTAATCGTGGAAATTTATATTTTATCTCGATTTTGCGATATTTTGGAAAAAATACTTATAACATTACTCAAAATCATGCGTTTTTAATTAATCGAACCCTTGACGACAGACATGCATTGTTGAAATACAGTCTTTTAAGAATCATCATCATCATTGGTCGTTAAATCATAAGATTGGCTGACTGCAGCCCTTCACCCTTCCCTTCCATACCTCCTGGTATCTTTCTCTATGTACTTTCCTCTTTAATTTGGTCCATGAACTTATTCCTGGGTCTTCCTCTGGGTACTTTTCCCTCGATTTTATCTTCAATTACGTTATTCTCAAACCCATTGTGTCTCCGGTTGTGTCAAATCCATCCAGCCATCATTTTCTGTGTGGTGTTCATTATGGTACTTTTCTCTTCTACTCCTCACTACACCTCATCATTTCTTATTTTTGCCGTCCATTTTATCTTCAGCTTCTTCCCACAGCACCAGGTATCGAAGGCTTCTATTCTTTTCTGGTCAGCTTTTCCAATGGATCATGCTTCCTATCCTCAGAGTTCCAATCTCCACACGAGTGAATATACTGGAAAAATTGCAGCCTTTAAAGAGTTGATTGGGAACATTTATCATCAGGAAAGCATTTTTGAGAAAGTACGCCTTTTGTAAAATAAAGAGGCCAACTTTTACTAAAACCACTAGATTTACTAAAAAACGACCCAGGTTTCGATGTGCATTCACATCATCTTCAGGTAAATGAAGGCCGATATGCAGGCCTAATATAGTAAACATTACCAGGTGAAGAGGGGGGAGGAGACACAATACAGGAGGAGGGTGGTCGCGGGAGGGTAGAGGGGGGGCTAAGAGGACGAAGAGGAGGAGATTAAAGCTTTGAGGATGGGGGAATAGGCAGGGAGCATACATTCATTAACAAGGAATTTATCATAGTTTACTTGGATTTTAAAAATCTCTAGATGTTTTGAAGCATTCAGCTTGCGTCTGTCATTTGTCCGTCTGCCATTTGTCTGCTTTGTCTGTCATTTGTCTGTTTTTAATAGTGGTTTTTGTAAAAGTTGTCCTCTTCATTTTTAAATGATGGAATACCACCAAGTGAGACTGGCAAAAGTGGGTGATGCGCCTTTTAGTAGAAGATATAGTGTTTCGTTGGATGAAAAGTTATTAAACAAGCAGTTAGACGCTACAAAATCTTCCGTGGTTTTGATTTTACTCTTTCCGATGATGCAATTTCCCATTTCACAGTTGCTGAGCACACCAGGTCAGCTTCTGGCCACGTAATTATACTTTAAGAAAGCGAAATCAATGCCAAGGAAAATTATTACTTCCCTCGGTCGATACGGTAGGCAAATAAAATCGCTGAGATTGCCAGTAGTTTTAGCAGGGATTAAGGCCGCTCCTCAACCTTAAAATGGATTTTCAGCAATCCTAGGAAATTGGGCCCCTCATTCGATTATAGCGTCCCGGACAAAAACAAGCCCTCTAAACAGCGGACCAAGAGCAATATATGTTGTGGGCTAAAATCTCATGAACTTTTGAACCTGATGATGCCGACTAGAATGACGGCGAAACGGTTGTTCATCGAAATGCTGAAGTGCGGAAATAATCCGAACATATTTGGGTTAGGCAGTTAGAAACTGGCATTTTTCAGCTTTATAGTATCCAATATGACATTACAGATGACTCGGGATCTAGTGCTGTACATTTGAAATTATATTTGACTCCACTAATCTGAATCATAGGACAATAGTGTCAAAAGCTTCTTAATTTACGTACATAAATACATACATAAATACGTACATACCAATCACGCCGTTCCTTTCCGGGGTAGACATAGCCACAAAGTTTCACTCATAAATACATATTTGTACACCTAACTCTGCTTCAATAATTTCCTCCATACTGATCTATCCTTGCAAACCTCTTTTCCCTCATTCACCCCCGTACATTGCTTCATACACGCTCTCCCATTTTTAAGACTCCTAATATTCCTCCTCCTAAAAATTTACTCAACCACATTCAACCACAACTTCCTCGGCCTACCTCTACCTCTCGCACCATTCATTTCACTCTCATATATCTGTTTCGTTATCTGATTCTCGTCCATTCTCTCAACATGGTCAATCCAACGAGGCACACTCCTTTTAGATATGTCCATTACTGCAGCATCAAACCCACATTCATTTATTACCCAATCATTCCCGAGCCTATCCATCCTACTTTTGCCGCAAACACTCAGATAACTCGTACCCACAGCGTTTTGTCTACTCTTATGTCTATTCTGACATACTCATATTTCACTACCATACAACAAAGTGGGGAGAAGTATACTTTTGTACGCGGCGATTTTCGCTTCCTTAGACAGGCATTCTCTACGTACAAGTTGTAGAAAATTAGAATGATAGAAATATGTAAGATTTCAGGCTTTCTTCAGGCGAATGCTTAGGTTGTAAAGGTCTCGGGTTTCCAACCGGATGATGATAATTTGTATTACCGACGTTCCGTTAGCGTAGTCTACCGTTGTTGAGTCTACCGTTCAGACGTCATCGTTGTCGGACGATGGCACACTACGCCATCGAAACGTCGGCACCACAAACTACCATCACCCATTTGGAAACCCGAGAGCTTTACATTCTGAGAGAAATATGTATGAACTGGGGATTCAAATGCTATAATTGCTATTTCTAATCTAGGGAATTTGATATATTTCCGTTGTAAAATATTTTTCATTTAAACATTACAAAAGAATCACAATTATGAAACTTAAAAACTTTTCGTCGTATACAATACAGCTCTAAGAAAAGAAGAGGCTTCTTTCAATAGATTGCATAAAATTTCACCGTGTTTGACGGTAGGTAACACTAGTATTCAAGGAAAGATATTATGCCTCATTTTCTCAATAACTCTCTTTGATGCACGCCTGAAATTTCATTAATGTTGTTTTAGTGCAAATATCATGGAATGTTAACTTCACTGCATGCACTTAAATATTCTTGATGTTATGCAAAGAAGATATTTAGAGGAGTACCATCAGGCCCTGTTTACTTGCACATAACGAGCTAATAAATAATTAAAATATCCGTGGATATTACTTAGAGAAATGCGCAGCGCGGAATTGGATACTGCCGTGAGCCGGAAATTAAGCCCAAATCAGCTGAAAATCGTGCAGTGCTTTACTCTTCTTTGGAAACCTACTTTCCGTGAGTCACGAAATATGATATGTATGCAACCTCCAATGCCCATCTAAATAAAACTTTTTGAAAGGAAAGAATTCTTCCGAGTTCATCTGCTCGGAATATTTCCATCCTCATTTCCTGTTTACTACTGGCCTAGTTCGACTTAATAAATCTCTATATGTTTTTTTTTAAAATCTGTATTTTAAGCTCAAAATCACAAAGCGCAACAAATGTTATTTGGTTTTCCTCCCCCAAAAGCAACCCACGAGGAGTAACATCTCTGCAATTCTTAATGATTTATATCAATATGGTGCATTAACCGATATGTTTTAAATATAGTTCAGATGAATAAACATTATCCTTGGAAATAAAACATCTTCCTGCTGAGAAAATCTTCCAGAAAGGGGGAAATTTTTCAATATTCCGTTATCAATACCATTATTAGCTTTATGTCTTGTGCAGGTTCATGTATCGCGGGAAATAACCTCAACCCTAGAATTATGTTTGGGAAAATAATTTTGAAGGAAGTATTTTTAACGAATTATTGGAAAACATCCCATTTTATTCGTGAAAAATTGACCATTTTCTGTCCTTTTGCGATTGGTATCACTACTATTAGTAGATTTGGAGACGAGGAACAAAGCATTTGCTCTCTTTTTCAAGTATTAGTCGGAAAAAAGTTATTCCATCGAGTGGTCAACCCAATAAGAAATACTTCTTCACATCAGAATGTTCGTCTTTTTTGGCATCGAATCAAAAAGAGAGGCATTACATTCTATTCAGTAAAATTAAGTAATATTAATTTGTCCTATATTTTTTGGAATATATATGCCCGTTACTTATATTTCGGACACATTAGGATTAAAGGTTGTTTTAGAAAAAGTCTCAACTCATACAATGCTTTGGATATCAATTACTATCTGGCTTCATTGTAAAGAAGAATAACACATTTTTATAATGTATTTCCAAAACGTATATGTTCTTATGTGAAAATTATTCGAGAAATTGGCCAAAAAATTGCCAGTAAACTTCAGAAGAAAATGGTACACCTACGCTCTTCAGAGAGATTTTATTTTTTTAAATCTTTGTTATTTTTGATGCGTAAATCTTGTAAAAACTTTAACTTTCCGTAGTTTGTATGCTTTTCGAACAACTTTCAAAAAATCATCAAATGCTCACCGCAGTAACTTTTACGGAATTCCAGAACAATCTTCATATTTTCAGGATCTTTCAGGGTTCGGCGTGTTCAAGTTTATACGTTATGCTTATATATTTTCAGTATGGCACACAATACTGAAGAACTAGTTAGATCAGGTACACCCTGAGGCGCAATTGGTCTGTGAAGAACATGATTGAAGGAAAAATGGAGAGGAAAATCCATTGAGAAAGCCCAAGGGATAAATAAATGGAGGAAATTAAGTAGAAAAGACAGATTACCTTGGCGTAAGGCGGCTAACATTAGACTGGGGAAGGATCGAGGGCTGTAGTCAACCATTCATATGACTGAACGATCAATTATGACTAATATATTTGCATAATCTGTAAGATTTAGGAAATTTCAAATGATACTAACAAAGAATACCAGCAAAAATAAAAGAATCAGGAGAGGAAGACCAAGGGATGAATACTTAGACCAAATTGAGAGGAGAGTACATTTGAAGAACTACCGCGAGCGCCGTTTAACTGCAATAATAGTGATAATGATTGACCCCAAGCTAAGAAGGTTTAAGATGCTTCTTTCCCTAGCATCAATTTTTTTAAGACAGCTACTCATCTTGCCCAATTTCTATCTTGAAATGCAGACATGTTAATAAAGTAAACTGACGCGATATGCGGTCCTCCTCGTTTTCTGAGTACATTTAGGAAGGGGTAGAACAAAACGGTCAGATTTTGTATGCGCAAGTAGGTTGAGGTATTGTTTCCTCAGAGAGCAGTGGACATGAAGAGCGGATTTTATTTTAAAATTCAGCCTTGACGCATTTACCGCGAGAAAAATAGCGGTACAATAACCGCTCCCTTTTTCTCTCAGGCGAGTAGTCAAGCGTTGCAGTCAAAGCCTTTTCTTTGTCACACTCAATTTGTCGTGAAGGATGAAGATGGCCACCCCCCGAGGCATTGTGGGTGTGTGGTCCACTCCAAGGAGAAGGATTCATTCTGGCTCGCCTCCAGTCAGCGAAATAGATTCGTAAGTTCAAAACAAAAGCCCGCGTCTCGAATGGCCAGGAAACAGAACTAATCACCCTGACAGCTCCGGATAAGAGCAAGGTAATCGAAGTCTCCACCATTGACATCTCGTAGCGATTTCTGGATTAGTTTAAACTGAAATTGAATAAGTGAACGGATTTATTTGGTACGATACCGATCGTGGAATATCGGTTTTTATTTATTTCGCAATTATTATCGGTTCAGGTAGTTTGAGCGAAATATCATTTTACCTAAAAAACGATGAATTTTGTCTCATTTTAAATAAAAATGTATCACCCTTTGTTTTTCACCAAAAGTTCAACCTCTTACCACATTACTTTCCGAGATATTTGCCAGAAATTTACATGGGAAATGGTACGTGTATGCACTCCAGAGAGCACGTATTTAACAAATGAGGTATTTCTAACACTTCGATTTTGTCGAAAAATCAACAGTGTGTTTTTCAAATATTTTTGAAAATTAATCATATTGTCACCGCAGTAAATTCTTCGAGATCTCAATAAACCTTCCGCTTTGATGGAGTTTCAAATTAACCGCTTGAAAAAATTGAGTCAAGTTAAAGACTTATTTAGTCATTTTCATTTGGTTACTTACAATTTCTGTCATGTAAGACTATAATATTGTACCATTAATAATGCAATATTTGATTCGTGTGTCTTACAGCTGGTGAAATCAATACGTAATATTCGAATATGGTCTCTATTATGATTAGGGAACTATCTTGCTCGCACTACCTTAATCGTTCCATAGTCTCTATTTAATGCCCTTCAACTTTGCTACACATGCGAATCCACTTTACTTCGGGAATATCTCTTTACCTGAGACATCATTTTAGGCTGTTACGCAGTATTGGTGCTAAAAGTGCTAAAATGGAAGAAGCACAGGCTTTTGCTAGATATGCCATGGAAGAGCCGTATGAATACATAGGAAGCATATACTTAAGGGATAGACAAAATTACCTTGAGTAATTTTCAGAGGTTTTTGAAACGTACGGTGAGAGACGTTCTATAACCGTTAGTGAGAAGACAGCATTTAAGCAACCGTGGTTTACCGATTCCAGTTCTTTTGAAACTATTGATTGCCTTGAGATTTTATGCCACTGGATCATTCCAGGTATGTATTATTCAAAGAAAAAGTTTCATTTCCCATATTTTATCACCTTTTTGTCGTCCTTGAGCTGTCAATTATCGTTTGCAGTTGGTTTTCGGTGATCCTGCCGGAGTTTGTCAAATTTGGTGTCAACGATAATTAAGGTTTGTTTTCTCCCGATTTATCTAGATAAAGAGCGAGTATGCACTCGAAAGTTTTAACATTCATGCGTTTCTTTGATTTAGAAGGCATGGTAAGATGTACATTACTGAAAAATCGTTTGTGCATTGTGTACGTTTCAGAGCATTAATAATGACCTGGTGGTATTATTACCAAGGTACATGAAGTTACCAAGTACAGAAGAAGCTGCAGCACGATATAAGCGGTGCTATCATGAAAAAGCGCAGTTTCCTAGTGATGTGGGTTGTATTGATTGTACCCATATACCAATCTTCTGTCCGGACGGGGAGTATCTTCTTCTGAACTTGGTAACTTCTCTGCAAGGCACTTAATAGTTTAAAAGAACTAGATCTGGAAAACCCCTGTTGCAAAATAGTTGTCTCACTGATGTTATAAAAATGTCCCTAACCATTATGTTACCCGATACCACAGGAAAGTCTGCTTTAGAGAAGTACTTGAAGGGATTCTGCGTGGTTACCAGCAAAAAACTTGTTTAGGTAAAATTAATGTTTGGAAATGTTTTAAAGTTGTTTTTTTAAGCTTCCTTATACCGCCGAACTCAATTATGAATATTGAATAACTCCAATAGGGGAAATAATTTGATCTTGTTTTTAATTTTTTGTTAGTAATATTGCATATGTTTTCAAAGATTTCTTTAGAAAGAAATAGAATGTCAAATTATCTATAGCAGTTTCAAAGAGGTGACATGGAACAATGCATGGCCTTACCTTATGTAGCATTACTTTTTGGGTTAAGTCAGTACACTGCATTCCCCAAGAAAAAGTAGGCAATACAAGCACATTCACAACATTTTTATCTGTGGAATTTTCTGCCTTCCCTTGGCATCGCAGTATGCTCAAATTTTGCTTAGTTCCCTCATTTAATACTGAACGCTTTTTCACTAAATCATATGTTTCTAAGATTACCATATTTCATTAACTGTTAATCAATTCTTTATTCATGTAAATACCACTGGTCTTGATCCATTAAGCTAAGGTCCTTTTGAATCAGCCATTGGCAGTAAGTTGCATGACTTTTTTTCCATGAATCATAGCAACTTTCAGCTGTGACTATATAATCATAATAAATGCAATTATAAAAATACCAACATCTTACTGAAAACTGTGGAACGATGCTCAAATTACCAAACCTTAACTACAGAGATCACTGTATAGGAGTAGTTTTTAAATCACATCTTCTTACCTGACATTATTGATTGAACCAACGTCCCTAATGGAAGGAAAGAGAAAATTTCAGCATAGGCAGGGCAAATGAAGAACACAGTGCCTGTTCTCAATAGTAATTTATTTGGGTGTGCTGGAAAGCAAGAAACAGATACAGTAACAAATGCAGGAAAGGCAAGAAGATGAAGATATGCTTATTATAGGTTGTAAGGAAAATTAGGGAGAACGCATCACAGGAAAGGCAGGAGAAAACACCACCATGCAAAAGAGGAAATAGTCTTGCTGATGGACAGATGCATAAGTTCACTTGCAACTTGAAAAAAGAGAACCATAACCTAAGAAGGAGCATATAGTGAGAAGGGATGGAAGTTGAACTGCAGCCATGGCATCTTTCAATGAAAACGAGAAATCCAGGAACTCAGGATGGAGAAACATGTTAGGAGCTGGAGCCACCAAAGCCAAGGTAGAGGCTGTCTTTAAAGAGGTGCACCTTAAAGCTTAAAAAGAATCAAACATTAAAGGAAGCATACCTTCAAAATATTTCAGTGCTGCATGCTTATTCAAAGTCCCATTAATAATGCATATTGCAGCTAAGTAAGAATAGCACTAATTCACATGCATGAACCACACTATAAGGCATAGCATAAATTATATTGAATAAAATACTATCATTAAAAGATGCTATCTTGACAAAAAGTTGGTTTGGTTAAATAGGTGTACGAGTCTATATCAGCATTTCTAAGTCAAATGGAAGAATATGAGTGAAAATTACTCAGAGTAGTGACAAGGAAAAATGCTATGCAATGGCCACATTTGGATACATTTTCATGCAATAAATGTCATTTCATAGTTATGTATTAAAATATCCAAATTCTTAATTAATAGTACCACACGCTGCAACTTAGCCTCCTCAATTCACAGCTGTACTTCAAGGATACGCCTCTTGAATTCTTCCTCCATCTGGATAATTTCACCAGGGTACTTGGCATTTGCTAGCTGAGGCTCCTTGACTGCTATCACAATATCTGCTTCTCTCCTCCTGAGTTTCTGTATATCTCCCTCCTTTTCACGGAAGGATGCCACGTTCTGGCGAACCTCCATCTCCTTCTCAATAACTGCCTCTGGTCATCGGTGCTCTTCTTTTAAGTGAAGGAACCTCCGACATCTGTCCACCACCCGGAGGGTTTATTTCTCTTGTTTGCTGTTCTTTGATTTCAAAAGAATACCTAAAATTAATATCAATTTCATTTCTTCCCAAAACATAAAGTTTTCTGTAGTATTCAAGCCAATATAATGAAAGAAAAAAGCTCATTATCATCATTGGCTACAATGATAATATGCAATGCACCTTCTTAAAAAATAAATGCAGAAAACTGATCAAGTTATATGCAGCAGCCATAATAATGTAATTCAATTCTTGGGTAGCTAATACAGTTTACATTCTGTTGAAACTACTTCTGTACTAAACTACTACTCACTACAGCACAGATTCCTTATCAATATTCAGCAAATACATCATACAGCACTTCACAATATTTTATCAATGATAGAAAACCGCTACCAAAAGTTAGCTTGCAAGATTCCTCAACATTTTCGAGGGGAAAAAAACTTCGCTACCCACCGGTGAACTGCTGGGCCGTCCCAACACGTCGCAATCCCCAGCATTCTGCGGTGAGTAGCTAACGGACGGCAAGGCTATTTCCACTTCTGGCGGCACAGAGAAAATATATATGTATGTGTGTGTATATATATATATATATATATATATATATATATATATATATATATATATATACTATAAATCTTCGTCACAGGGTGACACTAAACATAAAACATAAAAAAGCAAACTCACGAGTTAAAATTTTCGGTGGGTCGCCCGCACCTTCGTCAGTGATAGAATGAGGATTGAGGAGGAAGAATCGTATAGGAGGGGCGGTGAGGGGAAGGAGCAGGTAGGAGGGGTGGGGAAGTTGCCACGTTCGTGGAATCTTCGCAAGAACTTTATAAAAACTGCGCATCGCAGATTCCTTTCTCTTCAAGCTGCTTCTTCAGTTCCTGTGCTGTAAGTCGCTACAACCTTTCTCAGTGTCCTATCCTCCCTTCACCACTGTTTCTTTATTACTTTCCTTTAACCTTTGACATATCCTGGTCTCGTTCTCCTTATTTCCCACATCCTTCCTATAATGGCTGCCATTGACCCGACCCCTTTTTGGCTTCGTAGTATCAAGAAACAAGCCCTTAAACTAGCCCAATTTACTTGCCATACTGAGTTTTTATCTTCATGCCTATCTTTAGGAGTGATTCCCAATGGGCTTCTTATTAAATTCCCCTTTTCAGGAGTGCCTCCTTCACTTCACCCGTCCTTTCATAAATTCATTTATGAACAATCGTTCACCCTTTGTTTGTTTGTTCTCTCCCAATATTTATCACTAGTTCACAAGTATCAATCTAATATCCATTCCCTTATTAATATCATTAGCCTCTCATCCCCCAAAAATCTTCCGTATATCAATAGATGCCTACAATCAGCTCAAGACTCTCTTTTCCTCCGACGCCAGAAATCTTACAAAAAGTTGTCCTCTCTTTATGCTTCATATCTTTACCATGGCGTCTCTTTGCCAATGCACGTAACTATCCCATCCACAACTCCACCTCCTCTTTTCCTCTACAAACCAGATCTAGCCACCCTCTTTCATCTCTCTCCACCAGCCCCTTCTACCACCCGGATGTTTCCGCAGCGAACCCCCCAGTTTAAAGATTCTTCCTCGACGTTTGATTCTTCCCCTTCAGAGGAAACTCCCCTAGACACGCAGCAACAAGAGGTAGTCAACTTATCCTCCATGCCTCTAAGGCCAGCTGAACTGTCATTGTTAAGTAAAGGTCTCTCTTTCTCACCAACACCCATAGTAAATCCCATTAACATTCTTTCTGACGCTATTAATTTTTGCCGTAATCTTAAATGGAAGGTTTACTGGAGTTCCCAACCCTCTAACCCAGCCAACTCCAACTCAATTCACCCCGCTCTCACCAAATTTAAACCTCCTTCTTCTTTTGAACCCAAACCCCTTCCTTCTAATCACCCAGTTGAAATTTTTGCTAACCAGCTTCTTTCTAAAATTTCCAACCCTTCCTTCATTGAGTCCCTTAACCCCAAACACAACCTCTCTTCAGAAGAAACGGCGGCCCTCAAGCAACTCACCCACAATCCCAAAATAGTAATTACCCAAGCTGACAAAGGTTCCACAGTAGTCATCCTTAACACCAATGACTATGTAAACGAAGCCCTAAGGCAACTTTCAGATACCTCCTCCTACAGGCCTGTTCCTTCAGATCCCACTCTTGATTTTGCTAATAAGTTAACATCTCTCCTTCTCCAAAAAGGTCCAACAGAAGGTTTGGCTAAGTCTGACCTTTCCCTTCTCTCTGCTCCTCACCCCAAAACCCCTCATTTCTACATCCTTCCTAAAATTCATAAACCTAACATCCCCGGCCGTCCAATTGTTTCCTCCTGCAGTTCCCCTACTGAACGCATCTCGGCATTTGTTGATCACTATCTGCAGCCTCACGTTCATGCCCTGCCCTCATTTATTAAAGATACACACCACTTTCTAAATAATTTGAAAACTGTCAAACTTCCACATAATACACCACTTTTGATGGCCACTATAGATGTCACTTCCTTGTACACTTCCATTCCCCACTCAGAAGGTCTCCGTTCCATCCGTCATTTTCTCAGCCAACGCCCCACTCCTCATATACCCAGTACCGACTTCCTCTTACAACTTTCTGAATTTATTCTTACCCACAATGCCTTCTCCTTCAACGATCTTCACTACCTCCAAACAAAGGGCTGTGCCATGGGAAGTCGTTTTAGCCCTTCTTATGCCAATCTTTTTCTAGGTCTTCTGGAAGAGAATTACCTCTCCCAAGCCCCTTTTAAACCCCTTCTGTGGCTCCGTTACATAGATGACATTTTTCTACTCTGGACACATGACATCGACTCCCTAAACTCCTTCATTTCCTCTCTCAATGACTCCTCTTCTGTATCATTTACCTCTACTATATCTTCCACCCATATAACCTTTCTAGATGTCGACGTAGCTTTATCCAACCGTAAATTTAGTACTTCTGTTCATATAAAGCCCACTAATAAACAGCAATACCTTCACTTCAGCAGTTGTCATCCCGCACATACCAAACGTTCCCTCCCATACTCACTTTCTATCAGAGGTCATCGAATTTGTAACAACCCGGAGTTCCTTGATTGCTTTCTTTCCAAGCTACACCAGTCTCTTCTTCGCAGGGGCTACCCTGAATCCCTTTTAAATAAAAAAATCCTTAGGAAACCGTACCAACCTAAATCAACTTCTTGTCCTAAGTACAAAAATATTTCTATTTGCACCACTTTCTTCCCAGGCGTACAGTCCCTAAAACATCTCCTCAAAGAATTATTCCCAATACTTTCCAGCAATCCTGCCACTACTAATTTATTCCCTAAATGTCCCTCTGTTGTATACAAACGTCCCCCGAACCTGTCTGCTATATTTAGAGCCACTAACCCCCTCCATAAATCTTTTAATATTTCTAAAGCTCCAGCCACCCGTTGTAACCGGCCTAGGTGCAAAACTTGTTTAATTCTAATTACAGACCGATTACCCAAAAAATTCGTTAATCGTTATCTTCCTTCTGTTACCTCCCCTTCCTGTACCACAACAAATATAGTCTATATCCCTATTTGCAAATTATGTACAGCTTTTTACATTGGGCTCTGTAGTACCCCCCTCAATATTAGAATTAATAATCACCGTGCTTCTTGCAATCCCTCTTCAACCAACTTCTCTTTCTCTGTCCCCACACATGCTGCCTCCCACAATGTAAAATTTGATGACTGCTACAATGTAGCCATTCTGGCTTCCCTCCCGCCCACAGCCACTATCATTAGTCTGAAGACATTAGAACAATGTTGCATCAGATTTTTTAACGCCCTCTGTCCACCTGGCCTCAACCGTTCCCATTAATTTTATCCCCCACTTTCGCTACATTGTTTCTTTCTCCCGAATTGGTCTTTGGCTCCTTCCCTCCCCGCCCTTCCCCACCCCTCCTACCTGCTCCTTCCCCTCACCGCCCCTCCTATACGATTCTTCCTCCTCAATCCTCATTCTATCACTGACGAAGGTGCGGGCGACCCACCGAAAATTTTAACTCGTGAGTTTGCTTTTTTATGTTTTATGTTTAGTGTCACCCTGTGACGAAGATTTATATTGTTTGCCACGTTCGTGGAATCTTCGCAAGAACATATATATATATATATATATATATATATATATATATATATATATATACACGATGTGGATAGGATCTCTTTCCCCATCCATTTCAAAGTAAAGCAGGTGGAACCCATGGCGATTGAATTTTAGATAGTAGTCTATCACCTTTGGTGGTTCCTAATTATCGAAAGATAGCCAGGCCATATTTTACTTGGATTACTCGAGTTTTGGAACAGGCTCGATCATAAAATTATTTTTATGTGAAAATACATAAGTGTAACTACATCAGCGGCATGGTCTCTTAGATTAAATAACTGTAAAGGAGAGGAAAGTAGGATAAATATGATGAGAGTTCAAAACCCTATAACAGTTTATTCGGTTCCCTCATATGAATGGTGTTTTTCGTACAACAGTGTGCAAGGGAAATTCTGCCGAATTGTAACAGTTTTTTAATATGACTGAAAAACATTTCAGAAAGTGCATATCAAGAGAAAAAAATATGCCGAGTTTATAATGTTACCTTATATTATTTATAAAAAATGTAATCACAGCATAAAAATAAAATCCGATAACATTCAGCATATTCATCAATTTTAAGAGTGACCTATATGCCTTCATAAATGAAAAAGCAACAAATCATGTATAAGTATATGCAAGCAGCCAAATAAAATGGTATATAACTTTCAAGGATCAATTAATTACAGAAAAAAAATTGAATGGCTTAGATACATTAAAACTCATTTCAAATGTATAAATGATAATTTAACTGAATACTATAACTCAATATAACCCCATAAAATCCAATAAAACCAAAAAAACAATAAAACCCAAAAAAACCCAAAAAAACCCAATAAAATCCAGGTGTGCTGGGTTTTTTAACAACCCTGCCTTTGTTTCTTTCCGAAATCACCGCGCTGTCATGCAAGTTTTTCGCTTAATCCCAGACACATCTAGTATGCCGTGAAATGTCCAAACTCAGCCGCGTCTCAATTTATCTCATATGAATATACTGGGAAAATAACGGTCTTTGACGAATTGATTGGGAACATTTATCAACAGGAAAGCATTTCTGAGAAGTGTACGCATTTTAGCTGGAGGCATAGTTTATTTGGATGAAAAGTTATCGAACACTTATTTTATTTTTTCCATCCATTTTATCTCAAGCTTCTTCCTACAGTACCAGGTTTTGAAGGCTTCTATACTTTTCTGGTCAGCTTTTCCAATGGTCCATGCTTCCTATCCATAGCGTGTCACGCTCCACAAAAATGAATATACTTGGAAAGTAACGGCCTTTAAAAATTAGGAACATTAATCAACAGGAAAACATTTTTGAAAATAGTGTGCCTTTTAGATGAAAATGTAGTGTTCTGTAGGATGAATAGTTATCAAACAAGCAGTTAGACGCCACAAAATCTTCAGTAATTTTGATTTTTCCAAAGAGTAAACTTTCCGCCATTTCGCTGTAGCTGAGCACGCCAGGCCAGCTTCCGGCCACATAATTATATTTGAAGAAAGCCAAATCATCGCCAAGGAAAATAATTACTTCCCCCGGTTGATGAGGTACGCGATAAAAATTGCTGAGAACCCCAGTAATTTTAGCAGGGAATAAGACCGCTCCTCAACGTTCAAACGCATTTTCAACAATCTAAGAACATCGGGCCTCTCAGCCAATGAGAGCATCCCGGATTAGATCAAGCCCTTTCACTTTTCCACACGTGTGAATCCACTTTACTACTGTAGTATATCTTATCCTTGAACACCATTATAGGCATGTATGTAGTTTTTTTTTGGAAAACCGAAATTTATTTAACTTTTTGCGGACAAGTCCCCTGCTTATTCGTTTCATTTCATCTTCAATTTCAGCATTATATCACAAGATTTTGACTCCATCCTTTGCTTCTTTCCGAAATCACTGCACCAACATGCTAGTTTTTTTGAGATCCCAGGAACATCTAGTATTCTGTGAAATATGCAAACTCACCCGCGTCCCAAACTAGTATCATTTCCTCGAATTTGCTTGTCAGAAAAGTGCGTAGTTGTATCCCGTTTGCGCTTGGGCGTTGGGAATGAGGAAATGAGATGATACAATCCCGTGAAATCTCTCAGGCTCTCCTGCGCAGACGCATTACTCACCCGCGAGCGGGAGATCTGTTTCCAACCCAGTGCCTCCGAGCGCGATGCAGCATTCACCATATATTCCCGCCCCCAACGCCCCCTCGCGGCTTACGTTGAGCCCGAGTGGCGCTTTGAGATAGAATATATTGCGTTTGCTACTTTCGTATTATTAGACCTAACCACCAGGCCCCTGGCATATGGGTTGTGTGTATCAGAGCAGGCCGTTGTTAAGGTTTGAAAATTTTTAATAAATGCTTGAGATGAATTTTTAGTTTATTTTTGTGGATTCGCGTCGCTTCGCATCGCTTGCTGGTTTTATGACCTACTAAGGTAGTGCGAGCGAGATAGTTCCCTATTCATAATAGAGACCATATTCGATACATACGTTTAAAATTTCACCAGCTGTGGGACACACGAATTAAATATTGCATTATCAATGGTGCAATAATATAGTTTTACATGACAGAAATTATAAGTAATCAAATTGAAATATCTAGATAAGTCATTAACTTGACTCATTTTTTTCAAGCGGTACGTTTGAAACTCCATCAAAACGGAAGGTTTATTGTGATCCCGAAGAATTTTCTGCGGTGACAATATGATTACTTTTCGAATAATAGATGAGAAATAACACGAACTACACACTGTTGATTTTTTGACGACATCCAGGTGTTAGAACTTCCGCATTTGTTAAATAATGTCTCTCTGGAGTGCATACGCGTACCATGTCCTATGTAAAAGGACTGGTATTTTATGGAAAATATCTCGGAAAAAAATGTGGTAAGAGGTTAATTTTTTTGTGTCAATGAAAGGGTGATATATTTTTATTTAAAATTAGACCAAATTCATTGAGATATAGTTGAAATGATATTTCGCTCAAACTACCCGAAGTGCCCCTATTTTGATTTCTGCTTCAATCATTCACCATGCTCTAAGCTAGAGCCTAAAATAAACTAAAAAAATACATCTAACTTTCAAGGTTTACGACTTTGATATTTTTAATAATGATGAAATTATACTCGCCAAAGTTTTAAAGTGCAGTGGAATCAGAGAAATTGCGGATTCTCAAACAATTACGACGAGGCCGCCGCTCTTTTTTTTTATAAATAATTATTCTTTTTTAATCTCATATTGAAGTACATTGGTCACAAAATAAAAGAAATAAAAAGACATTAAAGATATACGGACTATCCATTGTACAAAAGATGTAATACACTTCACTCTATATGACAAATACACCTTTGCGTTAAAACACATGAAAAAAAGAAGAAAACCTCAAGCAAAGTGGATAGTTTCATGAATATTTTTAAACCTTAGGAGACCCTCTGAGCCACAACAGGCTCATCAGAAGGTACTCTCTAATGTCAATATAAAAAATTAAAATAAAACAAATAAAACAATAAAACGCTCGCATTGCCATATTCGCACCGAGCGGTATAAATATGTATGTGGCCACACAATCAGTCTCTCAACCTCCGTAGATATCAGTCCTCCAACAAATACTCCCAAAGTTTCCGTTTAACCTCTGTGTACGTATTTAATCCATGCATGTCCCTTGGTAATTGGTTGAACAATCTAGGTACACTTACCACTATTCTGTTTGCACCACATTGATTAAAATGCTTAGGGACTTCATAGTGGTCCACATTCCGTTTCCCCATTTTATGTACATTTTGTTTCAATTTCTTATATTTACTAGAGAAATAATTATCTATTACTAAAATGTATGTCCAAAGCTTTTCAAGCGGTAGTATTTTCAGTATTTTGTATGCATTGTTTGTATCATAAGAATCTGGTTTCGATGACACGTTATTATCACTTTTTTTGTTGTGTGTAATCATTTTGTCAATCCGGTTTTGTACGCTACATAGTTTCATTTTGTGTGTTTTACTAATTTTACCCCAAACAGTAATGCCATATCTCAGAATGGATTCAGCTATCGCAAAGTACATCATCTTTTTAACTTTGACAGGTAATAAATCTCTAACGTGATACATTTGATAACTAACCTTTCGTAATTTACTACATATCTTATCACAGTGTTCCCTAAATCTGAATGTTTGATCAACTATGATACCCAGATATCTATATTGTGACACTTGTTCTATACTACTATAGCGACATTAGTTTTCAGTCAATACAATATAATGCGCCCGTGTTCACGGACGTGCTGCTATTTTATCGAGGAATTAGAAAATAATACGAAAAAATAAAAATAGGCTACCTTATGAGCACAAGGCAACTTGGTCGCACCCACCTGATAAACTTTTAATAGGAAAGTCGCTATTTTTCATGAGAGAAAATCGCTGCACGACCCTTTTAATGCTGTCCGATCGAGTCAAAAATTTTCCCATGTATTTTTTTTACCAAACTGAAACTAGAGATTGATTCAACTGGCTAAAATTTTGAAAATTCGCAAGTTTGTAACCATCCTAACGTATCATTGCTTGAGTGGCGAGTGTGTCGAAAAGTGTTATGCCGATTGGCTCATATTTTATTATGAAGAGGAAAATCACATCTTTTTCTTCATTAATTGGATAACTTCGTTGTATTAAATGTGGAGTGATATCCCGATTAAACTGCGGAAAAGCAGGCGTATTTGTGAGGGTGAGGAACTTTTCCCGTGACAAAATTGACGAGCTTATCTTTTCTGTGAAAATTATGCCGCGATTATGGTTTTTAATACTGCGTGCGCTAGTGTTGTCGCTTTTTTTATATGCGCTCATGAGAGCGAAGATGGAATCGTAAATCGCCAAATTTTGTCAGGTGCTTTAAATCACTAAACTAAGTTAATCGAGTGCGTTATTAGAACAGTGATTAGGACATTAGAATCACCATCCTGGAGCGGTTTGAGTTCTGGCTAAAGATAACAATAGCGCAAAAGAAAGGATATTTATCCCGCCCCTAATCCCAGAATATCAAAAAAGTTTACAAACAAAATAATTCGGAAAAATATAATTTTGTAATCCTATTGCGACAGTGTAATCTACATCTACGAAATACCGTGAAAGCCACCACCAGGCTGTATGGCACGGGGTGATTCCACACCAGGCATGCAGCACTCATCCCAGCTTAAATCAGCACTTTAAATTTAAGGTGCAGGCCAAAAGCAGTCAGGATGACAATACGTGGTCAGACCAGAAACTAGGAGAGTGATACGTGGAAGAACACGCAACCATGCAGTATACTAATCAAGTTACGACTACTGGTTAGTATTATGAATGAGACAGATAAATAAAAGATAAACACAAGGTACTAAATCAGGCAAGAGTATATCACACCGGAGATTGCATGCGAGGTTAGTAGCTAACAATCATGTTAAGATGTTTAACACTGCTGACAAAACCCATTTACCTAGTCAGTATCCTCGAACTGACCATTCGAAACTAACAACAAATAGGTTGTAATTCAATACCTTCTATTTAGTGTGGCTAAGGTAGATTGGGAAAAATACCATTTCACCTAGGAATCAATGAATTCGATTTTATTTTTAAGATAAATATCTGACCCTTCCAATGATACCGAAATATCAGCCCCTTATCGTGCTACTTTCCGAGACTTATGACGAATAATACCGGTCATTTTACTTGAGAAATGATCACGCGTATGCACTCTAGAGAGACCTTATTTTTAAAAAATGAGAAATTTTGAATGCCTAGAACTCGTCAAAAATTTTGCAGTGTGTATTTTGTACGTTTTCTCAACCATTTATGAAAATAAATCTTAGTGTAACCATAGTAATTTCCGCACGATCACAGAAAAACCTTTACTTTTGAAGGAGTTTTAAACGTAACGCGTGAAGAAAATGAGTCAAGTTAATTACCTATGTTGATATTTTCATTTAATTACTTCGAATTACTATCATATAAAACTACACTCTTACACCATTAATTATGCAATATTTAATCCATGGGTCCCACAGCTGGTGAAATTAAAACGTGTGATTCGAATACGGTCTCCATTATGACTAGGGAACTAATTCGCTCAAACTACCTCAAATGCTTTCTCGGCTATTTTTGAGAATAAATCATATTGTATCCGCAGTATTTTTTTCAGCATCGCAAAATACCTTTCCGTTTTGAAGGGATTTTAAACGCACCGCGTGTAAGAAATGAGTCAAATTGAAGGCTTCTCTTGATACTTAATTTAATTATTTAGAATTTCAGTCGTATCAATATATATTTTTGCACCATTAATAATGCAATATTTTATTCATTCTACCTACATCTGCTGAAGTGAAAACTGTGACTAGGGGACTAACTCGCTAAAATTACCTTAACTCTCTACGGACGAAATTATGAAAAAAACCAGTAAGAAAATAATACTGCATCTATGTTAGTTTTTTAAAAGTGCTATTTAAGTATTAAAAATAATTGAAATTTATTTGATAATAACATTTATTTTGAAATAAAACGTATTTGTATTTTATATGTTTAAGTAAAAATAATACTTTACATCAATATATTTACACAAGGTATACTTCAACTTTACCTTCATAACGCACCTTTTTATACTTTCCCAATTTTTTCTTCATATGACAGCTGAAGATATTTGTTTCAGAGCTCCACCAGGCACGCCATTGCCAATGAATAGCGTCACACATTCACCTATTCAAATTGTTTGACAAACCGCCGAATGAGACTTAACTTTCCACCCACTTAATTCGAAGCGTTACAATTTTGTCTAACACAGGATTTAAATGGAAGAGCCTCTTAGAAGGGAGATAATTCTATGTCTTTGAAACGTAAGAAATTTGACTCGCTTGTCCATGGAGGGTTTAATGTGACGATCTGCAATATTTTTTTAATGTCGTGTAAATCGACTACGTATATAAACTATGCAACGTGATGTATTGAATGCAGCCAAGTGCAACTCCCCCACCTCGGTAACGCTAGACGGTGTCGCCGTTATTGTCGCCCTGCGATAGTTCCAAGTGGTAGGTGGCAGCACTAATGCTCGCCCTTGTGCCTTTAGCGTGTGTATGGTGAAAACGTTGTCAAAGAGGTTTTTTTAAGTGGATAGTTAGAGCTTTTGAATTTGGAATCGATCACTGAATCATTATGCGTGCAATTCCCCATTCCTTCTCTGTGAAAGGCTTGCGTGGAAAAATGAATTCATGATCTACAAACTTCAAAACAGCTGTATCATCATAAGTCGTTTGCGAGGCTTTCAGTTGATCATTCAGCAATGTTAATTTAGTAAAAGAAATACGGAACTCAATCGTATATACTTCGGATCAATTTTTTCAACGACACATCGTTAAATGGGTAATCATTCCGATATATTTCGATACTTTTATTACAATTGTATTGTAGTTTCATATCGGCGGCATTCAGTTCACAGAGTTGTGAACGCCTTAAGCTCGATAGGAAAGAGAAGCCTTCAATAAAATTAAACTGAAAGTCAGACAAGATGTAATAGCATTCCTTAAAGTATTAATATGGGAATCAAACAATGATACTCAAACGATATCGTACTGTCTACCAAATTTATTTCAAACTCTTACAACGCGTGTTTCAACTGTCTAGCAGTCATCATCAGGTAAGACAAGGTTGAAGATGAAAGAACACGTGTTGTAAGAGTTTGAAATAAATTTGGTAGACAGCAAGATATTGTTTGAGTATCAATGTTAAATATGCTGTTCCACAATATCTCGCCGGAGAAGTGGAGTTTATGGGAATCAAATATGCCGGATTTAACACTTTTAAATCCCTATGATTTCATCTAATTTCGTAAAAACAAATGTTACGATCCAAACGATTTCCGCAGCGGCATTAAAAATTTGTTTTGGAGGATACGTTTTGGAAACCGATTAACTCGCAATGAAAGCGAATGCTTCCCTAAGGTTTCATCCTTTCTTGAATGAAGTAAAATATTTCACAGCTGACGATGCAAATCGTATTTACGACTTAAGCATGACCAAGCATTTATTTTTGTTGTTGTTTAATTGTTGACCCTTCCATCAACTACGTAATGACATTTTTAATAACATGTAATGTCTTGCAGTGTTTCTTGAAGAACTCCTCCAACCTGAAGAGAAATTGGTTGAGGTTAATGAGGAATTTGGGTGAGTTAATCCCCTCGAGTTTTTATATTCCGCTAAAAAGATCGCGAACGCAATAACATACGAAGTAGAATCCAGTTTTTATTATAGTGTATCCCTCTGGGGTCATATCCCTTAGCAAACTCCACTATCTGCAGAAGGGACATCTTTACATTAGCTGGTATCTCACGGTCGTGCAGCTGACCAGAATTTGGATTTCTCCTGGGTGGAAGCAATTTCTTTCTCACATTTACATAGTTTTTTATTTTTATTAGTCATTGTTTTGAATGTCACTGCCGCAGTCCCGATTAAATTACATCGCTTCGTATCGAACTGCAATAAAGTACATCGAATTGTATCCCTTTGAATCGCTTGTAGCTGTTATAATGCATATATGCTCCTGGAAATGAGCGGTCGTCACAATGGTGATTAAAAAAACCTCGAGAAAATAAAAAGTCCGTGATTGAATTCCATGGAATGTATATGTAACTATATACAGTGCAGGATGTTTTGATGGAAAGCACTGCCACTAAGGAATTGAATACAATAATGTGCGAAAGGATGCAATGCGATAAATATTTGCATCGGATCCAATATGTTTTACGGGGTGGCATTTATCTTGTAAGCTATCTTCAGGTTGTTTTGAATAGCAGAAAAAGTACATTTTAGGACATTGAGTGTGCGTCACTGTAGGAAAAGGTGAGGGAGGCGATTTGGAGCATTTGTTTGTCCTATAAACATTGGGACACAAAACTCCTTAGCTCTGGAGCTGCGGAAACGCAAAAAACATTTCAAAAGCATTTGCAGATAATATCAAAACACCAAAAAGTAGTGGCGTCCACTAATGTTGTAGAATTATTATGTATTTAAGTTATATTTAATGTTTTTAGTTTTTATTTCTGAAAGTTGTGTTGGTAACTGTTTTGCAAGTATGGTAATCGAAGCCGATACTTTTTTATTGTTATTTTTAGATGTGCAATGTAAGTTTTTCTAAATGGAGAAAAATTCAAATTTTTATTTCTCTATAAACCTATTAAAATTATACTTCTCTCAACAATTTTTTTCTTATTCAATGGCATTTAATCAGACATGTAATACTTACTTTATCGATGGCTCCTTCTTAGGCGTGAAATTGGCGTTCATTCTCCGAAGAACGCACTTGACCTCTTCGATCTACACCCGCGTGTTTCAGTTTTACCTGGGCTGAATAGAATCACCAACTCCAAAAACTGGGATTCATACCTTTTTGTGGGTTAAAGAAAATAAACCGTGGAAAAATTCCTCAGGTGGTGATTAGTACTATGGACCTGGTTTCAGTCATATGTGTTGAGATTAATTGTTTAAAAAATTGATTAGACTAAATAATGTAACTAACGTTCTGATTTAAATAGATTGATTTTATTAATAATCCTTGAGTGGGCTGAATGCCGAACACGAAGATATGGTTGACATCTGTCGTTATTTGTAATGAGAACGCTGCCAATGAGTCTTCCGTTGTTTTTCTGACCCACAGGTTTCCGAGTGATTTCTCGAGGTTATTTTAATCACCATTGTGACGACGGCTCATTTCCATGGGCATGTATGCATTATTACAGCTATAAGCGATTCAAAGGGATAAGTCGATGTATTTTATTGCAGTTCGATACGAATCGATGCAATTTAATGCATTGCGATACTCTGTGCTAATGCGGGTATACACATGGAAGTCACTTCCATGACAGTAGCCTTGGAAATCGCTTGCAAGCGACATTTCGATGTGTAAGCCCGGACTTCCATGGAAGTAGTGGTCGATAGTGGTGGTAATCGATCGCGGTTGCCACGTGCAAGGAAAATAGACTGTTTCTATTTTGCCTGCGAGTAGTCTATCGATTCTGCGATGTAATCGCATCACATCCGGTGGAATCTTAGTCACATGACAGCAAACGGGGATTTAAAATGTAAACAACGAATTTTTACTGAATGAATAGAGTAAACTTTGTTTTTCCACAATGAATTTAATAACCTGCGACTATGGTTTCGACGATTAACGTCATCAGGTGCTGATGATGACGTTAATCGTCGAAACCATGGTCGCAGGTTATTAAATTCACAAGTGGAAAAACAAAGTTTACTCTATTTATTCAAAATATTTAGTAAATTCCATAAAGAATCGTTGGAAACCACCAACTAAACAACGAATAATTATGTAAGAGGAGGACTCATTTTTGCACATGTAAATATTTATTTGTATTTGAAAATATTTAAATGGCAAAGAATCTATGAGGTAAGCTTCATGACTTATCTCTCATTAGATAATTATTATTACTGTCTCAACTGACGCTCTGATCTGACGTAATAATGCATAATTTTAGTTATTCATACAAATTATTCAACTCACGAATGCCTATGGGACTCAAACAGCGATATACGAACGCCATTATTGTCAAATTTAGGTGATTTAGGTAATTACCATGTTCATTGTTTACTTCTGTCATCCATTGTTTTGGCAAAAAACCGGAAGTTGTGTGTAAGCAGAACGATTCCCTGCTAGTGTCGATATGATTCGAGATATCGCTACACTCGCTACTTCCATAGATGTCATTTCCACGTTAAAATCCACCTTTAGGATGGAATGCGGTGAAATTCAATAGAATGTAATACAATGTTTTATAATTCAATGTGTCAAAATTCAATGCATTAAACCCTTGCGTGCAATGCTATTCGATACAGTATGATGTAATTCAATGCGATATATTGTAAGGTATGTGATACAGTGCGATTGACAATAATGCTGTTTAGCATACTATTAGAAGGATAAAATGCAACGCAAGACTACTTGCAAATTATCGATACTACATCTGCATATTCATCTACGAAATACCGTGCAAGCCACCACTAGGGTGTGTGGCAAGGGGTGATTCGACACAAGGTATGAAGCCCGCATCTCAGCTTATATCCAAACCGCGCACGTTCCCCCGGATGCCAGGCTCAAAGCAGTCAGAATAACAGAGCGCAGTCAGACCAGATACTAGAAGAGTTATATGTGGACGAACATGCTACCATGCAGTTTAATACTTAATATACGACTATTGGCAATAATTATCGCGCTAAATAAATAGTTCAACCAGGTACTAAATCATGTTCATCTACATCTACGTCATACCCTGCAAGCCACCCAAAGGGTGTGTTGCAGGAAGCGCTTCCACACCAGGCATGCATGAATGACACGGAAGAACACCGAAATTACAGTGAAACCCGCGTACCACGCATGCAAAGCGCCAATTAAAAATCTAATAACCAAGAAACATTCTATCGTCAATCGTTCCAACATGCAAGGGATACAAAGACTACTACTACACATTTAAAATATCATGCATAAATAAGAACATCAATATTTACATCATGCATAAATAAGGACGTAGAAAATATAAAGAAAGAGATCTACAATCTAGCTAATGTCACTATTTGCACTATTAATGACGACGATCACAGCTGTTATGGTCCCAAATGGTACGCGGAAAAAATGACATTTTATACCTATTGGTTCTACAATCTAGCTCTCTAATTTTATTGGCGCGATCTAATCTGCCGTAGTACGATGTAAGAGCTATACACTGCCGGAAATTGCATGCGAGGTAAGTAATTAATAATGATGCTAAGATATTTAGCGCAAGTGAAAAAAACCCATTTTACCGATTCAGGGTCAAAGTATCCTAGAACTGATCTATCGCGACTATTATGGTCCCTTGTTGTGCGTGGAAATAATGACATTTTAAATCTATCGGTCTATTTCTGCAGTCTATTTCCTTAATCTTATTCCTGTGATCGTTTCTACCGTAATAGTTTGGCTCTAGTAAAATACGCGGAACGTCCGGTATAAAATAGTCTATATCAATCTATTGAAAATATTTAATCTATATTTTTCCTTTTGGTTGGATAGAGGTTCCCTCCCTTTTTCCTTCAACAATTTAGTGACATTGGCATGTTTATCATAAAAATTCTTACCAAATTTTGCTACCCTCCGCTGTATTCGATCTATATCTGAAACTAGTCCTTCTTCAGAAGGGTCCCATGACAAGCAACGTACTCCAAGTCCAAAATACTATGCGGCATTTGGGAGAAATGTCCGATGGAATGCAGTGCATCACATTTTTTTGCGATGCAAAGCATTTTTGGATAAAAATGTTATATAAATTTGAAAGTTGCTCAGCCCCGGTACGGGTTGTAAGGAAGGGGGAAGAAGGGGCATGCATGCACGCTTCGCGAGAGTCGGTCGTGAAGCCGTGAAGATGTGCAGAGCGGACTAAAACGCTTTCCGTGACACACTTTTCGTGAATCGGAGACTGAACCTCAGTTCGCCAAGGACCCGAGGGAGATATATACACATATGTCTTGGTGGAATTTCGTCGGGGAAATCTCGAATGCAGCGGTGAAATATGAGATTTTGAGACCAAGAAAGCAATCGTCCCAAGTATGGGCTGAGTGCAGGAAGATGAATCATTAAACGCTGCGCCGAGAGAAGCTCAGATACTCTAGCGCGTTAAACTTAGTCGTACGAGAGCTTTTTATTTCAAAGCATCAAATATACACTAACATCTAATAGGGGCTCACGTTTATAACATATGCTGCATTATTTTTCTGCTGAAGTGTCTGCAAATTCTGCTATTGCTATAAAACTACCCTTTCCCCTTGCTCTGACGGATATAGAAAAGAATGATAAATATTAAAAATGAAACGATTATAGTCTTTCACCTTCACATCAGCTTTTCAGACTTTTTTGGTATATAAATTCAATAATTACATAAGATTCACTTTGAAAATAGTTATAGTAACAATTAAAAGACATAATATTTACATACGAAAAAAACTAGTAACAATCGCACGATACGCGATATATACAAAAAGAGATTGTATACCATACTGATTTCAGATATAAAACTACTAAATTTTATTTTAAAACTCTGGTCTAGATTGGCATATTTTTTCGTCCTTTCACATATTTGAGCACATGTACAGTGGCGGAAGAAATTAACGCAAAATTTTTCGCGCGCCAGAATGCGGCATTTTTGGGAACTTCTAGGAGCAGTACACACTCGAAAGACTGGCAACACTGAGGAAAACATCGTCTACCGCAAATATTTGAAATCCGCAATGGAACTCACATTTGCTGGAGCGTAAAACTTAGTCATCAATCGCCTCATTTTTGAGCTTTCTTCTCATATTATTTGCACATTCAGTCGCGGTGTATCGCTGTGTTTATTTCAGCATGGTTCTTACGTCGAATGATATCATTTATACAGAAAGACTGATCATAAAAAAATATTCACTATCCCACCCAATTCGGTATATATGCTGAAATCTTCTACCGCCAAAGGATATTTATTGTGGTCGACTTTCCGAGGATCTTTTTGAATGACGTGTACTGTCTTTTTCACCGAAATGATATAAATCGAGATTTATCCAAACCAAATGTCGATACAAAAAAGATTTAATTAAAATAAGTATAGTCTACGTGATGAAATTTTTCACGATTTTCCATTTGCAGATTGACGAAGTTCCTTAGACGGATATTTATTAAATTCAAAACGGCTATTTATTAATGAATCGTTCTTGACCCAATATAAATCCGTTTTTAGTTCGTCAAAATGGGATTAATCTATGAAAACACACGTAAATATACATAATTTCAAGAAATAAAAATAAATGTGCTCGCATCGATACCGAATAATCTAGGCATATTTTCCCGATATTTCTTTCATTTTATCACAGAAAGCTTGGGGACGAGCTGTGCTCTGTTAAGTTTTATCTAGTAACTGCAGGATATACGAATAAACATTCCGAAAAGTTTACCGAAATTAGGTGCAGTTATGGATAAACAACTCTATTACGTGTGACTGCATAATATCTCATATGCTTAGCTATAAATTCGCCGCACATTTAAAATTAACAGAAAAGCCTTTTAAAAGGCTTCAGTTTGGAGTAAAATGTCATTAATGAAATAAATTAATAGGTAACGGTTAATGTTGTAGCTGTCAGATGTATTTGGCTAGCTAAAGAGTGGCCCGTGTTCGCTTTTTTATGAACACAAATGAGTTTTGATATACATTTTCTCATATTGGCGATATGACTGAATGTTAGTTTTAGCGGCCTCTCCCTAAATTCTTGGGGGAAAAAAGATCTTATTAGCCTTTAAGTATGCTCCATTTTTCTTCCAGGTGGAGGAATCGGATAGTAGGTTTGTAAAAGGCAAAAACATCCGTCGAAAAATTACCCGAAGAGGTGTTGCGCCTTCGACTTTCACCCACTGAACTTTTATGTGCTGTTTAAAAGTAAAAAAACCTATTTCTCACTACTATCAAACGAAAATCATTAAATTTATGTCCGCTATAATAAGAACTATGCTTATTCAAATGTTTATCAATATTCATTTTTCGTCCGCAACTTGGAATACTTGCGAGTTCACAAATGTCAAAATTTTAGGAGATGGTTCAAAACAATTCATGTAACATAGATGGAGCGGGCTGCACGGAGCGCAGCGTTTTTTATGAGGACAATGCGAGAAACAAACGTTTTTCGACCCCCTCAAACGAAACAACCCAAAATTAAGATGCAATGAGGAAAATCGTGGAGGAAGAATGGGAAATGAAGCCAGTAAGAGGATACCAAAATGTGGACAAATCCATGTCACAAAGACTTGGTCAGGAAATCGAGAATGGATGGGGGATGGATTGATTATAAGGCTAATAAACATCCACATTCTTTATGTAAATACCAGCATATTTCTTGATGATAAATTGCTGTGGTCATGTGCACACATAACTCAAATTTAGAGAATTACGCATACATTTTACCCTTTTCCAGTCGTTGCATTATAGTGTCCCTTTTCAACATCCGTTAAAATACATTACTACTAAGAGATGAAATTTATGACCCTGTAAAAAGTCTTTTAATATCTTCATGTGGCTGCACTCACAACTTTAATTTCCATTGAAGCAGTGAAATTACGACACATTTGAAGAGAAATAGATTCTTTAGGAACGTAGCAATCGTATAATCTTTGATGGTGCACATTCCTAATTTGTACTCCATTGACTACTCTGCGGATTTATGAGGAGTATACAAATGACCATAGGGAAAATATCTAATTACTGCTTAATCGCTACATGGAAAAAGATTATTTTTAGTATTTTATCACTTTCACAGGGGGAAATACGCGATGCATTTTTGTCGGAGTATTACTTACGCGTGGGTATAAAAATGCTCCTCATAAAATTTAACTGCGTAATTTTAGCCAAACATTTTTCACTGCGAATATGTCAGAAGGTATTTAAGTGATTCATTAATTTAACTTATCCTCTAAGTATTATCCTCCATTCTATAAGTTGAACTGTTGAACTACACGGCTAATATATTGTTCATAGCAAGCCTAGAAAAAAATGCTGGGAAAGCTTCAAAAACCGTTTTAAAGATATTTTGAAGAGAATTCCACACTTGTTTGGCCTCTCACTCAGATAAGCAATCGGTATTTACAAGTTCGGCAGATAAACACAAACTCTAATACCTAATAAAAATAATTGCCCTCTTTACTAAATCACTTCAAAGTAATTTAAAGGTGAATGTAGCATCAGGTAAGATCACTAAATCGAGTAACTGACACAATCAGAGATCCGGTCTGTTCCCTCCTTCATGAATAGCTTTTCATTGAGTGGTAAATTGGCAAATGAGTGGATTTGAGCACCATACGACAGGCAGGACGTAAAAATCAAGTGGGGTCGAGTAACCGAGAATGGGAAGTAAACATTTCATTCGACGACCAAGGAGACCGCTCTGATTCTTTTACAAAGCCCGAATATGCGTAAAATCACACACTCATGGTTGAGGTCAATATCCATTCCCTGGACCTTCTGCGGATTCCTGCGAAGTTTCGGCTGCAATAAAGTCACATCGCGTAGAGTAATTGTAAAGGCACCAAAAGAGGCCATGCCAGGATTTGAACCCCAGGCATTCTTGGCCGCAGACGAACGCTCTCCCTCTAGGCTACTTCATCGATGAAGAGAAAGCTGCGTCCAGTGGTTCTTATTATACAACGAAAAATGGGAATTCTAATGTTTCCTTTAAAAACTGGACCAAATAAAATGCTCTGAATTTTTAAAAGTAGTTTTCAGAAAGTAAATAATATTACGTTCGGAGGAATTAAGAAATTTAGGTGTTTGGGATGACCTGAATGCACAAGGGCGGAAACTTACGTAGGGTTTTAAGGTATTGGAAATGCTTGTAAAGAAAAATTTTCTCCTCATGGAAACCATTCTATTCTACCAGATTTCCCATACTTTAACTTGAAATTCACAGGATATTAAGCCGAATTGTTAATTGTAATGCATCATATTTCGTATGGAAGTTTCATATGGAAGTAGTTTGAGGCCTATTAAAACGATGTTCATCCACAGCTATTCCCTGCACGCGGAAATACATTTTATTGTTAGAGAATTTGATCTGGAGGATAAAATAGTTTTATGTCCCAACAAATAATGCTTTCATCGTATTGTTTCTTAAGTTTCAACCAAGAAATTTGTTTAAACGGTCCTAAGCTCTAAAAATATGGTAAGCATCTCTATATAATCAACTACGAATTCGGAACCTCGACTGGGTGCGGGTCGAAGCAAGCTCATCACGTTTATAACTCCCGGACGATCTCGCGAACGTAAACCTTATTAGTATGACTATTTACATGACGAGTAAAATCGATATCAATTCATAGAGAGTTTGAATATTCCCGGTTTCCATATGCTGTCTCAATGTTGTCAAGTTGTCGAAGGAAAAGCGATTTCAATTAGTTCCCGTGTACGCCGCATTCAGACGCCAATGAGTTTTGCGTTAATTTTTTCCGCCACTGTACATAATATTTACCGTACACAAAATGAGAATAAACGAATTACAAGACAGATTATGTTTACATGAAATAATTTCAAGACAAACGAAATGCATGTTGACAGATTGAATACCAAACTGCTTTCAGATGCACAACAATTATCAATTTTCTCTCTCTCAGGTGTAAGTTTCTCGAAAATAATGAATTAAATAATTTTCCTTTGAAAAAAGGTACAGATTGGCATGTTTTTGCATCCATTGGGAGTGAATTAAAATTTTTGATATTGTAGTTATTAATGACTTATGGGTTTGGGATTGTGTTTAGTAGGGCTCTATTTGTTAGCAATGAGTGGGTTTTCTAGGATAAAACATTTTTTTTGTATTAAGTTTTTATTTTAAGGGACATATGCATTCAGAGAATCTTAAACAACAACAACAACACATAAATATATTGGACTTAATCGAACTAGTTTCATTTAAAACCATTTTTGTGGAAGAAAGTATGTCTTGAGGAAATAATAGATCGTTACCTAGATATTTCTCGACCTAGTTTATTATAAATGCGTGTTTTTTAAAGAGTGGTTCTTGGGAAATAATTGATCGTTATTAGCTCATCACCGAAACTTTAAACTGGTAAAAATGGTTTAAAACTGGTAAAACGTCGTCTTTTGGGCTACTCCGAACCAACAGAATTGAAAAACGGTAATTTAAATTGTATACAATATTTGAGAGAAAATACAAATGACAACAGCAACCTTTGAGCTTCTTTTTTCAAAAAGTGAACGTGATTAATTCTCGGAAGTTCTTCTTATTATTTGCGTCGATTATTGTCGACGTTATTTCTGCTACTGTGTGAGATGTATGAGTTATCATGAAATTTCAATTTTTGTCGTTGTCACGAAAAATCTAATGAAAACGTAAACGCAAACGTAAATATGTAAACACGTGCCTTTTTTCTCAAACTTTTTCTCGGGGATCCGTTCGGGTGAATGGGTCCATGTTGGCCGACGTTTCGACGCTTCACTCGAGCCGAGCATCGAAACGTCGGCCAATATTGACCAACTCACCCGGACGGAAGCCCGAGAAAACTTTGAGAAATTCCTACGCCGGGAATGCATCAGATCTTACTTCACGTGCCTTGCACACTGACGGGAAGTTGGCTGATTCACTCATTGAAAATTAAAAGAAGCTCTAAAAGAGGTACCATTTTAAAATTTGCATGGTTATTTGGACCGTAATCAGAGAAGTCCCTCCCCTTTTTGCTTCCCCAAAACCCATCACTTCATTCATTACAATCCCTTGCTCGGGAGAAGGTGGTTGTATTGCCGAAATAATAGAATTTACTTCTGCTTTTCTTTTTATGTATGTTTGTGTGTTTTTGCTTGTGGCGCCTGTTACTATCTGTCATCTCACTCTCAATCCCACCGAGGTACAGAAAACTTGTTAGTATCTTACTGCCGACGATGGTGGTTTGGCTGCCGAAGCATAGCATTTATTTTTCCGAGTTCTTCCTTTCATTTTTATTTCGTGTGCTTGTGATTTAAAAAAATATTTATGTTTCTGCGTTCTATATTCACTGAGTGCGTTTTTTAAAAGGTATAATGTATGTATGATCTCTAGATGAACAACTCTCAGCGACGATATGCAAGTATGTAAAATGAAACCTGTGGCCGTGCATTCGAGAGCTCGCGTCAGGAAAAAACACTGAAGCTAGGAGGAAGGGTAGGCACTGCGGTTTCGGAAAGCGGAAAGGAACAGCCAATGCTCGTATGCCTCAGAAGTTACTCTGGATTAACAGGATGCGAGTTCTCAGGAAGCTCCTAAAGAAGTACCGTGATGCTAAAAAGATAGATCGTCATCTTTACCACCAACTGTATATGAAGGCAAAGGGTAATGTTTTCAAGAATAAGCGCGTCTTAATGGAATTCATTCACAAAAAGAAGGCAGAGAAGGCTAGGACGAAGATGTTGAACGATCAAGCCGAGGCTAGACGTCTCAAGGTTAAGGAGGCAAGAAAGCGAAGGGTTGACCGTATCGCTCAAAAGAAACACGAGCTTATGCAATCCTACCAGAAAGAAGACGATGCTGCGGCCGCCAAGAAGTAATTTTTTGAGAAATTATGTGAATTCTGTAATATTGGTCTGTGCAAGAAATAAACTTTGAAAATACAAAACGCGAGACATGGGTACGAATAAAAAGTAATTTTAGAAAATTACTACGGGCGCTTCGACGATGAGGTCATCAACATCGGCGGAAGAGAAACGTTTGTGTTCTGTTCCCGTGAGGAGGGAAAGTGTAGAGAGGGTAGGGTTGAGATGGGTGGTCAGATTTGCAGCGGTAAGAAGATAGAGGCGCCTGGCTATTGGGCCAATTTTTCAGTGGGATAGGTTTAGAATATGTAACTACGCCCACGCAAGAGATGGAATGACTAAGGCTGAAAGAGGTCGCAACGGGCTCAATATCTAGTACTGACAGGAAGAAGGAATACCTGCCCTCTGACAACTATAGGGGTGAGATTAACGAATAAGGAAAATTACAGAGGAAGACTCATGCTGAAATCTTCTTCTCTCGTTGTCCACCCATAAGGATTGGTTTGTGACAGCCATCCTCCTCTCTCTACCCTCTGCCATTCTCTTCATTTCTAAAATCCCGTCCATCTACATTTACGAAATTCCGTGAAAGCCACCACTAGGGTGTGTGGGACAGGGTGATTTTCACACCAGGAATGCAGCTCTCATCCCAGTTTAAATCAGAACCGCGCACGCTCCCCCGGAATGCCAGGCGCAGGCCAAAAGCAGTCACGACATCATTGCGCAGCCAGACCAGGAACTAGGAGAGTGCTATGCGTAGACGAACATGCTACCATGTACCACACTACTAAAGATACAACTATTGGTTAGTATTACTAATTTCACAAATAAATAGCAGTAGACGGTACTAAAACATGCAAGAGTATATCATGCCGGAGATTACATGCGAGGTTAGAAGCTAATAACCATGTTAAGATATTTAGCACTACTGAAAAAACCTATTTAACATAGTCAGTATTCTAGAACTGGTCTATCGCAACTATTATGGTCCCTTATTGAGCGTTGAAAAAAATGGCATTTTAAATCTAGCAGTTCTGTGTTCTATTTCCTTAACCCTTCAGCTGCGGCAGCTAGGTCGCAAGTCTTCCACTGTGTGCGGGAAATATTCGAAGGAGGCCAGTCCCTCTTTTCCGCTGCGAGGGGCAGAGCAGGTAGAAGACCCTTGCAATCCCCTCCCGACCCTTTTCCCGAGGTTCCGCGGAAAGGACCCCACCCAATAAGGGACGGATTAGTGGAACATCACATAATTTGGCCAAATTTTTTAATCGGCAAAAATCTACAGAAGAATTATATGAAGTTTGTTCGTAATTTACTGTTTAATTTGATATCAGTCACCAAGGAAAGCCGTTGATTTTTACCCGCATTGCGCTCTGGTAAGGCTACCAGAGAGCATTTAGAGGATAATGGGAAGAAAGGTTAGTAGCTCATGGCAATGGAATGCGACCGCTAACGAGCGAGGAAGGGACTCGTCCGGGTAGGAAATGGGGATTGCCAATTGTCTCCATCAAGGTAGAAAGAGTTTGGGCCAAAAAGATATCAAAGGGGCTCGGGGGAGCAGGTAAGAAGAAAGGTTCGAACGTACAAGTACGTTTTTCCCGCAGTTGCCCGTATACACGTACAAGTACGTTCCCCGCAGCTAAAGGGTTAATCTTATTCATGTGATCGTTTCTACCATAATGGCTTGGCTCTAGTAAAATATGTTGAACGTCCGGCAAAAAATAGTCTACATCAAACTTTCGTAAAATATTTAACCTATATTTTTCCCTATTGGATAGAGGTTTCTGCCCTAATTCCCTCAAAAATTTAGTAACACTACTTTGTTTATTATAAGAATTCTTAACAAATCTAGCTGCCCTCCGCTGTATTAATCTCTGTATTACTGTATGTTCTCCACAGGCTTCGTTCTTCCTTCACTTTTCTCAGCATCTCTTGGATCGTTAATTCCTCTGTCCAGCACATCTTACACATTCTTCTTCAACACCACATCTCAAATTCATTGGTCGTTCAATCCTAAGATTTGTTGACTGCAGACCTCCATCCTTCCCTATCGAATGCAAGTTCCCTTACCTCCTGGTATCTCTTTCTATGTACGTACTTTCCTCTTTATTTGGTCCATGAACTTATTCCTGAGTCTTCCTCTCAGGACTTTTCCCTTTAATTTAACTTCATTGATGTTCCTCACAAACCCATTTTGTCTCAAGGTGTGTCCAATCCATCTCGTTCTTCTTTTCCGTGTGGGGTTCCATATTGTCCTTTCCTCTTCTACTCTTCTGTACACTTCGTCATTTCTTACTTTGTCCGTCCATTTTATCTTCAGCATCTTCCTCCAGCACCAGGTTTTGAAGCCTTCTAGTCTACTCTGGTCAGCTTTTCTAATGGTCTTTGCTTCTGATCCATAGAGTGCTACGCTCCAGACGAAGGTTTTCACATACGGTTTCCTGATTTGTAGTCCTATCTTCTTTGAGCACAGCAGTTGTCCTTTTTCCATGAACGCCTTCTTAGCTTGGGCTATTCTCCGCTTGATGTCCATTGTACTTCCGTCCCACGTGATGGTACTTCCGAGATAGTTGAAGGAATCTACTTGCTCTAGTTTCTCTCCTCTGAAGGTGACTTCAGCATTCGGCTTCTCTTCCGCAAACTAGGATTGTAGTCTTTGTCTTACTTATGTTCATGTTGTATTCTTGGAGAACCTGGTCCGTGACGTTTCATATCTCAAAAGCCTCTTGATATTTTATCTCCTTTTGTCCCACAGTCCATATCTCGCTGCCATACAGCAATACACTCCGCACTAAGGTCCTGGCTAGCTTTTTCCTCAGCAAAATATCGATGGGGTTGGACGTGAAGAGTTTTTATTATTGTTAAAGGCAATAATTTTCTCTCAGTATTCAACTCCGTATTTGTTCATCACTTGTTCACCAGCTCTTGAAGGGTGAGGTTGTGTCTGCAGAGCGCTCTGGAAACCGGTTTCTTCTCTGGCCGGAAGCGATCATCTTGAGGCTTCACGCCGTTGATTCCGTTTTTCAGTGTGTGTCCTAGCAGTTTTAGTGTGTCCTACTAGTTATTTTTGTAATCGCATTTTGCGAAGTAATTCGAGCAGTGAAGTGGAGTAGTGAAGGACGCGATCTAACTCTGATATCAACCCCGTTTCGTATGGATCCCATACACTGACAGCAAATTCCAGATGAGGCCTAACGATTGAAAAATAACAACGTTCTTTCACTTTCTCATCACATTTTCCGAGTACTCTCTTGATAAAGCCTAGCTTCCTATATGCTTGACCGCATATTTCCCTAATATGTTTTCCCCAAGATAGATCGTGAGTAATTGTGACCCCTAAGTACTTAACAGACTCGGCGTGAATAATTTACTGTATTTTTAATTCTGTAAGCCCTAACTGGCCAATTTTTCTTTTTCCAAAAGCTGACTGCTACGCACTTTTTTATGTTTAGTTCCATCTGCCACTTTTCGCACCAAGCATGAATAGCAAGTAGGTCGATTGTTAACGAGTCTCTATCTTCGGAATAACATTAGGAGTCTTAAAAACAGGAGGGCGTGTATGAAGCAGTGTATGGAGGTAAATGGGGCAAATGAGGTTTGCAAGGATCGGTCAGTATGGAGGAAATTATTGAAGCAGATTTAGGTGTACAAATATGTATTTATGAGTGAAACTTTTTGACTGTGCCTACCCCGGAAGGGAACGGCGTTATTGGTATGTATGTATGTACTGATCTTTGGATCGGTACTCCCTCATAATGATGCGACGACTGCTCGTGATCGACCAACCCACGAAGAGAAGCCTCTTCCACACATGGAGACCCGTAAATTTGTGCCAGGCCCCGGAGGAGATTGGTCGCCGTGTTAATCAGAGAGAGCAGCCTCAAGGTCACCTCTGGTCGCATCCGAATATTCGGCTCTGCTCAGATGCAAACCCAAAGGTCTTGGCTCGAAGCCAATGGAAACTTGGTCGCCCGCGAACCGGAATTGCCTCAGGTAGGCAATAAACGATAGGAACAACTGCACGAGTCATCTCATATTTATGCCAACGACATGAGCTCCGATGAAAGACCGTGGGCTTTCGCGGTAGATGATATGGATGGAGCGGCGCATTAGCTGGGGGTCGCTCGTCAAAACGTAGGCTATGCAAAGCCTAACCCGGTGCCACACCCAACTTCATCCGCGAACTGAACACCAGTTTTTACCGCGAAACTGGAAATGTGGTGGCATACCGAAAAATAGCCGCTTGAAGTACCTTGCGCGAGATAGTTCCCTAGTCATAACGGAAACCATATTCGAAGTATCCGTTTCTATCTCAGGAGCTCTAGGAGTCATATAATAAATGTTGCATTATTAATGGTGCAATATTATACATCTACACAAATAAATGTTCATTTGTTGAAACTAATGTTGCCAATAAATACCCGAGAGCGTGCTGAGAGTTCTTTTCATCGGGCCATAATTCTTTCAACGAGGGCATTTATTTCCTTCCTGGCGTTAGGAAAACAGAATTTGTGTGCTTAATAAAGTAAACAAGTTCGGAATACCTACAATGCATATAACAATAGCAGAACTATTAGCGACCAAATACTTAAGCAGTATGTTCACTTTTCCAAATTCTCAAACCTATAGCGAGTTCATCAGTATTTTCAAAAAAATGTAATGAATATCACAGAAATATACGTAATAATGATAAAGGAGTAGGTACTCATTTAAAAGCGTCTTCACTTCTATTCGCCAGACATGCCCATATAATCACACCCCGCATTCTAACTCGACATACGGTGAACATAGCAAGTCTGCATTTTCATTTACTCGGTTTCACCTAGAGATAGCGTAGCACATGTAGATAGGATGATTGACACACTCTACGCAGGGTAGTTGGTTAGACTAATGAGCAAAGGAAAACACCCAGCGTAGCAAAGGGATAGGTAGGTGAAATATAATTAGAGTAGTCTGTAGTGCATGATGCATGTAATAACAACCAATAATCCCTTTCTTATTATGTAGGTACTAACCATCTAGCTGCATGTGACTCTGTTCTCTAGCATGTCTCCTTTAAATATCCTACTTGCATGGCAATTGTGCATTTTTTGTGATATTCACCCCCTGCCACACACCATCGTGGTGGCTCGCAGGGTATTACGTAGATGTAGATCTAGATGTAGATAAAGTTCTAATAAATTAAATAAAAATATCTCAACAAGTCTATAACTTGACAAATTTTTTTTCGCGCGGTACGTTTAAAACTCCTTCACAACGGAAGGTTTTGGGTTATTCTGAAAAAAATACTCCGATGACTATATGATTTATTTCCAAAAATAGCCGTGAAAATATACAAACTATACACTATTAATTTTTGATGAGGTATAGGAGTTATAATTCTCTAATTTTTTAAAATATGGTGTTTCTCGGGTGCCTACACGTACCACTTCCCATGTAAAATGGCCGGTATTTTTCGTCAAAAATCTCGGGAAGTAGTTCGGTAAGGGACTGATATTTTGGTATCTTTGGAAGGGTGAGATATTGTTCATTATAATGAGACTAGATTCATTGATTTTTAGGTGAAATGATATTTTGCTCAAACTATCTAACTTTCTGAAGGGGATTTTGAGGATCTTAATTGGATCTTAACGCCGTAAACACTCGTCTCCTTTATTGCATTTCATTTCGTCCACCGATCTTTCCAATTCCTCCTTCATATCCACACCTTAAATGTCAGCAAAAATTTTCCCGCAATTTTCAGGATTTCTTTTTTGCTGTTATGTTGTGCTGAAGTTCATATAAGTGCTCACCAACCCACATTCCAGGTATTTACCCGGGGTTATCACCTTTCAACTTTTTAACTAATGAATCTCTTGCTAACGCAGCACTCCATTTCACCTCGCCCATTTTCTTCCAAGACGTTTTCAAAGGAATAGATTACCAATATCTGCTCCCATTATGTCACTGAATCATATTAATAATAATTTATTTCTCTTACTTAGGAAGATTTTGAAGAGGCAGAGTGATCTTTTTGACTATTGTAAGTGCAATTATCTTTCCCCTTAAAGAATACTTACTTTCATATTAGTTTTGGTACAATTTTGTGTTCAAATATCAATGAATTTTAGGCAGCTTCAAAGGTATCAGACTTGCGTAGAGACTGTCTTTCATAAATGAAATTCGTTGCTAGCATTAAACAAAAATACTTTCAAAAACAAATGTAATAATAAAATGAACGATTTCATTTTAGCCTAATAGAGAACAAGAAATGCAGAGACAGTAAGAACAATTCATCTTGCTAATATTCGTGTAAAACACTAATTATTACAAGTTATAAGACATGGTGCATGTACATAAATTACAGATCTTATATAAAACCTGAATTTTCTGAAAGGCTGTGGTTGGTCACTGACAGGGAATCCCCTTTCCCGCAAACCAACACAGTAAGTGTTGTGTGGTTGCATGTTTGACGAGTGGTGCCATTTTTACGGCTATTGGAGACTCTTTTAATTTTGCTATCTTGAGAGGCCGTAGAGCTCAATCTCCTTTGATTTAACTGAATTTTGTTATGTGCCAATATCAATTCCTTCAAATATTTCAAAATTTTCTCCTTATTTTTTAAAACTTTTAATGGATTCAGGTAAGGTGATTAATACTTTAGGGCCCAAATATACAAAGGATCTCTTATGCAATGTAGGATTTGGTTTTGGAAGCCACATATAGCTTCCTTCTTAAATTGTGGTATGTTCACTTCCAAAAACCGCGGTCATATTTTTACTCGTCAAATAAGATAATTTCAGAACCTTAAAAATGAACATGTACTTAATTGGAAGAATTTTTACGAACAAATATTGGTGTATGTGTTCATATTGTTTACTTTTCTAGCACCACACCTTTTTTTGGTTTAAAAGCAATTTTTTCGGAAAATGCTGTTACTTTTTCAAACTATTACATAATTATTTATCACTTAAGACATCTCCCGGTTTAGAAAGATTTTGAAGAAGCAGAGTAATCTTTTTGACTATTACAGGTGCAATTCTCTTTTCTCTTAACCCTTTAAAGACCGAACTAACTTACCAACTGATTTTTATTATTTTTTTTTCATATTCTATTTATTTTACAGCTAATTAAGAGATGTTACGAAAGAAAACCCGAACAAAAATTTTTAAATGCGTTTTCAAGCATGTTCCCAAATGGGAACATTGGACACTCCAGTGAATAAAATTTCAAGGTTTTACTTTTTTTTTGAGCATGTATATTTTTCGAAAATATCATAAATGTGGTAAAAATACATGTTATAATGACATCATTCTCATTATACAGTGTATAAATTGCATTTCTGGATTATTCATGATACATTGAAAAACAGTGAAGATGCATTTTTTTTCACATTCGGTGCATTGGAGGAGAGTGTGTTTTTTGCAGACTGAAAATATGCGCTTTTTGCGCATATTTTCAGTCTGCAAAAAAAGCAATATATTTTGCAATATATTTTGCAGACAGACAGAATGTGCCCCCCAGTTTTTCTTCGCTTCACGGAAGAGTGCGTCTTAGGTCCAGGATGAGAGATTATTTTTGGTTGTAGTCGCATGAGACTTGTCGCTATGTCGCGGAGAAACTCCAAGTGTGTTTTCGACCCTTTTCCATGGATTTCTCTATGCAAAAGCCATGCACTGACGGCACTCATATTCAAAGCATTTGAAAAAAGTTTCCACCACCATGTCTTGCTTCGAAGTTTTGGTCGGTAGCTACTCAGAAGTTTGTCCAATACATCAACTCCCCCCTTTCCCAAATTATATTTTTTTATCAATTGCGGTTGTGTAATTTCTATCCTTTTCCCTTCCTTCCTAGAAAATCTCTTTACAGAACCCAATGGCTCATTAGTGTAGCAGTTGGACCCTAATGCAACCACTGAATTATCATTCCATCGACAGAAAAATACCACTCCATCACAAAGGAAATCAAAATCCCCTCGGCGAGATTTTGCCATCACTTTTGATGGTTTTAGCGGGCATTTGGCTATCCTTCCTTCGCGAATTGTACCTGTTGCCTTTATGCTTCTATCTGCCAGTTCTACTAGCAGTGAGTGGGATGAAAAGAAATTATCGAAGTATAACTCAATTTGCTTAGGGTGCTCTACAACAGCCAAAAGATCGCATACTACCCTACTTCCCAGTGGTCCAGTAGAATTTTTTTCTTTCCCTGCATATATTTGCATCGCATAGGGATATCCTGATGATGAATATAGCATCCAGATTTTGTACCCAAAACGAATTGGTTTTCCTTTTATAAACATTTTGCTCGAGTGATGGCCGTAGTATGGAACCATAGATTCGTCAAGGCTTAGTTCCTTATGGAAGATTCCAAATTGCACGACGTTTTTTCCCAACTCTCTATACAAATGAGAAATTTTTCCTAATTTGTCACCCTTTTGCAACATGTTGTTATCGGACAAGTGAAAGTATCTTTTTGTGTCTTTGAAACGATTCCTGGGCATCACTGATGGAATAATTGGAATCGACATATCCTCTGCAGAACACCAATACAAATTTTCTTGGGGGACCGTGTGGTATCCACTAAACAAAAGTATTCCGAAGAACTGACCAATCTCTTCCCACCTAACATCAAGAGATGAGCCTTTTTGTTGAGCATAAAGAGAGGACATGTTTGCAACATGACTCAAGTACTGCTGTGGTTAATACTCGAAGAAGAGTTCAATCGGCTCCAAGGCAACCAGTTCCTCCAGATGATTATCTAGCCCCCTCATTGGTTCTGACGGAATTTCTTTTTAAAATTGATTCAGCTTCTTCCAAGCATTGCCTGTGAATGATACAATCATTCAATTACTTTATGGCTTTGGAATATATAAATTGAAAAAATGAAAAGTTTTGAAGTCTTAAAAGATGCTGAATTGTAATTTTAAAAAGAACATAACTCCGCAACGAAGTAAGAGGAAAATTTATTTTACTGACCGTTTCCCATAGTACTGCTTTTCTGTTTTACTCCTTTCCTTCTAGGTAGACTGCCTTTCTCTTTCTCTCCATCATCATCTCTGTTTGGTAGAGTGAGGCTGATTTTCCCACATGTGTCAGCCGGAATTATTTCCCCTAGATCATTTTCATTGACATCTTCTTCATCCGTCAAACGGTGGTCTTCTTCAGGAGGAAGCTGGCACAACTCGTATTCCGACAGTTCATCGTCACTTAAAACGTCTAAATATTCGACTACTTCTTCCAAAGTAAGAAAATCCTTTGAGCTCATTTTATCAAAAGTGTCTAAAAAAAGTATGTTCTTCAAAAATTGTGATCACAAAACCGACTCTCAGAATGACTCAACAGAGGAGCACACACTGGACGTCACAACCTGAAGGAACAAGGCACATCGAAGAACTAACCTCAATCAAGCATTTAGAAGAAGACTGTTCCAACTCACTTGGGTTGACCGGGTCTATTTCATACCACAATGTCCAACAAGAAACTACAATGTATTTATAAAGCTGCAAGCAGGCTGAGGTGGCGAATTCAGATATAATTAGGCCAAAGAAGCGACAATGTTTCAAAACTCCTTTGTATGGGACGAAAAAAATAAAACCACAAGAGTTTAGGGATATCTCATCGGAGGCAAAAAACAGCAACTGACTTAGATATGCCGACAGTCCAATGTTCCCATATGGGAACACACCTCAAAATTTTGTTATTGCTTGGAAAATAAATACAAACTTGACCAAAAAACTAAGTTTAACAATGTAATGTATATTGATCTTTTGAATAAATGAGTATTTATTACTTTAGCGAGTGTTTAGTTATTACTTACTATTGCGAGTGTAGAGAAAAATATTGGATAAACCGCATACTCACATCAGAGGTAATGAAAATAACCAACTTTGAAAATGTATAATTAACGAAAAATGTATGCAGTAGTCATACGATACACTTTAAAAAATACTTCCATACTTTATTCACATAACAAAAGCTATAAAATTAATCACGGATACGAAATATAATTTTTATGAATTTTTATAAATCTGTTCCCAAATGGGAACATTGGACTGTAAACGGTTAAAGAATTTATTTCCTTTTGCTCGGCAGATCTGACCTTCCTTCAAGGAAGACCGATCAATTAATCTGTATTAAAGGAGAATTCATGTAAAAAGGTAATATATATTTAAATAATATATGGCCATTTAGATCTCGTTTAAATTAGTTAAACGGGCGTTTTCTATACCCCTGTTGAAGTACGCAATGACTCACCTATCAACGTTCTCATCAAGTAACCTATTTATACGGACAAACCACTTCTTATAATTTTGCCTACGCAAGGCGATTTTACGGACTTTATCATAAAATTTTCAACACATGAATAAAAAATGTACTATGCAAAACTTACTCATGATCTTATTAATTATGCTACTTTTTTAACTCTACAATCAAGACGGCTCAGTTGTCAGTAGTCTAGTAGCTCAGAAAATAAATTATGAAAAACCAGAAAATAGAAAAAAATACTGTGGAATTTTGATTAGCAATGTGTATGTTTTGTGGAATTATCGCAATGGAATACTTTTTGGTGGATAAATGAAACATAACATCGGTACTGAATCATGTATAAAAAAATTCATTGTGCTTTGTGTAAAGGATGAATACTTGGTGATTTCCGTTACAAAATCAGGGTAACGTCCGTAAAAAAAATAAATCTAAGGTTTCGGAATTTTTTGTACCAAATTGACTCTAATTATTGATTAAAAATATTATTTATATTGCAAGTAGCAAAAACAGTTTTAACTTCTATCGTAGGTGTCTTTGAGAAACAGATTTTTGTCGATATCTCTGTAATCACAACAGCATGTCCAGAACTGGCTCAGGACCAGTTTCTTCATTCTTACATGTTTTCCATGTCTCTTTATCTCTCCCAGACGGTCAGTCCTCCTCCCCTTACCAATGTCAGCTTACCCGTCATACTCCCTCCCCACCGGTAATCTATCGTTTTAAATAGAAGAGAGTTTGAATCCTCAGAATTTTACAGGTTCGTGCCTGTATCCCATCTTTCTCCATGCCAGTATGCGTCCTAACTCCCTCCATCCCGTCCATTAAGCCAACACTCAAAATTACTTTTCTTTGAAGGCTTCCGCAACTCATATACTTGTTAATATTGCTGTTTTCAGGTATTCTCGTCGCGTGTTTAGTTTTTCTGACTACAGTTTCTCCCCTCTTCTTGGGGGCGTCTTCAGGTCCGTTGGAAATTTTGTAATTATTGAATTAAAATATTATTTATATTACAAGGAGCAAAAACAGTTTTAAAATTATAATTACCAAATGTCCAACGGACCTGAAGACGCCCCCAGGAAGAGGGGAGAAACTGTAGTCAGAAAAACTAAACACGCGACGAGAATACCTGAAAACAGCAATATTAACTCAAAATTACCCTTTCCCAATCATCCATTACTCTCCGCACTACCACCGCCTTCATGCATCTTCCCACCCTATCTCCTTCATCCTATTTTTCTCCGACAGTTTTCTTTCCTCAATGGCATTACCGCAGGTTTTTACCGCGATCGTTCAGTGGCGACAATAATTTGAAATTAGTAGAGTATTCAATCTAGTTTTGTGTATATTACGTATCATGTAAATATTATTATTTTTCTACGTATGAATTATCTGTGTCGTATAATTATTTTATTTTTATATTTTATATAGTAAAAATTACTTAGATGTGATCAAAAGTATGACAAGATGCATACATGTGCCAATCTAGATAAAAAGTTTAAAAGATAAGTATTAAATTCCATATTTCCGATAACTTTTAACTGAGAGTGTGAAACGAGATAGTTGAAAAGTTGAAATAAGTAGGGTATTCAATCTGTTTTTGTGAATATTGCGTGGCATGTAATTATTATTTTTCCTGTGTTATAATTATCTGTGCCTTGCAATTAGTATTATCATGTCTAATTTATTACTTATGAAAACATTAAATTTATGTACCAAAAAATTCTGATTTAAAGGTCTACGACAATACACGTTTTATCATTACATTTATTATACTACCGCCAATGTGATTTTAAAGTGCGCCAATCGATAGGTAGTGTTACTGATTATTTGATTTGCTTCCTAATGTTAGTTTCTAAGTCTGCGACCTGATGCTAACATCGCGTTTTGTAGTATTCCGGCGTGACTCTCGTACCTCTCATCGTTTATGTTGTAGCGAAACATATTCAGAAAAAATGATGAATAACTAGAAAGTAGTGCATGTTGGTGAAAGCTCCCCGTTTGAAAAGTTTCTGTAGGTTCTTACAAATGCATTGTTCGTTGTGGCTTCGTCAACTTTACTGGGGTGCATTATGGGGCATGTTGGTTTCTCACTCACTTAACTCTTAACTCTCAAGTCTCTTAATTCACCCCGTACAACATACCCTTTAGGTGACTCGTAGGGTAAGATGTAGACGTACCCAGCACTTCCTCGTTAATTTTACTATCTCTCCATTGTAACTTGCCCCATTATTATTAGTGAAACAACGTCTTTCTTTTTCCAGTTAAGCTTATGGGTATCTGCTTTTATTAACAGAAAAGAGGAAGAGGTTTAAATGACATCCTCATGTAATTAGTAGCCTATGTTCCGACCCTAGCGGTCAATTCACCCGGGATCCGACCATTCCCAGGCAATTTCCTCGCCTTTGAGTTCTCTAATGCGGTACCCAGCACTCAACCTGTCATAGGGATTGGAAGGATCAACATCCCTACCGTCAGTTCAGCCCTCGAGGGACATGAGAACGCATAAGCAATCTGTCCTCCACGATGATCACTCCACCGGGAGATCACAAGGCATGTGATTCATCTGAGGGGGCGGGCGTAGTCTCAGCTTACTCAGCTTTGTCAGAAAACTCCCAATGGAATAAAGTTGATTGTTTGTGGCGTTTATCATGTTCTGCTATGTAACTTCTTGTTTCAAAGAGCGTAAGAGATAAGGCTTTTGGAGGTGAAAAAGGTGAGGTGACGTGTATTACGGGAATGTATGTATTGGAGCTCAGTTTTAATTGTGATCGCTTACTGTGCGCGGAAAGAACGAGTCCTTGTACCTATCTCTTCGGCAATGTATGTATCCTATTTTATCGCTCCTATCAGACCCTAAAATGAATTGGGGCGTAATGATATTGTTTTCTGCTTGGCTCTGAAACATACCAGTTCAGAATTTCACAAGCAAGCTGTGGAAACTGTCCATTAAAAAAGTCGAGACCGTTGAGTTTCGAAAGCTCTATCTTCAAGTTGGATCAATCGATTTTTACAAAATAAATCGAATCTGATAGAAGAATCATTTATACGTTTATTTATGCATGTAAAATTTTTTTCTTAACCTCATCTGCACTTTTTTTAATTGAAGAAAACACCCAGTTTTCGACGCTCGAAATCAGATGGCCCACGGAAGAACCGGAGAGACGTGTAACTAGAAAGGTATTTCTGGTACCTATTGCATAAGTGCTCACAATAATGCCTCTCCCGATCATAATTTGACAAAATTTACGAACTAATTAGTCGATAAACTAGCCCAAATCCCAGACGACCTTGACCCGCTCCCTAGCGTGCGAAAAGAATATTACTCGGTGATTAGAACAACGAAAGCCCCGGTACCCCCGGCCACGACTTTCAAACTCTCTCCGTCGATTTTATATACTCAGAAACACCACTAAGAAAAACGTACGCCGTTCTGATTTCAGTTGGAATGAGAGCTCAATGTCTGGTGTAGAGCCGCCCCATGCCACACATCACATTGGTGGCATGCACGGTATTTCGTAGATGTAGATGTAACTTAGCACTGGTGGATGAAAATGCTCGCCCCTTATTTTATTTCAACGAAACTTTTGCGAAAAAGAAACCAAGCGACTTTAGGACAGAAGGTTATGCTTCTACATTCTTCCAGGCTCCAAAAATTTGTGCCCCAAAATTCACCACTAGAGCATTTCAGGCAATTTCACTGTAAAATAACTCCAATGTCGTTTCATGCCATGTTCTGCCCATTAACAGAAACTTGTGCCAATCATCGGATATGAACAGAAAAATGATATCTTTCCCAAATAAATTTTCTCGCAAATTAATCTGTAACTCACAAAGTGTTAAATGGGAAACAAACGAAGTAAAATAGTGTATTTTTTGCTGTAACATTCGGCCGATTACTTAAGGTAGCCCTGGCCTCGGGGTCATTTATTCCAAAATTTCTGGGAAATTAACCATTTCGCGGACAAAATGGTAATAGCCATCTTGTCCAGGGACATTTTATTTATAATTTTCCACCCTCTATGGACACCAAACTTTCCTCTTATGCCTCATCAGCATAGTAATTGACAGCATGAACCGGCATGAATCAATCAGGCTCTCCTCAAATTTTGTCATTTCCTGCGGGAGACTAGACTGCAATGGCAGATACAGCCGTCCTGCCCGGGAAAGATGAATATAGCGTCTTTGAAGTGATATTTATTTAATGAGGTGGAAATATCTAGACGAAAAATTCTAAAATTTAATTGCTATCCAATTTATATAAGAAAGAAAAACTCTCGGAAAATAGAGCCAAAATTAAAATCTTATTTTTGTTTGGCAACAGCTACCCTTATTAATGTCAAACTGCGGTAATTGTATACAGTGGGTGTTGCAGTTGCCTATTACGGTCGGGGAAAAAGTGTTCATTTAAAATAAGAAAAAAATATATATTCCACAAACTCCGTGGGTCACGAATTTCATCAGTGGAATCAGGACTTATTCAGCTTAAGTGTTCATCTGCATAATACCATGCAGGCCACTACTAGGGTGTGTGGCAGGGGGTCCTCTTGAGTTAATTTTACTACGTTACGCTTCAGACAGTGAATCTTATTTTGTTTCCGTGATTTATGCCCCACAGAACATTTAAGTACTTATAGCAGGCGCAAGTCGAAGAGGGAAAAGGTAAAAGCTAAATAATGGAATGGAGAATGCTGGATCTGGTATATCTCTTCGATGCTCTCTTGGGATAAAGTTTCTCTTTCACACTATTGAGAATATAAAGTTCCAAAAATTGTGGAGTGATTTGGATATCACTTTTTAAATATGAGGTATGTCAATAGCTTTTATGCCCTAGAACCCTGAAGTTGGTTTATAGATGCCATTTTATAAAATGGCGTTCTGCATAACACCTACGATGCGAAAATATTATGCGTAGAAGGGTAAATAAGTAATCACTTAATTTATTTACTGGACTAATGTTTTGCAGAATAGTACTAGAATCATGAATCATTAAAAAGAAAAGAAACTTGGTCATGAGTAAGTTTCTTAATTGAGCTTGAAAGAGCGGTGAAATCGTTTGGTTTAGAATTAAATTTTTTGTCACTGTCACTGTAGAACCTCCATAAAGGCGAATTATCGAGTGAAAATAATCCATTTTTGTGACATTGTGATTTTATTCCTAAAAAAAATGTAATGATGAATGAATATAGCGTGTGATACGCGTATAACAAGGACGAGAATGGAGGTAGTGGTGGGAGTTTTCAATGATAGAAGGGGCTGATAGTGCGAACCCTTATGTGAGGATGTAAAAGAGAGACTAGTGAATAGCTTGAAACGAAATATTAGAAACGTGAACTCTTTGGAAAGACGATGAGATTATCCCATAGGCTTCCAACGCTTAGTTGTGGATGATAGAAGAGAATGTGCGGTGGACTGAGAGGAAGATGAGCGAGGAAGTACTTGGTATGGTGGGTTAGGAAAATGAACTTCTGGATGAGATCAGGAGGAGATAGAGTAGGTTGCTGGATTAGGCTATGAGGGCCGTTCGGTTACTCAATGCTGTGATGAAAGGAAAGAATGTTAGACAAGCAAGGAAGAGAGACAATACGTTTTATAGACGGGATGAAGAAGAGAAGGGCGTATGCTGAGATGAAAAAGACTCAAAATTGATAGAGAGGGCCCTTTACTCATAAAAACTGAAGGATTTCCGCCTTTTTAATTGAAACCGTCATTTCCTGAAAGATAACTAAAGGTGGCTCTATCCTCAGGACAATTTCTGGAAAATTAATCCTTTCGCGGACAAAATGGCAATGGCTGTCTCCTTCATGGATATTTTATTAATTGTTCTCCACCCTCTTTGGGCACCAACTTTCCTCTTATGCCTCACCATTAACACTTTAGATAGCAGGAACCAGCTTGCTTCATTCAGGCTCTAAAGCTAACTGTAAGACGGTTTTGGGCCTCATTCCCCGCGGAGGACTAGATCGAAATGGCAGCTACAGCCGTCCTACCCGGGAAAGGGAAATATGGCAACTTTGAAGTGATCTTTATTTAATGAGGTGGAAAGAATAGGGATTACAGACTAGTTATTACAGCACTTCTACCTTGAGAGTGGAAATTTTAACATAGGCTCTTGCAGAGATCGCAAAGATTACAGTAGTGGTTTCCGAGGTTAGCGCTATCCACCCCATGGGAGAGTTGCTTAAATCTAGGGAAGAGAAAAGATGAAGTGTTTGAGGCAGGGTTATGGCCCAATTGTGAGCCATAGCCTTGGGACCCTGCTCATCAAGGTTTAGCTAATTATCTACACCAAAATAAAAACTGAGCTCCTCTAAATACACTCCTATAATACATGTCACCATTTCACCTCCCAAAACCTTGCATCTTACGACGGCTGGTGACCAAATACCCCCTGCCAATCGTACATGGGGCGGCTCGCAGGGTATTATGTAGATGAAGATGTAAAGTGGTCGCTTATTGTGCGCGGAAAGAACGACTTTTGTACCTATCTGTTCGGCAGTGTATCTCTCTTATTTTATCGCATCTGTCAGACCTAGATATGTAGTGAGGAGTTGTGATTATGTTCTCTATGTCTCTCTGAAAGACATCAGTTCTGAATTTCTCAAGCAACCTAAGCCTAGCGTGTAGCTTCCGAGTCTCCAGGGACTCCCACCTTCAATTCTCCTAAAAGTTGTGAGCTACTATATGTACGCTCGTAGCAGTTTTTAACGAAGCGTGGTGCTTTTCTTTGTATTTTATTAATTATTTTGGTTAAACCTTTATGAGCAGGGTCTCAAATGCTCGCAGAGTATTCGAGGTATGGCCTTACCAGAGTGGAGTAGCATCTCTCTTTTACTTTTTTATCCAAAGACCTTCCTATTATACGCTTAACAAAACCTAGTTTCCTTAATACTATGCCGCATATGTTTTGTATGTGTAAACCCCACGATGTATCAGAATGTAGTGGAGGTGGTTTTAACAAGACTGATAAGTGGCTGAATGTAATTGTTCTTTGTCTTGCTCATAGATGATAGAAATTTCTTTAATTTGAGTGTTGGGAGAATTATAGCCCGATTAATAACTTGTGATATTTGCATTACATGAGCTAGTTAAAAATTCACATTTATCACCACGGTTTCTCACTCAAAATTTTGCATATAGTAGGCAAACTAGTATCCAAATTCTTTTTTTGTTTCGTATTTGTTTATGGAAATGATGAGTATCTGCAAATATTAACGTAAATAAAATAAGAATAACTGGAAAAGTTTAGTCCTGTCATCTATATTTTTCATTGCGCCATGTACACATAATCTTCTCTTACTTTTTTCGATCTTTGATGTTCATTCCTTTATTCCGCAACCTCTTGTCCGGCATATTTGAATAAATCTACAAGGATATATATGCCATTATCACGAATCTCGCCCTTTTAGCTGCATCACAAACACATTTTCCCGCATTCTCACGGTCTGACGTGCTACGTGAGCCGCTTTGATACATTACGCAAGTTTAGCAACGTGAGCGACTCTTGCGCCGCAGATATCAAGAGCAGCAGTTTAATTAAATGCCCGGCAAAGCGAAGTGTTACACGGGAAGCGGAGTACTGTTTGACAGTTCAAAAGACAGCTCGCATTCGCAGGCGCGAAGAACATAAGATACAGAAGCGCAGTGGTAAATTACATCAACATCTGCGCAATACCCTACGAGGCACATCGTGCGTGGAGCAAGGGGTGAGCTATCACTAACATCCACTACACTCTATTACCCTATTAGAGTTAGTGCCTCTATGACTGCTCTATACATTAGCGTAACATTATTAAGAACCCCTGCGTATTATGCTAGGTTTGACCATATTAACAAAATTAGAGAGATAGATTGTCGTACCGATAGATTTAAAATGTCATTTTTCCCGCGTACCATAAGAGAGAACAATAGGCAACGTAGCAAAAGGGATAGGTAGGTGAAACATAGTTAGAATAGTCTGTAGTGCATGATGCATGTAATAACTACCAATAATCCCTTCCTTATTATGTAGATTTTAACCTGTACTATACCGTAGTAACTAATATTCTATTGTAATAACTACTGCAATTACTTGCAATAACTAATAATCTACTGTAGTAACTAATAAACTATGACCCTATTTTCTAGCATGTCTACATTATATATCCTACTTATATGGCAATAGTGCATGTTTGGTGATCTTCACCCCCTGCCACACACCCTCGTGGTGGCTCGCAGGGTATTACGTAGATGTAGATGTACATTAGAAAACTCCAGCAAACGCATGTCAAGAGACGAAATATATAGGGACAAGATTAAGGAAATAGACTGCAGAACCAATAGATTTAAAATGTCATTTTTTTACACGTACAATAAGGGGCTATAATGGTTGCGACATATCAGTTCTAGGATACTAACTTTTTCAATACATTTGAATAAATCTACAAGGATAGATATACAAATAGCTTTTTTCAGCAGTGCTAAATATCTTAACATGATTATTAGATACTAACCTCGCATGCTATCTCCGGCATGATGTTCTCTCGCATGTTTTAGTACCTTGTAGTGCTATTTATTTGTCGCATCAATAATACTAACCAGTAGTTGTATCTTGAGTAGTGTACTGCATGGTAGCGTGTTCTTCGATGTATCACTCTACTATTTTCTGGTCTGACTGTGACTGCTTTTGGCCTGTGCCTGACATCGGGGAAATGTCCGCGGTTCTGATTTGAACTGGAATGAGTGCTGCATGCCCGGTGTGGAATCAACCCGTGCCACACACCCTAGTGATGACTTGCACGGTATTTCGATGATGTAGATATCACAAAATTGAGCTGCACAATAAACATGCTACCGCTGTGGGACAGTTTTTATGTATGTATTTACAACCACACAAATGCACAGAGAAGCAAGAGGTCAACCGCAAACATGGACTGGGTGCTGTTAACACGCACCAAGTAACAGAATGAGATACAAGCTCTTTGGAGTTAGTAAATTTACTACCTACGCTACCTTTCGAGTAGCCTATGCTATCTTATCGTTCTCGGGAAAAATGACATGTGAACATTTCAGTTCTGTGGTCTACTTCCATAGTTTCAGTCTCTCATAAAATCCACCCGTAGTATGTCAGCGTTTGTATGATGTTGCATAATGTATTTTGGTATTCCAAGCGTGGTTCGATGCGAGGCAATTTGAATTAAATTTGAAAAATGTGTTGTTATGAACTTCTGGAAAAGGAAAACCTCCCCTCAGTACAATTAATATGATGTGCAAAATACCCAATTAGAGACTGTAGAATTCTTAAAATACCTTGGAGTTTATCTAACTAATGATCTCCTGTGGAGCAAATATACTCGGGAAATTACTGGTCAAGCTAATCTTGGGATTTGTTAAAAGAGTACTCGGAAAGTGTGACGATAAAGTTAAAGAAATCAGCTACTTTTCCCCTCTCAAACTCCACGTAAAATACGCTACCACTGTTTGGGATCCTCATGAGGTAGGCTTAAAACAGAGTTACAGCGTGTGGAGAGAAGATCAGCAAGATACGTGAAAGGCCGTTATCGTAGTCTTGTTTGTGTAACTAACTTCTTGCAAAAATTAGGATGGGAATCTCTATCAGACTGTCAATTGAGCATTAGACTCAATCTTTTAAGTAAATTCAAAATAGATTTATTTTCAGCGGATATTTTCAATATCTTACGAACTCCAATATACAACGGTAGATCAGACCATGAAAATAAAATAAGGTAAATAGATTGTACAACAGAAAGGTTAAAAATGTCGTTTTTTCCGCGATCTAAGTAAGTTAGCTTACATGTAGAGTAGCTGATTATTTCATATGCTCCCTAATGCATGTTTATAAATCTGCCGAGTAGTGCTAACACCATGTTTCCCATGTTCCCTGCATGAATCTTGTGTCACATTTACGTAGTTACACTATTGATTAATTTATTCGTTTCTGTAGCATTTGTAGCATACCCATCATGTGGTGCATGTTGGTGAAAGTAAATTCCTTCACTGTAGTTCATGTTGGTGATAAGTCACCCCCTTCTAAACACCCTTGTGGTGGCTAACAGAGTAATAAGTTGATTTAGATGTTATTAACGTCACCAGAATTGTTTTGGAACTTACAAAATACATATTTTAAGCCTAAATTTAAATCAAATCTATGACAGTGATTCCAATCCCAGTTTTTGCAAAAGCTTAGTAACATTTACGAGATTATCATATCGGTCTTTTAGGTAGCTTGTCGATCTTCGCTGCACACGTTCTGACTCGGTTCAGGCTTAACTTGGTGAAATTTGTCCATGTTTAATAAAATAGACGATTCAAGTATTGCGTAAGACGTTTTTGGAGGTAGAGGGGTTGGGATCATCTTACTTTGTCGTATGAAGAGGGGGTAAGGGATCAAGGGGTCCAATTTACATAAGATTTTTGTCCGTCTTGAAACACAGTCATTTTTTCCAAAAATCCGGTGCTTTTTTCATATATCCTGTGATTGTTCACAACTTCATCAGCTGTGCTACTATTTCGCTCTTAATGTTAATGAATGTGGTACTCCAACACTGCATAATTATACGATAGCCAGTACTCGAAGCTGTTCGATGGCTTCTTTAGAAAGATAAAACTAAGGAAAGCAAGAATATAACAAAGAGTGGATACAAATATCGTCATCTTACGGAAGGTGATAGGGAGGGGGGTTTGGAAAAATCTTGTCTCCTCTGTCCCGCGAAGTACTCATCAGTATATCTAAATATGTATTCATTTCCCGCGGAATCGCCGGCAACACTCTGATATCGGTCTAACAATGTGAATACTTGATACACATTATGCATAAGCCTGAATATTTATTTTCATAAAAAATTATTTAATTGCGCACACATGCTCTTGCAATGATAAATATGGATTTTAATTATAAACATTGTCTTACATAGGGGGTGGAGGGAGGTCAAAAATGGCACAAGTCGTCTTACGTAATACTTTAACATATACTACATATTGTCCTATTTGGTATATTTAATGGTATTTATTGGTATTTATTGGTATTTGGTCTTTGAATAAATACTATACATTAGTCCCTATACATTGCAAGTCCATTGAAAATGACAAGAACGTGTTGAAACCGGTCGGGAAATAAAAGAAGTGTGGAAAAGTGCAAAGTATGTCTATTTTATTAACACTAGAACGACGAACCTAGCCATTTTGGCAGTTTTGTAATTCTTTCCACCGCGGTGCCCATAAATGTATTTTTAAAACTTTGCTTTCTTGACATTTTGCTCATTTAGAGATCTTTACTTTGTGAAGTCACCTTACGTATATTTTCAAAAATTATTAGGAATTTTCCTGTAACGACGAACGAAGCCATTTTGGCTCAAATATATTTACTGTCGACGCAATGTTTTTCAGCCATAATATTGTTTAGTGTGATAACAAGAAGAAACAAAAATGACAAAAAAAACAATAAACCAGGTTAATAAAAAATTTATTGCCTAGTGTTACCTTGTTGCAAATAAAAAAATTACCCATTTAAGATGTTATTTCACGTGACGGAGACAAAACTGTTCGCTTTTTCCGGCAATATTGAAAAATAATAGGTACTCATAAATAGGTAAAAACACAAGTATTTTTTGTAATATTTACTAAAATAAAAACATTTTAAATAGTTGAGTAAAACATATCCTCTTTTGTGATTTCGTTTCGTAACCATGAATACCTCGTGAGATTCGAAATTCTCAAAACAGCCCTAATAGGCTAAGTCTGCCCTTCTTGTCAGTACCCAAGTCCCGTCGTTCTAGTGTTAAATCTGACTCAGTTTTTACCACGGTGCCCGAATCCTCGTAGCACGCTGCTCAGAGCGTCGCACATTGCGAGATCCAGCATATGATGTTTTCGTTGCATCCCCACGGATTCCATGTGGAGCCAGTAATGATCATTGAGTGGATTCATAGCCAATGACTTCGAGGGGATGAAATGTGTATTTCCCCTGAGAGTCCAGATTAGTTCCTCATGTCTATTTCGACAATATTTTAAATGAAAAATATTTGTGGAAAATCGCGCAGAATGCGCTGATTAACAGAAAAATGCAAATGAGCACAATGTATTTTTGAGGTCCATCCTTTAAAGACGATGCGAAAGCGTCATAGATTTCTCTGAGTGCAAGAAACACGCACTAATTCTCGATGGCGACCGATAATTTTGCTGAGGAGAACGAAACGAAATGTAAACGTCTCTTGTGCTTTTCACAGATTGGTGGTGCTGTGATGTATTTTTTCTTTGATAAGACAAATTTAAAATTTATGAATGCGCTAAACCCGTACAAAAGTCCAAACATTGCATGTAACAAATGATGTGATACGAAGTCACTCGCACGGGTGCATATACACCAGGGTTGAAATTCGCTGTGAAAAAATCATTTGACTTGACCGGGATACTGACCCGGATCTCCCAATTGCCGGTCAGGTGTGTTAGCCAGTTACACTACCAAGCCATCTTCCTTCAAGGCGAATCCCGGTCAAGTCAAATGATTTTTTCATAGCGAATTTCAACCCTGCCGTACAAAAGTATTCTGAAGAGGGTGTCGTTTGATATTTCAATTCGGAAAAGTATACTTGTATACGAGAGTTGCGAATTATAGATAATCTGAAATGGTTAACAGATTAGCACAATGAGCAACATGTCCTAACATTTATACTCTGCGCTGAAAAGGATCCTGTGGAAAACAAGGACTATCAAGCTTTAACGAGGACATACAACGAGAAATGAGAAAAACTAATTCCAGGTAGGATTAATTTTCGTTATTTTTTTTTCGTAGGCCGTGGGGACTTGCAAACTCGGTTGAGTCCGAACGAGTGCTAAAATGGTTGGGGAAGTCGGTGCGATTTGGACCAGCGTGTCATCTTAACCGATGGATTTGCTTTGTATCCACTAACTGTAGCATAAAGTTTGATGCAATTTCGCTAGTGCGTTCCTTTTAAGCGACTTTCCACCAAATTTCAACGGTCAGGATTGAGTGCTTGACCCGGAACGGCTAAATGAGCAGAATCGTCCGTCTTTTATTACGTTTTTCTCATTGAGTCGTAGTGAACTACATTTTCGCTTTTACCGGTTGAAGTACATGAATCTCTGCTCGTTAATCGTAAGTCATCAAGGTATATACATTTCCGAACAGATAGGCACAAAGACTCGTTCGTTGCGCGCACAAAAAGCGACCACAATAAAAACTGAGCTCCACTAAATACACTCCCATAATACACGTCACCATTTCTCCTCCAAAAACCTTATCCCTCATGTCTTTACACGGCTGGTGTTCTAACACCTCCTGCCTCATGCCCATACGGGATGTAGATGTAGATGAATATGGGTGGAAATTCTAATTATTGCACCCTAAATTGCTACTTAAAAATTCAGCCGTTAGTGCTTATGTTTCTCTTCGTGTAATTCGGACCACATTAGAGCGTATATTTGGCCCGGTTTAAACTACCCTAGCATACGTTAGTGATGTCAATTTACACATGAAAAAACGTAGGTATAGCTAGAAAATCAGTGCGTGTATCGGAAGTGGAATAAAAGTGATTTGCTGGACGTTCAAGAAGCAGGTGTTTCGGCTCTCGCCGCAGGATTACAACTTCCGCCCTGGGTTCAAGCCCTCGCTTATGCCCGGGGCAAGAAAGAGGTGGGAGGAAAGGATGGGAAGGGAAGGTTAGCTAAACCACAGCCCCTTCGAGGCCGACGTTCAAGAGGCAGAGTGGGATCAACGTAAATTAATGAAATTAAGTACATTTAATACATCATAAAAAATATATAAAGTTTGTGTATTTCTTTCGGGCTCGCCACCGGGCAAGAAATTTATAGGCAGCCTACCCTTTTTTTTCTTACCCGGTGGTGAGCCCGAGAGATTTACATAAATATTATTCGCCGGGAAAGTGTTAAATAATATATTAGGTGTTTTACCAAAAAATATCGACCAACGTAATATCATTTACAGTAAAAAGAGACATAAAAAAGCAGCGAAACATGCTATTTTGCCAACGTTCTTATTAAAATGCGAAATTCTTGGTTCTGGTCCATAAAACACGACTAGCTGGACTGAATTATACGACCTCGGTTCAAATTACCTACATGGAATTGAAATTTTTATAAAATGCTTTTCCAGTGGGGAAATATAAGTGCATCGGCGTCATCTTCACTTGTAAAAATTTTTAGGAAAAAATATTGTTTTATTAGTGCATTAATGAAGTTTGCTTTACGCAGTAGAAGTTAGGTGGTCCAAATTAAACGGACCTCCTCTATCTCTCGTGATCGCGGATTCGCCGTCCGCGGCCCTTCTCGCCTGAGTGTTTGGTTGTCATAGTATATTATTTAATTAGTTGAGATTGAGCTTAGTCGCCACTTCTCGGTGCCACAGGTCAGTTTTAAGTTTTTCAGTCCGGTGGATGAGGAAGGTGACTTCAGAGAAAGAGTGGGTGAACCCAAATTTCTACTCACCTACTACTGGGGTAAACTTCTACTTTCCTAGTACTCATTACTACTGGGGGGAACCTGGGGACGCGGTCTGGTTATGATCGCACATGTAAATGCAGTGTTCCGCGGGACTCCCTCAATTGATGCGCATTTTGACTTCAGATACGGCAGTAATTGGTTAATGACTTAGAAAAGAGGTGGTAAGACGCGTCTGTTTTATTGTTATTAAATTTCTTAGAAATTTTTCCATTTTATGAACAGTTTTAATTGAAAGCTTGAATATATTTCTCGTTCCAATTGACGTTTTTCTGCTGTTATCTTAGCTATATTTTACCGTCGCAATTTTTTGCTTTGCGTGTATTGAGTACTTAACACGTGTTTGAAATTTTCAAAATGAATATAAAGGTAAGAAGGTTTTTTTTTGGGATAACCTGCGTCAAGATTTTAAAAAGCCAACGTTTCATCTCTTTTGCCGGAGACCTCATCAGGGATGAATGACCTAAGTGCCTTAATTTTGCATCAATTTATATCGTCACGGTGATGCAAGAGGGGGAGGAGGTGGGTGTTGGTGGAGAGTCTTCTGGACGTCGCTCTTCTTCCTAGAAATTACTGGAAGCCATGATTCCCTTATTTTTTGTCCCTGGTCGCTATTGAAATTCTTGTTATGCTTTTTAATTTCTAATGCCTCCCGGAAGATTCTCGTCTTGAAATGTTTTTCTCTGGCGAGAATTTTTGGGTTCGTGACGTCAATTTGACGAATATAAGGGTAATAGTTAGGACGATATTTCAATTTTATCGTCACTATGTTGTTTGCTGTAGTTTTTATCCAAACAGTTTTATTTTCCTTATCCTAGGTATAATACTTCTGGAGATATCGTAGATAGATTCACACATACATACTTATCAATCACGCCGTTCCCTTCTGGTGTACGCACAGCCATAAAAAGTTTCACTCATAAATACATATTTGTACAACTAACTCTGCTTCAATAATTTCCTCCATACTAACTTCTCCTTGAAAACCTCTTTTTCCTTATTTATCCCCATACACTGCTTCGTGCACGCCCTCCTATTTTTAAGACTCCTAATATTCCTCCTCCTAAAAATGTCCTCAACCACATTCAACCACAACTTTCTCGGCCTAACTCTACCTCTCGTACCATTAATTTAACTCTTATATATGTGTTTCGTTATTCAACTCTCCTCCATTCTCTCAACATGGCCAAACCAACGATACGTCAGTACACCGCATATACCACCTAGTGGTGGGTCGCGGGCAACGGTATGCTGGCTCTCAAGGTAGTCCTTTCAGAAGGGATCCTAGCTTGAGTAGAATGGTGAAAGCGGGCCCAGGGTATTACTATGCTTTGGTTTCTCATGTGGCATACTGGCGAAAATGTGCCAAAACTGATATACCGGTAGAGCGCCGTAACCGTTAGCAGGGAAAGCTGCACGTGGTTTGGGTACTGCAAAGGCTGGTAAATTTGCATGCTCTTTTTCAACTTACTCATAACAGTCACAGAGTCACCTCGGACGGCCAAAGCCACGATGGGCGGCGGAAGCTGAATAAGGTTGGCCCATCAAGATACGGACTTAGCGATACGAACTGGACTATCTTCGTAGATAGATAAATCACAAATTTCCGAGTAGCTCAAATTGTCATACTCCCCTAACTAGGCAACGGATGCGAATTCAATAAGACAGATACGCATGGCCAACGATGCAGTGAAATGGAATGTATCCTGAAAACTTGGGCAAAGTTGGTGAGGTCAACGGCATTTTCGATCATTTTTTGGTCGTTTAGACGTGAAATTACCCATGGCCTATCATGAAGATCGCTCAGGTAACAGCAGAAAAACGTCATTTTAAACGAGAAAGCATATTTAAGCTTTCAATTAAAACTGTTAATAATAGAAACAATTCCTGCTTATTCAAAAACAATAAAACATACACATTTTTTCAACTATTTTTCTAAGTAATAAATAAATTTCATTGTCGAAATACTGCTGTAACTGAAGTCAAAATGCGGTAGTTTCATGAAAATGGCGCTACCTTAATCGGTGAGAGAAGGTCAACTCAATATTTTAATTGACGTGGAAATACCCCCATGTTAAAATCTCCGCTTTAAAAGGTGAATTACCGTAAAAATAGTCTGTAAATCCTATTTTATTTTCATCCCAGTTTGTAAAACGCACCTCAAAGATGATATATTCAAGTATCCAGAATATCAGGAATAAGTGACAATGAGGTCAGAGCAGCTTTAAACGAAACGTAGTTTCCCTTGTGTCGCCCCCACATTTTTCATCGGGGGATTGTGTAATTCCGTGGGATAGTATGAAAGCATATCACTAACAGGTTGGCGAATACCTACTACTACTCTCTACAACGAGATTACGTTTTAACATGTTCCTTCAATAACTAGAAAATATTCGCTATAAAAATTTTCGCTTGCCATTTTTTGTATCTTTATTAATGCTCGTGGAATTACCCATTCTCGGGAAACAGTATGTGAAAACCTTCGTGTGGAGCGTAGCACTCTATGGATCGGATATATGGATCATTGGAAAAGCAATCAGTATGACTAGAAGCCTTTGAAACTTGGTACTGGAGGAGGTTGCTGAAGATAAAATGGACGGAAAAAATAATAAATGATAAGGTGTAAAGAAGATTAGAAGAGGAAAGGACCACACAGAAAAGAAGAGCCAGATGGATTGGACACACCTTGAGACACAACGGGTTTGTGAAGAACATAATTGAAGGCAAAATAGAGGGAAAAGTCACCAGAGGAAGACCCAGGAAAAGTTCATGGACCAAATAAAAAGGAAAAGTACATAGGAAAGTACCAGGAGGTAGGAGAACTAGCATTAGATAGGGAAGAGTGGAGGGCTGCAGTCAACCAATCTTAGGATTGAGCGACCAATGATGATTAATTCTCGCAAATTTTGGTGGAAAACCAATGCTGCAGATCTCGCAGTTTTCCCTAGGATGAATTACAAAGTTAATGAAGTTGACAAACCTGCACAATTTAGGGTGCGCGGTGTCGATTATTGCATAGGTGTGTCTACATTTTTGGTTATGTCATATAATTAAGCTATGGCTGAAATTGTATTACATTAATCTTTGAAGCAGTGTATATAACAATGCACTATCATTAAAATGGACCCAGATATAAATTTTCAAACTGCAACGGCACTTCATTTTGACGCCAACAGCATCTGGAGGCACTGTTTGACATGACTCCTGCAGTTCATGAGGCTCCATCCGTTTGCTCGTTTTGAACTATAATTGCGGATTATAAAGGCGCTTTGAGCGCTGTTAGGGCACAATTTTTTAAGTTTCGTCGGTACCATTATTATTTTGGCTACGTCGCAAACAGAACTCCGTCGTAAAAGAAAGACTGGAGAAGGTTGTTTTGCTAGTTGTCACGCCTTCTTTTAGAAATGTTATCGATTTTTTGAACGAGGAAACCAAAACTTCCGGAAGCGGTCTCGTCGCTGCAGGTGGTAAAGGGTCGCAGAAAATGTTCTCAGGCAAACGCAACCTTTTCGAAAATTCAGTACCGTAGCCCCAAGAACAGTTTCTGGCGCTGCGCATTGTCCGATTTTGGGACATGGGCTTCTAAACTTTGCAAATCCTACGAAAGGGGAAAGAAAGGTTGTATAGTGATGGTGGTCAGATAAAAAACATTTATATTTTCTGCTTGAGGCTTTTGCGGCGCTCTAATTTAGGTAAATCGATTGTTTCCGGGTTTCGCTGAACTGCCTTATCTTGTTGATGACATCTCTTGGCCAATACTGGCCACATCTTCAGATTAGAAAAAAAAGCAACACGCTTCGTCAAAAGCGGCTACAACTTTTAGAGGGATCAAGGCGAGAGCTCCTAGAGACTCGGAGGCTACTCGCTAGGCTTAGCTTGCTTGAGAAATTTAGAAGTTGTTTTTCAGAGCGACACAGAGAATATTATCATGACGCCTCACTACATATCTAGGTCTGACAGAAGCGACGAAATAAGAGAGATACATTGCCGAACAGATAGGTACAAAAACTCGTTCTTTCTCGATCTTTGAATTATTGGGACCGATTCACCAAAGAAGCAATTGAAATCCGCCTTGAAAGCAAGTACTTCAACAGAAACGAAGACTTCTACTTAAGTAGGACCTGGAACCCAATCCTGAGAATGACGGGACAAGTAAAAATGCCTCCACCAATCAAAACCAATCGGCCTGACGTGAGAGACACTCTACGTAAACACGGCATCTCGACACCTGGTATCAACGGCCCCGATGACGTTAAAAAAAATATTTCATCGAAACGTCGGCAACGAAGAAGATGAAGCGCCTTACTCGGGCAAAATCCAGAGGAGAAGTCACTTCAAATGTTAACATAAATATCTTTAGACTAATCGTTACAAAGACCAAATTTAGTCACCTGGAAAGTTCAAAAACATTTTCTGTAGCATTAAAACAGTTATTGCCGTAGGATGGGTCGGAAGTAGGGAGGGGAGCCCACAAAGTATTCTTGCAGGGGACCGTTTGAATAGCTATTAAGCCGCTGCCCCCACTGGACTCGAATACCCTCCCCTTTCATGGCTCGTGTCCTAACACCCTTTCCTTGTGGTAGTGTGTAGATGTCTGTCAAATTCGAAATTATAGGGCTAATAGGGCACGCACATGTATTGATTACTAGAGTTGAAATGTTAGAAACTCATATTCCAATATGCAAAGAGTAAATTTTGTATTTTTTTATTTAAAAATTTTTACATTACAAATCCGTCAGGCAATGCCTGTCGAATATCTCATATTTAAACCCAATATTAAAAAAAATAATATTCAAGTCATGCAGCTCAGGCTAACTATTACAATGAACACACACCATTTGTTAAAGGGATATACAATTACATTTTCAATAACACATTTCATTGGAGCACTCTTTCATCAAAATATTTATTGCAAAATATTTTACCTTTACACATTATCTCTACGTCTTTTCCATATTTATTTAATAGTTTTGGGATGGCGTACATCCAATCCCTTTTTCTACATTAGTTATTTACTTTGGGTATAACAAATCTCCTTTCTCTAGAATTATAACAATATTCTTAAATTTTTTGATAATTTTCAACATCATATTATTTACAAAGCGGGGTTACATTAGGCAAATATTTTGTCAGCAGTATGTACTTATTTTTATGCAATGAATATGAGTCCAATATATCATTCCCATGATTGAGAATTTTCAGCACACTCTTCAATAATGTATCTCTCTTATCTAACATGTGATTCAAGCATGGAAAAATAAAGGATTCTTCTGTAACTTATTGGGATAATGTGGATGCTATCTCTAAGTCTCATTGCTGTGTAACTTAGTTTTTTGCAAAGATCAATTATGATTATTTATTTTTTAATTTATTAATTAAGTTATATTATTTAATTAAATAATATTATTTAATAATCATTAAAATTATTAAATTTATGTAGAGAAAACCAAAATAGGTATGCAAAACCTACCTTTTGCTGCCAATGACCCCTGTTTTTGCCCCCTAATATGTCAAGCTCTTAGCGTTTGATAGTTTTGAAGTTAGATCCTCAAATATAAAATGTCATTGGTATTACAGCTTACATAAGCTAGTTATGGGCAACATTGTGATATCAATGCTAAATGATTTTGGTAATTTTAAGTTTTATGGACTAAATATTACATTGATTCTATATTCATAAAATAAATTCTCGCTTTTGCGGCAAAGAACACTTCTCCTCGCCTGTGGGACGGTAAACTCAAACGTTTATGGATTTCTAACAACACCGGTGGTGACGTAAAGCGTAATGCCACCAGATTGAAGCCTTTCGTGTTACAGACTCGTGTCATCTCAATAATTGAGTAAAAGAGAGAAAAGAGCTTGCATTTTAAGTTTCCAAGTTTACGTAAACAAGAATAAAGTATCTGATGTGCCTGTGGCGCAAATGTCACCGTCCTCGTCGACAGAAGCTTCCCGAGGCTTCCTCGAGGCTGCATAGATTCACATATAATGAGAAGTTCTTCATTTTCATTTGTGCTTTAAAAATATCCTTTTCACTGATATCGTAACTCTGCTTAGTGATTTGCTATTGGAAACTTAAGTAAGATGTTGAGTATGCTGTTTAATGGATGAATTATCTATTATCAAATACATTTTTCAGCCAAAAGAAACAACTGTATCGGTTTAAATACAGCAAGTCAATATTTTTTTAAAATCCGTATTTGCTATTGCACCATTGCCTAAGTTGGGTAGTTGATATCGTTTAATTCCTATTAATTTTCCAGGGAGATCAAACCTTTTCACAAAAATGACCGTTGTATTCACCAATATATTAGCAATAGCAAAATCTCCATATTTACACTCATTTAGTCCACTATATTGATATATAATATGTAAAAATGTGGTATAAAAGGACCAAGTAACGCATTACTTTGGCAATATTGCACGATCTACACTTTAGGAATTAATTTTTTTACAATTAAAATTTTACCATACACGTCGAAACGCAAATATTTGAGGATATCAGTTAATTATTAAAAAAGTAAAATTTCTCTGTACTGCGTTTTCCAAAAATTTCAGAACGAAATGAATGGAGCCACTTAATCTTCTCAAGGAAATAGAAACTCACAATAGGGAATTGCTTATCTTGGTTACGCGCCGAAACCATTTTAGTTGTTTGTAAACGCGTATTCAAATATGAGAGTCGAGAAATCGTTTGTTTAGCACTAATTAGTCATATTTTCGTTTCCGGTTGGATAAACTACTTATGTGTGAGTAATTATCAGTAATTGATCTCGAATTTCAATGTTGTTTACAATTTTACGCAATGCTTTCTGTGGACGGTAACGAAAGAACGACCTGGGTATGTCAATAAGTTTTCGCGTTTCAACTAGACAAAATGTCACTACTATTGTGTTGATGGTAACATTTTTTAGGAAACCAGTCCACATCGCTTCTACATCTACATCCACGAAATACCGTGCAAGCCGCCACTAGGGTGTGTGGCACGGGGTGATTCCACGCCAGGCATGTAGGACTCATCCCCTATATTATTTCTACTGTATAGATACCTTTTTCTCAACTTATACGCATCCAAACTCTACAAATGAGGTACAAAAATGCACAGAATTTATCAGAGAACATGCGACGGCATATCTTACTTCCTAAATATTGCTATTGTTTCCTAAAATTGGTTTTAAAAAATGGCCCTTGTTATTTCTCTTAGGGGATGAGGCGATCCGCCATCTTGACGTCACGCACTTGCTCCATGGTGCAGAGCAAACCTTTATTTCAGGATATTTAATTGATACCAATTTAGTTTCAGATACATATTATTATATTTTTTGCAATATAACGCGCTTTCAACATTATGACGTATCAATTGAAATAGAAGAATCCATATAAGCAATAAGAAATACATTGTGCGCGATATATATCGATATATTTCGATTGTTATCGATAGTATAAAATAAGTTCAATGTGTTTTGCACCCGTTGAATTTCAACGGGTACGTTCCACTAGTCCTAGTTTAAATCAGAACCGCGCACGTTCCCACGGATGCCAGGCGTAGGCCAATAGCAGCCAGGACAACAGTGCGCAGTCAGACCAGACACTGGGAGAGTGATATGTAGAATAACATGCTACCATGCAGTACACTACTGAATATACAAGTACTTTTTAGTATTATTAATGTGAAAAATAAATAGCATCACAAGGTTCAAAAAAGTATATCATGCCAGGGATTGCATGCAAAGTTAGTAGCCTTCGCCTGGATCAACTACGGTTAAGACTAATTTATTTTTTTTAATTATATACGTATATGTATAATTTTTTAAAAATGATTTTCCCATTGAGAACCGTGTAATTTGAATTACAATAAGCGAGAAAAATTGCTCGGAAGGGTAATAATCATATCAGATAGAGAACATATTTTTCTCTAGGTATCCTCAATAAGAACGAAACCATATTTATATATATTAACGGCGGAACCTTCATCTTCACCTTAACATGAGGCGGGAAGAAGGTGCGGAGGACTGAGGTGGTCATTGAAGAAATGCCTCTGCTCGAACTCTGCGCCACCTACGCGGGTGGAGGTGAAACGGCATAGTGGCGGGGAGGAAATTGCACGTTTCTCAGGTTTTACAGCTTGCTTTTTCTAGCAGGACAGAGTTATTGGAGTAGTGCACAAATGCGCGGCATCAGACTGATAAGGGATGTAAATTTTGTGGCAATGCATGAGTTGAAAGGTGACGAAAAATTTATTAACTTGGAAAGACGAAAGCGGACATTTACCTGTTCTCGAAGTCATGATGTGGACAATGTCGATAAATTTGAAAATGGAAAAGTATAATTTTTTCCTAGTTCTCCGGTTTCCATATGGGTGATATTGGTGAGAGATTCCATGATAGCAATGTTTCTCAGGTATTCCAACGGGTAAGCAGGTCCATGAATCCCGAAGTTTCGGAGAACGACTTGTGCTCTCTATTTTCAGGGTTTCTTGATTCAGAACCCCTGAAGATGGTGAGCAAGTTGTTCTCAGAACCTGCCAACCACCAACCTGCGCTACAATGCATTGGTAACTTGCGCAAACATACGCTACGCAATAGATACGAGATCATGAGAATGACATAAGGGAAATGGATTGTGGGACGGAAATATTTAAAACGTCGTTTTTCCCACGATCGATAAGAGACCATAATGGCTGTGTTAATATTTTGAAATTAGTTAGCTAACAGGTAGTGTATCTGATTTATTTATATGCATAAACTCCACTGTCTCCGGCGAGATATTGTAGAACAGCATATTTAACAATGATACTCAAACGATATAATACTGTCTACCAAATTTATTTCAAACTCTTACAACACGTGTTTCAACTGTCTAGCAGTCATCATCAGGTAAGACTAATCTTAACATAAACAGACATGAGCATATATATTGGGAGTTACATTGCCCAAACACAGTAAAGGGGGAGGGGGTGGGAATGGGGAACTGCTAGACAGTTGAAACACGTGTTGTAAGAGTGTGAAATAAATTTGGTAGACAGTACGATATCGTTTGAGTATCATTGTATTCACATGCACCCTAAGGCATGTTTCTAAGTCTGCCGAGTAGTGCTAATACCATGTTTTGCAAGTTCCTTGCATGACCATTGTGTCACGTTTTCATAGTTAGTTACATTATGGATTATTTTAGTTGTTTATGTAGAATCCGTAGTATACCGATTGCGTGGCGCTGGCGGGTGAAATAAAATTTCTCCACTTTTCATCATGCTGGTGATAAGTCACCCCCTGATTTGGCTGATTTCCTTTGGTGTGCCCTGGCTGTAAACGCACAGTAAGCACAATAATAGCTGCAATATGGTAGAAATAGTCCCGGATTCGATATAGCTACGTATAAGTCGAATCGAATGACCCTGAAATCGATTGAGTCTTTATCTCCATCCTTAACTAAAGCGGCTGATAGGTGTTTATGGAGCCTAAACAAAGTTATAATTAGCGAATTTCCAAGCGAAAAAAATAAGGATCTATAAGCCTCTATTGCAGCTCATTATACTCCACTGATCTTAAGTATGGTTCCTAGCAAAACCCTCAGAAAAAAAACTTATCGAAAAGATCTTAAACTATCGAAAATAAAGTTCAAAAGAAGATTTTTGGACCAGTTCGTGAAGGAGAGGGTTGGAGGATAAGAAAAAACAGAGACCAGAGAAAAAGTTATGCCAATCCAGATATTATGGCCATCATAAGATGCAAACAATTATGACGGCTGGACTAAGTATTAAGTAGGGACAATAACGGTATGGTTACACAAGTCCGACATCGTCGGCCCTGGTGGCGGCGGGGTAAGGTCCTTGCCTGATAACTTGAGGGTCGCGGGTTCGAAAACCACCAGGGTTGAATATTCACTGCCCAGAACATGGGTGTTTGTGTTCGTCATATGAGTGAATTGTAAGAGAGGACTGTACAGATCTAAAATTTGCTCATGATAAATAAATACATGAGGTGGCTGCTGAGGGAGGCTGTCCTTGAACCCTTACAATTAAAATTTAAATGGCTGATGGGAGAAGATGGCCATTGGGAAGACCCAGACTCCGATGGAGAGACCAGGTGGGAAAGGATCCAAGAAGGCTAGGAACAGGGAGTGAGACAGTCGAAGATAGACAAAGAGTGGAGGAGAATCGTTGGAGAAGCTAAAAACCATCTTGAGTTTTTGTGGCCACGGGAGTAAGTAAGTTTTTGAATCATCATCAGCATCCATAGACTAAGCCATTTTGCTGCCACCAATTCGTTGCAAATTTGACATGGGGCCTCTCTCAGTTTTCTCCTCTCTCCTAAGTTGTCCGTAGTTCTTAAGGTAAGGTAAGTAAGTAAGTTCTTACCCTTCATATTTCCCTGCGAGCCACCTCAAGGATGTTGGATTGGTTTGGATTTTTGGGGAGGTGACCGACTGCTAAGGTCATTTGCGCTATAGGGGACATGGAAGGGAAGAGTGCCGGGTTTATATAAACCCGGCATCGGCATTAGCCTGCTCTCAACAAAAGGCTCCAAAGGGAACAAACACTTAAACGTCTCATCCGACAGACGTACAGTATTGTACTTTAAGTACCCTCCACAAGACACTCAAGTAGGGATCGGGTTTTCTATGAAAAACATCCTCCTCTGCAGGGATTTGATCCCTAGCCACTCGTACGGATGGCCAGTACTCTAGTATCTACATCATTCCGATCCCCCCTCAAGGTTGTTGGGATGGGTGAGTTATCACCAATGTGCACTACAATGTACGGTTAGTCACTATTTACACGTTCCAGTTTCCTTTCCATTCCTGACGCCAGTCGATGACGTCACATTCAAGGAAACACGCGTGTCCGCGTTTACACGGTGGGTACTTGCATTAGGAAATCATTCAATAGATGGCACGAAATGCGCACCTTTCAGCCAATCAGCGCTTTCCAGTCCGCAGCAGAATAGAAAGCCCGGCTAATCCTTTCCTGTCAGCTTTCAAGTTTGATCGAGTAGTCTCGCCACCCGGATTAGATTAGAGCGCATGCGCAGGACGCGTCATAGGACAGGAATGGAAAGGAAACTGGAACGTGTAAATAGTGACTTACTATTCACCAACTTGCACTACGAAATAGGTACACTACCAATCTGCAGAAAAGTTGGATTGATATAACAGAATCAACAGTTCACTTTTCCACAGGATATTATAATGGCTACGACGCGTTTCAGCTCACAGAGCCATCATCAGGCACAAGACACATTAAGCAGAGGGCATTGCACATTAATACATTCACCATGTTTGAAGGAATGAGGAAGTGGAGAAAAGAGGTAGGCTTCACCCCACCCCTTCCCCTCACCCTCGTCCATCAAACACGGCGAATGTATTAATGTGATGTACCCTCTGCTCAAGGTAGTGCGAGCGAGATAGTTCCCTTCTCATAATAGAGACCATATTCGATATGAGGACCCCAGAAGTCAAGGGGTCTAAGTAACAAATTCGTCGTTTTGAGAAAACTGAAGTCAAAAGTTGAAAATGTTTGGTAGGTTTGGTACAACCCACTAAGTAGTTAAGAGACATTACCCTAGATAGCATTACCTGTCAAGAAAGTCACTTGGATCCCTTTACCATCTAAAAGATTTGTATTTTTACATCCTATTCCTGTACCTAACTCATTTTTTTTAAATGTCACTTAGACCCCTTGACTTCTGGGGTCCACATATATACATGCTAATTTCACCAGCTGTGAGACACACAAATAAAATATTGCCTCCTTAATGGTACAATATTATAGTTTTACTTGACGGAAATTGTTAGTAATCGAATGAAAATATTTGAACAATTCTTTGATTTGACTCAATTTTTTCACGCGGTTCGTTTTAAACTCCATCAAAATGGAAGGTGTATTGTGATCCCGAAGAATTAACTGCGGTGACAATATGACTAATTTTCAAAAATAGTTTAGATATCACACAAACTGCACAATTTTGATTATTTGACCAGATCTAAGTGTAGGAAATGCCTCATTTTTAATATATAAGGTCTCTCTGGAGTGCACACACGTACCATTTCCCATGTAAAAGGGCTGGTATTTTCTGGAAAATATCTCGGATAGTAATGTTGTAAGGGGTTGAAATTTTGGTGTCAATGGAAGGGTGAAATATTTTTCTTTAAAATGCAACCAAATTCGTTGATTTATAGGTAAAATGATATTTCGCTCAAACTGCCTTAATGTGTCTTGTACCTGATGATGGCTCTGTGAGCTGAAACGCGTCGTACCCATTGAAATATCCTGTGGAAAAGAGCGATTGATGTTTCTGTTAAAATATGACGAACTTCCACGATATCTCGCCTGAATCTGTTGAAAAATATTTTATTTATGTAAATTACAACTACTGAAACGAGGTACAATAGTCATGCTGCGATCATGTGAAACGTAGTGTCAGTGCTACGTGGCTGTTTGAGAAACACGCATTAAGAAGCTAATCTAAAAAATAGAGGCACTCCGGGAGTGCCGACAGAAGTGAAAATTTGAAATAACGTGAGTATTTTTGAATGTAGGGAATAATTTCTAATGAAGTGTTTTATTAATCAGTAGAAAGTAGTTTCATGTATATAATAAATTAAATATTAATTTATTGAGCTATTGTACACAATTATTTTACATAAAATTGTACACTTCAGAATAATCAACTTTCATCCATTATTTCAACAACTCTTTCATCATCACCGCCATCATCATCGGCAATATCTAAAACTGATACAATAGGCTTATGGTAACTAAAGTAAGAAACGAATAATTTTGATTCGAATTTGCTTAAATGTCTTGTAAATACTGCATCAATAGTAGTTTTATATTTCGTTGTGCCAAGATTGCGATCATTAGACATCGTTAAACCAAACTCACTATTTAAAAATTCAATCAATGGTAGATTTTTATCGTCTGCAAAGTTTATGTTGAATTCTCCACTCAAAATCATTGGCAAATCATCAAATCTTTTCCCAAATTTTTGTTCAAGCAATGCAGATGCATCATGAGAATAAATGAATAAATTTTCATACAAGAAGTCTCGTATCGCCCTCAATGACTTATCCGGAGAAATATAAATGGCAACCATAATAATGAACTGATTATTCTCAGAGTGGCAACGACATATACACATATCGCCAATATCAGAAGCAGTAGTATTAAACATGCTGGTGAATTTCGCATGCATATCCATATAATTTGAGCAATAATGAACTGTGTTCATATTTTGATAAATAGCTACTCCTCCTGCTGGACGATTATTTCTTCTGAAACTTGCAACAAAGTTAAAATTTGGAATGTCAATTATTTCATCATTACCCTTATGAGTGACTCGCGTATGGGTGACGGTGACGCGAGTCCAATGGTTTTTTACCCATCCACAAGTACTGTGTATATAGCGAGTATACTGTGTATACACAGAATATACAATTATACATATATTTAGCAGCAGTGACGGTGACGCGAGTCCAATGGCTTTTACCCATCCACAAAAGTGTATATACAGAATATACAATTACACATATATTTAGTAGCGGTGACGGTGACGGTGATGCGAGTCCAATGGTTTGTACCCATCCACAAGTACTGTGTATATAGCGAGTATACTGTGTATATACAGAATATACAATTATACATATATTTAGCAGCAGTGACGGTGACGGTGATGCGAGTACAATGGCTTTTACCCATCCACAAAAGTGTATATACAGAATATACAATTACACATATATTTAGTAGCGGTGACGGTGACGGTGATGCGAGTCCAATGGTTTGTACCCATCCACAAGTACTGTGTATATAGCGAGTATACTGTGTATATACAGAATATACATAATTATACATATATGTAGTAGCGGTGACGGTGACGCGAGTCCAATGTCTTTTACCCATCTACAAAAGTGCTCAACGCGACATAAGAAGTTTTCACTTCAAAAATCAACTACAAGTCTGTTGTGTTTCAGAGCGACACGGAGACAATTATCATGACGCCTGACTACATCTCTAGGACTGACAGAAGCGACAAAATAAGAGAAATGCATTGCCTAACAGATGGGTACAAAAACTCGTTCTTTTTGCGCACAATAAGCGATTAAAGTAAAAAACGAGCTCCATTAAATACACTCCCATTATACACGTCTCCATTTCACCTCCTAAAAACTTATATCTTTACACGGCTGGTATCATAACACCCCCTGCCACATGCCCATGTGGCTGCTCGCCGAGTAGTATGTAGATGTAGGACTTTCTGACTAACCTATTTGAAATTTCATCAGCGTCCATTATGGTCTGGTGTCGATCGCGGGATATGCTGCATATTTTGAAACCTGCCTGTTCTGCAGTTTATTTATCTAATTTGATTCTCATGATCTGATCTACTATAGGATGTAGAAGTTCATAAAATGATAACAACGTCGTCAGAAAATAAACTGGTTTTTACAGAAAGTCTTCTCGGGATTCCATCCGGGTAGGAAGGTCCGTGACCGAAGTTTCGGCCGTTTACACCGCAGCCATCCTCAGGGTGATGAGATGCCGATGAGCTGAGTTGTCCCGAATTTAAATTGGTGTTTAATTTGCATAATAGATCAAGTCTAATTTTTATCCTTCATTAATTGCTGAACAGTCTTTTTAACCCGTGGCCTTGGCCTCGCTCTCATTTTAATTACTAGTATCTTTCCCTCCAAAATATTTGTGGTGACTCAATTGTCTAAAAATATTTCCAAACATTCAAATTTTCTTTTTTCCACCGTTTTCATGAGGCCTCTCTTTTTCTTGATTTCCTCAAGTACATACTCATTTGTTTTTTTCTTCCTCCACCTTATCTTCAGCATGCTTCTCCAGGTACACATTTCTTCTGCCTCTAGGCGGTCTCTATATCTTTTTCATTGACTGCCGCTTCCATCGGTGGGAGTACTTCAGTATGTTCCAACATTTACTTCACTTATATAATAAAAAAAAACAACCACTGGGTCATTCCACGCCACTTAGGACCAGACTTGACCCTTGTAACCTCAGATTTTGACGAAAATTTGAGAAAACGTTTGCATAGTGTAATTATATATATTATTCGGAGCGTTTTGCGAAACTTTTAAAAATAGCTGAATTGTGGCTGCTTTTCAAAATGACGATTTTCACTGCTATTAGATTTTCGTAATCACATATCTCAGGGAAAAATCGACGCAAAAAGTCGTTCAATGGCTTGTTATAAAACTAAAAGTTTTCATTATACTAAATTTTAATTTAAAATAGCAATTAACTTTTAGTAGTTTAAAATATTTTATAATAAACATTTTATTGTTTAAATTTTTTAAAGGATTCACATTTTTTCTAGCTCATTTTTTACTTGGCATACTTTGTTTTCTTATGCACAAAAAATAAAATATTTTAGAGGATGTTCTTCCATTTGACAGAAATTTTATGGTGATATACTGTAAGTCCTCGATTTACGTCGGAGATGCGTGTTGAAGTAGAGCGACGTAAGTCGAAACAACGTAAACCGGATCCAGATATTCGTGACCTCTTCAATCCCGCGATAAATCAAGGCGTTGGATTTCATAATTCGTTTTTTGCCTTTATCCCAGAAAATAGGTATTTCTGAAAAATGATTGTCTCAGTTATCAAAAAACGCAAGCATATACACATACGGTCTAATTTATTAGCATTAAACATGGATAAAGTTTATTTTATTAGCATTAAGCTGGGAAAAATTTATTTTATCAGCATAAAACAAGGAAAAATTTTACTTTATTTGCATTTAACAGGGAAAATATTTATTTTATTAGCATAAAACTGGAAAAAAATTTATTTTATTAGCATTATACAGGGAAAATTTTTATTTTATTAGCATTAAACATGGATAAAGTTTATTTTATTAGAATTACACGGGGAAAATTTTATTTTATTAGCATAAAACAGGGAAAATTTTTATTTTATTAGCATTAAACAGGGAAAAATTTTATTTAATTAGCATAAAACAGGGAAACATTTTATTTTACTAGCATTATACAGGAAAAAAATTTCCGACGACACTTGTCAGCATGGAAGTAACGTCGAACCAGACGTAAATCGAAACGACGCATACCGGGGACTTACTGTATTCGATAAGTAAGCTAAAATGACTACATTGTTAGTTTTTGCCATTTATAATTACCTATTTTGATTTGGGACCGAAGCGCATCGGAATTGGGAACGGGGCACGTGTGGCAACCCCCTTATATCCAAGGGTCTCTGCTCTTTACCTCTCCTCCTAGATGGCGCTCAAACACGGAGGGGAGGAGCTTGGGGGGCGTTCACGTCTCTACCCTTTCCTCCCTTCAAAGCTCCGTTTTGAGGCCACTGGGTGAGGAGTAGTCTGCCGTAGATTCGGCCGACGGAAATAGCCACCGCACCCCTCTCGAGATCCGTGCCTCTCCCACGGAGGAAGTTCGCCACTCTTGAGGCACTGAACTGAGGGAGCGGGAGGCTAACATTTAATCTGGCGGCGAGGTCGGGACTAGTCGCCGGCGCGCGGCACAGGACTGCGTCGTGACTGGGTCCCTAATTGCATTATCCCGGCGGCTGAGTGTGCTTAACTTCCCGTAAGGAGATTTTCCGCACCATCTCCACTCCGGAGAGGAGTGCCGCTGGAAATGTTTTGGCGTCATTGCTATCTTCGCACTTTTCAATCCGTCCACCCGGTGGCGAAGAAAGTGGAGCTATTTTATTTTGATCTTAAATACCGACTCTGTGGTGATATTAAATTACCGTTATAAGTTTCAGCCACGAAATAACATGAACGTTTTATTCATGAATTTATAGTATGGATTTAGATGTTTGGAATTGTTGCCTAGGCTACGTGTTGCCTCAATTTCCCCTTTTAGTTCACCCATTCCTTGGCGCCACTTCGATTAGAGTCATTTCAGTTGTTATTGTAAATAGGCGTAGTTAATTGTTGCTAACGTGAGACTGTGGTAAATATTTAATAACGATTGAGAAGATATGAATTACTTGATGCTTTGAATAATATCTTGCTATTTTTTCGATAAAAAAGTTACTTTTTAAACGCTAGAGAGGAAATATCTATTACAGGAAATGTGTAAGAGGTTTAGAAAACGTCCATCGTGTGCCGACGACGATGTTTGCCAGACTCTTGATTCTAATTTGAATGCATTAAGCCCGTTCGCCTTAAAATAAGAATTTAGAATGCCTTTTTTAAACAGAACTTGCTTCATACAAGGCTGCAAAACTGGGTATGCGACTACGAGGACCCAAAATAGGAGACTTGGATTGAAAAATAAGAATCTATTCAAGGCGGCGGTTAGTGCATTCCTTTTTACCTACACTGCAATGATGACCATTGGGAATATTCATGAAGTCAACTCGCATTATTATTAAATTTCCGTATAGTGATATTCACGAAGTGCTAAGAAGTTAATTTTGCAGTTATGTAATTAAATTTTGAGAGGAATTAAATATATCTGTGGATCGGACGATAATAAAAAAGCGTATAATTACCTATGTCCCGCGTGTATTACTACATTTTTTTTCCACTGCATTATGATTAATTGTAAGTAAAACCCATGTATATTCATGGTAAAACCAGTACGACGTGTTTATTTACAAACTATCGACTGTATTTACATTTGAGTTACCGACTTTCATCACTAGACGGCACCACTTTTCAAAAAATAGTTTGTTTACGGAATTCTAGACATCATTTTTGGCGACGAGATAACAATCCATAATATATATTCATGGTTTTATTTTTCTTGAAATGCTGTTTTCTTTCGTAAATGAACGGCAACGGGGGATCAAGCTTTGCTCGGTACACTGTAAATACAATTCCTAATTTATGAAGAACTGACGAGGAAAATCTCCACGTGAGTAAGGTTCTTTCATCATTTCATTATATACGCTGATATCATTATCATTAGAGTTGTTTACATTATAGCCCGTTGCCATTATTGTATCGTTGTGATGCATTGTATAAATCAAAGAAAATGTAACAATTTTGTCATCGTAAACATAATTTTCAATCGAAAGCGAAGAGTGTAACAAAATCAATTGCAAGAATTAAATACTTAACTATTTTTATCGTCCAATAGCGAAAATGTTGACCCTAAGTCTTAATTGCCAGTAATTTTAAAAAGCAAAAGAATAAACGTTTACAATATAGAAGTATAACAGGGGTCCATTTTGGGGCGTAGGGGCTTTTGCAGCTCTAAGGACTTTAGTCCGATGGATTCTTTGTACCCGCAAACCCTTACATACCGACTTTCAGTAGAATCGGTTCGGTAGTTTTCGAGAAAATATTTACATTATATATATTAACATATATACAAGAGCTTCTCGTTTAATAGTATAAGATATCTTCTGTTCTGTTGGTTTAGCATAATGCTACCTTTTCACAATTTTTTCACTCAGTTATTCCATAAATGTTTAGGACTCCCTATTGGTTAGGTGAGAAATGTACGGAAGAGTGTTTTCAATATTGTTTAGTTGGATAAAATGAGCTCCATCATCATCATTGGAAGTCAATCCTAAGTTTGATTGACTGCTGCCATGCACCCTTCCCTATCAGATGCTGGTTCATGTGGTAGGGTGTGTTGAGAACTTAGCCATGACTAAGGGGGAGAATTGGGTAAATGATTTGCATGACCCAAGTTTGTGCTGCTTTTTGGATTCCAGGGTTTGTCCGACAATTATATATTGAGAAAATAAAGCTGAATTTTCCCAAACTGTTCGTTCAAAAATACATTCCTAAAAAAGGTTTTACGCTTAGTGTCCAAGCAGAAAATGTAGGGTGAATGTGAAAAATATACTTCGTGCCAACCTGAAGCTTGCAGGGACTTTTTTTTATTATCTTAGTAAAGCAAGTAGGCTCCTTGCCTCTGGTAGCTACTAATGCAGTCCTTTCAATGGGCGAGTGAAATTTTATGTCCAGTTGTATTGAGTCTTTTTAGCACGCGAATTTAATATTCCTGAGATTTTCCCCAAGTCGTTCTAGAGAGTTCTCTCACGCATATTTTTATTCGAGTACATTTCTAGCTACTGGCTTGATGGATCTTTCTAATCATTCCTAATCTGTGTGTAAACTCTCTGTTTACTCAGATAACTCTATCAAACGAATCATGAAGCTTACACTCTTACTTTACGATGCGTTAACATATACTCTGATATCGCATTCATAGCTGGAAATCGCGATGATCTTCAAAGGTCAATAAACGTAATGGACCAAGTTATCCAAGAATTCTACATGAACATAAACAAGACGAAGACTAAAATCCTAGTATGCGGGAGAAAGAAGCTGAATGCGAAAGTCACCCTGAGGGGTGAGAGATTAGAGCAAGTGGATTCCTTCACCTATCTCGGAAGCACCATCACGTGGAACGGATGAAGTACAACGGACATCAAGCGGAGAGTAGCCCAAGCTAAGAAGGCGTTCATAGGAAAAAGACAACTGCCGTGCTCAAAGAAGATAGTACTACACACAAGGAAACAGTATGTGAAAACATTCGTGAGGAGCGTAGTACTCTATGGATCGAAATTATGGTCCATTGGAAAAGCTGACCAGTACAGACTAGAACTCAAAAAACCCTTTAAAATCTGGTGCTGGAAAAGGATGCTGAAGATAAAATGGACAGAAAAAAATCAGAAATGACGAAGTGTACAGAAGAGTAAAAGAGGAGAGGACCATATGGAATACCATACAGAAAAGAAGAACCAGATGGATTGAACACACCCTGAGACACAATAGGTTTGTTGTGAACATAACTGAAGGTAAAATAGAGGGAAAAATCCGCAGAGGGAGACCCAGGAATTAGTTCATGGACTAAATAAAGAGGAAAGCACATAGGAAGAGATACCAGGAGGTAAGGGAACTAGCATTAGATAGGGACGGGTGGAGGGCGGCAGTCAACCAATCTTAGGATTGAACGAACAATGAATGAACATACACTCTGCAGGGGGCTTCCCGTCGTGAAGTGACCTAAATGTTATTTCCATCACATTCTGCCAGCACACAGAGAAAATTTTCTCTCATTAACGTCAACAACAAAATCTTACCTTTCAAAGCAATTCTTTTGAAAGTTTAAGCGGAGGGCACACGGTGTAAGTATCATTAAATCATGGGGAAAAATGGTGCTTTTATCTAACCGAAATGATGTGTAAACGTAAAACTGTTTATTAGCGATCTCCCAAGGAATTGAAACATAAATTTTATGCAACTGCGCCTCATATTTTAGAATTTAATCGTACCATACCGTTTTCACTGGTAACAATACGTCAGAATAATAGAAATTCCTTTGAAATACCGATTACTTTGGCTGAAAAAATTATCCTTATTGAAAAATATGGAAAATTTTAATCTTAATTTTGTTTTAATGGCATAGTTCCAATGATACTAGGCCTGGCATGATGGAAATCTTCATGACTGATCAACAATACAAAAAAAACAATGGTGACCAAATTAATCTCTGTGGAACTTTAAACTCTCTTTTCTTATTTGATCGATTAATAGCATGTCTAGGTTATGAGAGAAATCAGTTTTTTTTAATGAACATAAATTTAATTTAGCGGTTGTTCTGATTTACTAAGTATGACTATGCTCGTTTTTTGGGCCTAGTTATTACACAATCTGATGTGTGTATGAGGGTGCATATCAAATTGCATCGTGCAAAGCCGAAAATTGCAACAAATCATGGGCAAATGAATCTACATCTACTCATTACCCGGCAACCCACCACAAGGGTGTTTGGCAGGGGATGATATATCACCAGAATGAACTGCAGTAAAGAAATTAATTTTCACCAACATGCCCCACATAATGGTTTTGCTATAAATGCTACATAAACTACTAAAATCCTTACTTCTTCTTTCTCTAGCCCCCTTTTGCTGTTAGACGTAGGGGTAAAATCCTTACCAATATGTAAAAATGTAATGTTGTCTGTCTGTCTGTTGCTCCATCACGCAAAAACTACTCAACCGATTGAACTTACATTTGGCATGTAGATAAAAAATAAACTTGGTCGTAACATAGGCTATATAAAAAAGACCTCAGGGCCCTCAAAACCCCCCCCCCAATGGTGTTCCACGCTAAGAATTGGGTTCGGTGCAGTGGTTTCATTTTTTTTTTTTCAAAAGTACTTTCACTCAAGATAAAGAAATCAAGTTTTTTATCAGATGGCTGAATAAATGAATTTTCTAATTCTTTCAATCGATTTCCTTTTATACTTCGTATTTGTCATAAATCATGTTTTTATCAGATAATCTCACATTTTTCTTTGAAATAAACAATAGCATGTTTCTTTGACAACTATAGATTTTATTTTATAAGATTATTCACGCCTCTAGTATTTAAATATCACTTTATCCTGCAGGTCCATGATAGCACGGAGAAAGAAAATATGTAGAAGAAGGGCCAAGAGTCCCTAGTGCCCCATGATAGAAACTCCTCAGATGACCGTGCTGATAGTATTCTTCAGGCTTTGTAGTTTTCTTCTCAAATTAGTTCAATGTTTTTCACACCCGTTGAATTTCAACGGGTACCTTCCGCTAGTAATCTATAACGTAACTATGAAAGCGTAACATATGAGTCATACACGAATCAGGGAACGCGCTAAGTGTTAATGAATGAATTTGAGATGGCAAAATAGCTACAGGTCTAATTCAATAATTGTTGCATTCCATATCGGAAAAAATATGCAGTGTGTAGTTTAGTGCCTCGTGAAAAATGGACTATGGGGGACATAGTAAGTTCGCGCCATGAACAACAACATATGTATGTTGTCGTTTAAGATGAGAAGCTTACAGCGGGTTCCACACTTGCTTTAATTCTTATTTATGTCTTCTCTTGGTTCAGCGTGGAAATAAACATTTGTTGAACTTAAAATTGGAATTATCTTAACTTCTGATAAATCGTGGGGAACACTCATACAAAACATATGCGGTACAGAATTAAAGAAACCAGCTTCTGTTAAGCGTATAATAGGAAGGTCCACTGATGAAAAATTGAAAGAGAGACTGCTTCGCTCTGATTAGGTCACACCTCGAATACGCCGCGAGCATTTGTGACCCTGGTCATAAAGATTTAACCAAAAACTTAATAAAACACAAAGAAAAGCTACACGCTTCGTTAATAACTGCTACGAGCGAACATGTTATGTGTTAAAACTTTTAAAGGGATTAAGGAGGGAGCCCCTAGCGACTCGGATGCTGCATGCTAGACTTAGCTTGCTTGAAAAATTCAGAATTGGGGTGTTTCAGAGTGACATAGAGAATATTATCATGACGCCTCTGTATATCTCTAGGTCTGACAGAAGCGATAAAATAAGAGAGATACGCTGCTGAACAGATAGGTAGAAACACTTGCTCTCTTTGAGCACACAAAGAGACCACCAAAAACTGAGCTCCATTAAATACACTCCCATAATACACGTCGCCATTTCGCCTCCCAAAACCTTACGTCTTTAAACGGCTGGTGACCTAACACCCCCTGCTACACGCCCAAGCGGCGGCTCGCAGGGTAGTATGTAAATGTGGAAAATGTTTAACAAATGCCCCTTTAGAACTTCTCTGAACGGAAATGCTTCAAGTTAACGACCGGAAATACGCATACAATGGAATGGCATTCAAATGCTATGAATCAGTCATATCTCAAGCAATCGTAAACAGATTAGATGTATAGAAAATAGTAACATCCTCTACAATTTCCAGGGCAACGCTACCATGCTGTTTTAACCCTCTTAGTGCGGCGGGCCGATATATCGGCTCATGAGCCAAAAAATGTCTATCTTTAGCACACAAATATAATTACAATTATTTTTTGTATGATTTAAAATCTTTTTTGATTATTACCTAATTCAATGCATACACAATAACAAAACCGCGTATGGATATTTTAAACAATAACTTTATAATACCTATTTTCCTAGAGTAATACATTTCATTAAGTTACCCTCCGCATTTCTCGCTAGAACCACTTGCAGGAGTCAGCTCTAAGAGGGTTAAAATAGGCATGAATGAGAAGATTGCCAGCTTCAACATCATCAATATAGCAAAATAAAAGTGTCTCCAATGGCCGTAAAAAATGGCACCACCCGTCAAACATGCAACCAAACAACACTTACTGTGCTGGTTTGCGGGAATGGGGATTCCACAGCAGGGACCAACCACAGCCTCTCCACCAGAATACCCTCCTGTGATAGTTAATGGGAATGTTACTTCCTCGCCAGTGACCACCACAGACACACACACACTAAACCCAAATGGGATCCTTTTCGAGGGCTAATGGGACCCTGATAAGGATGCCTGGTTATTACCACAACCACAATCACAAGCACTCAAATAACTCACTCACACATACAGACGGGCCCCAATTCTGGGATAAATTGCTCAAAAAGAGCGTGGTCAAAATATAAACACGAAAAAAACGAGGGTGAGCGTCGGATACGCGTATTTCGGCCACAAGGTGGCCCTCTTCAGCGAGCTGAAGGGAAAAGCACTTGCAACACGAGGTTGTAAGTTAGTCAATTGTCACATATTATGACGTATTGAAAAAGTTTAGTCATAGGTGATAAACCTAGTTTAAAGAAAGTGTTTGATACATTGGATTCAGTTACATCCAGACAGGATACTATTTCATTTTGAATTTTAATTACCCCATGCAAAAAACTTTGCAACGTTGTACCTCAGATTGTTAGTCCATATCGCATGATAGCTTCGGCCAAACCTTGGTAAAGCAACTTTTTCATCCATAAAGTCGCGGTTCCTCAAACCTACTTCCACCGAACACCAATTCAACAGCCTCCGTCGTGAACTTGAGTCTCGTAATTTCCCATCCGACGACAGAATCTTCTCGGGGCTAAATTAGTGAGGAAGTGATCAAGGATCTCGACTTCTTCCCCACGAGAGGCTATCTGTGAAGTTTTAATGGCGTGTAGCCCTCTGAGCGAAAATGTAACTCTAACTCAACCATAATCTCCTAAAATGTGATGGGCGATGTGGAATTTTACTACCTTCAGTCACTCGGGAGAATTTTAATAGAGAGTTTTACGTTAAAACGTAATTTATATAAGTCAGAAAAACTACTACTTTTTCCCATTGATTTAATCATTATTATTCCGCGTGTTTTCTCGTTGAACTTTCAAAAACCAATGACACTGAAAGGTAGAATTTTATTTCTGACGTTAGACAGAGGATAAATCACCGCGTGATTAGCTAGAATGTGATTGAAGTAAAATTTTGGTCATTCCACGTTGGGAAGCCAACAAATGGATATATACCAGGGTTGAAATTCGCCATTAAAAAGACATTTGTTTTGACCGGGATTCGAACCCGGATCTCCCAATTGCCGGTCAAGAGTGTTAGCTATTTACACTGCAATTGGGACATCCAGGTTCGAATCCCGGTCAAGTCAAATGATTTTTTCATGGCGAATTTCAACCCTGGTGTGTAAGCACCCGTGCGAGTGGCTTCGTACCGCATCATTTGTATATGCAATGATTGGAAATGGATACATGTTAAGGTGGAGTAAGACAGCAGAGTAAGCTACGTGCTTCGTTTAATTGAGTAAACTGTGTAGACAGAAAGTGTAAATATAGTTTTTTGGATCCTAATTGGTCTCACTTCAGTAGAAATGCATCACGGTCACACTGGGTTAAATTCACCCCAGCACCAAAAAAGTGATATCTTGTTTGATTTATAAGTTCTAAAAATCTAAAAAAATAAATGATGTAATGTTTAAGGATTTTAGAAAAAGTTGTCAGAGTTTTACAACCAAAATTAATTGTTTAAGTATTGTAAAACTAATCGCAAAAATTAATGTAATGAAAAATCGTGTTTTTTTACGGAAAAATTTGTGCTTTTTTACAGAATTTATTTAGAGAAAATAACAATAAGAATCTATTTTTGAAATATTATATTTTAATAAAAAGTTTATTTCAATGCTCTTCCATCAAAAAAGTATCTTTATTTTTAAGATCCAAAAATGTCAAAAAATAAAAGGCTTTTATAACGCTATTTATTTATGTTAATGGCACAGAAATATGGGTAGTACTAAGGACTAATGGTAGATGGCGCCACGAGGCGCATTTTCATGGTTAAGGGAGACTAAGAGGAGTTTAAAAAATGTTTGGGTTTTATTCAACCCCATGTGACCAATTAGGGTTAAGCAAGTATTAGAAATGTACCCAGATTAAAATTTGCGCGAGAGAACTTAGCCTCACATTAGAAAGACATAGTGTCGAGCTCGACGAAATGATGACAACATTTTTCACGTCATGTTGATCAAGCCAGGGTGACTATGAGATACAATTACTTTTCTAAACTGACCGATTTCGGAGAGAACACAGGTCAATAGTAACACGGAGCATTTGGAACTCTTACACAATACTAGCGGAAATAATCGCTGATTCTTAGAGAGAGGGATAAAAGTAAGAGACGATATATTTGTTACTGAGTGGAAAACAACCTTTGGAGTCACCTAGCAATTTTCCTATGCTGCACTGAAATGTATCTAGTTATTATCTATTATAGGAAAATTGCAGTTATCACAAGATGAAATATAAAAAAGAACACAATACTAAATTTGAACAGTCTTAGTCTAAACCTTTTAAGTCGCATAATAATGCGCAGTTTAAAGGTATTTCAACGAAACTATTTTTTTACAGTAAAACTCCTTTGATGTGAAGAATATTTCGGTCCAAGGCCAAGTCTTTGTGAGTAGGTATCTACTTATTATCTATAATAGGAAAATTACAGGTTTGACAAGATGAAATATTAAAAAAACACAATACTGAGTCTAAACAGTCTTAGCCTGAACCTTTAAGTCGCATAACAATGCGCAGTTTAAAGGTATCTCAACGAAACTATTTTTTTTACTGTAAAACTCCTTTGATGTGGAGAATATTTCGGTCTAGCACCAAGCCTTAATTAGAAGGCATCTACTTAGGCCATTATGGGAAAATTACAGGTATCAAAAGATGAAATATTAACAAGGAACCCATACAAATAATTGCCGCGAAGAACACAAACGATTGGCTCATAGGGCGAACTAAAAATCCAATGACCATTAAGATAGAGCGTCTGAGATAGTGGCGGTTTCGACAATTAAACGTAATGAATATTTAACATCAGCAGCAATTCCAAAGTTGAAATTACTGTCCACTCAGAGGTACTTTGCAACTTCAATCCACATAATGGTATTTGGGAGTTGGCTGTGCGCAGACTTGAGATGTAGCGAATGGGTCATTGTTTAGAGTACTTTTTTTGACAGGTGCGTTAGTTTTTAGCCGTAGGGTGGACGATTTTTGTGATTTCACATACAAAGTTGCACGTGACTGAGATCTAGTGACACCTGATTTATGCATAGAGAATTATTAGTCGAACGATAGTGAGATGGCCAGGGCGTGGATGGCGGAGTGGTTAGTGTGATTGCGCTGGGTCATGTGCATGTGCCTGGTTAAGTCCCTGCTCCAAATATTGAAGAAATTACCGTTAAAAGTAAGCGCCAGAGCTACCTGTATACCAATGGAGATCGCTTCCATACTATTGTGTGCATTAAGGGTACTTATTATTCAAACAGCGTATAAATAGTTGTTTTTTACACCCGTTCCTAGCTGTCGTTGTTTAAACTGAAAGTAATCCCGTTGTTGGTTCGAGTAAGTTAAGTATAAGCACCACTAAACATCCCGTAATTGTTACGCGGGATAGGAAGTTTGGAAAGTGGAGACCGAACGAATGAGTTTGGGTTCTTTTGATTTCGACATTTCTCGGGTTGCATCCGCGTCAGTTGTCATTCAGCACAACAGTTTCGCCAGCTATCCTGCTGTCGTCCTCAGGTGAAGGATGGCGAGAAGGTTTTGGTCCGTCCTTATATAGGCCAAGTTAGGCGCCAAAAAGCGATCAATGCTCCGGCCAATCATGGAGCAGCGTCGCGTTTGCGCGGGAAACTTACTACTCTCTTCCAAGCGCTGTGCAATGGGTATCCATCTTCTCTGTTAAAATTATTTGGTGTTTTTACGATTTCTATAGCCTCTCTTATTATTCTCGGGAAGTACCTGTTTTCCTTGGCTATTATTTTTGCGTCTTCGAATTGTACGGTGTGTTCCGGTTCACTCCAAGCGTGTTCTGAGATGGCAGATGCTTTGAATTGTCTATTTTTTGTCGCTCTCTGGTGTTCCTTCAGCCGAGTGCCCAAGGCTCTGCAGGTTTCGCCTATGTATGACTTCCCACAGGAGCACGGCACTTGGTAAACGCCTTCGGGGAGGGTTGATGGAACTCTGTCCTTGGGCCCGGGAAGAATGTCGGCTATCTTGGTGACACAGTTAAACCTCGTGACCACGTCATGCTTCCGTAAGACCCTAGGGATTTTTTCCGAGGTCCCCGCGATGAAAGGGATGGCTACATAGGCCTTTGGGTCCAGTCTGGGGTTTTGGGTTCTTTTGTTTAAATGAAGATGTGGCATAAAAGTAATTAGGAAAAGAATGTTTGTGGTAAAGCTAAAAAATGCTTGCTGACGGAAGAATTAAAATGGGCAAATGTTTCAATTAGGCAACTTGCGATCAGGTAATTTATATAGCGAGGCAGTAATGAAATGGAAAAAGAAAGCGAACGTTTATTTGAGAGTTAAATTACATACGCGGGCTTAACTGCCACCTTCGGTAGCTTAAGCTAGTGTTGAAAGTAATAACGCTGCAGCAGGACCAATCTAGCTGAACTAACACATTCTTAAAAGAATTCTATGTAGTTTTTTTGGAAGCAGGACCGGTCTCGAATTTTCACTTTCTAGGTTTTATATATGAAGCTTGAGAATTGAAGAGATAAATCAAAAAAGGCTACATCAAATATTCCTTTATTGAAAACTGACAAATTTCTTGTTTTTAATAAACCTACTTTCGAGATGTTGAAAACTTATCACGAAGACTTCCACGGTTATTTATTTTTATTTTCATTTATACTCACAACCCCGGAAACAGCTCAACAAAGGCCTTTTACATCGGGTGTTAACATTAACAACAGACGAGCGCACACACCCTTGTCCTGGGCAGATAATATTCTACCCAGGCGGGACTCGAACCCGCGATCCTCTGGTTAGTAGGCGAGGACTTTATCCCACCGCCACTGAGTATCTTGTGAATTGGAACTTGTCGGGTTCTCCCAGCATTGCAGCATTTTTGCAGTGTATCTCTCTCATTTTATCGCTTCTGTCAGACCTAGAAATGTAGTGAGTCGTCATGATAATATTCCCTATGTCGCTCTGAAACACACCAGTTCTGAATTATTCAAACAAGCTATGCCTAGCGTGTAGCCTCCGAGTCTGTAGGGGCTCCCACGTAAATATTCCTCTAGGAGTAGTGAAAGTTTTGTGAAACTCTGAGTTTTTTAAATATGGCATCACGTGTTCATAATATGTGATGTCAAAGATATACCTCTCACAGGAGTTCTGAGACCTCTGGAGTTTTAGATTCAATTCGTCTGTAAGATCAGAGTATCCACCACACAGCAGTAGTCTGTACGTGGGAAAGCCAGAGTATCCACTAATTTTTGGCGAAGGGAGACATCCTACGAGCGTCCAACCGTTCTCAACAGTGAATACTTACCTTACCGGCCTTGACAACGGAACACGTGTCAACTAGAGGCAAGGTGTATTAAGAAAAATCACTCATATAGCAACCAGTGAGAAATTTTTAATAAAAAAATTCTATTACAGGGTAATCTTTAGAAAGTTTTGATGTTGCTTTGTTTTTTCAGACCAAGCTCTTGCTCATCTACATAATTTCACACTTGAATTTGGATAATGTCCTCCAAACGTCAAGCCGTCATGCCGAGATCATTATTCTAAAACAATATGTTTCAAAGTAATTTCGTCGATATTTGAAATGCCGCCCCGCAAACTCTAGTCATAACATGCTCTAATAATGGGAAGAATTTTGAATTTTGAAGAATGGGAATTTCCGTCACGTCCTGTGCGACAAGTTATAACGCATACACAATTGCACATACATGAAATGCGGCCCAAAAATATTATCTCGACTTACTTAAAATAAATATTAAAATGTGCGTTCAAAGACCCACGATTACCCCGCTCGAGGTACCTTAATCGGTAGGCACACGATAATAAACCAAATTTTTGAGATGGTTTGCAATGTTGGCAGCCTTATAATCATGATAGACGTTGGGCGTGTCAGGCGATCCCGTAGCAACCGAAGAGTGAAGTCATTACCCTGACCTTATGACTCGCTAAGTGTCGAGTTAGGGCGTCCCTAGGGCGTCCCTAGGGCGGGGAGAGGTCATGGGGGTAAAGTTCAAATAGAGGGAGGGAGAACACTTCTAGGAATTTCCCCCAGGGCATCTTACAAACACACACACATATGCCATGAGGGCGACGACTTTCCTTCCGCGTTTAACACCTCTTCCCACGAAAGTTGCCGTGATTCAGAGTGATAAGAAGACTCAGTCCTGAGTACGTGACTCAACACAAATGTAAAAGTGAAACCTGTCTTAAGCGGAATTTCTCGGGACCATTCTTTTTTCCTGATAAGAAAGGTTTCCGCTTAACCCAGGGTCGGACATTTCAAAAAAGACCTTGAAAGCCATATCACGTCCATTAACATCGCATCGCCTTAAGGTGGTTTGAGCGAAAAATCATTTTACTTAGAAATCAATGAATTTGGTCTCATTTTAAAGAAATATTTCTCACCCATCCAATGACAACAAAGATTCTACCCCTCAACACATTACTTTCGTAGATATTTTCCAAAAAACACCAGTCCTATTACATGGGAAATGGTACGCGTATGAACTCCAGAGAGATATTATTTACAAAATGAGGTATTTCTAACACTTAAAGGTCGTAAACAAACTAACAGTGTGAAGTTTGTATGTTTTCTCAATTATTTTAGAAAATTTATCATATTGTCACCACAGTTGGTTCTTGGGTATCACAAAAAACCTTCCGTTTTGCAGGAGTTTCAAACGCACCGCGCGAAAAAATTGAGTCAAGTTAGAGATTTATTTAGATATTTTCATTTAATTACTTACAGCTTTTGTCATATAAAACTAAATCATTGCACCATTTATAATTCAATATTTAATTGATGTGTCCTACAACGGGTGAAATTAAAACGTATAATTAGAATATAGTCTCTGTTATGAAAAGGGAACTATCTCGCTCGGAATACCTTAAAGGTTTAGTATGACTCTAATTCTACATGCAGACGAAATTATTATGAAGTAAAGAAACAGTATCACATCGTGGTAAAATTTTATTATTTGAACAAATAAAAATGAAAACCGATCTTTAAAATACGCATAAAATCTGTAACTTTTCATAAATAATTTTCCCCTCTACAAATCGACCTCCCCTCCTCTCCTCAGAAACTTCATCGGGAGTTATGCCAGGCACACATGGCTTTATTCTTTATTATTTATATATTATTATTATATATATTATATATTATTTATAACATCTGCATTACAGATCTCTATGATCTTCGGGCGGCGAAAAGGTGTACAAGGTTAGAAAAAATAGGAAATACATCCACATGAGAAGGCCTAGGTCTTAGGCCTATAACAGATAGGATAATGGAGAACCAAAATATGTGAATAGAGTTTACTTCGAATGCCTAAGGAAGGCATCCAGAGCAGGCTTTGGAATAAAAGCCGTTGGGTAGAAGAAATGTCAAAAGATGACGTGTTAAAGTGATGTCGAAACAGGCTAAAAGCCTAATCGGAGAAAGAAGTAGAAGAAGAGAATATTTATGATCTCTCCCGCGCCACTGTGAATAATCGGTTGTCATAGCGCTAGCAGGGCCACGTATTGATTCTCTACGGAAGGGATAACAGTAAGAAAGTAATATTTCTATGTATACAGCATAGAATCTTACTTCCCATGTATAATCGTAATTTTTTCACCAAGCAGAAAGTGCCCATTTAGTCGTTTGGAGTTCCTTCACTAATTTTTTTTACCTTTATAAAAATGAAAATAATAGAACTAATGATATTGGTTGTAACTTGGTGGAATTTCTTCGTAATGAAATGATGAATAACCTACTTAGTTGTCCACAAAAGACGAATTAATTCATCATTTCAATAATAAAACAGTTTGATTAACAGTTTCATAGGGGTAGTGATTATTCCTCATCGAATTTTTCGAAATAAAAAAAATCAAACGTTACAAATGAAGTTTAAAAATGAATTTTTTATGGAATCACTATATCCGTCTGAAGCATTCTTTGGTATATGCGGTAGAATCAAGCAAAATTTCAATTTCAATTGACTCTGTAGTTTTCAAGAAGAGGAGTAGGAAACATACTGGAAGGCACCTTTACATTCACATATGTTAGTATTCATTATTATCATGTAACTGCGTGCAAAATTTCAAGATAAACTGCTAATTACTTGATACATTCCGAGGATAATTATAAGTCAGTGATTTGGAGACTTGAGAGCCTAGCGGAACCACCCCTCTTGAGATCTTGGACTGCATTAAGATTTATAAGGTGTAGTACGCAGATATCTATTTCTGTTATAAATACTACATACTGAGCGATATTTTACCTATGCTGAGCACTCGTGATGAGTATGGGGGAAAAAACCCACCTGAAATCTCAATGAAATCAGCTAACGTTGATCGTTCTATTTATCGTAAGACATAAAAGGCTCGTGAGAGTTTTCCCATTCATAGCAATAGATCAGGTTGACAAGTAAATAGCTATTGTTGGCATTGGAGAAAATCTGATAGTTTTGGCATTGAAACAACAAGTTTTAAGCAAAATTGGAGCGCGTAACAATATTAATCGTAAGAATCAAACACTGCCATCTGTCGTCCAATAGTGAGAATTTCAATCCGTCATCTTGAATGCAAGTAAATTGAAATAGCAAAATAAAACTTCTGTTCTGATTCCAATGCGTTTTACATGAGAGTTTAATACAGGAGTTAGAAGATAAGATCGAGGGAAAGGGAGGGAGAGGAAGACAAGGAAAGAATATGTTGACTGATATTATGAATGGAAGGAGTTACGAAGAGCTGAGGGAGGCAGCACAGGATAGACGAGCATGGAGGGAGCAGCTCAGTTGAAACCTGTCCGAGGACAGATTCTTCTGAGAAGAAGACTTCAATATACTTTTATGAGGCTTAGTCAACACTGTTTTGCAGTCTATGGGGCCCTGAGTTCTTTTTCATATAGCCTTTAGATGAACTTATTGCATACTTTTGGAATAATTGAAATTTTCAGGGAAAATAGCTGAATAGTTTTTAAAGAGAAGAGTAAAAAGTATACAGATACTACTACGATTTATTATATGTATATCAAGGTACTATCATAGATTACACTTAACTTTGTTTCGCAGGTTTAGACTAGAGGTGGGTCGTTCGCGAACGAACGGGTACGAAGGAACAGCTCCGAAGGAACGGGTCTATGGACTGAACGGGAGGACCGAGGACCGACTTCTATGGAACAACCAATTCTTTCGGCCTTCGTTCCTTTCGGTCCATCGTTCCTTTCGGTCAGTCGTTCCTTTCGGTCCATCGTTCCTCTCGGTCAGTGGTTCCTTTCGTTCCGTCGGTCCTTTCGATTCATTAGTTCTTTCGGTCCTTAGTTCTTTTCGGTCCTTAGTTCCTTTCGGTCCATCGTTCCTTTCGGTCAGTGGTTCCTTTCGTTCCGTCGGTCCTTTCGATTCATTAGTTCTTTCGGTCCTTAGTTCTTTTTGGTCCTTAGTTCCTTTCGGTCCATCGTTCCTTTCGGTCCATCGTTCCTTTCGGTCCGTCGGTCCTATCGATTCATTAGTTCTTTCGGTCCTTAGTTCTTTTCGGTCCTTAGTTCCTTTCGGTCCATCGTTCCTTTCGGTCCGTCGTTCCTTTCGGTCCGTCGGTCCTTTCGATTTATGTTCTTTCAGTCCTTAGTTCCTTTCGGTCAATCGTTCCTCTCGGTCCATCGTTCCTTTCGATTTATTAGTTCTTTCGGTCCTTCGTTCTTTTCGGTCCATAGTTCCTTTCGGTCCATCGTTTCTTTCGATCCATCATTACTTTCGTTTCTATCTTTAAGAGATCGGATGTTTTTTATAATACCCCAAAATTTCATCTCCTGATGCTATCGGTGTGATTAGCGGTTTTATTCTTTATTTAAATTAATACAATTTACGAAACCAAGTAAAACGTTGGTAATATTACCATCCATCGATTATTTTATCCAACATTCTTAATCGATGTCATTACGGTATAATAACCGTTCCCAGGTGTTTTTACATTTTTTAAACACCTAGAGCATGTTAAAAATAAATATACATGACCACCAATAAAAAAGGAACGGTGAACCAGTGAAAAGGAACGGGTCTCAAAAAGGACCGGTTCAGAGTGAACGAGTTCCAAAAAATGAGCGGATCTGCCCATCTCTACACTACACTGTACTCTGAAGTTAATGAAACCAAGATCTTGCATAAGATACGAATCGATAGGGTTGACATCGCGAGGAATAACGTGAGGGATTTGGGCGATCGAACGGAAGACAACCGACACGGAGTATAACCCACTTAATAAGCAACGATGACGCCCATGAAATAGTGAAAGACGAAAGGTCGCTTCATAATTCAGAACGGAGCACGAGGCGTTTTTTTTTCACCGCTCCGTCGACAGGATCGACCCTCATCACGAATGTACTTTGGGCCCCTTTTGAGAGATGACTGTTTATTCAAGGCGTCAAGGCAACTCGCTAGACGAAACTTTGTGACTCGGCAACGAAACTATGGATAAGTGAGAAGGCATTCTCCTGACTCCTTCCGTACCGTATCCGCTATTCCCCGCTCAAAAGCACTTTAAACGACCAACTTGTGAACTTTACACGACAGCGTCATGACCAGCGCCACCAACTGTCCCCTGTTGAAAATCGTGAGCGTGAGACTATAAAAATGAGGAATCTCAAGGACTCCATTTTCCATAATACCTAAGTTTCATTTATTGTTAATTTTAATGACTTAGAAGATGACTAGGTTGATATTAGTGGGATCTCAACGAGAAAATCAAAAATACAAAACTGCTCCATTGGATTATGAAAGGATCCTACTAGTCTAAAATTCTTAATACATTTACTATGAAGAGCAGAAGTGGAAAGGACTATACAGAAGAGTAGAAGAGGAAAGGACCATATGGAACACCATACAGTAAAGAAGAACTAGATGGATTGGACACACTCTGAACCACAATATGTGAAGAACATAATTGAAGAATGATAAATGAAAATGAAAAACTTTGTAATATTCCACCAATTTCTTTTATGGTACAACTAGTTTCGTCGCAGCGGCGACATCTTCAGGTACAAAGAGTCAAGGCACAAAATATGGTCCTTATATATCATCTAGGTTAGGTGTTTCGGTGGGGGAGGAAGAAGGTAGGTGGAAGGGGGGGGGTAAACCTCAAGGATGTAATGTGGTGTTGTGAGCGGGTGGTGGGGGTTGGAGGGGGGCGGGGGGTGGATAACCGTTGGAGAATGATACTCAAACGATATCGTACTGTCCACCAAATTTATTTCAAACTTTTACAACAACTACCGAAGTCCTACCTGATGATGACTGCTAGACAGTTGAAACACGTGTTGTAAGAGTTTGAAATAAATTTGGTAGACAGTACGATATCGTTTGAGTATCATTGCTCAACATGCTGTTCTACAACATCTCGCCGGAGAAAGTGAACATAATTGAAGGTAAAATAGAGGGAAAAGTCCCCAGAGGAAGACCCAGGAATGAGTTAATGGACTAAATAAAGAGGAGGGAACATAGGATAAGATACTAGTTGTCCCGGAAGAACCATTTAAACACAAAATACCATAGCTATTATCTCACCAGTATAACCATTAAGAAATCTACATTTCTGTGAATCATTTTCACTACCTCTTTATTGTTGATTTACTTCTGTAAGAGCAGGTTATGACCTCTTTTTCTCTACAATAGCTGCTTTTGAAGGGTTAGTCTTCGGTGAAATTATCGTGCATACTCCTTTTCATATTTATTTTCATGTTGGACACCACTTGAGACACAATGGGTTTGTGAAGAATACAATTGAAGGTAAATAGAGGGAAAAGTCCCCAGAGGAATCAGTTCATGGATCAAATGAAGAGGAAAGTACATAGGAAGAGATACCAGGAGGTAAGGGAACTAGCATTAGATAGGGAAGGGTGGAGGGCTGCAGTCAACCAACCATAGGATTGGACGACCAATGAATGTAGGACACTCAATTGCCATTATGAAGTGAATAACTACTCCGCAAAAACTCAAATATATTATATGATAATGATTTTGTAACCTAAGACATGCATACCTTGGGCAAGAGTTCCAATTTAAAGTCCATTCTGTGTTTTAAAAGTGCGTACTGCACATCTCAACTGCTAAAATAGTTCAAAAATAGATTATTTTTACCTGAAAAGTCAAACAGCCGGAAACAAAGTAAATACGGAAATCAAATGGAAACATTATAAATTTAATACCTTTATCTCTTGGTAATAAAAAACCACGGCTATATTTTCAGTTAACTTGATTTAAAAAATGAAAAATAGATGAACTCCTGCTCCTTTTCCAATGCATGTATAATAGGAGTTTAAGCTAAGAAATCTGGGGTAAAACCATTGAGATAGACGGAGAGGGTGCCTGTTATTGAGACCAATGCTAGAAGCTGTAACGTGGGCGTGGCCTGTCCGCCATCTTTGTTAACCCCGATATTCCTTTAGCGCCTGCGGGTAAACGCACTCAATTTGCAATTTTACGATATTTTCCATCGATGACTCAATGGAAATTAGCTTGCGTTTACTTCTAACACATGCATTCTCCTTGAACGTACCATTTGTTTATTTAAATTTATGACTATTCGATTTCTCAGGAATAACTATGGTAAAATCGACTGAAAATCTAAGTACTAAGTAATTAATTACTATTTAAGAGTTAAATATCTTAAATTTCAAACGGATGGTGGATATAATCGCTTTTCACCCATTAATGCATCCATTCCGTCCTGTTATCTAGAGTAAAGTAAGAATAGAGCAGTGATAATCAATGTGATTATTATTTCGGTAGTCAGACTACAGTTTGATGACTTAGTGGGCAAAACTAAGCACTTTGAATTGCTGTTAATCTACACCACCATGGAAAGCTAATATTACAGTATTTTTGGCTCTATGGCCTCTTGTACATCATGTGTGTCATTCACAATGATTACATCTACCCACTAGTCAAATTTTAAGATAAATGGTTCTTACATCTGTTCATCATCATTGATCGTTTAATGCTAAGATTGGTTGACTGCAGCCTCTCACCCTTCCCTACCTACTGCTAGTTTCCTTAAATCCTGGTGGTTTTTCCTCTGTACTTTAATTTTCTCTTTATTTAGTCCATAAACCTATTCCTGAGTCATATTTAGAGCATTATTATTATTATTAAAGAGTACTGTAAGGGCTTTACTTTATTCTCTCATCGTCACCTCTTTTATTAAAGCATTTTTTTAACCATTCATTCATTCATATCTTTTTCATGAGCAGTCCCTTTAATGTCCATTGCATCGCTCTTGCAAAGGTGGTTTGGCCGGAAAGGACGGGCGTCAGGAGGGTTGATCCGAAGGGGCTGGTTACCACAACCTCTCAACCCCGAGTCCCGCCGCCCATTCCGTCCCCCCCAACCTCACCACCGAAGCTGAGCCATAACGAACTGCATTGTCGTTTTCTGAAACGTATTAGTGCCTTATATCATCTCTGTGGCTTTTTCACTTATTCTTTTATCCATAAGGCTTCATTGAAACATCCTTCTTCTGTATGTAAACATGTACTTCAAATACCTATGGAATGATATCCAAAGCAGGCTTCGGTGTCAAAACTGTCGGGTAGAAGAAGTGTCAAAAGATTAAGAATGAAATGTTAAATGATGGTGGAACAGGATAAAAGAAGTATATTCCAGGGTATAGGAAGAAGAGGAAGAGAAGATCGCTGATCTCTTCCGCCGCGCCACTGTTAATGAGCGTTTATTAAAGTGCTAGCAGAGTAGTGCATTGATTCTCACCGGAAGGGATAATGGTAAGGAATTATTAGTTTTTTTGTATACAATTTCCTCTGGGGACTCTTCTCCTATTTTTATCTTCATTAATGTTCTTTATAAATTCATTGTGGATCAGTGTGTGTCCATTTCATCTAGTTTTTCTTTTTCTGTGTGGTGCTCCATAGGGTATTATTTTCTAATACTTTTCACAGAAATGGCCTATTTTGGGGTATAAGGTTCGGGTACTTAAAAGTTAATGAGCATTTCTGAAAAACACAACCAATATTTTCTTAGTAAATCCTGATGTATTTAGTTACAATACACTTCTTGGCTGAGCAGACCTCTAGAAGGTCCATAATGTTGGAGTGTATTTTCAGATATAGAGACCCTTATTTCCGGGACGGAACTTGTTTTTGAGGGGGAAAAGTAGATGGCTGGCACAGGCAATGAGTGGTGAGGAGATGTTGAAGGCCGTGATTTAGGACAGCTTGTTGGGAAAGTGGGGAAGGAGATCAAAGAGAATAGGTTTTATGGGCGGGTTGGATAGAAGTTGGATGATTGCATGGGAATTGGTACAAGAAATGGAGAAAGAGGGGAAGGGGTTTACTTCTGTAAAAAATCTCTTCCTTGTGGTTCCTTCTTACAACCATTTGAACCTAATAAACCCAAAATTAGCGACGTGAATAATCGGGATATACGATATACGTCAGGACATACATAGTACATAGTGATGTCGATCTTCTGGACCGATTATGACTCTGGAGTTTTTAAAAAGAAGATATCAGTTTTTTCATAAATGATATCTAAACAGCAGAATTTATTAATGTATTTAAGAATGTTTACTCAACATTTTCACAATAAAAAGAGAAGGTACTTAAGTTTTTATCAGTTAGGTTATCTTCAGGTTTTCAATTCTTATCATACGTTAAAATAGGTAGACTAAGGCATTGTTTTTCCTCATAAGAGAAAAATAACCATTACTAGGAAATGGTTCATAAAAAAGGATTAATTTCCATAACATGTAAGAAATCACTTTTCCACGTTTTAGACATATCATTTTTCATAAAGCACAACAAAATAGGTAGTATTTGGAGACACGACCGGTGGCACACGGTCTGTAGAACCGAAAGCAGTCATAAGCTCCGATATGCTTACATGAAGTGATTTTTTGGCTTGCCTATCGGAGGAGCAGTATCAAATGGGAAGCTACTGAAAGGTATGAAAAACAAAATTTCATACTTCGCATGAGTCACCAGAAAGATTTTAATGTCGGTCTGAGAGACCGGACGTCACCATTGTAGGGTCAAACTGGCAGACAACTCTATTAGTACACTATTGTAGGTCCTCCTGTGCGAAATACACACGCATGTTTCTATAATATTTCCTTGCTTCTGTGCCAATCACTTTTCTGAAAGTGAGATAGAGCTAGAAACGAGGATTTGGCCCAATGATAAAGAATCAAAAATTTTTAGAAGGTAGGGTGCAGTTCAATGAAGGGCAAAAACCTAAGACACCCTCCGTCTTTTGATAGGTGATAGGTAGGCTTTGCTTTTTGCATTAAACCCAAAAAATGCCATTTTTTGTTTTATTTTTTGATACAGTTGATTAGGGTTTGATTGTAGAGAAATTAGTAACTTATAGGTCTCAGAAAGACCTATAAAATGAGATTTAATTGAAGTAAATCCGTAAATTATTTATTGAAAAATAATAAAAATAATTATTTCGTCGCCTGGTGGTCGTAAGATAACTTTTTAAAAATGTAGGTAGGAATGTCAGCTTTTCAGTTATGAAAACTAAAAGTTCCCATATGCAATATTAGAGGCTCCAGCTTAATTTGTTTGTAACCGAAAATATACTCATTTTTAACATTAATAATAACTGCGTTAGGATTAATAGAACTTTTTTATATTTTAAAGAAAACAAAGTACAACATCTCCCAAACAAAATGAGCCTTGCTAAAAGGCAATACACCGAGTTTTCGGCCGATGCGAGCATTTATAGCAAAAGACCTTGGGGTGAAGTATTTAGCGTATCTCAGCAACAAATTAACGTACAACGTGCTACGATGTCTCGTTATTTTATAGTCAAAACGGCTACCCTTTAAAATTACAAAATCAAAAAACATTGTTTTTTACAATTAATTATAGCTAAGAAACAAAATGGTGGTATTTTGCATTTTTTGCAATTAATAATTAACGCATTTACATTTATAAAATCTCATTTTTTAGCTCATTTTGAGACCTATAAGTTGCATAACTTTTTTCTCTAAAATCAAATGCTAATTAACTGTATCCAAATAAAGCGAAAAATGGCATTTTTTTAAATTTGAGGGTTTATTGCAAAACACGAAGCTTACCTATCACCTAGCAAAAGACGCCGGGTGTCCTGGATTTTTGCCCTTTATGAAATGGAACTGCTCCCTACCTACGGCGATGGTGTTGCGTTTTTTTTTGTCTTTCTTTCGTCATTTTTCCATCACCCCGTTAATTTCCTAAGACTTTTATTAGCCTTCCAAAGAGGCTTTCCGAAATCAAATTCTATCCATTAGGTGGGGGACTGGGAAAGAGGCTTTTCTGAGGACGAGAAAGTAAAAAAGCGGACGAAACGAGGATATTTCTGCCGACGAAGTTAAAATTGTTTACCGCCCCAAGGAACGGCGAAGGGAAGGAAAATGGTAAACAAACTTACCGTCCCTAGAGGAACGAAAGTCACTTTATAACTTGAGTAGACAGAAGAAATCAGAAAATCGCATTGAGACTCCCTAAAATTTATTGCGAAGATACGTTAATGCATTCACTTACTTCAATTGTTTACGTGTTTTTGTGTATGAAGACAACATCATATATACCGTTACGAATATGGCAAAAAAAGCCAGGTTGAGGCTTTCAAGACTTCAACCAGCAGGGAAAATCCCGACCTTGAGAGTAATTATCGATCTAAAAGAACTATTATTCGTGAATTTTCGCTCTCGCCTCTCGATGTAGTGAAAATCATTGCAAAGATGAGATCAATTGTAAAAGTTACGAAATGCCTGAAATTAATCGTAAATTGCATTTGTAGTCTCAAATTAACACTCACGTCACAGAAAATAACAAAAATGAATAGCATCCAAAAAGCGGCTAGGCGACTAGTATTCCCCCTTCTATTTTAAATTATTTTGCTTCATTTAGAAGAGAAAAACTTCCCTCTTGTTTATAGTTAGTAATGCAACTAACTGATAGATGTCGCCTAGCCTCTTGTTGATTCGATCGTCAATTGTTGTCTGTTATGGCTGCCGAAGCAGACGAGGTACCCGTCCCTAATCGAGATAAGAACCGTATTAATCATATTTTGATTGCTGTCGAGCCCTCTTATCCATATCTGGTATTGTTTAGAATGTGAAATCTTCTTCTATCTTCTTCTATATATATAAAAACGAATGTATGTCTGTATGTCTGTCCTGTATGCATTACTACACTTTGATCCGATCGCCAAGAAACTTTAAGAAGTTGTTGAGTACACTCTTGCAAAGGTTTCGAAGGTTTTAAGTATAAAAAGTTTTTAAATTTCGCCCCCCCAAGGCCCTCTTAATCTTTCGAATACTTTTCGCGCAACAACGCCCGACGGGTAAGCTAATAATCCTAACCTAATTTTTCAAATACTATTAAATTTAAAAATACGATCGTTCTGAAATTTTGCCGAGTAATAGTTCAAGGCAGGAGGAAAGTTGTAGGCTAATTTAAAATGATCTCAGGGCCTATAAAGAGCTCAAAAAGGGGTCCTTAGGTGGTTCGCTGTACGTATCGGGTTTTGTGCAGTGGTTTCATTGATTACTTTTTTTAATTATTTCCGCTCAAGATAGAGAGTTGGAATTTTTGTATTAAATGTCTGAAAGAATTAAGTTTTTAATTATTTCAATTAATTATCCTTTTTACTTCGTAATTGACTGAAAATTGCGTTTTTAGCTGCAGAAACACATTTTTCTGTGAAATCAACAATACCATATTCGCTTGACAACCAGATTTCGGTCATTGCTGTTGGAATTCATATTGCTTAGTTGAGCCGATTAGGAATTCTAAGCATTGGGATTTGTGCAGCGGTTAATTATTTCGCTTTTAAAAACAACTTTAACTAAAGATAGAGAGTTGAAATTCATTTTATCGCATACCCTAAAGCATGATACTACTAAAATTAGTGGTATCATGCCCGAAAGAATGAAGTTTCTTTCTTTTTCAATCGATTTTCTTTTACGCATTTTCCTTGACAACCAAATAAACAAACAAAAATTAACATTAAATCCAATCTTAATCAACGAATCGCCAAGAAACTTTAAGAAGTTGAGTACACTCTTGCGAAGGTTTCGCGAGGTTCGCGATAGTACTTTTATGTATTTTCCCATTCATTTCATATCAGTCTGAGCCGCAGTGAAGCGTGGTCGGGTTTAGCTAGTAAGTGATAAATCCTAAAATTGGCGACCATCCGACAAAATCTTGCGATTCGATAAAACCCTACTGTCACCTGTTCCGCCTGGTGGTCCATGCTAACCATTTGGTTCGGTTCAGTTGTTTCATTTTGTGATCAAATACTTTCACTCCAGATAGAGGACTGGGATTTTTTTTATCGGATGGCTGAATAAATGAAGGTTCTAAATGCTTCAATTGATTTTCCTTTTCTTTTCGTATTTGTCTGAAAATCGTGTTTTTAGCTGAAAAAATCTCACATTTTTCTCTGAAATCAACACCAGCATATTTGCTTGGTAACCAGAGATTTGATCCTCAGATGACCACGCTGACAGTACTCTTCGAGATTTGTGGTTTTCTTATAAAAAAAGTTCAGTGTTTTTCAAACCCGTTGAATTTCAATGTGTATATTTAGCTAGTTAGCACTAAAATTGGTAACCCGAGCATCCGCTCAAGGGAAACTAAATAATTTGGAATGAAAAAGAGAGTGAGTCGCGAGCAGTCGAGAGAGTGAGTCGTCTGAAGTCAAATAGGACAGTCAGCCGTCTAGGAGTCAAAGTCGTTTTGGACCAAGTGTAATTGCAGCCACCGACAAGTACGGGGAAGTCAACGAAGACCTGTAGGGCAGAGTTGGAGAGACGCGAAGCTGACTCAGGGACCAGCACAAGACGGCCGGATTCTCCGGTTAAGTTCACCAAAACTACGCCTTCTTCATCTTCAAGTGAGTCAGTACTGTCTTTATATGTATCATATATATTGCTGATGGGACTCAACAGCATTACTGATTGAACAATAATTACCTGAGTAGTTGCATCAATTTAGAATATTAATTGGACAAATAATAATCTGCAGATTAAACCAGAGTATTTGCCAATGGATATATGATTAATTGGAAGTAAATGTTAACATTTATTTGAATTGAAAGAGCGTACTTCATTTTGTGTTGGAATTTGAATTTACGTGCATTTTGATCCGTGCATCTGAGGTGAGTAACACGTGTAATGTTAGAGAGGTCAGAGTGGAGGAAAAATTATAAAAGAGACATCAGAACTTTACAATAAACAGAACTAAAATTTAGGTCGCTGGTTTCACCCCCTGCAACACGCCCATGCGGCGGCACGCAGGATATCTACATCTGCATCATATCGTGCGAGCCGCCGCATGGGCGTGTGGCAGGGGGTGTTAGGTCACCAGCCGTGTTAAGATGTACGGTTTTGGGTGCTGAAAAGGTGACGTGCATTATGGGAGTGTATTTAATGGAGTTCAGTTTTTATTGTGGTCGCTTATTGTTCGAGTAAAGAACAAGCCTTTGTACCTATCTGTTCGGCAGTGTATCTCTCTTATTTCACCGCTTCTGTCAGAGCTAGATATGTAGTGAGGCGTCGTGATAATGTTCTTTGTGTCGCTCTGAAACTCACCAGTTCTAAATTCCTCAAGCAAGCTAAGCCTAGCGAGTAGTATCCGAGTCTCTTGGGGCTCCCACCTTGATCAATCTAAATATTGTGTAACACTATATGTTCGTCAAATTATAAAAACTTCCGCGGTCATTCAGCCCTGATGAGGTCTCCGGCAAAGGAGAAGAAACGTTGGCTTTTTAAAATCTTGACGCGGGTTATCCCAAAAAACCATCAATGCTTCACTGTATGATTGTATTTGATGGTAGCAGTATTTAACGAAGCGTGCAGGTTTCCTTGGTATTTTATTAATTTTTTTAGGTTAAACCTTTATAACCAGGGTCCGAAATGCTCGCGGCTTATTCGAGGTCTGGTTTAACCAGAGCAAAATAGCATCTCTCTTTTACTTTTTAATCCGAGGGCCTTCCTATTATACGCTTAACAAAACATAGTTTCTGCAATGCAATGCAGTATAATGTAGATCTCTCTTTCGCTGTCTTCATATCCTCCGATTGATCTTTTCCGTTTTCCTCCTCCACTTTTACTTTCTCACTTGATCGTGCAGCTCTTCGCCAGGAACTTTGGCGAGAACTACACGCCTGACTACATATCTATGTAGGTTTTCCGCTTCGGTGAACTCTTCGATATATTTCGGTCTCAGGGAAACCTTATTTCGTGGTTTTGTCAGCTGCACTCCTTACAACCCCCTCGCTTCCTCTCCCCAATGTCGCCATAAGGGTATAAGGACCTTACCTCTCCCCACCTCTCAGTTACGCCCCCTAACGCCAAGTCTCTTAAATTCATTACTACTCCTCCGCCGCATTCTTTTTCTACTCGCGCTGAACGTTTCTTTCTACAGGACATTCCTTATCTCCCCCTCTTCCTTAGGCTTCCTCATTTTTGATTGGGAATATGTATGTTCTTAAACTGAATTTATTTGATTAATAAATTTATATTTTAATATAAATTTAATGTTGCTTGAACTATCTTTTGTTAAATTTAGGTAACTTATGTTATTTCGACTCAAATTTTAGTTATCGATTTACTGATATCGATTGATTAATTGTTATTTATTCATATTTATCTTCTTTTCTCTAGTTATCTTATTTTATTTATTTATTGAACTTTATTTAATTTGTTCATTATATAATTTTGGATTTCGCGTCCAATATTCAGACCACCAAGCTACCCAGTCTACTATGAATCTACCGTCTGTGGTTCGATTCCCGGTCCAGTCGAATTTTTTCTGCTTGGAATCGACCATCACTACATCTTCACACCACCATTGTGTTCGTCAATTTTTTGTGTTCCTATCCACTTTCCTTCTACCTTTCTGTTTGAACCTTTATTTATTATTATATATTATTATATATTGAACCTATATATGTGTGTATATATATATATATATATCTTGGGGAGTGTTCGTTCATATAAACCCCCGCCGATTCCAGTAGTTCCTTTGTAGACTGGGTAGCTCGGTGGTCTGAGCAGTGGACGCGACATCCAAAGGTCCGTGGTTCGATTCCCGGTCCAGTCGAATTTTTTCTGCTTGGAATCATCCATCATTTCATCTTCACACCACCATTGTGTTTGTAAATTTTATGTGTTCCTATCCACTTTCTTTCTACCTTTCTGTATAAATATTTATGTGATTATTTGCCGCTGTGCGGTCTGAGTGAATGAGTGAACGATTATATATATATGTATATATATATATATACGAGGGGTTAGGTAGAAGAAGGGACTGCCTTAGTCTCAACCTCGTCCCAAAAAAGACGCATTATTGTTATTCAGCCACCATTTCTATCTCCCATTCTCATTGCCCGTATTTGGAGTGTGTCATGTCTCGTGAGGAATACTCGTCGTTTTATTTCACGCTCCAACGATATATTTCTCCGGGCGGAGAGGCATTCCCTTCGGTTTTTAACTTTCGGTGCAATCCTCTGGCATTGTGGGTGCTCGCTCCCAAGCCAGACGAAAATGTAAATCGTTAAAAGTAATGAAGTGGGTGCAGTCTGCATGACCTATGTGAAAATGAAAAGTCGATAATGATACACAATTTTCATGGATACTTGTATGTGGTACAGTGAAACCTGCCTTAACCGGAACGATAATTAAACGGAGACCTATCTTATCTGGAAAAAAGTTGTTCCCGACCATTGTAACAGGGTTTTACATTCATTGGTTCCCTGTGATAAACGGAAAATGTTAAACGCGGAAACGGAATCCATTTCTGGGCACGTTAACCTGGGTTGTGCGGATTTGAAAAAAAAATTCCATGCACAATTTTTTCCAAAAGGAAGTAAAATCCTTAAATATTTATGAAAAATAACAGATTATATGATTATTATTTATAGATCGATTTTCATGTTTATTAGTTCAAATAAAAAATTTTTACCAAAATGTTGTACTGTTAAATTGTTTCATAATAATTTCGTTTACATATATTATTTGAGTCAAACGAGCCTTCATGGCAATGCATTATAATGGGCGTTAAATGGCTTTCAAGGTTTTTTTTGAAATGGCCGACGCTGGTTTAAGCGGAAACCTATCTTATCCGGAAAAATATAATGACCCCGAGAGAATCCGCTAAAGACAGGTTTCATTGTACTAGTGTTTACAGGCATCGTATCATGACGTATATTTTTGGATATCATAGAAGTTGCGAGACAATATATAAATTTATGATTATTATCATATAAGATACAACAATGTCACAATAGAACATAAAAGTTTAGTGAAATATGTTTTAAACGCCATTAGGCATAGTGATCGTGTAATTTAAAATATTTTATTTTCAGTTTGCCATATTAGTTTTGATAAATAGTGGAAATAACAGTATATATCCATTTATGCTCTATTAACTATCATACGCTCTATTAAGTCATAGTTAAACAAAATTCTTCTACCAATATTTTTCAAATTCTTGTTAGGAATCAAAGGAATTTCATTTCTCTTTTGATCACCAATGGCCAAGTCTATAGAGGCAAAATGTACTTGATGTCTTCTTTTAGAGAAATTTCAATTCGCATTTCAAGCAGATATTTCTTTTTAATAAAAAATCCGAATAAATGAGGTAAATGTCTAGAACGGGCACACATAATATTTAGGAAAGAAGGAAATTTTAACCAGCTAACTTTGGATTGAATACATGTTTCCATTTAATTTGCCAGAACCATTGGAGAAACTCTAAAAATATCACATATGACTCTAAGTCTTTGAGGTGCTTCATTAATTAATTTTAGTGATCAAAAAATAGTATTGGATCATTTTTAGACATTACATGAAACATATTCTTATTTAGGTCATTTGATAATGTGGCCTGGTGAAGAAAAATTTAAAAAAAATCATTTTTCTACCTTTGTCATCGCTTAACGTAGGTAAGCATAATTTCTCTTGCTTTAAGTAAACTTACATTCCTCTACCTTCTCGTTTGAGAGCTGTCAAGGTAGCGAGAAAACCGTGAGACGTGATAACATATTGGCGCAGAAATGCACTTTAATTTTCTTGCATTTGGCTGAAGTTAACTGTGATCCAGATTAAACAAGTTGTAAGAATCAAGTACAACAATAATCAATCTTAGCCAGTTATTATTTAATACAGAAAAATTAAGCCTGTACTCATTCATCACAAGCATGAAAGCGTTTAAAAATGCAAATTAACGTATCATGCTTTACTAATTCGCGATAAACATACGTTTTGACTTTATGAGAAAGCTTTTTACACTCATAATTGAAAAAATTACATTACGCACTTATAAATTCCTGCTATTTTTACATGGAAACAGAATACACATATGACTTCTACATGAATATGTTGAAGAAATACACCATTTTCAAGAATTTTATCTAGCGAACGAAACGAAAATTTTCTGAATTCATTCTTTTTCAAAACATTTTCACTCAGCTATAGTTTAAAAAGATCAGCTTTTTTGCTGAATCTCAAGTAACATATCTATTGCTTAGCTAAGTACTTTCTCAAATGGAGGCCGCGTACATCTTTGAAGTCTCAGCTTTTTAAGAACAACTTGATCAAAATTTACTGATTTACGGCGAACTGGTATTTGAAGTTAGCTATTCGTACACCTATATTTTTGGTGGACTAGTAAAATGCTAAAATGATACCAAAATTGCTGGTAATAGAACCAAAACTAGAGTTTAGTGATGAGACGAGAAAATGATTTCCATAAAAACTTCAACAGCAAAAGTAATCCGGGACAATGTATAAAGGCTTCTTCACACGGTACATTTTATTGCACAAAAGAATGTATCATAGATTGTACAAGAAAATGAATGGAATCTTCCACTTCAGTCATTTAGACAACCAAATATTTTTCCGCTTTACTCGGTACAGTTTTCCTGGATAAAGAGTTCATCAATTCGTTTGTACAATAAAATGTGCCGTGTAAAGTGGCCTTAACCCTTATGTAGACACCCGGGTACCCGGGTGCCCACAATCATATTTTTGCTTTTAACTTCAGTAATAATTAAAATTTTCATCTGAACCTCAGGATACCCATTAGTTAACTCCTTTAAAAGCAATATAACCGCTAAATTTTTTTTTCATTGTATTTATAAGTAAACACAATGGCGTCAAAGTACATGTGCTCAGCGGTCACACCCGGGTACCTAGTGCCTTAAAAATGAAGTTTGTACCGGTACATTGATTAATAACATCTTTAAATGAGTTTTTGAGATCACAAGGCTTATTAAATAAATAATTGCCACAATTTCATGGCAAATTAGGTAATACTACACAACGGTCCAAACAGATGAAAACGCTCCATTCGCGACTTGCGTGACCTTATTTCTGTCTCCCTTAATGGAAGCTATAGACGGTTTGGGGACTTCTTAGTGCTTATATGCTTTATATTGATGTTTATTTAGTTAAATATATTGATTTAAAATTATTCTGTTCGCATGCTGATACAGAAATAACTAGAGGTGGGCACCCGGGTATCCTGGGAGTGTAGCAACGTGGTAAAAGTTGGGTGTGCACATAAGGGTTAAGGTCTAATGACAAAAAAATTGATATTTTTACCAATTTATGTCTTAATATGTACGTCTAGTAGATTTTATGTGTGTATGAAAACTTTCTCAACTCAAGTTTGCATTCCATGCGGGATTGTAACAATCTAGAGCGCGGAACTTTCGCCTGTTGCCCGCAGTTTAGGTAATTGGTTTCACTTTCACTGCATTATGGCCTCGGACAGTCTCAAATAAACTCAATCTACGTGATTTCTCCCGGGAGCTAAAATCTGGGAAACCATGGATGAGCCAGGGTAAGGCCCAAGATAATTTCCCTTGAATGTTTAAACTTCACGCATCTTGGTCGTTCAGGGAATTTATTGCCGTGAACCGGGGTGGAGCTGAAACAGTTTTTGGGAGTTTTAGGTGGCCTGTAATCACCTCTCTTTTTTCTGAAATGGAATTTTACTGAAGAAACTAAATCATTGTCGTTTCAAGTTTAAATTTTATGTATTAAACGATCCAATGCAATAGCTCAGAGAAAAAAGATTACCTTGTACGACCTTCATCCAGCGAAGCGGGGTTAAGATGGTACACAAAAGTTCCTCGTTGAAAACTCAAGAACATTGGTTTAGGTTCAACTTCGCCTCATTAATTTCAAGCTTGGACTCCAACAGACCCACTGTGCACTTAGAAAATCCCTTTTCAACCCCCTGTGCTAATCAGATTTTTATAGAAAAGCGTTCATCTTTTTTTAAGCCCATTACAATCTTCATTTCATCTTTTGATGGCGATCGCCTTGTTAGCCTCCTCAAGCTTTGTTGTTTTCAAGTTTCCTTTGGTAATCCATGGCATCCAGAGAACCAGTTACAAGAACAACGACAACAATCAATAGACAAAAATCATCAATGTACCCCATTCATCCCTCTTACTGCTCTTTTTAGACACATAAAAAATTGTTAAAACATATGTTTACCTTTTTCCTACGGATTATTACCCTCAAATAGTTTATTGAACAAGTATAAAATTGTTACTCGCAATATTATTTACTAGGATGGCACAACAACTGCAGTTTGGCGATGTTGTAGTGATATCGTGATCTTGCCGAAGAACATGACGAACAGGAGACGAAATTCGGATTCGTGGTTTAAGCAGTGTCTGGCATTCAAACACGTGTCCAGTATATGGACCAATCACCGTCGTCCACTACTTCTTCCGTAAGTCTGCAAATTCCTTCCACATTCTAAATTTCGGATTTGCACCATCTTCACTCCGATTACTAACTTCTCCCCGTTTTGCGGTGTACTAATTTCTTGTAGCTCTCAATTTTTCAATTACGATCGACAGTCTGTAAACGATTGTGTTGGAGCATTTATTTTCTGCGTATTTATGCTACCCTATTTGACGGCGCTGGGGGGCGTGACAGCTGGTGGTACGGTGACAGCTATGAAAAGGAGTAGGAATAGGAGAAAGGAAATGAATGAGTGAGAGAGTAAAAGTGAACTAGAGTTATGTAAACGCAATGTCATAATCTACTGGTCTCTAGATGTGAAAAATTTTGCGGCAAATGTACAAATTTTTGGATGGGGAAAAACATGCGAGATAGCATCGCGTGCAACATGCCGTACCAACTCGACTGACAGCTCACTAAAACAAATTAATTGGAATTCCTAATCGAGCACAAGGTCTGAAATTTTTGGAAAATGTTTCAAATTGCCCAGTAAGTTGGAGAGAAAAAGGAAAACATAAAAAAAGTGTCTCTTTTTTCCTTACCGGATGACAATTTCTTTTTTTTAATTGGATTGAAATAGCAAAAAGCAAAATTACCTTCTAAAGCAATTTGAATCCTTCATTAAAATATAAAAGAATGCATTTATGACGCTGAAATTGGAATTAGGTGTGCCAAAAAGATTATTTTTCTATTTTAGTTTGTTAGATATGAGCGAATCGATCTAAAAGTGGCGGACCTATGGTTTTAGCGTGCAAAATTAGCATTTTCCCCTCTTTCTCATGACAAGATCATGGACCAAGTAATGAGTAATGTACTTAGACATTGTCTAGTATTAGCATTAGATAGGGAAGGGTGAAGGACTGCAGTCAACCAATCTTAGGATTGACCAATGATGATGATATCCTTCTCCGTTATTTCATACGCTGAATGGTTTTTTCTTTTCGCAATACGTTTAATCGTTGAACATCAGGTATCTACAGCTACATTATACCCTGCGAGCCGCTGTATGACCGTATGGCAGTGGGTGTTAGGTCACCAGCCGTGTAAAATGTGTTTGGGAGGTGAAATGGTGACATGTATTGTGGGAGTGTATTTAGAGGAGCTCAGTTTTTATTGTGGTCGCTTTCTGTGCGCGGAAAGGACGAGTTTTTATCCCTATCTGTTTGGCAGTGAATCTCTCTTATTTTATCACTTCTGTCAGACCAAGAGATGTCGTGAGGCGTTATGATAGTATTTTCTGTGTCGCTCTGAAACATACCAGCTCTGAATTTCTCTAAAAACCTAAGCCTAGCGAGTAGCCTCCAAGTCTCGTGGAGCTCCCAGCATAATCTCTCTAAAAGTTGTGAGGCACTATATGTACGCTCGTAGCAGTTTTTAACGAAGCGTGCAGCCTTTCTTTCTATTTTATTAATTTTTTAGTTAAATCTTTATGACCAGGATCCCAAATGTTCGCAGCGTATTCGAGGTGTGGCCTAACTAGAGCAAAGTAGCATCTCCCTTTTACTATTTCATTTGAGGACCTTCTCATTATACGCTTAAAACAACCTAGTTTCTTTAATGCTGTGCCGCATATGTTTTGTATGTGTGTTCTCCAAGATATAACTGAAGTTGAGGTAATTCCAAGATATTTTACTCTATCTGAAGATTTGATGTTTATTCCACCCACAGTATAGGTATGGCATTAGTGTGATGACTTTCTCAGGAAGTGAACTGTAGTGCATTTACTGGTATTTAATTCCATCCCCTCTCTTGGGACCATGAATGAAGGTTGTTAAGGTCAGATGACATAGCTTCAGAGTCCGCGTCTTCGCTTATTTCACGGTCGATAATTAAAATTGTCTGCAAATAATCTTAAATTACTGCTAACTCGAGAACTAAAGTCATTAATATAAAAAATGGATAAAAGGTAATACAATTTTTCTTTAGTTCAAAGTATAAATGCCAGGTGTGCCAGGTTATTCCATAGTTTGGGTGCTGAGAAAGTTGTGGATCTGATCGTAAAACTGTAGGTACGTTCAGTTACCCAGAAGATATAAAATAAAAAAGATATAGGATTGGCTTGATACTGGCTTATTGATTCTTCCGGGCTGTGAAACCAATTTCAATTCCCCATCCAGACTCCTTCTTCAGCCGTCTGCTTGCATCTCTCGTTCAGAATGCGCTGCTGTCGAGTACTGCACTCCCTCCGTCATGTAGAACGCTCATCTTCTCATAAACTACCCCCCCCCCACCCCCCGGGAATATTTCATTAAATGGCCGAATAATGAGGACATGGTGCTTCTCAGCCAACATCCTCTCCAATCCCTCTCTCGTGCCTTTATTACTTTCTACCTTACTCTTCGATGAGCTCGTTCATTCATTTTTCATACCCGGATATGGCGTATTTACCAAAAAAATAAAAGTCCAACCGTACCTTTCAGTTTCGCATCGTCCGGTTTAGCGAGGTACAGTCGGTTGAACGTGAAAGCACCAATCCCTTTCACTGAAAAAGTTGAGTCGGAATACATTTTTATGGCGTCCCCTGGGTTAACGTCGCTTGGCCGCACCGTGACTGACCTCTGGCCATTCCCCAAAGATGGCGCAAGTGATGTTTCACCCCGGTAGACTCAAATACATTTAAGTTCGTGGCGAGTTTACGTGCAGGGTTATTTCCACTTTTTTGTCCCGTAAAATTGAGGAGGTGCTCCTTATTAATATTTTTAATAAAAAAATAGCATACTGTGGCATATGAATGATAAAATAGTGGTTAGCTGGTAACCCACCACAATCCGTAACTTGGAGTCACAGCACTTTGTGACTAGGAGTCAACTTTTCATATCTTTGATGATTGATGGGCAGTTGTAGGAACGACACTTATGTTTTCTATAAAATTATGGGACCCATAAGCCATGGAAACCATTCAATAAGTGTTTCAGAAACGTTCAATAAATTATTTGAATTCTTTACTTATGGCACGGAGCTATGAGTTCCATAAGTAGCCAAAATGGTGGATGCGCAATTAACCGCTTGGAGACTTAATTACTAGATAAAATAATTTTTTTAGACAAAACCAGTTAATTTACTCTTACTGACTAATTATTATGTGCATTAGCTATTATTCACAGGCGAAACTTTCATAAATTTTATCAGGCGGTAAAAGATTAGATCAAATATTCAAAGCTATTAACAATTGGTAAATAAGTTATGTAACTAGTGAATATATTCCTGCAACCCGAATATTTTTATGAGAGCTCTAACTTAAGTATACTATAACCATAAATTCCACAACTAAATGTTCTTGCAACCGGCTATAAGTCAAATAATGTTTCAAATACCAATAATTGATGTATAGACATAATATATTAAATGCATAAGGCGTCTAAAGGAACAAGTCAAGGATCAAAATAATGCATAATGTTACAAAAATATGGCACTGAGCCAGCCATAATATTACTACTCAATTTATCTACAGCTTTTTGTACTCTATAATAGCATCCAATATATGAAAATATATTTTTATTACGTAATTTGAGGAATTATATGGCACTTTTCAAAGAAATTAATGTTTTTCAATCTGTTATTTCATGTTAGGAAGTAAACTTTTGGAATTTTTATAGCTATGATATGATTTTCGTAATGCAAAGGAGTCTTATTTTTATAAATTTTTTCAAGTTTCGCCTCTAAATCTTCCAGTCGCATTGTAGCTACCTAACAGTTCAAGTCCAATAGTAGTATATATGAGGAGATAAAGTAGGCCGTAAATATTGGAAGATAATTTTCAGATCAATTTGAGGTGAAATATAAAAAAAATACTCTTTACACATGATGACAAATTTGTTGCGCATTGAAATGAGCTTCCTCCTAAAGAAACGGATGAGGAGAAACATTTAGTATTTGGTAATGCCAGCTTAATGCGGTGGATACAAACAGAAGTATTTTAGCAGTGATAGAACGAAAAAAAAATGAGATGAAATTATTGTTTCCAGATAGATGTGACGGTGAGTATAGATGGGCCAAAGAGTGAATTTTGCCTGGTAGATCAGGGAGAAGATTATGATGGTGAAGCTAGATGAAGAGCCTTTCGGACACCATGATATTTCAGGTCTACATGCCGACATTCAGCCATACGAAAGATGATACAAAAGATGTATACTAAAAAATGCAGTATAATTGTTTGGTGGAAATGCAAAATCATTTATTAATTACGGAGCAAAAAGTATTCCAACATTAACTTCAAAACTTCCACCAATCAAGTCTTGCCCTAATATTGCATGAATCTTGATTTAGTGTATTTGTCGGGCAGAAAGTGTGCTCCTTGCTGGGATATGGCTATATAAACTTCACAGTATTCAGTCCTTAAAATGATGGTTGTTGGTAATCCAGAGGATATCACATCCAGTCTGGAGAATTAAATTTCGCCTAACGGGATAAATTTTCATTCCTAGCCAATTTGATTGAATAGTTTCATAATAAACTCAGCTGGCGAAAGGTAAATAAAAACCAGCTCTCATCTTCTAACATTTCTCATTCAAGCCAGCAATAAATTCATCTAGAATTTTTTACTCGCACAAATAATCTAAATATGGGTAATGAGGATTTAAAAAAAATATTTAGTCATAAAAACCCTGGTCCTCCAAAGCCAAAGGCTTGTCTGGAGGTGCCAATTTGGATAATTACATATATTGTAACTTTTGATGCCGGGATGGAGGTCGTCCACTGGCTGGTGGGAAGGGAATAAGCAAATCACATTATTCTCACAAAACAAGTATAGTAAAATTTTTTACAAGATAGCTTGAGGCGCAATATTCGCCGGCTCATGTCGTGTGCTCGGGTGCTCGCCGGTCAAAAATCTCCCCTCGTACTCTCGCGAGTGGCGTTTATATGAGCTCCGCCCATCACATTTCGGGTTGCACTTGTTTTTTACTTTTGTCCTGCAGCCCTCAGGCGGCGGTACATCTCTTACTTCCATACTATAAACGAGACAATACAAACAATACATTAAAATGTTTAAAATATTTATTTACCCTTAATAAATATTTAAATTCATTTATGAAAGGCATGAAAAGTTTTTACATACATTTTACAAAATATATTTATAGATGTACAGATCATATGCTACTATTAAAGATACAGTCTTATACATCAATTGTTGTTATCAAACATTGTTTAATTTATTTTTCTACCTTTGACATTGTTTTTAAATTTTTAAGGTGTGACAGAAGACTATTTAGAACCTTCGGCACAGTAAAATTGAGCTGCCCATCACCATATTTACTAAAAAAAAGGTCCATGGTTAAGTTTAGGCTCTCTTATTTCCAGAATGTGCTTTTCACCATTTTTGGTTCTAAATATTAAGCGAAAATGATAGTCTAATTTCAAAAAGTATATGTATATTTTATTCACTAGTAGAACACAATAGTTTTTGCATAATACGCTGAACACATTAGTATTATTGTAAAGTACACTGACTTTTTTTGTGGAGGCTCTTAACAATAATAAGAAATTTTTTATTGCGTCAAAATCAATGTGAATAACAAGTTGATGGAGGCGTGATGTAAAATATTCTTTCATGTTTTGCAAGGAGGTCGTCACCTCGCACTTAACACCGACAATATCAAACGACAATTGGGGGAGGAAAGAAATGTGAGGTTTCTCCGGAGAGGTCGACCCATGAAGATAGGGGTGTTAGCCATCGCAAAGTGATATTTCGCCGGGTCACCCTGCGTCAACAGCCTTTCACGAAAATTCATTAATAACCCCTCTGAGAGATGGATCAGTCTTGGGGCGACACTCGTTATCGGCAGGGAGGCGTTGCCGTGAATGTGGTCGGAATTGAAGCTTGTAGGAGAGGAGGGAATTCTTTAGGAGAGTGAGGAGATTCCAGGATAATAGTTCAGGTCAACCTCCTTGCATTGCCGCGACTTCCGTTATAAATATTCAATCTTTCATCTCGGTCCTGCTTTTTTTTAACTATCATTCGGAATTCGCACGACTTACCGAAGGTTGTCAGACAGAAGTCTCATTTCTCAACCTTTTCTGAGAGACCTGACGGGTCTGCGACGTGATTTATTCCGGCGTCGTGCGACTTTTTGGCACCACCAATATTGCGAAAGACCTCAATTTCTATGGAAATGCATTGACCATCCACGAAAATGATATGTTGACATCTGAAACCACTCTGTGTGGAAAGGGAGTAAAGAGAGAAGTGTCTCGGTGGTAGAGTAATGAAAAGCTATTTATGAATTGAATAACTGTACCCACAGTGCTCCTCTTCAAGCACTCGCTTCTTCATCATTGAGAATATTGCTTTTCCTACCGTTATAGCAAATTTCAGAATTTTGTTTATTCAAGACCATTTTGATCGATTATGAACTACTTTTAAATCCACGATATCTAATATATAAAAATGAATGTTTGTTTGTTCGTGTTCTATGCGTTCCAATACCATTCATCAGAATATGATGAAACTTTAGCGAGTTGTTGTGCGCGCGCCCGCAAAGGTTTCTGAATTATTAAATCCACTGTACAATAGGTGGAGCGCGAGTCGTTTCAACAAATGAGTGTGAGGACGCGAGCTTCTCAAAAAAGCGAGGAACGACGAGCAAGCAACGAAACAGATCGTTTAAGAGTTCCTCAATCACGTGCATCAGAATCGTATCAGTGAGGAATAATATCACGTGCATCAGAATCACATCGGTGAGATATAATTCGTGTGAAAAGGTACGTAATTTATTTTTACGTAGAATAAGATTTGGTGCAGTGGCCTCTTTGTTTGTTTTTACTTAATTTTTGCATTCGATTAGCGTATACGCTTAGCTTTTTCCTAAAATTGGATTTTAAGCTCGAAAATCATAAGTTTTTCCACTAATTCAGCGGTAGAATTTTTTATTTACTTTGAAACCGCAGCATAGGCATGGGATGGAAACTCATGCCATCATTCGTGCGTTACGAATTCCTGTGTAGGTATGAGGAATTCACTGGACTAGGTCTCAACTTCGTTTGTGCCTGATTCGCACATGTGAGCCTACTTAGAAAGAAAAAGAGGCATTGCAACGCATTCCGGGCACAGGTTGTATTATATAGAAACAGAAAAGAATTATTTAGAGGGAATAAAAAATCTGCGATGACTCATTCGATTGTTACTTCGATACTTAGACTAAGAGAACTTGTCTCGGCAGTGCACATAGGTCCAACTGTTTTACTTTTTATATCGAAGAGGTCTCAGCCAATCCGTTTAAGATGGAATATAAGTTAACGGCTAAAATTGATCAATCATTACATATTAAAAATTAACGTGAGATATTAGTAAGATGTGATAGTATGTAACCCGAATGTAACCTCGTCTGCCTTTCTTTATTTTTTTATAATTCCCACGCGTGATGGTGCGAGAATTAACCTTTAAACACCAAAAGTGCCAGTATTGGCACGTGATTTGGTGTTCTCACTGCCGAAATTTTTGGCTCATTCGTTACAGGAAAACGTGATAAGGGACTATTTGAATCTGGAAGGGAGGGATTTTGAAGGACATTTAAATGCGGTGTTTAAATATTAACCAAATTACCTCCTTCTAAAAGCAACACATTAATATTGCGGCAAACACATACAAAATAACACATTCGACATATAATTAACGCAACGAAAAACATATTTGTTTTCAAGAGACTCTTTTTAAAATATGAAAACACTCAATCGTTATTAGATTGTATAGATATTATTGGGTCCAATTTACAATACAATTGTAAAAATATTTGAGGTTAATTTGTAAATGTTTACCCTATTACTATTAAAATGATCAGTTAATCACTATACAGTTTTCTTTAGCAGACAAAATGTACTCAGTGCAGGGTTTTATTGGATTGAAACGCTGGAATCTTTTCTCATAGATTTGGACAACTACTTGGGCAAACGAGTTCTTTTCTAATTCCTAAAATTAGTAAATTCACGATCTCTCTTATCATTTTCTGGGTCTCTGGCATCTGCGCGCGTGAACAGGCTTCATTCCCTCCGTCGTCGGTCAGCTAGAATCTTCTGTCGTCCTCACATATGAGCCCCTTAAAGCACAAGTGGTGTAACTCTCATAATTCTGGTTTTGAGATATTTTATGGTTTACTAGAGTAGTTATAAAAAAATCAGCATTACATTTTATTATTATCTGTTGCGATGAATTTGCTTAGAAAGGTTTGTTTTAACTCAAATTTACAATTCTGATAAATTTTGTCCAGTTCTAGACCTGGTATAAGGGCCTTACATAACTAAGTTACACCACTTGTGCTATAAACAGGTAAAGCATTTCATTTACAATAAAAATATGCATGGCAGTCCACAACACTTCATTTGCATAATTTTTGTTATTTATTATCAATAATGTCATCTCCGTTCGTGTAAAGTATTTGATTTACTATCTAGTAAAACATTCATGGCACTCCACAACACTTTATTTACATAATTATTGTTACTCATCAATATTGTCCTCTCCATTCAGGTAGTGTTTGATAGTAAATTTTACTATGCATGGCAGTCAATGACACTTCATGTACATAATGTTTGTCACTCATCAATGCCATAATTTCCATTCAGTGGACCGATATCTTCAGCATCATCAGAAGTAAGAAGACCCTGAAAGTAGTGGTTATGAACAGGCGGGATGAAGGGCCAAAGGTCTTGCAAATCCTTTTTCTTCTCTTTTGTAACAGCTCTTGGTCCTCTGTACAGATTTCCCTGAGGTATGTTAGCCAGAGAAACTGGGCTTCCTTTTCTAGATCCTGCCTTGAAGTTCAACTTGTAAAACGCCATGTCCTCTGAAAGAGTTTCCTTAAAAAGAATTGTGGATGGTTTGCACTTTTGGTACCTAATCCACTGCATCTTTAGCCATGACACTGGATGTTTTTCAGTGTCAGTTTTCCTTTTGGTGATTGATTGCAACAAGTTTTCCACAGACAAGAAGTCCTTGTTTGACATTACAGTGACATGAAAGGGATTTTTCGTCCTTGACTTGCCAATAATGCTGTACGAATCATTGGGGCAAAAAATCTGTTGTTTCTTGCTGTAGTTTTCCATTGGGGCAAAATCACAATCATTTGGGAGATAGGAACGGCCACTTTGCATGAAATTTTGGTCTATTTTTTCAATAATATTGTCATCGCTTGTAACTACTTCCATTAACTCCATGGCTATTTTCCAATTCCTATTCTGTTCTGTACAGGTATCACTATACATCACCACATGTTGCTGCTTGCGCCCTTATTTTCATATGTTTGACCAAACATGCACCAATTTCTTGGGAACCTCGAGATCCTGTCACTTCATCCCAGCAGCACATGAATCCTAATTTTGATGACAACTCGTGGCAACCCAAATTGTAAACGTATAAATTACGTTTATAGTAAGATACTTGACATGTCAGTTTAGGGAAAGGTATTGACTTTTCGGAATCAAAAGAAAATGCACAGTAGGAGCTATCAGAAGCTGACCTTTCGGTGTCCACTTTCATTGGCTCCCGAGTTTTTTCAGCCTTGCGTAGATGCAGCTCGTGGTCCACTTGAAGCTTTACTTTTTCTTGTTCATCAACTGAATGCTTGAGTTTATTAGTGAAAGTATCACATTTTACACAAGTGTCCTTGTGAGGAGCACGGAAATGCAAATTGAACTCGGTGTTAAAAGTTCTACGATAAATGTGCTCTCTGACAGTCGACAGAGCAGTCAAATATTCAAATCTCCTGTTAAATATTGTCGGTTTGGGTTGTGAGCTCGAGTATAATGTGACTGATAAGAGGGGAACGATGCAATATGATCCCGTACTTTCATCATTTGCCCTTCCGGAGTTATGTTAGCAGGAACTTTCTTACCTCGTTTATCTTCACCTGCAGGCCCTCCCAGTTGTACCTTCTTTATGGCTCGGGTCATCCTACCATCAGAGATTTTGAAAGTCTCCAGAAAATATATTTTTTACATACTGTTGTACTTTTTCCATCAAGGGTCACATGGAAAATGTTTGTAGAATTTTTATGATTTTTACCGCCGGTTGTTGGCCGATGACGTTGTGGCAATGTTTGTTGGACCAGGCCCCCATAGCAATGCGTTTTGGGCAGTGTAAGGCCCTATTTTCCAAAATAATTCAAATGCATTTCTTCTTGACTACTCTGAAATTTTATAAAAACATTTTTTCCTGCAGTTGCAATTGGGGTCACTGAATGACTTTCCTGCAACCACTTTTCCCGTTCTTGCTGTGTATGATTGCCCACAATTCCTTTTTCTCTTTCTCTGTGCTTTTTTGCTCTCATTTATTTTCCTCTTTCGATATCGCTTAAGCGAACCTGCTACTGCTTCGCTTTGATTAGATTCTGCAACATCATCCGCCCTGCTTTCATGACTCTCGTCTCCTGAAAACAAAATAAGGTTCAACTATAAGTAAATCAAATAAATCAAGAAAATTGTACCAGTCATTATTACCTTTTGAAACAGATCTAGGTATTAATTTGGTATTTTCTTGGAGATTTTCATTTTAGGTATGTTTGTAGGCCATAGATATAATTTAGAGCTAGAGGTTGGGCCTTCTCTGTAAAAAAATGCCAGTATTAGTAATGATAGAGCTGAGTGTAGCATTTTAAAACTTTATTACCTAGATTGAAAAAAACACTGAAATTTTGCAGTGAAGTAATAAGAAAACAAGAAAATTAACACCACTTACCAGCACTAGATACATCTGAATGTGATGGACAATACTCATCGCTGGATCCATTATCAGCCAAAATACTTGGTTCATTGATGCTGTCTTCATCACTCGAACTCATGGTGAATCACACTGAAGATATTTTTTTCAATTGAACAAATAAAATCTTATTATTGGAAACGTTAGAAGACTGAACAACCACAGCAAATTGAGAAAACTCAAAACACTTGCAGGCACAGGGGTGTAATTCCCAACTACACCACTTGGGCTGTCAGCCGGTAGATGGACTCGTTGACAGCAGAAAATTGTGCTGCTAACTACATGGTTGCTATGCGAGTTACGACTTACACCATTAGTGCTGTTGACTGAATGCCGCTTCCTGAAAATGATCCTAACCATAACTAAAAAATAAGAAAAAGTGGAGTTACACCACTTGTGCTTTAAGAGGCTCATATAGTTCTGCTGTGATAAAATCACATTTTTTCTTTTCGCAATGAATTTAATCGTTGAGCATCAGGTATCTACATCTACATAATAACCTGCGAGCCGCCGCATGGGCGTGTGGTATGGGGTGTTAGGACACCAGCCGTTTTAGGATGTAAGGTTTTGGTAGGTGAAATGTGACATGTATTATAGGAGTGTATTTAGTGGAGCACAATTTTTACTGTGGTCGCTAATCTAATTTTGGGCGGAAAGAAAGAGTTTTTGTACCCATCTCCTCGACAATGTTTCTCTCTTATTTTGTCACTTCTGTCAGGCCTGGAGATGTAGTTAGGCGTCATGATTATGTTCTCTGTGTCGTTCTGAAGCACAACAGTTCTGAATTTCTCAAGTAACCTAAGCCTAGCGTGTAGCCTCCGAGTCTCTAGGGGCTCCCAAATTAATCCCTTTAAAAGTTGTGAAATACTATATATTTGCTCGTAGCAGTTTTTAACGAAGCGCACAGCTTTTCTTTCAATTTTTTAAATTTTTTTTGGTTAAATCTTTATACACCATGGTCCCAAACGCTCCCGGCATATTCGAAGTGTGGCCTAACCACAGAAAAGTAGCATCTCTGGTTGACTTTTTCATCTGAGGACCTTCCTATTTCACGTTTAACAAAATTTAATTACTGTTTTACGTTTATAACATGGACTCTCTCTGTTTCTTCACGTCAGGAAACTACAAAAGAATACCATCCTTGGAATCAAAAACATCTACAAATAAGCGATGACTGTGATGCCGCTGATTGAAGTCGTTGCTTGAGGGCCGCTAAAGACTCAGAGTTGGAGAAAGAATTCTTGAAAATTCTGAAGCACTCAAGTTTCGCGATGACACGGAGGATGTCATTTCAGCCGAGCTCTACATCTCTAATGGCCAGCTGCAGGAACGACAAGTATGTATTTCATAATGTTACTAGCTGTACCCGGCATGTGTTGCAATACCTCTTTTTCCCCAATGATGTCCATATTTTTCATTGTTTGGCCCAAAAATCTTTTCTAGGTTCAAAATTGACCCCTAAACGAATTTGAGACCTAGTTTAATGAAGTCCTCGTGCCTTCACAGGAATTCGTAACGCAAAATTGGTGACATGAGTTTACATTCCATGCGTATTCTGCGGTTTCCAAGTATATAAAATATTCAATTGTTGAAGTAACGTATAAAATTTAAGAAGAAGCGCGCTGCTTCCCTTTGTATTTTATTAGTTTTTTTGGTTAAATCTCTATGACCAGGGTCCCAAATGCTCGCAGCGTATTCGAGGTGTGGCCTAACCAGAGCATATTACCCCCGAAGTCCCTTTTCACTTCGGCGAGGTTATTTTTGGTCTTCTACGCCATACCCATTTCACATACACCTTTCTCCCCCTCACCGTGGTTAAGAAGCCCTAGGGGGGATCCAGCGAGCAAGGAAATGTTAAAGCGACGCCGAGGGACGAAGCCAGGCCCCCCGCTACTACGCCGCTGAATCCGCTGCGAGACAGCTATGAAGCGCGTGTCCCGGTAACCGACGATGGAATCCCATTACCTCTGTCTTTCGCTGCTTTCAAGGATTCCCCCGCTGTTTTTTGAACGATAAACGTTCTTTTTCAAGACGCCGCTGTTTTTTTTACACAAACACCACAAAACTGCTTTCGCTACTTTCTTTTTCAACTCACATCGGTCAACAACTACGTGTGGAAAATTAGCTCTAAAGAAAAAACATCCTCTTGCAAAAAGTGGGAGAGTTAATTTGATCTTCATGTGTCAAACAACAATCGCAGCTGAAAATAATAATATGGATTCAATATGAATACATCGTATATTTAATGAAATAATCTTTAGATGGCTCAAAATACAACTTTTTTCCATTTGCCCACGAGTGTTTTGACTCACGAGGTCAATGTGCATCAATCAAACCTTGGTCTGCAAGGGAAAAATAAAAGTTAAATTAGTGCTTTAGGTAAAAAAATTGCTTTGTTTTATACGAACAGAGAGGATGCGCCGAAATAAATAAGTTTCCTTAGAGAAATTTAATGATTTTTTTATTTTTACATAAAAATTAATAGGAACTTTAAGTAATTTGATGACTCAATTGGCAAAATTGAACTAAAACTGTATTCCATGCCTAAATGTCAATTTATATATATATATAAGAATGTATGTCGGTCTGTCTTTTATACAAATTAACAGTTTTATTCTCATCGTGCTGAAATTTTGGAGACTAATGGTTCAAGGCAGGAGAAAAATTGTAGGCTTTGATAAAAAGATCTTAGGGCTCAAAAAGGTCCAAAAAAAGGGGCTCATTTGGTGGTCTACGCTACATATTGGGTTTCGTGCAGTGGTTTAATTTTTTGCTTTTTAAAAATACTTTTGCTCAAGATAGAGGGTTGGGATTTTTTAATCAATTGGCTGAAAGAATGAAGTTTTTAATTCCTTCAATCAATTTCCACTTCGTGATTGTCTGAAAATCGCGTTTTTAGCTGCTCAAACGCACATTTTTCTCTGAAGTCAACAATACCATATTCTCTTGACAACCAGATTTGGCCTTTAATGCATTCAAAATCCATTTTGCTTAGCTGAGATGATTAGAAATGCATTGAGCATTGAGTTTTGTGAAACGATTTATTTTTTTTCCCTTTAAAACTACTTTTACTCAAGATAGAGAGTTACAATTTATTTTATCAAATACCCGAAAACATGATGTAAATTATATTATTAGTATCATGCCTGAAATAATGAAGTTTCTTACTATTTCACTCGATTTTCTTTTACAAATTTTCCTTGAGAACCAAATACACAAACAAAAATAATAAAATTATGATCACAAGCAACTCCGGGTAATTCAGCTAGTTGTCTATAAATATGTTTAGCGTCCCAAGAGTATTTAATGGGAGAAACTACGAAAAACACAACGTTTGTCTACGTTAAATGTGATGCAAGTTGGTGTTAATTTATTCCTTTCCCTACGCCTTTGAGGTGGCTCGCAGGATATTAAACAGATGTGGATTCACCATTCAAAAAGTGGCTATGACGGAAACTTACGACGCCTGTGACCTTTAAGCGATTATGTTAGTGGTTGTTATACGGCTCATTACACTACGGCACGAAGGGAACAAATATTGGCCAATAGTATTTTGGGAGCACTTTAACAGCGATAAGAACGGATGGAAATCTCCAACATATCAATCTCCAACTCTCGTGTCATAAAGTGACTGGCGGGAACCTTGGAAACTATGAACTAACTATATAAACCGTTGACCTGTGTTTTTCGTGCATGATCATAAATATCTGCGTTTTTCTGACAAAATTATGAAATTTTCTGACGATCTTTTCTGATATGGGAATTGGGAGGGGGAGAGATTTGAGTCCCAACAGAATGATAAATCTTTTGTGGAATGTGTACTAAGTAATTCATCATTTCATTATGGAGGAATTCCACCAAGTCCCTGCAAATACCATTAACTAACAGCGTATTATCTATGGAAATACAAGTAAGTTCTATCTTCATTCCAAAAGTTAAACAATTTAAAGACGTGCTGTGATGTAGTTAGACGGACTTGAATTAATCAGTTATATATTCCAATTTGGGAGATATAGTTAAGTTTTTATACCTGTTATTGCATATAATATCATGTTTGGGAAATTTCATCTACCCCAGCAAACTGTAACTCAAAAACTGAAATTAAAATTGGTATCCTATCTTCGCGACTATTGTCTCTTTCATTTTCGGCAGAGTAAATATGATGGTATCACTTTATTCAATAAAAATAAAATTGACCGTAACTGATAATAGGTTCTTCCTGATCGACGAAAAATCTCTTATTCCGCGACATATTTATCAACGGTGGCCACGTAGTTTAGGCGCCTAAGGAATTTCCCTTTGAACTTTGAACATTTGGTGTATGCGTTGAAGGATCCCTAAGAGTGGTCCAGCAAATAAATAGTACATCAATATTTGGACTAATACGAAATTATTATTATGGAGGAGGGAAACAGCTAAAGACTTTCACATGTGTTTTGACTTGAAGCTGTGCCTTATTTGAAAAATTTTACAGGTAAACTTATGAGCGCAAATGAATACAGTTCGTGGGAATAGTCATGCCCCCTTTTCATAAATATGCAGTTGCCATTTAAAAGTTTTCGATGATCGCCATTATCAAATATGTGAAACAGAAATGAAAGAAGACAAATTCCGCAGTTTTTTTTAACGAAGTGAGAAATCCGGTGTATAATTAGAAAACAATATATCCTAGCAAAAATTTTGATGCGCACCTCGCGGAGTAAGTTGGAATTAATACTGAATAAATACTCGTACAGAGCATAGTATGAATTGATGAATTATATATTGAGGAAGCCTTCTCCGGTCTTCCTCCGGGATAAGCTTTTAACTGCCGACGTTTTCGGAGTCCGACTCGTACTCCATTCTCAAGGCGAATGATGATATTTACTGTAGACTTCAACGGTCGCTATTGTCGGGCGTGGTCAAGATCATGAATATATATTATGGATTGTTATCTCGTCGCCAAAAACTGTTGTCTAGAATTCCGTAAACAAACGACTTTTTGGGAAGTGGTGCCGCCTAGTGATGAAAGACGGAAGTTCAAATGTAAATATAGTCGATAGTTTGTAAATATACACGTCGTACTGGTATTATCATGAATATCCATTGGTTTTACTTACAATTAAACATAATGCAGTGGATAAAAATGTAGTACAACATGCGGGACGTAATTTTACGCTTTTTTAACATCGTCTGGTCTACAGATATATTTAATTCCTCTCCAAATTTAATCACACAAATGTACAGTTAACTTCTTAGCACTTCGTGAATATCGCTATAGGGAAATTTAATAATAATGCGAGGTGACTTCATGAGTATTCCCAATGGCCATCATTGCAGTGTAGGTAAAAAGGAATCCACTTACCGCTGCCTTGAACAGATTGTTATTTTTCAACCCAAGTCACCTATTTTGGGTCCTCGTAGTCGCATACCCTGTCTTGCTGTCTGGTAAGAAGCAAGTTCTGTTTAAACAAGATATTCTAAAGTCTTTTCTTTTTAGGCAATTTCTTTGTTTAGGCAAAAGAGGCTTGATGCATTCAAATTAGAGTCAGAGTCTGGCAAACATCGTTGTCGGCACACGATGGACGTTTTCTAAACCTCTTACACATTTCCTGTAATGGATATTTCCTCTTTAGCATTTACAAAGTAACTTTTTGATCGAAAAAATAGCAAGATATTATTCAAAGCATCAAGTAATTCATATCTCCTCGATCGTTATTGAATATTTACCACAGTCTCACGTTAGCAACAATTAACTACGTCTATTTACAATAACAACTGAAATGACTCTAATCGAAGTGGCGCCAAGGAATGGGTGAGCTAAAAGTTGAAATTTAGGCAACACACTGCCTAGACAACAATTCCAAACATCTAAATCCATAATATATATTCATGGTCAAGGTACTCGAATGGTCAACAACGGGCCAACCGTCACAATTTGAATTCCCCAAACGTTTTAATAACGGCTTCCATGCACCGCTAAGGGAAAAGCCATGGTCTCGGTTGGAATTCCTTCTTTCTGGTCAGATTTCAATAGCCTCCTTGATAATCCTATCCTAATAACCTTGGGAGCGGGCGAGTACTTTAGTCTCATGGAAATGTCGAAAATGAGTCAACAAACAAATGAAAGTCAACTAGCGCGTAATTTGAGCTAAAATTGTTTTTCGGGAGAAATTCACGACGATATAGCAGTCGAGAGAAAATAATTAAATATCCTGATGTTTCACATTCTTTGACTTACCTATTAGTAATAAACAACTACTTCGCAATTAGTTTCTGTTGAATAATATAATCATTAGTAACAGGAAATACGAACTGTAAGTTACAATAAATGTCATTGTCGCCATCATACGGTATGTTACCATGAAGTGTCTTTATGATATTACGTTGTAACACCATCAATAGTGGTTCAATAAAGATAAAATCAACTAACCATGATATCTTGAAATGTAAGGTTTATTAATAACTACAATTTAGAGCTCATTCTATAAGAAATACGTCGAAATTAACGTTTATATTTAATGATGTTAGGCGAACCCGAAAACTTGCATTCGCTTGGGATCTTTCAAGATAATTTACTTTCCAAACCCATATTCAATCATTTGTATTTACCCAAAAACATTGTAATACTTAACTTTTAAATTGGAAATATTGCAAGGTGCACGCCCCAAATGTACCGTAATCATCGAAATACGAGTTATGTGTGGTCTTGATTAGGCCCGCCATTTTTTTTGGACTTGTAGAAGTCATCCGTATATCTGAGTAACACATCCACCTTGTGAAAATGGTCACGTGACTTGTAACTTGTAGACTTGTAGCTCTGAGAAACAACCCCGGTATAGACATGGTAAACACATTGTTTAAATGATCAAAAATGAGATGGGGGATGGTAGTATCCAGGTGACGGATGGGAAGTTATGGGAATTGGGAGGGGGAGAGATTTGAGTCCCAACAGAATAATAAATCTTTTGTGGAATATGTACTAAGTAATTCATCATTTCATTATGAAGGAATTACACCAAGTTACTTCCGATACCATTAATTCACAGCATAGTATCTATGGAAACACAAGTAAGTTCTATCTTTATTCCAAAAGTTAAACAATTTAAAGATGTGCTGTGATGTAGTTAGACGGACTTGAATTAATCAGTTATATATTCCAATTTGGGAGATATAGTTAAGTTTTTATACCTGTTATTGCATATAATATCATGTTTGGGAAATTTCATCTACCCCAGCAAACTGTAACTAAAAAACTGAAATTAAAATTGGTATCCTATCTTCGCGACTATTGTCTCTTTCATTTTCGGCAGAGTAAATATGATGGTATCACTTTATTCAATAAAAATAAAATTGACCGTAACTGATAATAGGTTCTTCCTGATCGACGAAAAATCTCTTATTCCGCGACATATTTATCAACGGTGGCCACGTAGTTTAGGCGCCTAAGGAATTTCCCCAGCCGCCATATGTATGAGGCCACGTCACAAAGAACAACATTCATGAAACCATTCAAATTCACGTGATAAACCTGCTGGTTTACAGAGATAATTTTCACAATATTCTCATCGTGAGATTAGTTTTATACAAATATTGATCAAAATATAAAATTTTTTCCGTAAAATTTAATAATCATCATATGAATTTTCTTTTCTTGAAAAAAAAGGGAATATGCACGAAAGGTATCCTGAGAAATACTTATGAATAACGTTTTTTTTACGTACTCACGTGAAATACTACCGCGTTTCGATCGTTTTTCGGCGAATGAAGAAAACAGTGGAATGTTGTGCCGCGAATGATAATTGCTAGGAGGATTGTCGCGAAAAACAAGGAAACGTCTCCGTGTGTCGACGGAATCCGGTTAGACTCTCATTCCTTTTAGCTTTTTCTTTTATTCCCCTCCGTCTGCCACGATTATGCCTTCTTGGTTACGTCGGGGTCTCTTAAGGAACAAACCTGCGCTTCGAAGTGCTGATTTCTTTATATATATGAAAATATTGCTGTGATGGGTAAATTTTAAAATGAAATCAGCTGCTGAATACGTAATAATGAATCTAGATGAAATAGTACCGTGGTACAAGACGTGGAGATTAACGCTAAACACAAAAAAACACACAGGCAGTTAGATTCACTCGAACTCGAAATTCCGGAACACAAAACTGCCCCTGTATAAGAATTAGCCAACAACCAATAGAGTGGCAAGAATCGGCCAAATACTTGAGAGTAATCATAGACAACAATATAAAACTCAGAGACCACCTTAAAAATATAATTGGACAAACGATGGGAGTAAGAGCTTGTCTCTCACCGATTTTGACGAGCCACGCAACACCGCATAAAGGCTGGGACACAATCAACGTGTACGTGTAACGCGAGACGTTAACGGAACAACGGGAGACGGGGAACGCAATTCAGCGGTCACAATCGACGTTAACGCGGCCCGGAGTAACAATTGACTAACGCAGGCGCAGCTTAGAGATCACGGTGTAAACAAGTGTGGAAGTAAATAAGTTGTCTTCGCTAAGAGCAATCTTTAACAGTTGGGTGTATCTGCCGACAGATGGCTCCCATTCCCGGATTCTCAGGACCATTCTGATTGGTTTTTCTGTGTACGGGACACGGGAAGAGATGGAAGTTGCCCATCTCTCGCGTACACGTACTCCCCGTACACGTTGATTGTGTCCGTTCACTATACTTTCCCGTCAGCCATCTTTCCGCGTATTCCCGTTAACGGCTCACGTTAAACGTACAAGTTGATTGTGTCCCAGCCTTAAGAGTCAAAAAGCTAATATACAAAGCCTATAATGGACGAAAACCTATTTATGCGAGAGGGAGAGAAAAAAGTGTAATTACAGAGGGAAAGACACTCAGATCAATATTTTAAAATCTCTCGACATACAAGTAACAAAAATCTGAACTCAGTAATTGGAATAATTGAAATGAATAACGAAATAATAAAACAAGCAAATGACTATTTGATGAAACTTGAGAACAGTATCCGAGGAAAACACAACATCCTGAGGAAAAACAAAATACGAGATAATGACAAACATAAGAGACCCAAAGCGGTGCTTAGCGAATATGAGGCACAGGAAGCCTAAAATAAGTGGATAACAAAAAATTTGGCCAAAGAGCAAAAGCTTTAATCATAAAGCGATCTCTGAAATAGAAGCTGCCTTGCGGCAGCGAGGACCACTTAGGGAGTAAATTTAGGCTTTTTGGTGCCTTTTCCTTTTTTTAATTTCGTGTGAGTACTCCTTTGAATAAAATGTCACAGGACAAAGCGTTAAACCGAATCTTTTACTACGTCACGAAAACCAGGAATGATACTGCCTCCAGCCTCCAATGCTATTTGACAGGATTAGATATCATGATTATTTTAAAGAACTGAGGGAAGGATATTAATACCTTCAGGCCCAAAACATTAAACATTTTAGTTAAAGGTTGCTCGGGCTTTCCACCGGGTCAAGCTCTCCATCTTGGCCGACGTTTCGATGAACGAGTCATCCATCGTCATCAGAGCATGTTTCGCATCGTCAACTGGTTCGGAATATATATCGTTCGGCATACGGTCAGGTGTCTCGTGATTGGTCCTTTAGTTCCCACCTTTTTGCTCTAGTCTCAAGTATGCATCTCAGCACTGGTTTCCATGACTGGCTGAGGGAGTAACCGGCGTCGTGATTCATGGTGTTATGTCACTCGAATGCAAGAATAGAAAACTTTTTACAGTTATCCTATGCTGAAAATTTCAAGACTATAGTGAGCAAGTGCTGCTTACAGCGGTGTGTGGACCACCAAAAGATGGTTACCTTGATGAATTATTGAAAATAAAACTGCCTTGTAACTTAAAAAATGCTGTCTCTGGTGATTTCAATGCTGATTTATCGAGGAACTGTTATGATATCCGGAACGTGATTAGATATTCTGTCAAATTTCAATGTCATTGATTCCACTTCAGACAACACGTCATCTCATTTTTTAGGTGCTCGATTTCATTTATTTACTGTGGATAATGCGATCGAAGTAACTGACTGTGGGCCGCACCTAATCGGATTTTTACCTGACCGTGACCTAGTAATGATAGCTGACCTAGTAATATTATCACTCCATTCGATTATAATAGTCTTACTTATAAATATATGTTAAAATAAATCAGTCTTTTTTCATCAAATCCATCCTTGACAAATATGAGTTTAAAATGAACGCGAATGGAACTCAGATAGCAGTGAAGACTTTTCGGGTTCTCTTCCGCGTGTTTCCATTTTCGTAGACGACAGTTTGGACAGCATTGCAGCTGTCCTCTTCAGGTCAGAGATGAAGATGCATGTGTTAGTGTCCGTCATAAATTGGGGTCGTTTTTCTTGCCAATTTAGTCAGGTGCGCTGTGATAGGATTCTTCTTTATGAACACTCTCTCCCAGGCATTGGAGATGGTGTAACCATCATCTCTGTTGACGTTTTCCGGTGTTTTTCCGATTTAAATTGCCTCCCGGATGAGGAAATAGGGGTTCTCTTTCGCAAATAATTTTGCCTCTTCAAATTTCATGTTGTGGCAAGATCCACTCCAGGTATATTCAGCTAGAGCTGATTTGCGCAGCTGCCTGTTCTTTATGTACCTATGGTTCTCTCTCAGTCCGCATATGCCCACATTCGTACATCACTTGGTAGACACCTTCTTTTATGAAAGCAGGAGCCATTGACCTTTATGTTGTGTTTCCAAAGGAATTTACTTTCCATCACCTAAGTAAATTTGATGCGAATCAATGAATGGCTGCCGCAGATAACTTACCTTGGTAGTAGCTACTCTTCAGCGATAATGATAATGAAAAATGTCTCGATAGTCACCTCTATTGTCCTACAGCTCATGGATGAGCAAAATCCACTGCAAAAAGTAAAGGCTAAGCGAATAACTATACCGTGGATCACTCCTCAAATTTGCACTCTAATGATGCATTGTGACAAAACACAACGTACATATTTCGCCATCCAAAATCACAAACTATTTTTGATAAATGCAAAATAATGAGAATAACTTGCATGGGATTGACGTTTCCAGAGGTTGATTTTGATTTTTTCCAAATAGATATCGAAGTATACAGTTTACTGTGTGTTGGGCTGCGCATACTGTAGACAAAACCATCCCATTCACCCCCGTTCTTGCCTAAATCTCGCCTGAGATCGTTTACCTCCACATACCCTTTTTTTTTACAATTATTCATAGTACAGATGATGGTCCAAAAGCACTCGCATGGGTGTTTATTCACCAAGGGGTGAAATTTGCAAAGAAAAATCATTTTGCTCGACCGGAATTCGATCCCGGATCTACCAATGTGTGTTCGCACCAAGCCATATTTCATCAAGACGAATTTTGACGGAAGTTTACACGACCATCATTCCATGTGGCAAAACGTGGACTTGAGACGCGAACACCTAGTTTGCTTAAATCTCCGTCCGAATTCGAATTGAAGATAGATGGTTTTGATGGTGTAACTAGCTATCACACCTGGCCGAAAATTGGGGGGTACGGATGCGAATCTCCTAACAGTTCAAATATTATTTTTCATTGCAAATTTCATACCTTAATATAGTTTAAGGTCCAGTTCAGACCAGTGGTAGCGTCTTTGACCCTGGTTCCATGGGGGTTTGAGACCAAGCGATGGAAAAACGTTCCTGGCTGGCCAACCAGCTTCCGCACGCCACCCGCATTGGACCCCACTACTGAGAGGTAGGAGTCTCAGCAGAAGGCATTGATAGCGCAGACAGGTATCAAGAGACACAGCTTCGGGCGAGAGTGAAGTTCACGGAATCAGCCGGGTACTGTAATGTGGAAGGCAAAGGGGAAAGCACCACATTAGTCTCCCTAGAAGATGCAGCCCTTCATTCTACATATGACATGATGTCGTTCATCTCAAAATTACGGTGGTAAAATAGTCCCCCAATCGGATCTCAGGGTGTGGACTACTGGGAGGAATACATCAGTCAGGAAAGACAAGTGCAGCATAGAGACAGTGCCATTTAAGATAGTGTGTGCGAAATTTTCACCTAGTCATAATGGAGACCATGTTCGCGTTTTATTTTTAATTTCATCGGCTGTAAGAAGCACTGAGTAAATATTTGTATATGAATGACGCATAATGTTGTTTTAATTGACAAAAATTCCCAGTAATTCCCAATAAATGGAAGTGCAAGTCTTTAATTTGACTCATTTGTCTCATTTTTTCGAGTTGAAAGGATGTTTTAAAGCGATTCTGCAAATATTTCTGTGCGGCAAGTAAATTATTATTTAAAAAAAGTAATTGTCAAAATGTACAAGGTACCATCTGCATATTTATGACGAGATCGGAGTATTATAAATTCTTCATTTTATATATAATGTCTCCGTGGAGTGCATTCCCGTGACATTTCCCATGTAAAATATCTGACATTTGTCGAAAAATGTCTGGAAAGGAGTGTGACAAGAGGTTGTTATTTTGGTATCTTTGGAAGGATAAGATATTTTTATTTAATATTAGACCATATTCGTTGAATTCTTGGTTAAATGACATTTCACACAAACTCCCTAAAATTATATACGTACGTATATAAGTACTTGGGAGTAATTCTTGTCACAAATCTACGCTTGGATAAACATTTGTTCACGGTAAGAAAATACCTCAGAAGTGCCTTATCTAAATTCTATTTTTACATACATACCATCACGCTGTTCCCTTTCGGGGTAGGCACAGTCACGAAGTTTAACTCATAAATACATATTTGTACACCTAACTCTGCTTCAATAATTTCCTTTATACTGACCTATCCTTTCAATCCTGTTTTGCTTCATTTACCCCCATACACGCCCTCCTCCTACACGACTCCTAATATTCCTCCTCCTAAGAAAAAAATTCTTAACCATATTCCACTTTTACGCAACAAATGACCACTTCCAGTAAAAAAAACTGTCCATCATGCCGTTGTCCAATCCAGAATTTCCTATGGCATAATTTTCTGGGGCAGTGCTTACCTTAATACATTCAAGTGTACACTAGTTTTACATAAATAAATTATCCGTATCATACTTTGTGAAAACTCTTATAAACACTCATTTCCAGTGTTTGTGGCCCTCAGACTGTTGAAACTGAGGCCTTTGAATTTATTTAAGGTCTTAAAATTGTTTTTTTTGCCAGAAGTGGCAATATGCCCAGTGTATCAGGTAAATGAAAATATAATATAAGATACAAATAAAATATTGTAACATATAGACCAATATTAACCTTATAAAAACGTTCCTTTTTGTATATGGGGCCAAAATTATTTAATACACTACACGGTGAAATATAAAAAAATTAAATCCATAACCAATAATAATAATCATACCAACCATAATCCATACACGAAAACGGACCAAAGACTGGTTATTTTCTTATGAAAATGCTTAGTATCTCTTTTAATCGTTTTTTTATGATTGTGAATTTTAAATTCCAACTATTACTTATAATGCTGTTTACTGTTTTTTTTATTATGGCATACTTGCATTGTATCTGCTGGTGGCTCTTTTTCAGGTCTTAGGACCTTGGAGACCACCTAAAGCTCCCGTTATATTTTTGTATTCATAATTTTGAATATTATGTGGGAGTAAATAAAATATATCAATATCTATCAATATCAATATTGCATAAGTATTGATAATATGTTTTTGATGCATAGATAACACTGGGTGGATCAAGGGAGCATCCTTTGGGATTTATTCATTATTAGTCGAAGGGTGTGTGCTTGCCCACGTGTTTCGCATGTCGATCATATTGTACTTACTCATAATTATAAATGTATATTTTCATCATACCATTTGGAGATTAATTATAACAATTAAATGTAGGCAAGTGAATTCTCCTCCAACACTGCTATTTAACACATACAAAACATATGTGGCACAGCATTAAAGAAACTAGGTTTTGTTAAGCGTATGATCGGAAGGTCCTCAGATGAAAAAGTCGAAGAGAGATGCTACTTTTCTCTGGTTAGGCCACACCTCGAATACGCCGCGAGCATTTGGGACCCTGGTCATGAAGATTTAACCAAAAAAAATAATGAAATACAAAGTAAAGCAGCGCGCTTCGTTAAAAACAATTACGAGCGGACATATAGTATCTCACAACTTTTAGAGAGATTAAGATGGGAGCCCCTAGAGACTCGGAGGCTACACGCTAGTCTTAGGTTTCTTGAGGAATTCAGAACTGGCATTTTTCAGAGCGACGCAGAGAATCTTATCATGACTCCTCACTACATCTCTAGGTGTGACAATGAAATAAGAGAGATACACTGCCAAACAGATTGGTACAAATACTCGTTCTTTCCACGCACAATAGGCGACCACAATAAAAACTGAGCTCCACTGCTTACACTCCCATAATACACGTCACCATTTCACCTCCTAAATACTTACTCCTTTACACCGCTGGTGGCCTAACACCCCCTGCCACATGCCCATGCGGCGGATCGCAGGGTATTATGCAGATGGAGATATATTCTCAATATAGTGACGCCAGCATATGGTCCAGAGAATACTAGCGTAGAAAATAAACTAGATTCAACGAATGCTTGCGTACAACTCTACTTATTCTCTCAAACCCGTCACCTTTTTGTGTTCACGCAAATTAGCAGGACCACTACTCTCAGATAAGCTTCGCTCCCATTCCTCTTTCATTGAGTTCTAACGGGAAATTGAACTGATGTTGACTACTTTACTTTTACATCAGTCCTCGAAAAATGTGGAATAGATCAACCTGACACAACGAGTCGTCGACCACCGATTAAATCAAAGTTTTATGAAGGGTTTTATGAAGGGTTTTATGAAGGGTAGGAATATTGTTAGGAGAATACCCCTAGAAAAGAAGGCTCTCTAACCGAAAATGAGTAATCTGACAACTCATATCACAAAACTGGAAGAAATAGTGCTAATTATTAAGACCTATATTTGAAGCATACTATCATATGACAGTGCGGCGTGAATAATAGCTGCTGTAGGCCCAGTTTTTGATTGGAAGTAACGGAGATGTGGTGCTTTTAGAGAAGTGGTGAAAATCAAAGAACTTTCAATCAAAGAACTTAAAGAAAGAAAATTGGAAAACACCGACAAAATATTGATTTGAACATATCGGGCGACATATTATGGAAATAGAATACTAAAAATAGTGTCACGAAATGAAAATTACTTTGTAAATCGCCACTTAGTTATATTACATCGACCGAGGTTTCGACAAAGTTATTACAGCATAATGTTTTATAATGCCTTTTCTGATGATGATGATACTCTACTTTAGGACATCACGCGTCACTTCGTTGAAGAATGCTCACGAATTACCAAAACTTTGTTTACAGAGATTACTTATTGGATGACCAGTTTCGTCGAACAATCGACATCATGAGGTTGATGATGGCACTTGATGATGTCGACTATTCTACAAAACCGGTTGTCCAATAAATATTCAATGTAAAACTTACAATGTTTTTTTCATTCAAAAACAAAGGTTTATGAAGGCCAAAAGAGAGGTATCACACCAGTCTAAGGAGATTCCATTTTATGGTGTTGTTCAAAATTTAATTGATGAATTGATATTTTTATTCATCCGTTTTTTGTATGCTAACATGAATTTAAAAAAAAGCAATGAGCTTTAGGTAGCTTCAAGGACTTCCTGTGGGAAACTACCAACATGACAAGAGTGTCCATAAGCAAGACAATACACATTACAAGTACAAACGATTAACTAATTGAGTAGAAGAGGAAAGGAGACAATATACTGAAAAATAAAAATAAATTTAATAAGCTCATTTAGAGGCACAATGAGTTTGTCAAGAGCATAATTGAAGAACAGTAGAGGGAACAGCAGAAGGAGAAGAAGTAGAGGGAAGGAACAGTAGAGGGAGTTCCCAGAGGAAGACCCAGGAATAAATACACAAATAAAATAAAGAGAAAAGTACATAGGAAGAGCTACCAGGAGGTAAGGGAACTACCATCATATAGGGAAGGATGGAGGGTTACAGCCAACCAATCTTGGGATTACGTGACAAATTAAATGATGAGTATGTAATTGATCCGTAAGGAAATTATGGGCAGTTAGTCTTTGTAGTTTTGTTCCTTTTTGGTATTTTTTTGATATTTGTAAAAATGTTGTAAAAACTATCTCAAAAATAATATATTCTCTATAATGTACATGTTCTTATATGGCTTTTCATAGGCCAATTAATCTGTGTATAGAGAAATGAATTTATTTTTTTTACTTGAAAATTTCCCAGTCATCCCCAATAAATGGAAATCTAAGTGTTCGAGTTGACTTATAGGAAGGAAAAGAGAAAAATTTTCCTTCCTGTGTACTTGCCTCCTTATTTGATTTGTGTATTTATTTCTGGGCCTTCATCTGGACGTCATTTCATGTCAAACCTGTGCCGTCTTTAAGGGCAGCAATACGAAATATCCGTTATTATGTCATGCAGTACCTGACCTTCCTCGTCCATGTAATGATGCAGTAGTGCCACTTTCTTCTGAGATGCAACTTTACTTGGAAAAAATGCTTCAGTGAATATCTCCTTTCTCTTCATGAAATTGCCTCAGTTGTGGCATCTCCATTATATTTCATAGGCATTAAATTTTACTGTAATTTCATTGCTACAAGATTGTTCTCTTGTTGACAAGTTATTTCTCTCACTTTACCGCTGCCACCATGTTTTGTTGAGTCAGTTATTTTAATATAGTTTTTACTTAGATTTATTCCAATCTTTCATCTCAGTCTCTCTCTCAACAATTCTCCTTGTTGTCCCCTAAGAATTTACATCTCTGATTGTCACCATGGCCATCTCATGACATAAATCTAAATACGCAACATCTTCCCCTTTTACATTTTTTTGCAAAACAATAAATGAAACAATCCAACACAAACAGAGCAAAGTAAACGCAAAGACAACCCAGGGGAATTTTCCCTCTATTTTTTTTCTTCAATTATGCTCTTCACGAACCCATTGAGCCTCAGAATGAGCCTATTACATTTGGTTATTTTCACTCTATTGTCTCATATGCTCCTTTCCTCTTCTACTCAATTAAATGAGTCTCTTTCACTGGATAATTACATCTACCCTCCCACGCGTTTTTATAACTTTCACGTGGAATTTCTCCGAAAACAAATAAGTTACATTTCCATAATCTATCATTTTGATTATCTCTTCATAAGATAGTGGTTTACCTCCCAGATCAAATATATGCTCATCGTCATCGGTCGTTCACTTCTAAAGGCCGTTTTACATGGGGCACGAAATTGCACAACTCAACACTGCATTAATTCCGCAATCTGCCGTGCAATAATTATTGCGAAAACGAATGCGTGACTGCTTTACACGGTGGTCGTAAGCATGCATTCATTCGTGAATTCCAGTCGTCTGATAAGTACGCTAAGAGCGAGTGTTTTGTTCAAACAGGAGAGATACGATATTCTGTACGCGACGTTGTTGACATTCAGTGAAAAATAAGGTTGTGGTGATTGTGGGATTCTGTGATATTGACATCTAGTCACTCTCTATCTGTGAGAAGAATAATGGATCAGGAGGAGGCTGCATTGATTGCTGCAGAGCTAGCAGTAGTGGGAATTATGATCGGGGCCGCAGAGCTCATAGAAAGTCATAACTGCAGGAGAATAGCCAGAAGAGCACTTTGGATGCAGGAGTGGATCCGTAAGCGAGAGGAGGGAATGGGCATTCTTAATATGGTCCAACAGGAGCCGGCTGTAGAAGACAGGAATGGCTACCGCAATTTTATGCGGATGACAGAGGAACAATTTAACGAGCTATAAAATATCTATCTAAATAAATAACAATATAAGTAACTGCAAATATCCTCCCACACAAAGATGAGAGATGACTTCTTCACACTCCCTACTGTAAACACCCATCGCTCAGGTTATCGAAAATTTTCGTCAGTCAAATTCCCGTGAACTTGATGTCGTTAATTCTGCGACCGCTAGATGGAGTGCTATTCGTACAAATTGCAAGAATGCGACCACCGAATTAGAGCAGGGGCTATTCTGACGTCTCGCATTCATGCATTCGTGCATGCGTTCTTGAAATTCGCCGCTTTACACGGTGCATTTTGAAATTCACGATTGCACATACAGTAGCTCGTGCAATTACATGCCCCGTGTAAAACGGCCGTAAGATTGGTTCACCCCAGCCCTCCACCCTCTCCTATCTAATGCTAGTTCCCTTACCGACTGGTATTTCTTCCTATGTACTTTCCTCTTTATTTAGTCCATGAACTTATTCCTGGGTCTTCCTCTGGGGACTTAACCCTCTATTTTGCCTTCAATTTTGTTATCCATAAACCCATTGTGTCTCAGGGTGTGTCCAATCCATCTGATCCTTCTTTTCTGTATGGTGTTTCTTATGGTCCTCTCCTCTTATACGCTTCTGTACACTTCATCATTTATTTCGTCCTTATGAACTTATTCCTGGGTCTTCCTCTGGGGAATTTTTCCTCTATTCTCCCTATAATGATGTTCTTCACAAACCCATTGTGCCTTTGAGTGTGTCCAATCCATCTAGTTCTTTTTCTCCGTAAGATGTTCCGTATGGTTCTCTCCTCTTCTACACTTCTGACTCTATAAATTAGATTAGTCTATAAATTTTTTCTCGCCGTACGGTAAAATGCCTTCTCCATATATGATTTTTTTGTAGTTCTATAAAAATTACTTAGATGAATTTATTTAATATATCAGTTGAGGAAATATAAAAACTGATAACTGTTAGATTTATAGATCTGTCTTCTATCTAGATCTATGTAACGCTCGTACATAAAAGTCATAGCGGTTATTTTTTTCGGTTGTTTTGGGCAAATAAGCCACTATTCCGCATCCGACTTTGTACACTGTCGTAGCTTACTTAACGCCAAATTATTTTAAAAGTAAAACCGTGCTCTTTACTAAGTATCTGTCATATTTCGTCTCCACAGAATGCCATCCAACCGGCCGCAGTAAGCCCAACCGCGGCTGGATTCGAATGCCGCGCCCTTCAGAAAACGTCCCGCAGCTGCGTGCAAGACCCCTAACCGCATTCCGCCTCCCGACCCTACCCCTACCCGCGCCCCCGCTCGTGTGTCGAGGGCAGAGAAGGGGGCGGAGACCGCGAGAGAAAGAGAGGGAGAAGGAGTGTGTGGAGAAGGCGGTGTTTCGAAGCGAACGGCGCCGGTGCACCCGAGTCGGGGTCCGATCAATAAGCCTGGAGGGACGGGGGAGGGGGAGGAAGGGGTAAATGGGGGAGGTGGAGGAAGGGGTGAAGGTAGTGTGGGAGGGATGAGGAGGAGGAGGAGGTCGGGAGAGGCGTGCGAGAAGGTTAGGAAGGAGGCCACTGGTGTTGGAGGTCGGGGTGGACTAGGAGAAGGCGGGGGAAGGACAACGGCGAAGGGAGGGTGAAGAGAGAGGGACAGAGAGAGAGAGGAGATGAGGAAGAAAGAGAGGGAAGTGGAGATAGAACCCGGGCGCGGTAGCAGAGGCGCAGTCGCCGCGCTCCGTCGAGCGAGAGAGGCGCGGTTGTGACCAGAGCCGGAGTAAATAGGCGGCGGAGACAGCAGTCGACAGAACCCGGACGCAAGGCCGTGTGGACAACCAGGAGAGGAGACAAGGTTTCTGGGGCACCGAAGTCAAAACTCTTGAGAAACCAGCCAGTTCCGTCTCTTCCAACGTCGCCGTGAAGCCTAATCAACCTCGTCCCGAGTCAAAACCGCTGCCTGCTCGCTGACAATTCCGACCGGAGTCCGCTCGCGACCGAAATCGAAACAGCTTTTTTTTTCGGAGTCGTCATAGCAGCACCGATCTTCATCGCCGCAGTCTTCTTTGCGAGAGAAACTACTCCCTTTTTCGACCGTCCTGCACTACCCGGCTGAAGGAGAGGGAGTCAAAGAGGGGACTGCCGTCGCAGAGGAGCGCTTACTACCGCACCGTGCCGTGGTGCGGCGGCCTGACCAGCACTGCATACCAACGCAACAGCGCCAAAATCAACACCACCGCGCCCCGGTCTCTGCGGAAGGTTTTGAGGACTCGTCGTCGCTAAAGAGACTCTGCTCCACCTCTCCTCGCAGCAGCACCAAGAGCTGGATGGTTTGATGCGGGGCCAAGGATCTCGAGGACCCAGTGCCATCTACTTGGTCGGACAGACGCTCTTTGTCGGTGAGTGTCCCCGCCGTGGTCGTGGTCTCTTGTCACCCAAGGCCGGGAGACGAATGAAATTTGAGTGACCCAGGACTGATCCCTGAGGGACACCTATAATTTTTTTAAATTTTTCATTGCGTCTACGCTACGTGGGGGTCGCACCACGCGGTTGGATAACTTGTGGTCGTAGTAGTCGCCAAGGTCGGGGTGGGGAAGAGTTAATTAAAAACTGCGGGGTCCAGGACTGTTCCTTGTAACACGCCTATTTCTTTTTAAATCCAAAATGTCAAGGCGATATGGGGGGTGGGTCTCACCACGCGGTTTGGTGATTTGTTTTGGGTCAAATGGCTGGGTGACCGCGGTCCCCTTTTGCCTCCCTTTTTATTCTGGTTTTCCTCCGGGCGCGATGGCTTAATGCGGCTTGAGGAAGAGCAGGTAAACGGGAAGTTGGGAAGGGGAAGAAAGGAGAGGGTTGAGGGAGGGCTAGCCGGAAGGGGGAGGGGGCGACCCAGAAGTCTTTGGACTGCCGCGTGTCCTGCGCTGCAGTGGAACGTCTGGTCGCAGAGCTTTTCCCTCCCTGACCCGCACCGTCTCTGACCTGTGATAAATGCAATGGGGTCATTCGTTGTGGGGAAAACCTTGGTGCTAAAGAAAATAAAGGCGTATCGACTCTTCGACCACAGTTTTAACCACGGCCTAACTGTCGATTGACATGTATACTCTAAATGGCGGCCTTCGAAATAACCTTATTTATTATTTCTTTAGAGGATTTTTTTCACTGTCGTGTCAATAAGGTCAGCATAAATTATACATGTGTATAACCGAAAGGCTTGTACAAAAGTGATACCTTTCTTATCGAAAACACTGTGAAGTAATAGTGTATCGACATGTTGTCGCATAATTTTTCATAGGTTGGGTTAAAATAGCGTTTAAAACAATTCCTTCCTTGTGGATTTCGTGTTTCTACCTTGAGTTCTATTATTTGTAAGCAGTTGGGTGTTGGTTCCTCAGTGTGGTTGAGATACCCTCACTATCAGATACAAGGTTTTACCCCGTTTATTTGACATTGCTTGATTTCATCCCTTAAACATTTAGAAAGAGTGTCTGTCCGATGTTCTCGTGTTTATGACCTCATACTTTTTCTTCGTTTCTCTGTAGTTATATGCTGCGAAAAGCGTTTGGCACAAGTTGTGGTTGAAAATGACTACATGAAGTGCGCTGGCCGTTGCTAGCGAATATTTTTGTTGAGTTAAAGCCGCGAGTTGGTCATGACCGAATCAAATTTCTACCCACTCAGCCTACTCATCAATTAAAACCATACACAGAGGCACTCGACTTCAAAGAATTTTGACCGCATCTCCGCCCCCTTGCGCGGGGATCGGTAATTATGTTGGGAGGAGCTGCCTTGTGTGTTTATTTTTGCACGTATGTATGAACACCCAAGTGTGGAAGAGAATTATGTACAGTTTTGTTTTTAGTGTGCGTGCGTCACGTCTGAACGTCCATTCAGATCACGGTGGTGCGTTTGTGTATATGAGTGAGTGTGAATGCTATTGCGTGTGACGGCCCAATCACCTCATTACCAACCAGTCTACCCTTATTGCTCAGTACATTTCGGTCTCACCCTCGCCTCCATGGATTCCCTGTTTTAATGCACCCAGTGCTTTCTGCGCTGTGGTATGCCGCGTGTTCCTCCCATATTTTTTTTTTAACTGGAGCGTTTCTCACTGCAGAGAATCGTAGTGTGCGTCGAATAACCCCCCTCCCCGTCTTCTCTCCCCCACTGCCATACTCCCCATACTCCTTCCCCTCTATTTTCCGATCCTCCCATTCCACTTAATCCTCGTCCCTTCCCCTCCGTTCTCCGCGTGAAGTTAAGAGTTGAATAGCGCTCCACGCGCCCCCATATCGATTTCCACTCCAATGTCTCTTTAAATCTTGCCTCTGTCAATTTTTCCCGGAATGCCCGGCCAATAAGTTTGTGCTACTACCGCGGTCAGTTATTTGCTCGGCTCACGAGTGGACAATGTACCTAAAAAAAAACTGATGAGGGAATTTCCTGACGAATAATTCATATACTTGATTTAGGGGATCAAACCCTGACCTATTGATATGCGGAACGAAATATTTTGTTGAGCACGACTAGTACCTTCTCTGTATGGTGGGTGACTAACCTGGAACTCCTGATGCTATCATTTTTTTATTTAAAGCAATCGTAGGTGTTCATCATAATTGACTATTTGCGTAAGGAGTTCATGTCAGAGTGATAACGAGTATTGACAAAATGATTATATTTTGTAAATAAAATGGAATTATTATAGTTGACAATTGAACTATTTAATTTTTCCCACTTGGGAATGGTAATTGGCCAAATTGACAATGCTAAACTAATTATTTATAATGACTTGAAACCCCTTCAACATAAAGCATTTCAAACATTTTAATGTAAACCTCTGTTCTAGATGCTAACCTATTTGAGCCCTGAACATTTTGCTGTCAGATAGTTAGAGTATGAATCTCAGAGAAGTCACCTGTATAAACCAGATTGATTGGATTTAGAATGTGTGAAAATAATTTTTAATTTAAATTTTAATTAATTTACAAACTTGTTCCTTTCCTCAGAGGAGCATTTCATCCAATTTATGTGACTTCCTGCACAGTAATATTGTAGAATCAGAAAAAAAAGTACAACCGTAGGACTCCTCTCAATAATCATGACATTTTAGCGAATATATTAACTTCTCGCTTTAAATTGAGGGGCCTATATTCTGTGAGTGCCATTTTTTACCTCATGTTGGACGCAAAGTTACTTCATTTCAGTATAATAATTTTTTTAAACCTTTCCTCTCCTTTTCCTGTGAATGAAAGGTGAACGCCTGGATGTGCAAGTTTGATGAGAGTGTTTTCATGAGTATGTGCCAATGGCAGATATAACATATAATTTGTGTATTTAACTATATTTGACGACTTTAAGTGACATGTGAAACGTTAAGTTTTAATATCACTAAAGAAAAGCTCACCATACATATCACCTAGCAGTAAATTTTTACTATTAGTGTTTATGTAACATTTTGGAGGCAGATATAATTTCATAATTCACTTTAATTATGCTTGACCATTGAGACTCAGAGGAAGCTTTTTCGAAACATTCTATCAGTAAATGGTCTAATTCTATTTTTTAGAATTAATTTAACAAATAAGAGAGTGATGAATTTTTGTTTTCTTTGACACTGGTATTCATAGTATTTTGTAAGATTATTTAAAATTATTTAAAGTTTATTTTCCATGATGGTTTTAAGGCCTTTTATAATCATTATTCGTAAATTTATATTTATTTATTAACAATTATTTAGCTTCAATCCATCGACATATATGTTTGATCATTATCTCGTATGAAAACAAAACATGCACCACCATTATTTTCCTACCGGCTCTTCTCCAATACAATCATTATTTCACCATATATATAACCTAGTCTTTATTCACAAGTGCCAAGTGCAATTGATTTGGTGTAGATGAACCTCACATCGAAATACTAACTATAGATCGTGACTCATCTCATCGAAAGTATTCTTTCCACAAGTGTGTTGGTACCCTAGAGTAAAATTAATAACATTGCTTGTCCTTTTCCAGAAGGATCGCAAGTAAAGACTGAGGACAGGGTACAGACATCGTCCCAGGTATATTGAGCGAGATTTCCCTTGTGAGCCATTTCAGAAGAAGTTTTCTGATTTTATTTAAAAATGTAAGCAGTTATAAGAAACATGTATTCAATGGAGCGATGTAAATAGTCATATTTATCACGTAAAAACTTGGTCTTTATCGCTGAAATACCTTGTAATCTACTACATTAACCTATTTGAGGCTTCCGTGTACCTTAGTTGGTTCATACCGTGTGCTCAAGAACTCCTTCACCAATAGATACCTTTTTCTCGCGGTTATATAAAATATTTTACGGTGATAAAAATTTCATTTTTATACAACGGTAGAGAAAAATGAGAAGTACAAACCTTTTACCTTTGCGGCAAATTCTGAGCTTCAAGATTTCCTATTTTTAAAATAAATAACGTGTCCCTGGCGAGGAAAGCCGTGCAAAATTCCATGGGAAATTGCTTCATTGTTTTACAAATATTCTGATAAGTTGTGAAAAATTGGCCAATATTTTGTTGTTATTACGAATAAGAAATGTTTATCTTTACTATGAGGTAAACTTCGATGCAAAATATCTCGCTCAAACTACCTAGATGGCTGACCACAAAATCATGCTCACACAATAGATTCACGACAGTAGCGTCTGGCTACGTGTTGTACCACCCCATGACATCCGATCAGTGTGAGGACACGAGATACACGGTTGCATTACATCACCATCCCTGTATCCTAACCCGTAGTGTGGAAGGACAATTGGCAATTCCTGTAGAAGGGACTGGTAGGATGGTAACATGGATTCATTGAACAAGACGAAGGTAATGAGATGTTGGAACTGAAAGAGTCGGAGACTGTCTGCAAAATACAAGCGCGAGATCACATCAGCTCACTGCAATGGAAGCGATTAGTACCCTCGTACATTGTTACTCATTACCCTAGAGGTATTTGCGCCCCGGGCGAGTCGGGTAGTTCGTTAAATTCAGGGATCGGCAGGATTTTTCCACTTTTCTACATCTATCTCCTCGAATTATCATCGGAGCTACCTTAGAGGTTTGCGATAAGGGACATATTGGATATAGTAATCGAATCAATGGGCATTTATGGACGAGAAAAAACATGAGACATGTGGGTGAGGGTTTTAAAAACCATGATTTATTTCTCATGTTTCGGACATAAAACTCGCTCTTCATTAAATACGGGGAAGGAAAAAAATTACGTTTTTTTGTGTGCTTATATTGTTCTGTGAGTATAACTGGAGAAATACTCATGCACAGAGAGTAAGGCATATCCATATCCTTGACCCACAAGGGTAAAATATTTGCTGCATCTCTCGCGTGATGGTCGCCCTCTTCTTGTGAGTTTTGGGGATACATTTTCCCTTTGCAATTGCAACTTCTGGTGCTGGGCAAGTTCACGCGTCATAAATTTCATGTTACGCTACTATCATCTCACTCCTCATCAAAATAGGACACTGAAATATCAGCCCCCGAGAAAAACCCAAACCGTTTTGACAATATTAAAGACGACAGTACTAACCCAACACTCCTGACCGGCGATTGGGGAAACCTGTTTTGAGTCCCGGTAAATTCAAACGACTTTTTCTCATGTCGAATTTCATCCCCTTAGCGTTTATATATTTGCATCCGTGGGCGTGATTAAGTGCCAAATATTCTGCCCGCGAAGTGATTTGAAAATTGACTCAAGGCAGTTAGAGCGAGAGTTTTCCCTAGGCATTATGAAGACCATATTTGAATTTCATTTTCTCTCCTCCAGAAGATGAAATAAGAATGGAAAAATTACTGTCTTATTAAATTCGGAAAGATCTAGCTTTATCTGAAATTCTCAGTAAATAAATGACTCAGAATTAGTCTATATTTTTTTTCTTGCCGTACGGTAAAATGCCATCCCCACATAAGATTTTTTTGTATTTCTGTAAAAATTACTTACATGAACTTATTTATTATATCAGTTGAGGAAATATAAAAACTGTTAACTGTTAGATTTCTAGATCTGTTTTCTATCTAGATCTATGTGTTCTATGAAACGCTCGTACATAAAAGTTGTAGCGGTTATTTTTTTTCGGTTGTTTTGGGCAAATAAGCCACTATTCCGCATCCGACTTTGTACACTGTCTTAGCTTACTTAACGCCAAATTATTTTAAAAGTAAAACCGTGCTCGTCAATTTAAATTTAGCAACGAGAAAGATAGTTATATTGAACATTATTTATTCGTTTATTGTTGCACTTTTCAGTACCATCGATGAGTGTGAATACGTTCCATGATACTGTGATCACGGAAAAACGACCGTAAAAAATTTAATATCGACTTTTGCCTTTACTGAGATGTTTATAGATAATTTTCTTTGATTGTAATGATCATTTGTTGCAGAAAATTGTTTGCAAAAATAATTTTAAAGGTGATCATACCGAATGTTTTGTCGTTATTGCTGGTGATATCATTCATTGATCATTGTTTATATCTTTGGTATCCTGCAACTGTTTCCATTAGGATTATTTTTTCGCATGAGTTATCTATAGCGGTTAGGCCTCTTCATACAGCAATTACGTAGATTTCATTGCGGATAAAATATGGTGAATTTGTTCTCCATAATTTTCATTTCAAACTTAATTTGAGAAAATCAAACTTAATTTGAAAACAAAATAGAAATATGGTCTCTGTCATAGAAATTGGTCATAATTTTTCATCGACACAAAAATATCAGCTGCTTTCCATCATACTGTCGAGATAATTGCTAAAACTTTGACACTCTTTTTCCGTAGCTTACGCCTCGGATGCACGCGACAGAGGCATATAATTGACAAAAGACAGTAGTTTCGATCCAAATTCGGCGTCAGAAATGTCACAGTGGATGGCTTATATGTTTAATCAATTATTTGCGAAAATATAAGAAAAAATATTTATAATTTTTTAAAGAGCAAAGTCAGTGCTCACTGAATTATGTTTTTCTCAACCTATGTACGCACGTAAGAGGGAGGTTCTCATTTCAGCGTAATTAGTGGAGAAACAAGCCGGATAATGACTACTATATATGTATAAGTTTTGCTAATTTATGAGAAGTGAAGTCATGTTGTACATACTTTTTTTCGCAATTAATATCAACATGCTTACTTAATTTTTATTGCATCAAACATAATTTGAAAACAAAATAGGAATATGGTCTCTGTCATAGCTGAGGAAAAATCTCGTTCAGCCTACCTTCTCGAGCCGCGAAACCTATTCCCACTCCCCTCATCGACGTTCGCCACTGTCACATGGGATATGCATGTTGGAGAGCGAGAAGTGGGGAGGGTGGGTGGGAGGGGAGGGGTAGTTGGTGGTGGCAGGGGAGGGTTAGGGGGGGGGGCGAGAGGAGAAAATAAGACAGATGACTACGCGGGAACTGTTTAAGGGTGAGGAGGGGGAGGGCCGCGTGACTGACTCACCCTGGGGAAGTGTGTGAAGGGTTTTGAGGGGCGAGTGTGACGTCAAACGGTGCCCCGCCCCCTTTCACCCTCTTCCACTTCCCTTCCCTCCTTCCCCTCCCCCCGTACCACGCTGACGCGACACACTGACTGCAGTTGACAGTTGACGATCATCTTGAAACGATTCGGCGGCCGGGCGTGAAAAGTGCTCCGCTGCACTCATATCGGTGTGTAGTTTTTTTTGCACGTTGTCTCCTCGAGTGCTAGGGTTGGACACATTTTCAAGGGGGCTGATATGTAATCGTTCTGTCATCGCGGACATTTTTCGTATTTCTAACAAAAACAAAAGAAATGACGTGACCATCAATACGCTCCACCCGTACACTTTCCCATTATTTTGTTCCCTAGTGTTATCTCCATTTTCTTTCGTCGAATGTCGACCGGTATAATCTCAATTCATACTCATTTCCAGTCTTCTTAGGTTTCCAAGTAAATTAACTGTCCGGCCTCGAGCTTGCAGTCTCATGATATATCTCTCTTATACTTTCCCCCGAATGAATATAGCTCTGTCATCTGTATTTCTCTGGTTTCGAGCAAAGATGGAAACAGCTTTCGTCTACAAGTCACTGGTTTCTGTTAAGAATTAACTCCTGCGACGTTAATTTCATACGACTATTAAATAATTTTTTCATATTTTTTTAAAGCTCAAGTATTATTTTCTTACCGTGAGATTATTTTCATGAATGCGATCATTTGTCTTGTTCAAATTTTATTGCATCAAAAGCATCTATTCAATTTTTTGAACTCTCGAAAGTTTTAGAGCAGGTGTTGAGTACATTTTTTGGTAAATTATGTCGACGCACAATGTATTTACCTAGTCACTTTTTACCCAGTATGTCTCCCATAAATTCAATCCACACCATTCAATATTAGTGAAGAGCACATTTTGATCGTTTAACTTAATACACATAATGTGTTTATTTGTTCATTTTTCCTCAATGTTACATTACTCAATGAATAATAAAGTCTAGTTTTCACATAATTATTTTCACCTTCACGTTGCATTATTCAACAGACAATGTTTTGGAAGTTACACTTTATTCACACCTTACGTAAAATTTCACCATATCACATAAGTTTTGCACATTTACATCGAGGTAAAATCTGGGATGAAGTTATTTTGGGTGATCGCATCAGATCACTAAGAATTTTAGTATCATCAGAAACAAGAAATGATAATTTTTCAAAAAGTAAACGCAATAAATTTTACACTTGCAGGTACTGTTATATATAATTGCGAATATTTTGGAGATGTGGACAGTGGGCTGCGTGAGTTATTTTTTGTGCTTGCACTTCGCAAATACACGATGAGATAATTATCGCATAGTCCATTTTGAGCACAACATCAATTGCTTTCTATCCAAAATCTTTACACAGGAGACATCTCAACCTTCAAGTGCCGTGAAGACGATAATAGCAGCAAATTTCTTCTCAGTTTGCAATAGATTATACTTGAAATTTCCCAGATGATGCATATTCTTCAATATTAATCATGTCCCGTTTAACACTCCTTTCTTCTGGAACCTTACTTCCGTTTTTCTTTGAACATTTCCTCATAAGTTTTATTCACCAAGAATTGGTGGTGGTGGTATTTTACAAGTTCCACAGAAATTTCAGAAAATGAAATGAACCGGTATTCCATCAAATAATTTACTTCTTTTGCGATGCAAACTTTTTGTCATGTTGATACAATTTTTTACGTTTACTTGATAGGTAAATGTGATTGAAAAGTCTATTTTAAGAAATATTCCTTCACCTCTGTAGCTTATCACGCATTATCTTTGGTCTCAATATTTTTTGTTTAAAATATCGTGAATTGTTCTCTTCGATTTCAATAAATTCGATACGATAATAATAACAAAATTACGGAATTATTTCCTTTTTTTGCTATTTTAAAGTGTACCAGCTTAACAGTATACACACTTGTTCAACATTTAGGGAACTTAACTTCCATTTGTCGTTACCAGGCAATAATGACATTTGATTGAGTGTGATTGGTACAGTTAATGTCGCTATTTCAAACGTAGAATTTCATATCGCTGCACAGTTCACTGATCATGTAAACGATGTTAAGATGATGGAAATGTTTATTCACCAGAAAATGCAAATGCGCTGTCTTACCACAATCATCCTTATTTCGTTAGAATTAAATCATGTATTACTGCATGTGGTTCATTCCTCATAAAATGTGGAAATATGCCTCACAATCTTGAATCATTCCAACCATGTCAGCCTAAATTTGCACACTACTAACAAAAGAGTCCAAAAATAGAATCGAAGTTCCTATAATTTTTATACGACCATTCAATTTACTCTCTTTTTCAACTTATCTCCTCGTAGTTCCTATGTATAACTTTTGACCCGAATGAAGTTAATAGTCTTACGTAGAAGAGCGCTTTCCTGTTTATTTTCAAATTACTTATTCAAAATCAACACATTAGTTGTGGGTTAAACATCGTTCACGGATACTCGGCGAAGGATTCTAATGTATGCTAAATAAATACTTTTTTTTAGATGAAATAAAATGGAGGAGAAATATTGTTTCTTTCGCTTACCTTAATACCTCACAGCAACTATAAACCCACATCATGCACCAAAAGTTATGTTACATCATGACCTTGAGATCAGAAAAATTTCCTCTTTTGACGTTACTTACACACCACTGGGACAACAGTTAATCAGTATCTCGTCCTTGTCATGGCATGCCATTTTTTCGGCGCTCTCCTTACACCCACGTTATCCAATTTTTCTGTTACCCCGGCATTACTCTACTTTTAACTTTTAACTCCTCTTTTAACATAATTAGAGGCTCCTCACACTTTTTTATCTCAATCACACGCAGATGTCTCATGAAATTTTTTTTGTTTCGATGATCACATTGCTCATATGTCGCCATAATTATCACATCTTTTAAAATTTATTTCTTAGTTACATGTTCTTTATTTTCATTTCCGTTGCAAGGCGTTTATCGAGATATTAAATTTTATTAATTAAAATTACCAACAATTGTTTTCTTACTGTTGAGAAAAAATCGCAATTTTGTAAATATAATCAGGATTATTAATATCGTAAATATGTATAATTTATTGTAGCGTTAATATAGCTCACAATACTTCGTGAAATATATTTTTTTACATGGTATCGTCACCAAAAACCTATTCTCCTTCGTAGCATATAATTAACTTTTTACATGTATTGATATGCTGTTATATGTTGTCTTTAACCTGGGAGGTGTTGCGCATGTTTTGTGACTGCAGTGTGACAAGGTTGTTGTGATATTGACGTGGGTTATTGGATGTTGATTGGATTCGTGTCCTTTTTGTCAGCACACACTCTGGGTTCCAGTAATTTCCACTGTCACCAATGGATCCCGTACAGGCACGGTTCAAAGCACGCCCAGTCAAGCGACAGTCTGAACATACCCTTACCGAGCCTACATATTGCCCGTTCTGCAGACAGCGGATTGTTGTGTGTCTCGGAGCCCAGACGATAGATGTGAACTTATGTGCGATGTTTCGTGTGCGTGAGAATGTTGTGTGTGCGTGTCTGTTTTGTCTGAATGTTGTTTTTTTGCGCGAGCTGGGTCGAAAATTTGTCGTGGGGATATGAATTCCTTATTTTCTGGACCGTGATCGCGTCTTTTTTATGAAGACCGTTTAGTCGTTGTGCCAAAATACACCCTCCCTAGGTCACTTAACCGCCTCGGGGCTAATTAAATCTTGGGAAATTTTTGCGACCTTCCAAGAAGGGAGTACTTAGGGCTCTGGGGATTCGTGCCGTGCGATTGTGGCAGGTAGAGAACCTAATAGTCTTAGTGGCGCTGTCCTAGTTTCGGAGTTAGTTATTTTATATCTGAGCGCCTTCACTGATGTTTCAGTGGCAAATAATCAGAGTAATGCAAGGACTGATTACACTGAATTTTTGAACTCTGTGAAAGATTGCTCGATAAGGGAAGGTAGTTAAATGAATAAAATTTTACTACTTCATAGCTATTCCCATTATCATAAGTTGTTTCCCTTTCTTATGAATATGCCGAAAACTTTTGTTCGTAGAGAATCTTAAATTATATTTAAAACTTATTTAAACTAGTATACTTATCGCTGCTTAATATGTTGCTATTTTAGAGTCTAAAGCCATCTATATTTTATTCAATGGGTTTTTTTATCGAGAATGTCATATATGAAGTTTTCTTGTTTGTCTGGATGTTCGCTATGCACTGGAATAATACTGTCGCACATTTTGTTGCCGGCATTTTTCATGTTGTTAGGCCACGTTCAATCAGGATTTTATCTTCTTAGAGGGTCTTGATAGAAATTAAGTTTGCCGAGCAATGTTTTTTACCAATAATCCGTCTCTCATAAAGTGGGCATTTTTAATTACTAAGCCTGTATTTTTTATGTAAAGTCACACCGGTGTTGTTCGGTACGGGTCATCCATCTTCCCATGAAAAAGGAAATGTTTAGTAATTCTTATCATGGAAGAAACACATCTATCCATTTGAAAATAATACATTTCATATGCAAAGCATTATACTATAATTTATTGAAATACGCTTAAATTAGTTGGTGTACCCGCTATATAAGCTTTCAAAGACTGTGGATCTTCCAAAATAAGCAAACTATAGTTTTTCCATGAGCACAACACGTTTTAGAACGATCAGATGATTTTTTTCCTAATCCCTGAGGTTTGAATCCTTTTTTTTTTGCGCGAGCTGGGTCGAAAATTTGTCCAAAAAATTTCTGGTCCATGATCGCGTATCGCCTCTTCATTATGAAGACCGTGGATCTATTGCTGCTCTGAACGCGTGTGATTTTAATGGAACTTTAATGGTTCACTTGGTAAATATCAGATTAAGCTCACCATATTTTATGACACAGCGAATAACGAGTGTTCCGAAAATGTAGAAGTAATCGTAGCTTACAATAATTTTGCACATTTGAAGCTTCTCCTTCATTGGGATTAAGTTTTTGTTGACGAATCAGAGAAGGTTTGTTTTTTTCCAATTGATTAAATAGACACTTTAACTTGTTATCGATATCACAGAACGAATTAATTTACGTAAAAATACTATAAAAAAGGCCTAAAATATATACTCACGTTTATGTTAAAATATATACACACCTTATGCCTTCTTGAAAATTATTCAATTTCTGTAGAGGCATCCACCGATGTTAAATTTAAACAGTGCGGTTTCTCAAAATCTATTTTTATTTAAAATTTCTCAATGCTTTTTCATTCAAATACTTTAATGCCATAGATAAAATTAAGTAATTTTTTGCATAAGATTTAAACTAATCAGGATTTCATAAAAATGTACGAATGAGTTTTTTGATTGGCTAATATTTTTGGGGATCTTTTTTTACCTTGTAATTTAATTCGAGGCACGAAAAGCATGCATAAACCATTCACTCAACCTTTTAACCTTAATTTTATGAAGCACATCAATGCTTTGATGGACACTTCAAATATTTTTTTTGACGAAGGTAAACCTCTGGAAGGTTACTTGCATGTATGATGAAATTTCTCGCTTGGTTCAAGTAAACCGGATGTTATTCCTGATCACAGCCGTTTTTTTTTAAATACATTGTAAATGACAAAATATTTTAATGGCCAAATCTATAAAGACTGCGAGATGTTTTATGCCTATAGTTAGTATATTTGTTCAATATTAAAGAACTGTTGCTGCCCTGAACGCGTGTGATTTGGATAGGCTGTACAACTAATTTCACTACTCTTGTTTGTATAGTTTTATCAAGTAGCTCAGCATATTCTGGTCATAATCAGCAGAAGGCAAGTACAGTGTATAGCGAACAGACTAACAAACAGAAAATCTTGAAAAATGCAAAAAAAAGATGTTTGACAAGTTTTTAAAAAATGGTCTGCGGCATATTTCACTGTAAATCACTATACGCGTGACATACAATCGTTATTCTTTTACTTACGTGCGTAGAACAAAGAGCAATGCTTGCATAATTGCAAAGATTCCTCAGTTTACAGACGTAATAACAAGTGACTTATGTATGCGTTGGTCTGAACAGTTGTTTACAGAGATAATATTTATTTGAGAGTGAATATGCAACAAACAATTCAAGTTGAAACTTCTTCAAGACAGTAATGAGTCTGTTAAATATTTTACCTTTTTTATTTGAAAAGTAATTGGCTTAAAAAAACTTACCTCTTTCTTAGAGATAAGCAAACATCTCGCCAGACGTGAATGGAAATCAACTCTGAACCCTATTTTAACAATTAAGGGCAGGAAAATTCATGGTATTGCCCATTATCTGCTCAAATATGCCACATTTAAACGTCCAAACGACTTGGGAGGATCTATTTTGACTCCAAGAAAGTAAACGATCGGTCTATTGCGGCCGAAAATAAATTTGCAACGGGAGAAAACATGGGATATGATGTCCACACGATACTAACCACTCGACATCGTCACTGTGACACGCTCATCAGTAGCATTAAGTTGCCAGTTTTTTTTCAAGCAATTATTAAATGGTGTGCTCGCTTTCTTGTCTTTTTATTTTTTTTCGGCTCGGTGTATGACTGTCGTTGTCTCATCTCATTGTTGTTTTTTGTCCGTATTCATTCGTTGCTATGGGTGTTCGTCAACAGTTGGCCCTCATTTCACTTGCCTCCACTTTCCGACCATTCCTCACCTCCGCTAAACACTGGAGCTCTCAACATCTCCCGGATCTCAATACTAACCTTTTCAACCCGCTCTTCGGTAAATTAAAAAAAAACACTTAGGCGCTTCAGTTAGAAATTACACGATGAATACGAATGAAGGTTGGAACCGATTCCAGTGTTCAATGCGCTCTTATTGCACCGTCACTCGGGAGATAATTGCAAAACTAGAAACCCTTATTTTCTGCGCGCAAGTTTATGCTGCAAAACATTTTGAGAATCTTTTAGTACTGTGAATGTTCCTTGCGTCAAACTTATTCCGTATCCTTGTCTACGTACCTAGCCGTCTAAATTACAGGGGTAACAGGTATTTCAGAGCACATTTTAAAAGTTTACTCAAAGGGCAAGTTTGTGTCAAAAGTTACACTAGGCTTATTCAGGGACAGCACTTATTACGCTTGAGAATCCGTAGCTTTGAAGTGGTGAAGTTGGTTGCAAGTCAGTTAGTCACCCAGGAATTGTCCTTGATTTGTTCTTACCTTGTAACAACGAGGTCCATGAAATTTTAAACCATGAATATATATTATGGATTGGGATCTCGTTGCCAAAAATCGTTGTCTAGAATTCCAGTAAACAAACAACTTTTTGGAAAGTGGTTCCACCTAGTGATGGAAGACGGAAGTTTAAATGTAAATACAGTCGAAAAATTGTAAATAAACACTTCTTACCGGTTTTTACCATGAATATACATGGGTTTTACTTACAATTAATCATAATGCAGTGGGAAGTGGATGAAAAATTTAGTACTACACGCAGGATGTAATTATACACTAGTTTAACATCATCCGCTATACAGATATATTTAATTCCTCTCCAAATTTAATCATACAAATGTACAATTAACTTCTTAGCACTTCGTGAATATCGCTATACGGAAATTAAATAATAATGGGAGGTGACTTCATGAGTATTCCCATTGGCCACCATTGCAGTGCAGGTGAAAAGGAATCCAATTACCGCTGCCTTGAACAGATTTTTATTTTTCAATCCACGTCTCCTATTTTGGGTCCTTGTAGACGCATGTCCTGTTTTGCAGCCTGTTACGATGAAAGTTCTGTTCAAACAAGGCATTCTGAATTCTTTGTTTAGGCAAAACAGGCTTAATGCATTCCAATTATAATCTGATTATGGCAAACATCGTACTCGGCACACGATGAACGTTTCATAAACCTCTTACACATTTTCTGTAATAGAGATTTCCTCTATAGCATTTAAAAAGTAACTTTTACGTTACAAAAATAGCAAGATATTATTCAAAGCAACAAGTAATTCATATCTCCTCGGTCGTTATTGAATATTTACCACAGTCTCACGTTAGGAACAATCAACTACGTCTATTTACAATAATGACTGAAAAGACCCTAATCGAAGAAGCGCCAAGGACTGGGTGAACGTGGAAATTTAGGCAACACGTAGTCTAGGCAACAATGCCGAACATCCGAATCCATAATATATATTCATGCTTTAAACAGACGTATCAAATTCTAGTCAGAGTCTAGTCTAATCTAGTCTAGCCTGATGATGACTGCTAGACAGTTGAAACACGTGTAGCAAGAGGTTGAAATAAAATTAGTAGACAGTACGAAATCATTTAAGCTTCATTACTCATGTAGTTTTAGAGGAGCATTTTGTTTTTACCAATGTTCTGAGGTCAAATTTTCGCTCATTAGGATACAATATTGCTAGTGATAAGATGTTCAAAATTCACTCCGAAAAAATTCCTGAAAATTAGCCCCAAAAGCTTCCACTGACAAAAAAAACATTGCAGTTGGCTCAGAGCGACTTCTAATCTTGAAAAAGCGCTTGTTTATATGAATTGGCAGGATTTATTGCTGACGATGCTACTGATTGGAGAACTATTTCTTATGATGACAGGGCAGTTCATTAATAGCTGTAGATCATTCATTAGATAAGTGAGCAATAATATTATCAAACAAAATTATTGAAAATAGTCAGTAAGATTTATCAATTCCATCAGCCAATATTTATACTGAAAATAGTCCTCCACATTCAGCATTTCATAGTGGATAAATATTAACGTATCTCATACCATTCTTTCTTTGCAGTACACATTTCGTAATACGGAAGATATCATCACTCAGTACTTCATTATAGTACACTGGAATATTTAGAGACGTTTTACGAGAAAACAATTTCTTTGTACATTTTAATATTTTCAATAAGCACGAAATATCTATTTAAAAAATCGATAAGCTCACCTAACATGGTCTCAATGACCAGATGATGTCGCGCAGCGATGAAACCCGGGTCGTAAGAAAGTAATAAATATTTTTTGGGAAACTAAGTTATTCATCATTTCATTAAGAAGGAATTCCACCAAGTTACTGCCAATGCCATTAATTCTAACATGGTCTCTTAAAAAAACAGTATATGTGATAATTTTTTCAATGTATTTTTAGAAATTTCATTCAAAGATTGATAGCCTCGGATAAAAGCATTCGGTCCAATATTTAGTCTCAACTGCGTTCTTCAATGTTAATGTAAAATCCCTCTTTTTTTACCGGTAATTTTTGCAAGATACGAGAATCAAAAATTTTCAACTTCTTCCTGGTCTTTTTTCTTCAGTAAAGATATTGAATATGCTGATTGATTGACAGTAATTGCATGACATCTCGTATTGAGTGCAAAATATTGAATATTTTAGGTGACTGGCTATGAATACTTTCCAAGATAGTGGAGTCTATTTTACTTTAACAAGAAACAGGTGGAAATTTTATTGCCTGAAGTACAACCGAATTCCCTTCCACTCCTGACCGTCAGCTCTCCCTCCTATGGGAGCTCCAGTGGATTTTTTTAAGGACTCCCTCCTAACCACTTCAATATTCCCTGAACTAGTCTCCCATCCATTTTTAATCAGCTCGCACATCATCATCCATTGTTTACATCAACATCAAGCGCATCCTGCATCGACCAACTTCTTCCCGAATAAAAGAAAATCACCTGCGTGTTGCGAGTAAAAACACTGTCGGTGGAAGTGCATCAAAGTCCAATGTTCCTTTTCCACCCACAGCACACTACTTCCTCTCAAATCACATTCCAATTTCAAAAGATGGAATCGGCAGTTATTCTGCACATTTCCCGTACAGACATGGAAATAAAATTTTCCACGCTCTGACTGTGCCGCCAATTTTAAACACTTTTTCTCCTTTAGAATAAAGATTTTATTTAGTTCTAATAGTTAATTTTTAAATGGAGTTGTTTTTTCCATTTTGTCTAGTGTGGTTTTTTTGTAATGTTAGCTTATGTCCTCTAGCTTTGTTTGCCGTCCGTGAGGGTTCTGTTCCGGAATTCATATCAAATTGTTTAGGGCTTTCGCTGCTCAAGTCCTAATACTCCCAAATTTTATGCTTAGCATTTTCTTGGCCGTTCTTCACTGAAATTGATGCCCATTCGGGCACTGTTTTGCTGAGACGCCAGCTTCCCACAGCTCATTGCATGAGCTATCATTTCTTTCTCCCTTTCTCTGTTTTTTCCAAAATCATAGACACAGCAACTTAAAAGGATCTTTCTGGCTTGTTTCGTTTAATTTCCTATACAACATGCTATGTGCTAATTTTGAAGAAATTTTATCAAAGGCATTTATTTGCTTGTCTTAACATTTTTTTTGTTTTTTATCTCCAAAATAACACTGGAGTAACATTAGGGACTTGATGAAAAAATTCCAATTTTCTGTGAGCTATACCACTGCCCAAACTATTTTTTTAGAGAATTAAGTTCACAATTATATACTTCCAGTGGCCTCAAATTAATTATTTGGCAAGGATGATAAAAATTGTCGCAATCTGAGTGAAAAAACGAACGTAACTCAAGAAGTAAACCGCTTGAGTATGTCTTTATCATTGTGAGAATTTGCATTGGGGTTCTCGACGTTCTGAGGTCCTGACAAAATTTGTTTTGAGGTCCTGAATGCTGTGGGAATGAACTGACTGCAGCTCTTTTTGGATGACCAGTTCTTTTGCGCTCACTACTGCCGACTGAACTCGTGAACTAACTGAACCTTCACGGACCGTTTTGGGCCGGATCCAGGTCAAAGGAGTTACTGGTCAGATTTAAGGGACAACGTTTTCTGTGAACGTTTAGGACTATATCAGTCGCTTCTTCACACGAATCCCAGAATACATATTCTCTTTAAGAGAAATGTTTGCGCTGTTGACAAAAACTTAGTGAAGGATGTCTTCTCTTAAGTAGAAGACTCCTTCGACAACGGGACCATGCTAAGAGGTCCATCCTGCTCGAGGGTGTGGAGGCTTGGAAATATTGAGGTAGATGGAGAGGGCATGACGTCAACAAAGTGTAGCCTGGCAGCCGAAATATCCACCACATTGCTTCGCCCTGTTTTGTCCTAGCTTGCCTTTAAATAGCACGCAGGAGTGGATGCATAAGCGGTTAAAAAGCAGTAATATATACTAGCTATGGAAAGTAAGACTGCTATCTCTTAATGCGTAGATAGGTTTCTCATAATTTATTAACTCTCGTCGTTTTTTGTGGTTTTCCACTGAGAATATGGGTGATTATGAATTTAAATTAAAATAGCAAAAATAGTTATGATAAATTTGCTTTCAATAAGTTAATTCATACTGATTTTAAGGGATTTATCGGGCGAGTATGTCGTAAAAAAGTAAAATTAGTACGCCAGCTCATAAGAACTAAGGTGAATTGGAAAGATAAATATAGCCGACCTAGCCCGCGCTAAGGCTATAAGCATTGGCCACCATAGCCATCTCCATCTATCTCAATGCTTAGAAACCTTCATTTTAAAGGCCTCTTATCTTTTAAGTATTGTCGATAAGGTAGCCTCTCCTCAAACAAAAGTCTCTCCTGCGAAAGAGTCGAAAGAGGATAAGGTCGCATTGAAGGAGTGACTTGTGACACGGGCCTCAAGCCTGACGCCAGTTTCATGGACCTTCCCATTCGATCGGATCGTTTCATTTCATTGTTACGTCAGAACGAAAGAGGCGCGGCCCCAAAAAAAATCTCGCCTGCAGCTCCTTTGGGATCCGGCCCGTTCCCTTCCGACCGAGGGCCGGGCAGTTCGCAATAGGACTGCCTGCCCGGCCGTCGGTCCTCTTGCGGATCAGGAATTTCCCCAATCGATATTTTTGTGTCTCCGATACCTTCCGCCGGCATTTCCCCCTCCCTCCAAATACACCCCCATTGTCTCTCTTTCTCTCACTCACTTCTCATCCCCGTTCCATGTGTGCCATGTCGATGTCCCGCCGCTTGCAAAACGTTAAAAAAAAAAAAAAAAACTGTTAGCTGAGGTGACCGAGAAGAGCGAGCAGGACGTGGAGAAGTTTCGTATCGGTCGTGGAGGAGGAGAAGGAGGAGGTGGTGGTGGCGAAGGCGTCTCTGAAAGCTGTGGTGGAGAGAGTGGTGGTAAAAGAGCTTGTGCGGGAGAAGTGGTGTCTGCCTTCGCGGGGGCCTGGGGGCTGTATCGTTGGACTGGGGGCGGAGTTGTTGGGGCAGAGACGTCTGAAGTTGTGGCCCCAAAAATTGAGCCCCTATCGTGATCAGGGGCTGTGATCGTATCCATTTCCACACATATAAACGCAGTCACGCAGGATAAATCCCTGCCGATCGAGTAAATAGGAGGAGACAGTAAAAAAAAACTAAAGAAAAGAACAGAGTGACTAGTGAGGTATAACGTATACAAATACGACGACTCGAATATGAGGAAGATATCATCATCGAAGCCGACTACGACTAATTAAAAAAAGGCAATAACTACTCTTTTCATATGAGACGAAACCACAGATACTGAAGAAAGGTTGAGGAGAAATAGTGTGTGCATAAGGTGCTGCTTTGCTATTTTTCCCTGTGTGCTTTTCTGAGTGAAGTCTTGGGGGAAAGAGAAGACGTGGACGGGGATAAATAGACACGAGACATTGAAAGAGCAAAAAAGAAGGATTAAGAGAGGAAGACAGAAGGGATAGTAAACAATTGCTTTTTTTATTTATCCGTCACCATCATCACCATAATTTTTTTTGCTAACTCGCGGAGGTGAGGGGTGGGAGGAGGTGAAAGGGGTGGGTCCTTGGTGCCCATCCCTCAACGGCCGTCAAATATGAGCTGGATATTCTCCGTTCCAGGTGAGTGGGTGGGATGTGGGCCCTTGAAACAAGTCCATTTTAAAAACAAAAGTGGAATGGTTCGTTAATATTTGGAGCGGGGGCGGGGGAGGGCGAAAAGAGGTGGGGCCATAGTTTTGGGGTTTGAACAGGGAGGCGGGCAAGGAGGGATATACTGAGTGGTGAATTCTGTCTCGGGGTTTGAAGACGTGGGGGTTTGAAAACTTCGACCGTCGCCTGTCGCCTTAAGAGTGCTTGGAGACTATATGGAAGAGAAGGAAGTGTGTAAAGACGTGGAGGAAGATTTTTAGGAATTTTAGGCGTGTAATCATGGTTAATTGTACAAGTTCAAAAAAATGCCACTAATTTTGCTACAGTACGAGCTTAAATTCTGTAGAAATAACGACCTTATATGTTTGAAGCTCTGGAAAGTAGAAAAAAATAATCTATCACTTAAGAATGACCTCACCGTTTGACGACACTTACCGACGAGACTCGTTAAAATCGATCAAAAGTTAAACATGGAATCCAATATGTCAAAACTTTTAATTCTCATTTCACCATTTATAAAATATTCCATTATTTTACGAAAGAGTAATGCATTAAGTATTTAAAAAATGGAATGAGAATTCACCTAACGAAACTTGGCGTAAGTTACGCTTTGATAGCTCCTAGTACTATCTTCAATTTACGGCATCCTTTCTTTTATTGGTGACTAACTTTTTGGATACACCCATCAATTGAACTTCTTTCTTCAATGAACAGCTTTATGAGGTTATAACTATCTTTTTATTGAAATGAGCGGGTGGAAAAATTTTCTCTTGCGATTTGATTCATTTCTCAATCTAATAGGCCAAATTTTAACCTAACATGAAAACTATCGTGGTTGTTGTTTCGTCATTTTTATCATGAAAGTGCATGGTGATTGGTTGAGCACGTTTTGAAACTTTCCAGTCGACGAAAGAATTTCTTTTCCCTCGCAGGCTAAGAGAAAAGTGGGGTGGGAAAGGCGGACCCTGAAAATTCTATGGGGTAGGGTGTGAGTGCCCTTTGGTTAGGATAACTGACCCGCTCAATAAGAATGTTTCCTTACTCCCAAACAATACCCATAAAATACAATCAATAAGATAGGGAGCTTTAGGTAACCTAGAAGAAGAGCCTGTATTGAGGTATTCATCAAATAAGTAAATAAATAAGTGGCCATACATTGTAATTTAACATGAAAAAAGATACCAAATTTAAAAAATAATTCCTTAACAGCACGTCTTCAATATATTGATGATTTAATAGCCAAGTTCTCACATTTTTCAAAAATGAGGTTAGGTGTGATGCATTTTTGTAGGTAGATGGTAGTAAATTGTAAGCTTCTGGCTCAATGTATAAAATACTTCGCCTGAACAAGGACAGTTTGGACCTGGGCAAGGGTTGAAAAACTGTACGTAGGTTCCAAAAGCGTGGCCTATTTGAAACCGGTATTTTTGCATCACACCTCAAGAAGAAAGTTCTAAGCACTTTATATTCTACATTCAAATGCCTAAGTGGGAGCAATTTTAAATTTAAAAAAGTAAAAAGGAAGATTCGTAGCTCTTATTTTAAACTATCACACCTGATAAACCTTTTTTTGAAGGATGACAGCTGGTTTAATTGCATTAAAATATTTTCCTCCACATGCAATATGCCATAATTCAATTTTGATTTTACTAGCGCATTGTAAAGTGCCCTCAAACTTTCTAATGGGCATTTTTTGCGAATAAGAATAAATTTTCATACGTTATATCGCAACACTTTAGTTACAGACTCTATGTATTCCGTCCATTTCAAACCTTGATCTAGGGTTATTCCAAGATAAGTAATACTGTTGACACGCTATAATGAGCTGCAGAATCTGCGTTTTGGCATATTTTTTATGGAACGGATCACATATCTGTTCCCAGTTTTTTGCCTAGGGTTGTGGGAAAAAGAGATATAGCCAGGAGGCGAAAGAGGTCGGGTTTAATTTAATTAAAAATAAGCTGGAACGTACATGAGGCACAGCTTCTGATTTAAACAAGTAGACATTTGGCGACTAATTTTAAAGAAAGGACTTAGTGAGATAGCTCAGAATCCATTGTTCCGGGTCATGGAATTTCTCGCTCAGATGATAGGCATTAGTTTGGAAAAAGTCTTTGACCTTTGAAAAACTTATAATTTTACAAGATTATGAAGTAACATTTTTGAGAGGGTTTATACTGCAGTTTAACTGAAATAATCATTCAAAATGAAGTGCCAAAATCGTTTTATTTGATCCTCTGTCGCTTAAACTCATGTTATGATGGCTTTAAGTTCCCTAGATCACTAGATCAGTTGCTCAGTTGATCGGTAATAACTGCAGTTTATCTTTAAAAACTTATATCCTGTATCTCACTTTGCACTCTAACTATTTGAAAGGGTCATATGCATATATGGATGCCATCACCTATAGTTTCTATGTCCAAGGTTGATAGTGGCTTTGCTTTTAGATATGATTCCAGGCTCAGCTTAACTCTTCGCTCCTCTGCGAATACTTCACTAAATGAAAATGAACTCTCAGTTACTCACCATTTGTTTCCGGCGAATAAAATCTGGATGTAATCCTTGGCAACACTTCTGAGAGTCGATTTTTTAAATCTATTACTTCACTTTTAGGCAGTCTAGGAGATGAAGGAAAGAAACAAAAATTCCGGGAAACAAGGCTGGATTTCAGGCGTCTGGAAATGTTTATTGGGCTCGTTAGCGTGGAATCCCAAGATGGGGAAAGGATTTTATTTCGACTCTATTCCGATTCAAAAGTGCACCTATCGTTATTGAGAGGTCCACAGGCCCAGAATGCGCGTACTATATCTTTTATTGGCTCTAAAACGTGCTCCATACGGTAAAACATTCTGTTGAGTATAAATATGCAGCGCGATTTCGTAAAATGCAAACGTTAAGGTTGAATAGCGCATTCAGAAGAGAGAAAAGGGTGGATCAAATTAGGAAATTCTTTCTATTACACAGCGGAACTTAACTTTTTTTATCATCAACTTCCCCGTAGAATTGATCAGGGTCCGTATGCGTCCCACAGCCCCGCTTGCAGCGTGCCTGCCCTCCGTTAACCCTCATGCTGTATCGTGATCCCCCTAGTCTTTTAATCTTCCTCCAAAGACCTCGGAGACTGAGATTCTCTTCCGTATTCTCTCGGCGACAGGCGGCACATTTTCCGGTCACCACGACTCCCCGACCTCCTGCTCATTATTGTCCCGTAACGCCAACCAGTTCCCCCTAGTTTGCTCCACCCCCTTTCTGAATTTCCCCCCCTCCTCCCCGGCACCAGTCAAAATTTCTCACATTTTTTACGATTTGTCTGGATTGCGCTTTTCTGCACAAAAAAACGCTGTTCACACGTTTTTTTCGTGAGAAATGTTTATGATTTAATAATAATAATAATCATAGCTGCACCATTTTGTCTTCTTCTGCATATGTCTTCCTATCTCTATATTTTTTTCAGTTGTATCTTTCTCAGTATTTTCTGGAAAATTTTATTTACAACCACACACTTTCATTTGGATGTTTGCATTCTTATTTGTTGTCCCTAACACCGAAGTTGCTGTTCGTAGATGTTTTTGCACATTCACTATATGTCGCCTTTGGGGAGAATGCCTGCTCCAGCTCATCACCGCTGATCACTGCCCCTTCCCTTTGCTTGTGGCGCTGTGTTTGTTTGATCGTATGATTGGTTGGTTGAATGCCGGTGGTCGTTTATTTTATCCATTAATTTCTCCTTTTGTCCTGATTGCACGACTGAAAACATGAGTACGAGATGGTGATGATACTTTTAATGGCTTGTTTTCCTCCATCTTTAACGATTCTGTCTTGCTGAACATGGTGTGTCTCTCTTTTATTATGATTTTTCTTACTTTTTTTAAACGATAAATCATCATATTAAATTAGGAAACTTAAAAACCCCTTCTAAAACTTTTATTATCCTCTTAACCTTTTCTGTGTGATATAGAATTTAATAGTTGCTGCAGTTGTTTAAAGAACATGTGATCCTTAGCAGTAAAATATGAAATGTAATTTTATTTTTAGCATGTTTTAAATGGTCAAGTATCTAAATTTACTTACTACTTAAGTGCCTAATTGTAATTTAATAGGACTGTACGTTATTAATAATCCACTTACATGTTCCTCTTACATTAGGAATAGATATCATACATGATAAACTGATCGTAGTCTAAATGATGAGCTAATATTAACCATATTTTTTTCTTAAACTATATCTACTGTTTTAAAATACGATTCTCTTCTCTAGGTAGTGCGTTAACTCATAAATGTTTAATATTTTAAATGAATTAAAGAAAATTTCCGTTTTAAAATGAGACACCTTTCAACATTCAGTGACAGACAGACAGACATTCAGACCATCAATATGCTGTTTCTAACTTTTCACGATAGGTCTATCGCGCAATTATGCAAACGTAGATGATAAATGTTATGGATGTGAAAAAGAAGGTTGCCTTATCCATCAAAATTGACATGTTTCTTTTTCGAAAAAGTAAGCACAACGTTACAAATCATATGAAATATTTCTTCTAATTACGTCCTCCAAAATTCTACACTCAGGAGTGGCTGAATGTTGGTACATGAACTCTGTAAAAACTTTTCGATGCATCAATGGAAAGGTTTTACCCATTGTCCATCACAACATTCTCTATATTAACCATTGAAAATTAAGTGTGTTATAAATTTATGAAGTCAGCACCATAGTTGAGAGTTTCATGCATTATGCAGGAAATCGCAGCTGCTGACATTGATTGTAAACAGTGCATACTATCAGGATAAGGTCTATAATAATAATTTGTAAGCCAAAAATCACAATTTTGCAATTTGTTCATTTACTCATGCTATCGTTATAGATTGAAAATTTTAAAAGTCATTTATCTCCAAAAACAGGTAACTCTTCTCACTGGCTTTCTTGAAGTTTTTCTATATGTATTATAACTCATTTATTATGTGTATCATAACTTATCCCTTTCTTATGACTAAATTTATGTAATTAAAGTTCCAATCTTTTGAAAACCGATATGGATTTCTCATTAATGAATGATATAGTTCCCTCATCAATTATACCTAGATAAAATGCAGGTGTTTAACGTTGGTGTAAAGGTTGGAATACGTTTATTCCCGGTCTTAATGTAATTGACGTCCTACTCTATGTCATGCTGATGGCCAAACATTTGTTATCCTGAGAATTCAGAATCACCGGAGTTTGGAACCAGCCAATATGATATCCTGCCAACTGCTTTTATTGGATATGTGTTGCTCAATATCTCAATGATGCGCAGGTTGGTTGAGAAGTGTCAAAGAACATCGGTGAGTTTTTTATAGGATAGCTATGTTTAAAGCCAAAGTGTCTGAAATTTACAATCTGAATTCTGTTTGTGGTAACATATTGGCTTTTTTAGTTGTGATTATTCGCCAGAAGTCGTCAATCAATTATTTGTCGCTAGAAATAGCTATGTTCTAAGACATCATATTAATTGTGGCAGGGTCAAATTAAAATGTGACTGGAATCTTTTCCGACTCCTAATAATCTAAGACGAAAATTATATCCAAACATACAATTATGCCTTGCCAGCTCTAGTTGGTAAACGGTTGCTTCTTTGAGACAAGAAAGGTTTTATACTTATTTTGTGTAAGCATTCTAATGACCGCAGTGTTAATTATGTGATTGACCATTTACATTTGCACGACGTAAAGCAAAAAAAAAATTCTACCTATTTGATCAGTAACATTTCGCTCACTCCAAAGCCGGAAAGTCGTTATCTGTTAGGGAATTCCCCCGGAAATGATGTCATGTTCTAACTTATAACACCCTTAACCATAAATCAGAAACTAAGGAAGTCAATGCAAAAAACGAAAAGCATTTCCTGTCATTTTCATCAAAGTGCATTTGTGATGATGGGAATGTCATTGACATTCTTCATAATCTCTAAAGATGCAATTGATTCTTGTACTCCACTATGATTTGTTACATAGGGTTGTGGATATATGTGTTTTTGTAAGGCATCAAAATAAACCTCATTTTTGTGAATTTACACATCAGTAAAATATTACATTTATTGTGACTGAATGAATATTCATTTTTTTTAGCCTTAAGAAATGAAAATAAATAAAAAAGTAGTTTCTATATCGGAATTAAAATACGAATTACCCAACCCAATCAGCGGGGTGTTGGCTCCTTTATTTACTTTGAAAATCTTCGTTACATCACAGAGTTAATAAATATAAGTAAGTAAAAATAAGTAATATGTGGGGAAAATTAAAGGAAGAATTAAAAATTGAGTTTTTTAATTATATTACGACCGAGAAAAGGAGTACTTGAATCCATATTAAATCAGTCCTTGTACTTCTCCACCAATATTTATTAATGCACTACGCGTTTTGCAGCTTGCTGCATCCTCGGGTACAATTGTTTAAATGTTATTTATTGATAGTTAGGATGGTACCTAACCAGCGGTAATAAGCAGAGGGAGAGTGATTTGGAGAACAAACTAATTTTTCGGTAGAAAGGCAGGGGAACATAGATTAGGGGCTTGTGAAAAAGGAATTTTTTTTGGAAAGCAGTGGTGAAGGGTGCGGAAAAAGAAACACGTTGCAAAGGTTGCTTGACTTTTGCTCCAATGCATCCATCTTTCAACCTTTTGCTAGTACAGGTAGAATTTTTTAATATTAATATTTATTAATGTACTACTCAAATGTAAGACCAATTAAAAATTAGTCTTACATTTGCTTAGTACATTAATACATTTTAGTGCAAAAGTACAAGGATTGTTTTAATATGGATTAAAGTTTAAAATACTTCCACGAAGTGACGTCTGAGGGGGTAAAGTTTATTTAAGAAAGGGAGTAGGTGTGTCTAAGTAGTACGAAAAATGTGAACAGTTGACAATAGGCACACGGAAACTTCATCCGGTGTGGCCTTATCCACACAACTTTCTTCTGTTACTTTTGGTACCAGGATGTTTACTAATCGACAATTAGCAATGGATGTCGTTTTTGAACAAGTCTGTGCAAGTAGTTGGAATCTCGTATGTTGTAACAAGTATAATCACGGGGGTGGGACGGAATCAAGCATGAATTTTAACATTTTTCTGGAGACGTAGGGCCAATTATACTCCTACTCTTTTGTTGTCGTTCCGAACTATAATTTTGTTTTTAATGCCAAGTTGTCTAGGCTAAATATCTAGGTAATTTCGATGATCTAAGGTTAGTATCTCATCATATATTTTAATGCCTTTATTAGTAATTCACTGAATTGCAAGATAACTGATTCCTCCCGTCGTCAAAATTGTTTGTAATCGAAGAAGATGAGAATTATTTGATGAAACATAGTTGAACAGGAAAGCTCCTCTGACGAACTGCTGTATTTAAAATCAAGGCGATTCTGTAATTATGCACTATTTTCCTTTTCGGGCCCTAATCAACCTCAAGTAATGTTATCTTAGATCCGGGTAATATGTTTGGAGAATTTATGCTGCAAATAGACTTTCACTCACACACAGACCAATCTTTAGTGCAGCGAGCGACATACCCCGTCCTCTCAAGAACGAAAATCATGCGCTGAACGCAAATATGTCTCATAAATTTGTTGGTAACTGGCATTATGTCTTCGTTTGTCGAGGGTAACTTGGTGGAATTTTCACGCAAACTTTTCTGCCTGCCTTCGTCATATTCCACCCGTTTTTTAGAGTCAAGAAACGAATAATATATATGATATTAGGAAACATATGAATTCCAAGTATGACCAAAGTTCTTGACTCTTATCCGGGAATATTTCATGTAAACTAAAAGATAGTAGAAGTTACCCTTACTAAACCCATTAAGACCTTGGAAAAATAATGAAGAAATGAGCCTAACCTTTCCCTGTGATCTAGCTGGAATTCCTCGCAATTTTTGAACAAATCTACACGAATCCTACCTCTACCCATGCCCATTATGTAGAAATTACGTGGATTTAAATGCATGAGTGGGTAGTAAACCGTGTGTGAAATAATATTACTTCGTCCATTTTTAATGCCATTTTCACAAAAACTGTTTACAACAATTAAATTTTACCAGAACATTAAATAATTAGGAGATAATATTCCTGTTTGTCTTCGTTATCGAGTTACTTTCTGTCGAATGAATATCGGAACAGAACTCAAAGGGCTTCTGTTAGCAATGGCACTACCGTCCACCTCATTAGGTTGGAACAAATTATCTGTTGAAAATATAATTGTCTGTACTAAGTGTGTTTTGTATCTGAATTTATTTGCCCAATATCTAAGGACAACCGTCAGTGATGGGTATATTTCAAGCAACGCAGGCGAAAATGCAGAATTTCATATATCTTTTGACGTGGTTCGCCATGAAAATTTTTGATCGTTTAGTTTCAGTATTGATGAATACCATTGTTGTCTCAATTCACTCTTCGGCGACTTCGGCTTAAGGATTTTGTTTCGATTACGGAGTAAATGTGGAAACATCGAGTCCAATTCCAAAAGTAAAAATATTTCCAAAATGAGTCTTACGCATAAAATTTGTATTCGTCAACAATATCGTTTTGTGACTTCAAACCCTAGATTTTTAATGACGTAGTGTTTCCACGTCATCAACCTTGGGTAGTTTTTAACCCTATAAAGAAAAGTCTGGATTCCAGAGCTCACATTTTCCTTCTGTAATTCCAAACATTAAGAAGAAATAATACCATAATCCTTCATTATATCCCCAAAAAATTTATCCTTTTAAGAAAAGTAAGAAAGATATTTCTTATTTATTGTTAGTTTTTATGAATAGAAAATGCTGTGACTTCATGCCCGTATTCGTAGTCGTATTCCTAGGGGTTACCTGGGTGTCCCCTAGCTAGGTAACACCTAGGGGTCCCCTACGCTGAGAGATTCATAAACCTTACCTTGGTAACACCCAGTCAGGGGACGCCTGGGTAAGAGATTTGGCAACAATCCCGCGGAAAAATACATATGAACGGTTCCGCTGAATGGTTCTCGTTGATTTCCGATGCTCATTTTTCACCGTAACCAAGCACACTATAAAAAATAATATAGTATACTGACACATGATGTTGATGAAAAATGATTGAAGGAATATGTAGAATGTCTTTAATATTACTTAAATATTTATGTAATATGAATGGTGAGGAATACGAGAATGGTTCAATAAGTACCCGTGTTTGTAAACAGAAGACTATGTAAAGTTCTTGATATTATCGTATACTGCCATTAGTACAGTAATATCATTTCCTCCCACGCGTGGGCAGCAGTACTGCGTTAGGGGAGCTCTGGGGGGTAAGCTTCATGTCTTACCCAGGAAATCGACGGCCTGGGGGAGGGTTAGGGGACGGCAGTGCCTACAGTAAGGACTATGAATACCATTTCTGAGCCAAGGGGTTCCCCCACACCTGGGGGACACCCAGGTAACGACTATGAATACGGCCCTCAGTTTTTGGCTTGCTATGGTATACCACAGAACTTTTTGAATCACTCGCTTAGACTTTATTGCACTGTATTGTTTTCGCATTGGGATCTGTGGCGATTGGGCTTAAGGAACTTGTTTTTACTTTGTTGAGATGGAAACAATACAAGAGTACAATATAACTCGCGACCTATTGTTTGACTAGAGATTTTAGTTTGATCTGCTCTCGATCACGTAACAATGGAGTCACGAGTTACAAAAATGAGCGGTGGGAGATTTTGGTGAGGTTTACTTAGATTGATATCTCATGCGACTGATTTGTTGTTTATCGTGTCACTAATCGAGGTATAAAATTTATTAACAATATTACCGCGAGAACAAACTTGCCTGCGTGAGATATTTTCACATGGCTCAAATGCACAAAAATCTTGAGCGCTAAGTTATTATAACACGTGACCACTTAGATACGTGTTCGGGATCATCCCGATCTGATCAAACACAACCCATGGTCTTGGTCTTGGACCAACGTTCGGACCAACGTAACTATCGTTAGCTCGGTGCAGCGGTTGGCGCGTGGCTAAGTTGTTTTGTGTCTGAGAGGAGAGATAGTTGGTAGTTTTCCGCTATCTATTTGGAGGGAGAGAGAGTGAGAGGGAGGGAGAGAGAGAGAGACAGAGAGAGTAAGAAAAGGACACTGGATTGATCAAGGGTCATCTGAAAGAATTCAAGAAAATGCAAAGTAGGTGAAACCGGGAGGAGATTCATGAATTAAGAGGCCCTTTCACCCAAAACGCTACAGCGGTCGCGAATTTCGGTAAAACAAATACACGAAATTCACAGTGGAAAAATCATTCGCCTGGACTGGGAATCGAACCCAGATCCCTCAATTTCGCGCCGAGTTTTCTAACTAATTAAGCAATCCAGGTGTCCTCTTCCACTGTGAATCTCAGGGGGGCTTTAAGGAGCAAGTTGTTCTCACAGGTACCGTGCATATGACGCCAGAGGTACCCGTATGCGAGCTCTAACCGCTACAGTCCACGGGGTAAAGCGCAACATTAAACACAAAAGTGTTTACTTAGGATATTTTCAAAGACCCACGGAACTAGCCGCGCTGTTAGCCGCGCTGTTAGCCGCGCTGTTAGCCGCGCAGTTACCGCGGAGTCACTCGCTAGTGATAACACAATTGCGTGAAATTAACAGGGGAAAAATCATTCACTTGGACTGGGAATCGAACCAAGATCCCTCGATTTCGCGCCGAGTTAGTCAATTAAGATAGACGCCTAGGCAGCTTAATTGGTTAGAGCACTCGGTGGAGTTTTCGATTCCCTGTCCAGGCGAATGATTTTCCCATTGTGAATTTCACACATTTGTGTTATCACTAGCGGGTGACTCCAATAAAGTTACTGCGCGGCTAGTTCCATAGTTCTTTGAAAAAGTTTTGGTCAGTTTAGCTAACTCAGATTGATATCTTAAACGACTAATTTGTCGTTTATTATGCCACTAATCGAGGTAAAAACAATTATTGACAACATTACCGCGAGGAAAACTTGAATGGAAAGTCTGCATGAGATTTTTACATATCATTCTATAGCGGCCACGAGTTGCGAAGGCGGGGAGATATTGGGGAAGAACCTAGGAGAAGTGCTGATTTTAACGCCCTTGTCCCACCGCGCGCGCTCCTCCTTAAAGGATCGAATTCCTCTTTAAAAAAGGGTTTCCTTGTGGCCTCCACACTAGCACAGTCTCTCATACCCTTGCCTTCACCCCTTCCCTACCTGCCCAAAGAATGATTCTAACCCCTCCCACCCTCTTCCTTATCGACCGAGCCTTGCCCTCTCCCCTGCCTCAACCTTCCCCTCCACCACCCAACCCCAGCTACACTGGGCTTCACTGCATCCGCCCCCGCACTCTCTTACCCTTTTTACCTTTAGTTTCCCCTTCATTCCCACGGTCTCCGGAATTCTCACTTCGCTCCGTCCATTACACTCTTTCCGTACTTTCCATTCTCTGAAGATCCTCCTTCCATGTTTCTTTTTTATTTTCCTCTTACTCTGTCTTTCTCTCTCCTTCATTCCCTTTCGTCCGTAATACCAATCTCTCTCTTTCGCTTACCTTTCCTTCCTCCCACATCGTCGTCCGAGTCTCCTTCTCCCTGAACGGGTCTATTCCCTCTGTTCCATCTCTTTTCCTTATCTTTCCTTACCTTTTTCTTTGTCCGTCCCTTTCAATTTTCATTTCCCTTGCATTCTAGCCTAATGCTTATTATTACTCCTCTCTCTTAATATTACTTTTTCCTCTTCATTCATTGGGCGTTCAACCCTAAGATTGGTTGACTGCAGCCATCCACCCTTCCCTTTCTAATGCTAGTTCCCTAACCTTCCGGCATCTCTTCCTATGTACTTTCCTCTTTATTTGGTCCATTTTCTGGGTCTTCCTTTGGGGACTTTTTATTCTATTTTACCTTCAATTATGTTCCTCACAGGCTCATTGTGTCTCAGGGTGTGTCCAATTCATCTGGTTCTTGTATTCTGTATGGTATTTCATAGCGCACTTTCCTCTTCTACTCTGTTAACATTTAAAGAACCATTACCAATAGCCGTAATAAAAATATAATTAGTTTCGCACGTGAAATTGAAAAAAGTCACACCAGAATGTAATAACATATTGTCAACCAGAAAGTACCTTTATTTTTTCCGGTTTATTTTATTTTCGGCTGTAGCCTTTCAACGAGTGGTGCTTATCATTTTAATGCCATTTGGAGAAAGGTCTTATTTTCATAAGATGCAGTAGTGCTCAACTTTCTTAGATCTTGCTCTATGTTTTTCTTCTATTCCTATCTCCCTTTTTTGTCGTATTACTACTATATAACATTCCCTTTAACTTCCTCATGCTCTTAAACTCAGCACATCTTTCTCTAAGTTTATTTCTCTTCTTCCTCTTTTCCATGTGTTTCTCTTTCTCTTTTCTCCGTTGTCTCCATCCACCTCCTACTGGGTTCCCTCTTCCTTTCTACGTGTTACCTTCTTTATCTCTCGGATTGCCATTTGACCACTCACTTCTCAGTCTCTCATTACATATTTTTCTTTAACTGTACTTTTTCTACTTCCTTATCCGTCTTTCTCTCTTTCTCTCATCTTTTCTGTCATTCTACTTCTTTTTCTTTAATTTCTCTTTCCTCATTTTTTTACAACTGTCTATTTTTTCTTGTATCTCTTGATCCTCTCATCTCTAGAACTTCCTAATTTCATTTCCTTTTCCCTTTGAATTTTCTCAATCTATTTATCTGACTTTTCGTTCTTTTTTCTTCCTTTTCTTTATCTTTCCTCATTGTTTTTCTTTCTCTTTCACTTTTATATTCCCTCTTTTCTCTTCCTTCACTCCATGTTTTCCTTCGTCTCTCTGCACTTTTTCTTTGTTCTGTCTCTTTATGTTTTTAATGTATCATGATGTTTTTCTTGACATCATGCTAATACTTTTCCTTTGTTTTATCTGTCTCTTTATATCTTTTTTACTCTCTTTTTTCCTCTCGATCAATTGCTTTCCGTTTAGTTTCTGTTTCAACATTTTCTTTCTCTTTACTTCATTTTATCTATCTCCGCATTTCTTTCCTATAGCCATTGCTATGTCTACAACTTTCTCGTCATTTTAATACATACTGTCAGTTCTCGTATTCGATTAGTCTCTTCCCTTTTATATGGCTCTCCCTCATTTTTTTGGCAGATTTTCTCTCTTTCTCTGTTTTTCCTCTCGTTCCTCTGTTTTTTCTCACTTTCTCCCAGTTTTTATGATAAGGTTTTATTGAGCTTCACTTATTGTTCCAGGCCCAACCTTGTAATAGATATTAACCTATTTCCCGATAATGTAGTTCTCTGAAAATTTGCTCACAGATCCATTTTCGGCGGTATTGCAATAATAATTAATTAAAATACCAGCACTTGATGATTAACTAGGTGCCTAATAAGATGAGTCATTTAGTTTCACCTCTAAGTCTAGGTAAAATCTGTAATAGAAATTTGAAATACTTCCCAATGACTAAAATCTCAGAAATTTTGCCCAATGACTTATTATTGGAGGAAATAAAAGAATAAATCGTTACCAGTTTAACTCAATTAAATACAGGTTTACATTGGAAAGACAAACTTTAATGAAGACGCTATTAAATCCACAAGGGAATCGTTCTCCTCGATTGCTATTCTCGTTAATAGACTGATCCGTTCAATGATCCGTTCAGTCGCTCAAATAAAGTGAAGCGTTACGATGATTACCTCAAATAGATGAAAAATAGCAAGCACTGGGGTTGGATTTATTCATATAACTACAAGTAATTTATAAATTTTGAATTTAATTGTATGTATTTGAACGCTAAATAGTAAAGATTATTCATTATAAACACAGACTTGTAACTCTTGATCCTCTCATCTCTAGAACTTCCTAATTTCATTTATTTTTCCCTTTGAATTTTTGCATTCTATTTCTCTGACTTTTCTTTCTTTTTTCTTCCTTTTCTTTATCTTTCCTCATTATTTTTCTCATTAATTTATTCGTTTATTCATATATTTTCATTTATTTTCGTGTATTTAGCTTCATTTATTTTCTTTAGGAAAAAATATTTCAATTTTTAATTAGCTGCGGTAAAACCTATATTTTTTCCGCTACCAGCGCGTTCTGCGTGCAAGTAATACATTTTTCTGGGAGCTGTATTTTAACCCCTCTCATATACTGTTGAAACTGAAAATGATGTCAGTAAGAATGAATATATGACATTATTAATTTGCATAAATTCAATTTTATTTAATATGCATCATAAAATATTATTTTCTTATCGTTTCTTTGTCACAAGGTATAGCAGTAAGCACTATCTTAGTATTTTTTTCTGTCTTTGAGAAAAGTATCCTCAGGTTACTTGTCTGCTTCTGTCTTTGGATGGAAAACACGAGCAGAATAGCTTTGCAAGCGATTTGCTTTAAATATTCTACATGTACATATTACCCTGAGAGCCGCCACATGGGCGTGTGGCAGGGGGTGCTAGGTCACCAACCGTGTAAAGAAGTGAAGGATAAGTTTATGGGAGGTGAAATGGTGACGTGTATTATGTGAGTGCATTTAGTGGAGCTCAGTTTTTATTGTGATCGCTTATTGTGCGCCGAAAGAACGAGTGTTTGTACCTATCAGTTCGACAGTGTATCTCTATAATTTCATCGCTCATGTCTGACCTAGAGATGAAGTGGGGCTCCATGATTGTACTCTCTAAGTCGCTTTGAAACAAACCAGAATTTCTGAATTCTGTTCTGAAGTTCTGAATTTATCAAGCAGCCTAATTCTAGCGTGTGGGCTCCGAATCTCTCAGGGCTCCCACCTTAATCCCTCTAAAAGTTGTGAGACGTTATATGTTCGCTCGTTGCAGTTTTTTAACGAAACTTTCTGCTTTTCTTTGTATTTCATTGATTTTTTTGATTAAATCGTTATTACCAGGGTCCAAAAATTATCAGCGTATTTGAGGTGTGGCCTAATCAGAACGAAGTATAAAAATGCGATACTGAAACTCTCATTTTAATCACGATTTGAATCTACACATGATATGGAAGGCATTACCTTAATATATTTTTGGTTATTAGGAAAAATAGATGAAAAAGTGCATCCCTATGGTTAATTTTGTGCATAACTTAATATTGTATCGTAGCACCTCGAAAAATTCGACAACAAAGTTGTCTCATCAGTAGACAGAGGAGAGTCGTATGAAGGGCTCGCGGCGTTTTTATGTGCTCGGTCGATAGACCTTTGGTTGATATGTGTTAGCGGTGGCAGCGCTTCATTTATTAGGTAATACAAACTTTATCATCAGTCTCATCCTCATCGACCGAAGGGGTTTACTTTGACTGGAATCCCGTCGTGTTCCACTTTAACCTTAAGCGGAATACACGGTGGTTTTTATGGCCAGTTGTTGTGCTTCTCGGCAAATTGACGGAGTTGGTTGGATGAGGTTGAAGAACTGCGCAATTCTGGACTGGATACTTCGGGAGGTGACAAACGACTAAGGTTATTTGCACCATAGAAGATAGGTAAGGGAGGAAGGATGGATAGAAACCCGGCGTCGGCATTAGCCTTCTCTCAAAGAAATGCGCCAAGGAAACCACGGTTTAACGTCTCATACTACAGGAGGAGTACTGTACTTAAAGTGCTCTCCACAAGACACCCAAGACACAAGGTGTAGCCTCCGAGTCTCTAGGGGCTCCCACCTAAATCCCTCAAAGAGTTGTGAGACGCTATATGTATGCTTGTAGCAGTTTTTAACGAAGCGTTCTGCTTTTCTTTGTATTTTTTTATTTTATTGCTTAAATTTTTATGACCAGGGTCCAAAATGCTCACGGCGTATTTGAGGTGTGGCCTAACCAGAGCGAAGTAGCATCTCTCTTTGACTTTTTCATCAGAGGAACTTTCTATTAAGCGCTCAACAAAACCTATTTTTTTAATGCTGTGCCACATATGTTTTGTATGTGTGTTCCCCACGATTCATCTTCATGGGGTCTGATGTAATACTATCTCAGTTTTTCTTCGTGCCTCCATCATCAACGGTTGCGAAAATTATAAATCAATGCCCACAGCAGATGAGGATGAGGAAACTAGAGAGGGCCAACGTTCGAGGTGAAACGTGGAAGGTCATATCGGTCACCTTTTGTTTCCCCAAGCGTGCCTCTGTATCGTGATCTTAATGGCCTGGCCGCACGGACAGCGCGCCGGGTTTGGCGGGCGGAGTCGATGAACTCTCGCATCAGGACATTTCATCACTTCTGCTAATCTTCATCTCTCCGGAATCGAAACCTTTATGTATCCTCCAAGTGCCGATTTAGAAAGGATAAACCCCAGCTCTGATTTATCTCCCTCATCACGTCGCGAATTAAACGCAATAATCAGCGAAGGTGTCCGAACACGTCTTTATAACTACCCTTCAAACGCACTGGAAGAATTGAAATGGCTTCCGAATTTGTAGAAAAACTGCCTTACTCGGTTGGGCATGGTAGGGACACTTACTGGTACGATATCTTTCGTAACGATTTATCTGCAAAAATCACTCTTCATTAAGTAACATTAATTCATACTCTCAGGCAGCAAGAGCTCAAAACGGTTGCTTGTAAGTGAGATCATTTTTCACTTGAGTATTTTACCAGCTTATCGATAGGTTTTTGGACAATTATACTAACGTCAGTTTAACTTCTCTACTTGCTCTATTTTGTCCCACCCATCTCTTATATTTATACCCACCTTAATCCCACAGAATCTCCTCTTTTTCATCTTCTTGTGATTTATCTACATCACAAACGTTTGTACTTTGCATCTCTAGCGCATTCTTTGTTGACTGAAATCCCTTGGCGGAATGACCAACCAATGTATGATCATCTGAAAATCTCACCAATTTTGTCAGATTTCCTCCTACAGTTTCCATAACAAAGGTGCACTTTGATGTGCAAATTGAAATGGTTTTGTCAATGTATCACAGCTAAGCAATCATAAGATATCATAGATTAAGCTTCAATAGCAATCATATGTTAAGCTTCATATCGTCGGATTGTAAATCAATGCGTAAAACTTTACGAGTGGTTTTAAATAACTTGACCAAGTTCAAGAGGATGATTACGGGCACACAGCATTCAATACGAGCTCTATCTAGCACCCAGAATCCAACGCAGATAATGTCACGTACAACTTCACAGCGTGTCACACCGGTGGTTGCTAGTCAACATCTCTTGGACTTAACCTTGAACTTGCCATAAGCAAATAGGGAGAATTTGACTTTTATCTCCATCTCTAACCTGATTTGGTATACTGAAATACTTTTAGAAACTATTTCTTCCGCCTTATCGAGAGAAACAAAAATAATCGGCCGTGTCATTTTTGTTGACGCGATAATTTCGCGGACTGACCGGATTGGCACGCGAGATAAATGGGGAACAAAGGCATAAAGTGGAAAAATCACGCTCTTTCTAGGAAATATAAACCCTCTTACACGCCAAAAATATGAGGAATTTGTTCAATCTATACGGGACATGGAAACACGCTCGTTCTCACTGGCGTTATTTTTAAATGAGCCTAATATGTTCACTGCAATATCAATATCCCAACTTTCATATTCACCTGAGGTTTCACAATTCATTTACTAAAAATATATGGCGCTTATGTGTATGAAAGTAAACGCAACCGATGTAAACTTTTTGTATATATTCACGTCAAAGAGTTTATTATAATAATATTTACATATACAATATTACAAAGACATCACCTCATGATATATTGCCACCCTACCAGGCCTTATATCTCTAAAAAAATATTAAATTCCTGCCGGGTTGCTCGTAAAAAAATTAAAACTTAGATCGTTTACTTTCATATATATGAATGTACACTTGGCTATACCCTTCACTTCTAGGCTAATATTTCGACATTATTATCACTGATTGCTGGGTTCTTTCCAAGCCTCAGTTCTTTTGTGTAGCCCGGATTCCTTATGGAAGATAGCCCCACATTCCACCGAAGTAAATTATTTATCCCAAGGGGATGAAAGGCAACTGAATAGTTTGGAGCAAGTAAACAATTTTAATTTATTGCGCCCTTTAGAAGGGAAAAAAATAAATTCCTGAGGACTTGGAATAGATAACTTTGTCTTGTCAACTCTTAACTCAGATCAGAAACAGCGGAACTTTCATGTTATGTATATCACACTAAAGACTCGCTATTTCATGGGCTGATAGCGGCTTTTGTCAGATTCATGTTGATGACACAGCAACCACGTGGCGTCTATTAATCATGCAGGCCCCTGCTATCTTTGGGTACGCCACACGCAATTCAAATTAGCATATAATAATGCATAACCTCCAGGATGCGCGTTTTTTTTTTCTTGAACTGGAACATGAGCGCGAGACCTTACCGTTAGCAAACCGACGGAAAGCATCAAAAGGCATAGATTTGAGAATGGTCGTGATTCTAAAATTTTTCACCCATGATCCGCACGATTTTTATCATTTCCTTCGAGTCAGATCACCATATAGTCTACCCCTGAAACGGCTTCGAAATTAATTTCTTTATTTTCGGCAGCCATGAATGCGATTGTTTTTGCCCTGTGGTTTTTCCTCACGGATTTCAACTGTCAACTGTTTCAACTGTTATTTGTATTTTGTTGTGCCTGAACGTTCCAAAATTCTACCCATCAGGATCAATGATGATAATTATACATGAGGCATTTGAAATTAGTGTACAATTACTTTCACTGACCTGCATCTCAGATGAAATGCTGCCTACCCTTCAAGTTGCAAGTTCCTCAATTGCTTTAAATCTCATCTTATGTAAGAATGTTATGGTGGATTCAATTTGCCTCGGAGATCTCCCTTGAATGTGGGTAAACTGTTTGAAATGTCATCCCCCATGGATTCTTGGCTATGAATTACTCTCTTGTGGAAAAATACAGCTCCCATGTCGGGTAAACAGTCGGGTAAACGATTTCGGTTTGACTTTGCCCAAATTTAAAAGACCCTCTTCTGCTGTGCATTAATGTCAGTCCCATCTGGCGTATTCCGTTAGGAAACCCTGGATAAAATATGCCTCATTTATTCGAGAGGAATGTCTTATCCAATGCGTTCAATGGAAATTTATAGTTTTAATTTTCAAACAAAATATTAAACTTTATATGGCCTTCAAAAAAAGAAGGACATCCACCTGATAAAGGTTGAAGCAGGATTCTTCACTCCATCAAGTTATTTTTTACTGTCGGTGACTCCTACGAGTAAACATTGAATTGGAGTTATGGGAATGAGCGCTGGACAGTATCCAAGCTTTTCTTTTTTGGACGTAATCCGTTGACGATACCTTTTTGCTTGTGCAGTGTTTGCGCTTTCGATAATTATGGTTGAAAACAAAAATAAAACAGAATTGAACACCAATGAATTTATTCCGCCGTATTATTAGCAAAAAATGTATCATATTCGTATTCTATGACTATAACTGAATTCGTGAAATATTTAAGATGTTGATATTAAATTATCAGATAAGTTTAAAAAAAATGAACGAAAACCTCATCGCTTTCTAAGTTTGTCTTTTGTCTCACGGACGGTGACGGTGCGTGTTGACTGCTTCAGTTTCAATGTATGTCTGGCAGTCTTCATTATATAGATCCTTTTCTTGCCCACGAGGTTTTCCCAGACGGGAGAAGGACACCCGCTTGAATGAAGGAGTCGGGACGACACGGAGTGATCCAGGTTTGACATCCGGTTAAGACGAATCAGTAGTCCTCTGAGGAATCTCCCCAAACATATTTTTTTCTCGACCACTGAATACATTATTCTTCCTCGAGTTCTTTGAGAAATTTAATCTCTAATCAACAACGATATCCTTGCCAACGCTTAGAATTGTTTACAATCATTCTTCATTTGGGTTTAAAAGTTGAAAGAGAACGAAGAAATCCGCGATCACACGTTCTAATTCCATGCGCAACAACATTTTTACCGAAAGAACGAGTGAGAACAATAGCATTCCTATGTATTGGAGTAGAATTTGTGGTGGTCGTTGTTTTTGTTCTCTGTTTTTTGTTGTGAGCCCGGATGAAGAATGATTTTTTTCCGCCGGCCCCGGTGGGGGCGGGGTAAAGTACTCTCCTGCTAATCTGAGGGCGGCGGGTTCGAGTCCCGCCTGGGTGGGTTTTTCACCACCCAGGGTATGGATGTATGTCAAGTTCTGTTGGTCCGGTATCTGGAAACCTGATGACAGGCTTAGCGGCCTATTGGGATTACAGGTACGTACGGGCCAACAGAATCATCCGGCAAACAAGAAAAAATTATTTCTAAGGTTGGCAAAATGAATTTTTTTAATTATTGATCAAATTCTTCAAAAAACGCAACTTAGAATAAATCGCGCTTCTTTCCCACGTTTAAGCCTTTACCACTCTACTTTTTCCCTCGAAACCACTTCTCCTCCAATCTTTCTTCCTTCTCTTTCATTTCCACCCCTCCACATTCAACAGCAGCGCTGGCCAGCGGCGCCACTTGAGAGGAACGGAATCGACGTGTAGCAGTCGATGAGACCGACAAGGCTGCTCTCGTTTCTGACACACTTCGCTCTCTCTACCTCCAGCAATCCCCGAACTAATCTCTGTTTCCCTAAGTGCCAAATCCTCCCTACCCCTGAGAGTAGGATTAGGATCGACGTTTCCTGATGTGACTAAAATGAACGGCGGCGATCAGTTATTCGTCACATTCCCGTCACAAGAGGAGTTTACAGCGATTGATGTAAGTATGGGCGCCTGTTGTTCACGGTTTTTGCAGATGAAGTTTTAAACTATTTTTAATGCCCCGTTCGCTTTACAAGCTTCTAGACGTTTTTTTTAAATCATCGGAAAAATTTGATCTGCAATCGCAGCCATTCTCAACCTTCAACTTACACCGTATTTGTTTCTCGTCTTCTAACAGTCAGTTGAATATGTCGATAATCGACCATATGACCATCGTGGCTAAAAATCTTCCAGTTGGCAGAAAGCAACTATCCTGGAAAGATAGCTATGTTACGATTGCCCGCATGGATTGCCCGTTATCATGGTTGAGGCCGGTCCATCACCAACTTGTACTCTTTTATTGGGTTTCTATAGTGAATACCTACCGTATACTCAGGGATTGAGTAGTTATTTTTTAAAATTTTCATAATCAAAAACAACAAATACGAAAAAATTACCGAAATAAATTGCTTGACAAAAGGAAAATTAATGTCCCTCATCATTATCATAATTTGTCGTTCAATCCTAAGATTGGTTGACTGCAGCCCTTTACCCTTCCCAATCTAATGTTGATTCTCTTGCCCCCTGGTATCTCTTCCTATGTATACTTTCCTCTTTATTTGGTCCATGAACTTATTCCTGGGTCTTCCTCTGGAGACTTTTCCCTCAATTTTGCCTTTAATTATGTCCTTCACAAACCTATTGTGTCTCAAGGTGTGTCTATCCGGTTTTCTCAATGGTGTTCCATATGGTCATTTTCTCTTCTACTCTTCTGTACACTTCATAATTTCCTATTTTTTTAGACTATTTTATCTTCAGCATCCTCCAGCACCAGGTTTTTAAGGCTTCTAGTCTTTACTGGTCAGTTTTTCCAATGGCCCATGCTTCCGATACATAAGAGTGCCACGTTCCACACGAATGTTTTCACATACTGTTTCCTGGTTTGTAGTCCTATCTTCTTAGAGCACAGTAGTTGTCTTTTTCCCATGAACGTCTTCTTAGCTTTGGCTATTCTCCGTTTGATGTCCATTGTACTTCTTCCATCCCACGTGATGGTACTTCCGAGAGAGGTGAAGGGATCCACATGCTGTAATTTGTCTCTTCTTTGGATGACTTCTGCATTCAGCTTTTTTATGTCCTATCCAAACGTATAAAAGTAAGATAGGCAGTTTGAAAATAAAATTTTGAAGATGTTGAGGAAAGCACTCCTCTGATTTACTGCTGTTGACTTAGCGTGGCGTGAGAGTAAGAATTTGACTCGGCTGACTCATCGTCCGTCGACGGCGTCGTTGTAGGCGCTGGCACAGTGAAAAATGAACACAATTTGCAAAGAGCACACTCAGATGTCACAATGAATCAGTGGTTTTTCTTCATTGTGGCGTCTGTGTATACAGAGGTCATGGTTAATCGTGGGCCAAGGTATAATGAAGCAAATATTGACAAAATCCTTTTTCCCCCATCAGAGTTTTACCTGCATATTGAACTTTAATTTACTTTGACTTTGTGGTAAGAATTGATGACGCAGCGGGAAATTAGTACTTTTTATACAATGTATTTTATGATATTTTTAAATAGGAAAGCCAACGTGAAAAATTATTTTTAGGGAAAATAATACAAAACATAGCAAATCTCAGGGATTCTTCATTTCTATTTTGTTCTTCAATTAAATACAAACTTTATTAAAGTAAAACATCATTAATAATAATAAAAACATTTATTAGTTCAGTATATGGGTTGTAAAACTAATTACTAATATTTGGAGCTATCCCGGTAGGTCTACGCTTGTGTTACTTGTCTCATACATGCTAGCTTCAGGGAGGAGCCCACAGAGGCGGGCGTGAAAAAAATGCAAATTAAAAAAAAACTTTTATGAGCGTGTCTATCGAATCTCCATAGCATGGTTATTTAGGACGTTTTGATACGTACTTATTCTTAATATAAAGTTTCGGTCAATTCTGAAACAGAGTATTTGAGAAACGTTATTTAATATCTTTTTCAACTTTCAAATTAAACAAAAATAAGAAATTCGATAACTTCCATTTTTAATAGTGTCGCCATCATTAAAAAATACTCCTGTCAAAAATGCTACATTGTATTACAAAGCAGAAATTCAAAAATATATTACCTTGGAATACCGTGGTATCCCAAGCGAGTACTGGAGTGTTAATCTTCGGTATAAGCAGGGAGAAGAACATCATCCTCCTTGATTCGAAACGCACAAGTTCTGCCCTTCGCTAAAAATCCATCTCACAAATATGCGCGCGGCCTCGAGACTTCACACTTGTGTATACTCCCGGGGAAGATTCACGGGCTGGAATGCTCTTTCCATTTCGTCGAGTATCACTGATGCAATGATCCTCCGTTTTACCCCGAGCTCGTCTGAGATTGCTAAGGGCGGGTGGTGGGAGTAAAAAAAATGAGAGTTACTATTTTAACGACCAGTCACAAATCAGGCAGTCACGTAAGAAATGGGAAAAAACAATCAATGCTTTCCGAGGAATTCCAAAATTATTTCCGTCCTCGTTCTCCCATTAAGCATGGATTTTGGCCTTCCTCATGAGTTCTGCTCTCGTCAGTCAACAACTGAGCAGATCCTCTCTTCAATTTGCTTTCTTATTGGTCTCCATTTCCGCCGGAAGTTGTTCTCATTTTCTCATCCAAATTGACATTCCGCCTCTGTCTCCACAGTAACCCTTTTTTTCTATCAAATCACTTCGTCTTTCTGATTCTTGGCTTTTAGCCTCTTTCGGCTTCACTTTTCGATCTGGTCCTTTGTCTTCCGACATATCTTCTACCCAATGTCTTATGCACCATTGCCTACTTTTGATACATTTCCTAAGGCAATGGTAGTACATGCCCCTTTTATCTACTTTTTCACTCTAATTGCCTATCTGATATAGGCTGAATACCTATTTTTTCCCTTATGGATGCATTTCTTAATTTTTTCAACCTTGTTTACCTTTAACTAGCTCGTAGAAATATCATTTCTGGTAACTACATTTATCTTATAACTTTTTTCTCATTTCTAATGACTCTGTCTCATTTTAACTGGTCCTCTAGATTGAGCGATAGATGACAGGCTTGCAACCTATCATGATGATAGAAAATTCAATGCACCAGCTTCACATCGAATATCTATACCCTAAATACCTTTATTTGCTCTAACGCTGTCATCTCTAACTAAGGGTGCTAACCAGGACCGTGACTTTGAGTCACCCGCTTCGATGGTACGCATATGAAAGGAATTCAAACTCACATTATTCTTTGTGAACCTGGGTTAACTACTATTATATTTTAGTGCATTCTACTCTAATGAGTGGTCATGCTATTTTTCTGACGGCATTACCTTTCTCTCTGATTTAGAAGTCTAGATTTAGAAGTCAAATCTATTGGTCTTTTCTAGTAATTAGACTCAAGGTGTAGTTTTATTCCTTGATAAAAAAGAATTCGTTTCATTGTTACATCACAGTGAGAAAACCCTCCATTTTTTCAGAAGCTAAATAAGTATAATAAGTACTCTCTAATAGTCCATGTTTGAGATTATGCTATGAATATCTATTGTACACCATATTATAATCTCTATGTAGCATATTGTACACAAACTTGACCTTTCATTTCTCGGGCATAGTGGATATAACGTAAGAAACTTCAGATTTTTCTCAAAATGTGGGCCACTTTGAATTTCATATTTCTGAAAACTGCTAGTATTCTGATTTCTCAACCAGTTAAATCCGTCGGTATATTCAGCAAATGAGTATTTATTAGGGATATAATCAAAGAACGCCAAATTAATCAAATTGTTAGAACTTACGAAAAGAATTCAGAAACTCTCGATTTGAATTTTTAGCTAAGGTGAGTTATATTGTTTTCTCACCTATTTCCATACATTTCGGTGGTTATTTGTCAAAGACTGACTGTGACAAGACACTGATACGGCATATACACGAGATTTTGTTATAATCCTCCGCATTGCTTGTTTTTTCATCGACGAGGCAGTTTCTCAAGCCATTTCGTCGACATCATTACGTCAGAAGTCTCCTAAATTCTGACTCTGCTCTCCATGTGGAGAAACTTTTAACACCAGGAGACAGTTGTGAAGCCGGAATATGGAGCAGATTCAAACTTCCGAAGTAACGGTTCACGCCGAGTGCTTCACTTCACCGCTCAACTACGAATACTGAGATGTGGTTTTCTCCTAATTAGAGTTTCCAACGTCATGTACAGGGCGCGGTGCTTGATTCTGCCATTGCAAAAGTCTAACACATCTATTTTGAACTTTGAGAGAGATTGTCGCTTGAATTTCTAGAGAAACTTCGGCCTAATCCTGGAAACGTTGTGATTGTTGAAATGAGTTGGATGATGGTAGAATTTCCATTGTACCCTTGCCATATAGCAGGGCTCCAACGTGCAAAAGTCATGTGGCCTAACTTGTTCGGAGTTAAAACAATTGACTCGTTCTGGTTCCAAAACATTTTCGCCCTCTAGTGTATATTTGCTCGAAAGTAATTGCTTATCATGGCTTTTTCCACCTCGCACAAAATTATTAAACCCAAAGAGCAGCGGCAAGCTGAAAGTCAAAGGTTTCACTCCAACACGATTGACACTAATCCATTTATTTTAAGCCGTTTATGAACAAGCTTGCGTTCTTCAATTGGTGACTCACTATCTCGAGCAAATATCTTCAAGCTAATTCAATCACCCGGTGACCTTGTACGCACGGTGATTTTGAAATGGAATATTTCACCTCATATCTCTATAAGCGGAGGTAAAAGCCATTGAAAAATTTATTTGATCTTTTTCTTCACACCCTACAAAAACTCTATGCAGAGATATAAATTAATCCCATACATGGCGCACTAAAATAATTCCCGGAAATTAGCCCACAAGAATTATATTCATGATATGAGCCTTGTTCTGCAAAAAAAGACCACATTACCAAAAATTTCTCTTTTGTATAAATCCGTAGTTTGTATTCCGTCCGCATATTTCCTATTTCTGCATAGTTCCTGTATTATCCGCTACGTCATCAATTGTGCTTATTTCTCAACCAGTAAAATATGTCGGTGTCTTCAGCAAATGTGTATTTCTTAGGGGTGTACTCAAACCAGTATCCATTAGCTACGCAGAGTCATTTGTTTTCATGTGAATAAAGTTACATTTTTTTATATTTGGGGGGAAAATGACCTATGATCCATTATCCTGAGCTATCCAATCATCCCTAGACGTGTAATCACTGAGCATTTTCAGATATTAATGTAGCGCACACGATGTGAGATATATCGGAGATATCGCACTGCTATAAGTAACCTTGTGACTGAGACTTTTCCTAAAGATGACTGGCCAATTAGACTTTAAAGTGATTTTAAATACCCAATATATTTATTAAATATCGTAAGCGATATTTAGAATTAATATATATGGCATTATATATAGGTAAGAAATCCACTTGCTCTAATTTCTCTCCTCTCAGGGCGACTTCTGCATTCAGCTTCTCTCTTCCGCATACTAGGATTTTATCATCGTTTTACATAGTTTCACGTTTTCATGTTGTTGCATTTAAAAGCTATGTCATGATAATTCCGCATAACTACGCATCATTTCATAATGCAACGTTTTATAGGTTTCCGCATTGCATCTTCATTCTAAACAACATTGTTCACCAATATGTTTGACTTTAAGCAAAAAACAGATTATGAGCAAGGAAAGGGTTAAACGCACCAATGAGTCCAGCTAATTTTATCTTCTTTATTTCTGTATCGTACTGATGCGGTAAAGCTCGTATCACCAGCGAAAAGAATGGAAGCGATTATCTTCCCTCCCAGTTGGAGGAGCCGATAAATTTTCCCAGTACGAGTCACATTAACGGTCGCCCTCTTTTCTAGATTCGAACGAATCCACTAAGCCCTTAGTCATTTGTCTGCTCCCATCTGCATACATTGAGACTCTTTCTATTTATCCGTTTCTATCCTCCAACTGTCTTTTTCCAACTCACTATCTCGTTAGGACCTTTTTGCATCCCATTTTATCTTCTCTTTATCCTCATCCACCTTTTCTCCATCACCTTTTCCTCAGGACTTTCTGTATCTGCTCAGCCTTCACAGAGGAGAAGATATTTCCTAGATCGCTACTTTTACCCTTCAGTCGCTAACATCTCTGATGGTACCGATATGAATGGGAGAGAAACCAAGTATACTTGAATCCCCACATTTACCAAGTAGGGCAGAAAATATCGATGTTGAACAGATATCAGTAGGTTGAAATTTTTTAAAATTTCTTGCTTTTATGAGCCATTACTGTTGCACAAACTTCTATGTCTATGCTGACTTCCGTTCCCGAGAAAAAATGTATCCGACTCAACTTCTGAGAATTTCATGATAGAAAACGGAAATAATGGAGGTAAAAGATGACGACAATTTTACAACATCTGGGCGGAAATATGTGAAAATACGTAGAAGTTATGAAGTTTTTTTAACTTTTCTTCCATTAAATATGCCGAGAATGACATCTCTTTTATATGTTTTACTACGTCCAACAAAAGAAGAACGAAAAGCGCCACAGTCTGGTCCGGTCCACTCCGGTCTCTTCAAATCGATCTGAAACCTCGAAATGAGTGGAACAGCGTGCTGATTCGGCTAGCTGATCGCAGACACTTCTGTTTACCATTTCATTTAACTCGGGTGCCGTTGGTGTAGATATTAGTTGTTAAACTGTATCTGGCCGAATCTAAACCGTATCTCTCTTTCTCCTTTGTTCATTTCACATTCATTGTTTTTCATTCTTCTTCATTGTTCCCTTTTTCTGCTTCTTTCGAAGCTTTGAAAACCTCCCTCCAGCTAACCCCTTATATTGGGTTTTATAAAAGGTTTATAAAAGGTTTTATAAAAGGTTTTATGTAGGTTTTACACGCTTATATCACCCCATTCTTGAGCAGGTCCTCTCCTATAGTGTTTTTTTTTCTAAAACTGCAAGGATTAGAGCCTAGTTCTCTAATATTGTTCTAAATGATTGTTTTTCTATCATATTTTGATAATACTTCAATAATAATTTTAAATTTATATTGTAAATACTTAAAATCGTTAAGAAGTATAGCTTTCACAAATGTATGGTTATTCTGGTTGTAAACAACTAAGTTTAAGTCGCTGAATATCGTGTTCTACAGATATGGACAAGAACATCCTTTTGTGTATTTTTCTACAATTATATTTTTATCATTCTGAAGATGTGTTCTAACTATGCTGTAACTGTAGTTTTGAATGTTTTATTTCCGTTGCTTATTGCGGCCAATTTTTTCTCGATGTATCTTGCCTATATTTCCCTTTTCTTAGAGATTGTATCCAATTCGCTGGACGGTGAAACCACCTTCAATACATCCATGTGAAATGGCTGCCTCAGCAAATAAGTTGGATGGCTCTCTAGAATTCAAAAACATCAAGTGGGATACTAAACCCTATTCTTGAGTTAACACACCAAACCATTTCTTTGAGTGTCTGACTACTCTTTATATTCATCCAACTTTTTCATCAGACGCTTGTCTTTCGTTGACTCTTTGCCAATTCTCAATAGTTCAGGCTTCAGAGAAGCCATGGATAGGGTTGTACCTTGCCCCCACAGGCCCCTTCTACTTTCAGGGTATAAAAGAAGTTTTCTCCTGCCCTCGTCCTAATACCCCCATTCCCTTATAGAAGAGTGTTCTACCCGAAGAAGCTTTGGCAGGCGTCCAATAAGGAACAGTTCCATAAACATCCCATTTCTCCCCTGAAACCCTCTCACCCCAAACACCACTTTCTCAATCCTCATTCTGTCTTCACATTATCATTCCTCTAGCTCTCTCTTTCTCCTTTGTTCATTCCACATTCATTGTTTTTCATTATTCTTCACCGTCCCCTTTTTCTGCTTCTTTCGAAACTTCGAAAACCTCCCTCCGGCTAATCCCTTATATTGGGTTTTGTGAAAGAAAGAACTTCCTTTTGTGTATTTTTCTTCAATTATATTTTTATCATTCTGAAGATGTGTTCTAACTGTGCTGTAACTGTAGGTTTTACAGGCTTATATCACCCCATTCTTGAGCAGGTCCTCTCCTATAGTGGTTTTTTTTTACTAAAACTGCGAGGATTAGAGCCTAGTTCTCTAATATTGTTCTAAATGATTGATATTCTATCTTATTTTGATAATACTTCAATAATAATTTTAAATTTATATTGTAAATACTTAAAATCGTTAAGAAGTATTGCTTTCACAAATGCATTGTTATTCCGGTTGTAAAATACTAAGTTTAAGTCGCTGAACATCTTGTTCTACAGATATGGTGAAATTCTTTCCAGTTGCGTTAAAGTTTTATGCCTGTTATATACGGTTTACGCGAATTCTTGTTTCTTGAACTGTATTTGTCGAGAAGTTAGGTTGAAAAGGGAATTATAAAAGCTTAACTTCTCTCCTAACCGTGAAATCATGTATATGTCCATCTACTGCTTCGAGTCTTTTATCACTTCGAAGGCAGTCTCATCGAGATATTTGAAAACTCGATAAATTTTGCATCATCTTGAATAAAACGTTCTTATGCTTCCAATTGTGCCAAAACATCACCTACTTTGTTCACTAAGTTTCGAGGTGATTTAAAAAAAATGAAAGCAGTTTTTTTAGGAAATGGTGTGGCTCCGAGCCCTGATAGGCATTATTTAAAAAAAGAAGCTTTGATGCCATGGTCACGGCAAACGTAGTACAATGAGAAGTTAGTATCCTTTCTCAGTGACTTTTAAACCGATTGATGACTCGCCGCTCTTTTTTTTATTCATTTGTATGTATGATCTTCGTATTTGAGACTACTTTCGTCGTTCGACATGAAATAAACAAAGCAAGTGAATGCCTTAAATACGCATCTTATCACCACTTACTACCAAAGTCAGCCATACAAACTAACTCTTTCCTCCAGTTATCTTACTCCATTCATGTAATGAATCTTAAAACTACCTATCTCCTGAAAAAGTTCAAAAATGTTCTCCAGTATGGCTTGAGAAAAAATTTGACTCGAACTAACTCAGCATTTCCTGCATTCTAATCCCACTTACCAATTCATGGCCATTTGAGTTCAATTCGTATATATTGTTATTCAATCAATGTTTCTGCCACTTCTGTTTATATATTGTTGTTCAATCAATGTTTCTGACATTTCTGCCATTTCCTGATCAAAATAACATGGCGTAACAGCTTCAATTGCGACTGATAAAAATAATAACAACAGCTTAGCCGATGAATATATGAAAATATGACCCTTGCTTTGGGCTTGATCCTGCCTCCTTCGGGATCAGTGAGAATTATAAGTTTCCTTGGAGAGTTACATTAAAAGGCGAATGTTTTAATCCACATTTTCCTGTCTAATTCATTCACCGTCTTCATGTTCTTTCTTTGTTTCTTTCACAGTTTGATCTTCTTATCTTTGAGTTTCCCTTCCTCATTGATTATTTCTAAACATCAGAACTGTCCAAGATATTTGACTCATTGTTTGGGTTCTTTAGTATCCCTGTTTGTGTAATCACTATTTTCCATCCATTCACACGAATCCTTCCCTACCCTAAATCTTTTCTTCTTATTTATTCCAGATATTCTCTTAAATTTATTTTTACATTTTTTCTACCAAGGAAAGAATTTGACTGTAGTGTATTATTAGCCCCCTAATGCATTAACACCGGCTGCGTTATTGTATCTGTTTGGAAGCGTGAAGAGCATGAGAAATATTTTCGCCATCTGGTAGTTCACCGTCAGCATGGTTCAGGGCTTTTTTAACTAGTTCCTTACGGGGATTTTTAATGTTAACGACCTCGATCATAATATATATTCCAAAAGACATCAGTGATTTAAGATCACAGTGCCATTACTGGCAAAACTCTATTATAATGCCTATCGTTCCACACAAGGTTGGCATATGTAAGTGCCGCGTAATATAGTTGCGGCTTATGCAAATCATATAATGAGTTTATTATTTATATTAATTAAATGGAAAGAATACTGTAAATTACATGCGCATATTCTTTTATATTTAAGAACATTTTCAACATTTTTACCCTTCATTTCTTATCACTTCTATGCTTCCTCATAGGTTAAACATTCTTTTTACAACCTATTTTTTACAATTCTTCTGCCTTTTCCCTCTTACTTTCACAGTTTTCTGTAAAAAGTATTTTCTCGTGAATTATTCGCCGGGAGACCTTGGTGAACACATTTGAAACTAAAGCATTCCTGAAATGAAAGAAAAAATAGATTTCTCATGTTCGGTTTAATTATTTTAGGTTTAATATTTTCCAGGTTTGTGATCAAATATAAATACTTAATGTAATCGATTAAGTCAGTGTTAAATAGCAGACTGTCTGATATGGTAACGAATAAAACTCTCAGATAACATCGGGTTAGCGACAAGGCTGGTCATTTTGCGGTTGGTGTCTACCAGATATTATACAAACCTAACCTTTGCGTCCACGTTGTACATAACAGGTTTTGCAACGCGTTAAAACACCTATATCGTTAAACTCGAGAATACTAACCCAGGCGAGTTTTATAATGCCGGCGGCAGTGCATAAACACGTTCTATAATGGAAATATTCTACGTTGACACAATAAAACCAATTAAACTCAATCTTTTCCTTGGTCTTGTATGGGATTAAGTTAGGTGTGGCTTTACAATAAGAAGACCCCGTTGGAGTCCCGACAGTGACGGGGATTTTTCAATGGAATTCTAATTCCTACTTATGTCATTCGTGGAATGCGCTTCAAATACGAGAGACTTCCATGCGCTGGATGGAATGTTAGCTGATGTATACCTTGGATCTTTTCAAGAAAACTAATCTAATGCCGAGGCCGTGTTCCTCTCTTTCCTTATTAAATTACTCAATCATTGCTTAACTCACCGGTATAGAATCCCACCTGAATTATAAAATCCAAAGAGTCCTGCATATTGAGTGGAATTTATGCATGATGCAGCGATGAAGAATTTGCAATTATTCTTCCAATTATTTCTGTGGAAATTTGCAATTTTTTCATTTCTTTGACAAAAATATTACATACAGCATAAAGACATTTTACAGTGAATGTATAACAAACAAAAAAGGACACAAACGTAAACACATAACCAGAAGAAGGTAACAAATAATAATCCCACATGGGGAGAGAGTAAAAGATACTTTCTTTGGGAATGACATACGCCTGTATGGCTAGGTTAGCGAAGACGCTGGAAGATAAGGTGAAGGGTAGATGTTCTCAGGAAGGGAATTCACAAGAGAATAGAGGTGAAAAATGGCGAATGATGGTGTGCTATACGCCCTATACCTTGGAAAAATACTTACCTTAAATATTTTCTCATATCTGGTTCTAACTTCTGGAATTCCTTGCTATTGTCTATAAAAAATTCTTCCTCTCTATTTTTAAGAAAAAGTATTTAATTATTTGGCAACATATTACTAACTTATTTGCTCGTATCGTTAAAAATAGAGTGCCAAATCTCCGCAACCTACCCTCTCATGATGTTTTATCCTCGCTCTCATTTTATATACTTGATATTATCAACCTTAAAACCAACCTTAAACTTATCCATAGCACAATGAACTCAACCATTGACTACCCCGACGTTGTTTCCTTGATTAATTTCTGAATACCCTCCCGACACACGAGGACTCACTCATTGCTCCATATCCCTACTCCCAGATTATCACTCACCCAACGCTCCCTCATTTTTCGCCTCTCTTCTCTTGTAAATTCCCTTCCTGAGAACATTGACCCTTACACCTTATCTGCCAGCGTCTTCGCTAACCTAGCCATATGCAATCCCTAAATGAAGTAATTTTTACAATCTCCTCATGTTGCATTATCATTTATTACCTTCTTCCTCTTTTATTTTAGGTTCTTGTCCTTGTTTGTTTGTTGTACAAATACTGTAAAATGGTTTTATACTGTATGTGATCTTTTTGTCAAACAAACAAATAAATAAAATAAATACATTAATTCCATAATAAGGATATATGTCTATCAAAAAAATGGGTATCCTGTTATATAATTGTTACATAATGAATCCGAAAAATTGTTTGTTTCTCATCTCTTTCTGATTGATATTATATTTTCCATTTTGTATTTAATATTAATTATCTGTGGCTGTAAAATGTTTGTTATTCGTCACCGTGAGATGGTGGCCAGGTATATTTTTTGTTCCTTTTTCTGTTAAAAGCAGTTTGATATGTTTTTTTTACTTTTTTGCTCTTTGGGGAAACCGAGAGCATAATAAAAGTTATTCTATTCCATTGATATTTTTATATCTTAACAACATTAAAATCTCTATTCTTTCACATCTTGGGTCACGAAGTGTTGAAATAACTGAATTAGCTCTTACTCGGTTAGCCGTCTTACTTCCTCCTCTCCTTCTACAGTCTTTCGTCATCGTTCTCGCCGACTCGCTTATCGATCCTCGACTGTTTCACGGTATATCTCCTATCCCTCCTTTCTCTTTAAATTCTCTCTCTTCATATCCCTCTCTCTCTCTCTCTCACACAAACTCACACATTGCACGTTACTTCCCGGGCTTTCTCCGTCTCTCGCTTCCCGCAATTCAAAGAGCCCGAATCGTAATATTTTCGCCCGGCGAGGGAAAGGGACACAAGTCCCGGAGTGATAAATGAACTAACTCTTTTTTTTTACTTTCCTTTCTCCCGCTACAACCCTCCCGGCGCCACTCTCGCTCTATCTCACGGTCTCTCTCATACTCTTCTTGGTTTTCTCTCCCTCTATTCCACATTACCGCCACTGTTCTATAAATACGCCACTCCGTGGCGCCCCGAGTCACTCCCTCCCCTCCCTCCGCCGTCTTTACCTCCCCTCCATTACCCCCACTCCTCGCTAGGCCCCAACTCCCCCTCTTTTTCCATTCACGTAATAGTTATCACATCACAATATTTTCTTTTTTCTTCCTCATCTGTTGTTCCGTTCAATTTTTGACTGCATCGGATTTTTATCCGACTAGGATGATAAGCCTAAGGGTTTTTGCCTAAAATATTTGTAAACATATAAAAATATGTCTCTTTCACATTTTATGCAATATTAACTATCCGGATATTGACCTCAGTTATTAAATAATTATTATTAGCCTATTTCGAGGGTTGAGTCAAATTTATTACGCTAGTTTTCCGTTGCCAAAATTTCGAAGTGTACTTCTTCACCCTTCACGTAATAGTTCTCACCTCACAATCTTTCCTTTTTTTTCTTCCTCTCTTTTTGTTAGGCTAATTTTTTTACTGCATCGGATTTTTATTCGACTAGGATGATAAGCCTAATAATCATTGCGTTTTTGCCTAAAAAATTTGTAAACGTATATAAATATCTCTTGTTCACATTTTATATAATATTAATTCTCACTCATTCACAATTCTCAATTAATTCTATTAATTTTGTCCACGCTTTGTCACAAGCGTGGACAAAAGTTGCTGATTCCTTCATGGTGCCTTGGTAGCTAGACATCGTTAGAGAAATAAAAAAATCATTATTATGTCACAAATAGCGACACTGTTTCGCAATGTTTTTATACTTTAAATATTACACTTTTTTCAAATATATACTTATCCGCCAACGACTCGTAATTTTTGGGAGATCTAGCAGTTAAGTCGGTAGCTTAGCAATACTGGATTGGTGTGATCGCTAGGGAGATGAGAACCTGACAACGGTTGAGACTTATCAATCCAATCCCAATCTTTCACAGGCTCTGATTATTCAGTGGGGCCGTATTCTTCAATCAGTAATATATCAAGAAAGAGATGATAACGTTTTTGATAATATCTTTCCATTATTCAATATTTCCCCTAAGTTTTTAATCTATGGTAACTGAAACCTAGTCATAGTGTTAAAGATTTGTCGCAGCCACACTATATTCTATTCAATGGTATAGTTTACCCACTAAGGAACTTTTCAGTCGGGATGACCAAAAGGAGAATTGTAAGTTTACGGTGTACATTTATTAGTCATAGTATAATCTAGTTATTGTGACGGGACTTGGCACTCCAAGTGCCTCAGTTTATGTCTCAGGAAGAAACTACTTGGGGAATCTTGATGTCTACTCTTGTGTCTTTCGTATAAAATCTCATTTTTAGTGCTTTGTCCTTTAGATGGAATGTAAAACTTTGGAAATCTTCTTATCGGAATTATCTGAAGCACACGTCAGACGTCTCACAATATGTTCCTCTTAGTAATTTCTTCTTATGTAATGCTTCATTATTGCCCACCTGTTTTAATTAATTACTATGCTCTCGGCTGTAGGTAGCTTTCCCGAAAATCAATCATACTAATAGTAGAGGGATTAGTATGATGAAAAAATTAATCTTTCCGGAATATTTAGGCTTGGCATTTTTAGTCCTCAACAGCAACGAATGCTAACGCCGGTGGCCTCCTTTCTACGCCTGTTTTTTGGCGGATACATGAGAACGGCTTTTATGCCGGGAACAGATTTAATGAATATTGCCTAATGGATTAAATCGCGCGCAAATGAGGGTGAGAATGGAGTTGCACGAGCTTAGAGGAGAAGAGGAAGGCGAAATGGGCGATAGCCTCTTCAATGGGGCGTGCTGACCTGGATGCGAACAAGGAGGCATGGAGAGGAGAGAAAAAGTTAATACATGGAGTGTGAGTGATGAAATCTACTCAATGAGGTTTATTGTGAATGAAATATGAAAGAGAAAAAAAAATCCCTTATCAAGCCAATATTTGAAAAATGTATCATTTCAAAACCCATGAGATGCCAGTGATGAATTAATCATGAAAAAGGAATAAAAATTATGTTTCCATGATAAAACCAAATGAACCCTATAAAGCTTCTTTCATATATGTGTCGTAGAGTGTATAACTTTCATTCATCATCATCATTGGTCGTTCAATCCTAAGATTGGTTGACTGCACCTCAACCCTTCCCTATATAATGCTAGTTCCCTTACTTTCTATGTACTTTCCTCTTTACTTGGTCCATGAACTAATTCCTGGGTCTTCCTCTGAGGACTTTTCCCTCTATTTTACCTTAAATTATGTTCTTCACTAACCCATTGTATCTCAGGATGTGCCCAACCTATCTGGTCATTCTTTTCCATCCAGTGTTCCACATTATTTTTTCCTCTTCTACTCTTCTGTAAACTTCATCATTTCTTATTTTTTCCATCCATTTCATCTTCAGCATTCTCTTCCAGCCCCAGATTTTAAAGGCTTCTAGTCTTTACTGGTCAGTTTTTCCAATGGCCCATGTTTCCGATACATAAGATTGCCACGCTCCACACGAATGTTTTCACATACTGTTTCCTGGTTTGTAGTCCTATCTTCTTAGAGCACAAGAGTTGTCTTTTTCCCATGAGCGCCTTCTTAGCTTGGGCTATTCTCCGCTTGATGTCCATTGTACTCCTTCCGTCCCACGTGATGGTACTTCCGAGATATGTGAAGGAATCCACTTGGTCTAATTTCTCTCCTCTTAAGGTGACTTCTGCATTCATCTTCTCTCTTCCTCATACTAGGATTTTAGTTCCCATCTTACTTATTTTCATGTTGTATTCTTGGAGAACTTGGTCCATGACATTTAGTGATCTTTGAAGATCTTCGCGATTTCTAGCTATGACTGCGTTATCATCTGCGAAGCAGAGGATGTTTATTTCCTCTTTTTTTATCTTTATTCCACTCAGTCCAGTTTCTTGCCTTTCTCGTATGGCCTCCTCCTCCCAGGACATGTTGAAAAGTGCTGGTTGAAGCCATAATGGCGTTAAAGATGTAGTTTTATGTGACTGAGATTCTCAGTAATTTAATTATAAAACATATTGACTCGCCATGCTGTGAAATTTTATGACAATTTTTTTAATTATGTAAAATTACTGCGGAGAGTAATTAATATATTTTAAAATTTAGGTGAGGATACATACAAACTGCACACTGTGAGTCCGTACTTTTTACGTTTTCTCCACTATTTACATAGGTATTTTTAGATATCTATCTGTTTCTCCCGAATCCCCCGAAAAAAATGGCAAACAATACGGATGGCCAGGGTTCGAATCCCTGCAGAGGAGGATGTTTTGCAGAGGAAACCCGGTCCCTACTTGAGCGTCTTGTGGAGGGCACTTCAAGTATAGTACTCCGTCAGTCGGATGAGACGTAAAACATTGGTCCCCTTGCCGCTGTTCGTTAAGAGCAGGTTAATGCCAACGCCGGGTTTCTATCCACCCATCCTCCCTTACCTGTCCCCTATGGCGCAAATGACCTTAGCTGTCGGTCGCCTCCCCCAAAATCCATTCCAATCCAATCTTTTCATGGCTGGTGTCCTAACACCCCTTGCCACACTCCACTGTGGCGTTGCGTAAGGTTGTACCAGACACGTAGAATGGGATAGGGCTATAGCAAGCATTGAAGGGACGACCAATGCGGCCGCTGTCAACTCATGTCAGGCCATGTCGAAGAACACAGTGAATTTGACTTTTTCGGTTCGCTTCGGCGTCTTGAAGTCCAAATTGCACCGCACTCAGACATGTTTCGACCGAACAAAAAAAAAATGACGCTTCCGTCGCACGACGAGGATGGATCCATATCCAAGGGCACCGCATCTCTCTGAAACAAGGCGTCATCATCGGAGTCGAGAGCGCTCCTCTCTTGCGCTCTGTATCGTTCTGCCCCACTTAAATTAGCATTCTGTCTGGTTTGTGCTCACCCATCCCTTCCCCGAGGGCGAATAAAAATAACCCTGACAGTCCAGGACGGATCGCACTTGTTTGGCTAATGGGTATTCGAAACAAGATAGCTCGAACTTGGAAGGTCGCCGCTAAAGATATAGGTCCTTGAAAGAGGAACGTGGAGTAGTTCAATGAGCCATTTATTCAAACTCTCCTCTTCCAGTGAACGACTGGAGCGTAAGGCTTATATTGGAGAGTTTTCTGAAGGCTATTTCGCATAGTTTTAAAATGAGCTAGTTATTTTATGGGGGATTACAGGCACTTGTACGTGATAAGAGGGCTGCCCAGAAAGTAATGCCCCACATTTTTTAAAAACTTACTAATAACAGACATCAGTTCGTTGAAACGCTCGCCGAGAGACTCATCCCCATTGAACACAAAGCCTTATCAATTTATCACGACACTAAATCAACTTACTGAGCGGAATTAAAATAAACGAGGAAGAAATAAATATGCTCCGCTTAGCATGATATTGCAATCTTTGGTGAAAATCGCGAGGATCTCCAAAGGTCACTAAACATCATGGACCAATTTCCCTAAGAATACAACACGGAAATACGTAAGACGACGACCAAAAACATAGTGTGCGGAAGAGAGAAGCTGAATGCAGAAGTTAGCCTGAGAGGAGAGAGATTAGAGCAAGTGGATTCCTTCACCTATCTTTTCTACCAATCCTCATGATTATGTATTTACGCTCCAAATTAAATTACACTTGAAAGCTCTTGTAACTATATGTAATGATAAATCCATCATGGAAATGACATCACCGTTAAAAGACTTGAACATTTTATAACTGTCGAAAATGATTCACAAGCGATCAAATTTGTACTATTCGACATTATTTATAAGTAATTCGTCTCCAGACCTAAGTTACTTTTCAATTTGATTTTCAGATAATTGACAGCTGTGGTGGCTAGTAAATTATTATCACAAATATCAAATTTTCAACTCGAAAATAATTTTCCTTTGAGATAGAAATAAGGAGGATCAAGTTAAACATGTATTTATCTCGTAAAAAATGCAATATTTGGTTAATATCATTGTTTTTTTATGAAATTCACATTGAATGGAAGTTTTTATATATTTGCAAAAAGTATGTCAATGAAAGATATCTCTTTTACCTAATTCCATGGTATCAATAGGCATCGATGAATGCTCTATTTTTCCCAAAGAATGAAATTTATCACCATAAGAGGCAATATTTTATTTTAGGCATTAAATTTTATTCTTTTTTATCTTGCAGGGTAAAGTAAAATCATTTCTTTTTGTTCTCTGAAAAATTCTCCCCAAAAAGTCAATTTTTCAGACTCTGGTTCAGTTAAGCGCTATTCTCTCTTGTCCCGTCACATACATTGCCGTACGTCATATATAAGACCCCGTAGCCTGACCTTTTTAAGGCGAAATTGCTATCACCACGGCATGCCAGACCTCCAGACCCCATTTTCCTGTCTCTGCGTTCGAGTAAATTGCGTCAATCCGTAACTTCGCGTCGCCGTCTCGAAGGAAAAAAAATCGGGCGCGACCTGCCGGCGAAATGAAGAACCAAGATGCATACTATGTGGGAAATACGTTCCTTCTATTGAAATTATATACCATTTTGCTTTTTCACTTAGTCTTGTGACATTATTGTTATGTAATTTATACATATTAAATTATAATTTATCCTACCTTAGATTCATATATTGGCACGCACAAATGTCATTTCCTCGCGTTGGGGTTCCGATAAAAAATGAGCTGTAATATTTTCATCATGGTACTGCCAATACATGTCTGTTATCAGTACCATGACCGATATGATGGCGATTTTTTAAATTGTGATGAAGCCAAAAAAGTTCTCGTTATTTTAGCACAATCGAAGGACCCCTTTCTTTGCCACTTCGTGACGGTAAACTTGTGGTCCTAATATATCACCATTATGATCCAGACGAAATATTTCTTGATGCTTTTCATTAACTCGAGTTCTTTCTCATTATCCACGAAAAAAGTTACTGTCAATTTTGTGACACGACCATGGTCTTGTTTTAAAGGACCAGGTAAAATCATTGATTTTTGTTCTCTGAAAAATTCTTCTCAAAAATTTGGCTTCCAAGCAGTCACATCTATTCACTCATAAGGCAAAATCGATCGTTAACGGATGAATTATCGAGGAACAGTCTTTGCGCGCAAGGCGATATGCGTGAGGCTGGCCCAAAATCTAAACATTGGTTTCATGTCTGCTCTACTAAAAATAAGTTGAAAAAGATATTGAATGAGACGCGCAAATGGGAGTGCCATTCAGCGCCAAAAGGTTGTATCAAGAAAAATATTTACAGAAATCGGTGGAAATCAGATTAAGATGCGTTGCAATGGAGAAAATATTCTTTAAAACGAGTTTGAAAATATTTGAAAGTAGGACAAAAAAGAGCTTAACATATTGTATGTTTACCTGAAAACTTATGAAATAGTCGCTCGCGACCGTCCTATGCCTACAAAATGCTACCTTTAGACTGGCTACCTAAAGAAGTCAACAGTTTCTAGCGAGATATTGAGAAACTTCATTGTTAAAATGAAGAGCACCTAATGTTGTAATGTCCACTATTTTTAATACATAAAAACTTACAATTTAATACATAAAATTTTTTTAATGCATGAAATTTATTTATGTATTTATACGTTTTCATATACACGTTTTTTGCTGGCGCTATTGTTCTATCTGTGCTGAGACACTTGAATAGAAAGTTTGCATAATCGCTTAAAGCACCACATTTGGCATTTGAATTATCATGAGGGCCACGCATGTTAAATAGCAGAAGTATTTTATTCAAGTTTATTGCACAATATTTTCATTCCTTAAACTTAGAAAAATAAAACGTACATAAAAACGGTTTAGCGAGTCGCCACATCCATGAATACTAGGTGCTGAAGTGGTTTAAGAAAAGAAAATAAGAAATTGTTACACGAACACATGAAGTTGTATGCAAAAGCAACGATAAACTTGGTAAAAATTATATCAGTTAAGAATTAATGTTTCTGAACGGCTATTATTACTGTTTTTCCGAGGGACTTCCTTTTCATGACAATTTTTACTCTATATCTGGCCGAAAAATGTGTGCAGTTCCCACTTTGGTCAGAGATGACCAGTATTTATCAAAGACCCTTGTTCTCTGATAACTTTTTGTTGATTTTATCAAGGAAAATTACTGTTAGTGCATATAGGTGGAACAAGGAAGTGCCATAATACTTGCGTCCAAGTTTCTGTAGTTTTTCCTCTGTGCGGGCCGTAAGTGTGCTTTTTAACTGCCCACGGACCGTGATTTGCCTGGTTTATTTATTGGATATATTTTCCTGGCCTAGAAATCAATGAATTTGATCTCATTTTAAAGAAAAATATCTTATTGTTCCACATAAACCAAAAGATCAGGCCCTTACTGAGTTTCTTTTCGAAATAAAGAACAAATATTACCAGCCTTTTTACATAATAAATGGAGGGTGACGCACTCTTGAGAGCTCATATTTAAAATATAAGATATTTCTAACACACATGTCTCGTAAAAAATTAACATTGTGTAGTTTTCATGTTTTCTCGAGTATTTTTAAAAATAAATCATGATGTTACCATAGTAATTTTTTCAGAATCATAAAAAAACTACCGTTTGGAGGGAGTATTGAACAAACCTCGTGAAAAAAATTAGTCAAATCAAGTTATTAAAATGTGTAGGTGTTTTTATTTGATAAACTAGAATTTCATGCATGTGAGTGTACATTATTGCACTATAAATAATACAATTTTATTCATCCCTCCTAAAGTTACTTAACATAAACAATACAATTCGAATATGGTCTCCATTAATACTAGGAAACCACCTTAAGGTAGTGCCAGCGAGATATTTCCCTAATCATAATAGAGACCATATTCGATAAATATGTTTCAATTTTACCAACAGTGAGACACAAGAATTAAATATTGCATTATTAATGGTGCAATAATATAGTTTTACATGACAGAAACTGTAAGTAATCAAATGAAAATATTTAAATAAGTTTTAACTTGACTCATTTTTTCACGCGGTACGTTTGAAACTCCATCAAAACGGAAGGTTTATTGTGATTCCGAAGAGTTTACTGCGATGACAGTACGATTAATTTGCAAAAATAGTTGATAAAACACACAAATTACACATTTTTGATTTTTTTGACGAGATCTAAGTGTAGAGAATGCCTCATTAGTTAAATAAGGTCTCTCTGGACTGCATACACGTTCCATTTCCCATTTAAAAGGGTTGGTATTTTTCGGCAAATATCTCGGAAAGTAATGTGTTAAGGGGTTGAATTTTTTATGTCAATGGAAGGGTGATGTACTTTTCTTTAAAATGAGACCAAATTCATCGATTTCTAAGTAAAATGATATTTCGCTCAAACTACCTTAAGGTACATACACTACCCTCTTTCAGCGTTGTTAGGGGTGTTCATTTGTTCCAAATAGTAGTCAACCTTAACCCACGTTTGGAAGATTTACCACGCTTCCGAAACATCATCGCTACAGCGATCCTCTTTTATTTTGGAGATTAGCGTGTAGACTGCGTCTGACGTCTTAGGTATCGCGTCCGTGCTCCTCCGTTGACTCCCGAGAATATCCTCGCTTTGGCAAAAAAAATGACAAAGGATATCGAGCCATTTCACCGGGAGAACAATGTGCTTTAGCCAGCCGCCCTCAGCCCTGTGTTGCCTCGTTATCTACATCGAGGTTGAAAAAGGAATATTTTTTTCATTTTCTCATGCTCTCTGAACACCGAAAAAGTTCCCCTCCCTTGTTAGTCCCTCACGTATCAGTCAAAACCTTGGGAGAAACGCAGGACGAAATTTTGCACCGAAGCCGGGAATCCTCGTTAAAAAAAATGGACTTGAACCGATGACTTGACGCGATGCGCCAGTTTTCAACGCTAATGGCGGCACGGCTCGACTCGCGGCGCGTAGCGAGACGTGAGAAGGAAAGAAAAAAAATTAGGATAAGACTAATTCGGGTTTCAGGCAGTTGTAGCGGTAAATCGAGAGTCATTTTATTTACATTTTAATAAATTTTGAAGAAGGTCGAAAAATATTCATGGAACAATTTCACTAAGTACGTATGTTTATACGGTGATATACGCAATCTATTTCAAATATAAATGCTGCAAGAGTGTTGACAATTTTTTTATATCTTAATTGTAATCTTAATTAAAACATTGTTATGACTTGGATTTACGGGTCGGAATTCAAAATCAAAATGAAAATCATATGCAAATACTTATTTTTTCACTCGAAATGATCCCTTGATATTTGATAGCCGCGATTATTGTAAAATTAAGCATATTGCTTCGAGTTTAAGAGAAAGTCTACATAAAAATTATTTGTAAATATTTTTTGTGTCACAAGTTTTAAAATCACACTTAATTGCCAAAAAACGATGTGGGTATGATGTATTTTTTTCAATTTTATCTATGCATATCATAAGTACAAGTTTACGAAGTGTTATGCAAATCTATGCGCCTACAAAAATTGCTCCAACTCTTTCAACTGAAGCGGAGTTGGCTCAAGTGCTTCACATACTTGCGTGAGCATTTCGGCTATTTTACAGCACTCCGGTTGTTTACGCAGTCGGTTGTTTTCTAGTTTCAGTCGGTTTCAGCAAGATGCTGCTACGAATAGTTTAATGATTTGGCCACGTTCTAGAGAAAAACATTTTCTAATTATAACAAAAATATCAGAAATTTATCACTCAGCTCTTAGTAATGTTCGTAAAGCCGTTTTCCAGTTTTTTTGTACAGCTGAGTACCCCAGAGAGACATAATTGAGAAAACGAGGAAGTTCTATTGTACAAATGGCGTCAAAAATGAAACTGTGTTGTTCGCGTGATTGTTGGGTTATTAAAAAAATCTATTGCTCGCTTCAGTATCAATTTTTAGTATGACAAAGAAATGTCTTTCGGCAATTAAGCGCTGTCAGCGCTCTATGTAAAAGAAAGCAACAAATAAATATAACCACAAATATTTTAAGTTAGTTAATTATTGAGATTTTCGGTCATTAAACGTGTTGTTCAAGTCATGAATTCAGTCGTATTTACCTCATGCATCTTTAAACTGCATGTATTTTCAATGAAAAACTTTCTCCAATATGGTTGGAGAAAAATCTAGAACAGAGAAGTTTTACAAAGGTTTTGGCTCAGTACAAGACAAATAATCTAGTTACTCTTCAATCCAGTCTGTTAACTCAAGGCATCTTTTTGCCGTTAAATCAGTGCTCATTATGATGGACGCAGTCTGGGAAATCGTCTGAGAAGCGGTTAAAATTCTGTATCTTCACCGAAATATCTTGAAAGATTGAAATTCTGAACAAAACATTGGACCATGAACTGAGGCTAATGGCATCGAATATAAAATGCCTCATGGTCATCTCAAGCCCAACAAGCGTTTTTATTTCTCTTTATAGAGCGATAAGCTTTAGGTTGTCTGGCTCGGCGTTGTATTCTTTACAGCCAATCAGTGACGTTCTGGCAGCAAGCCGATGGGTATATAGTAAGGTGAAATTGAAGTCTTGACATTAATCACCTTGATAAGAATTGTAGATTAAGTCGTAGAAATGTCGGTATCTGAAATCCTTACTCAATTTTAAACACGTAAAGAATGTATTAATATTTAATTTGTTGGCAGGTGATGTGCAGAAGATAAATAATTTACGTTTAATTGGTATCACTCTTGTTTATTGAAAAAGTTAGATGAGGACGGTCGTTATGTTTTCTCTCCGATCAGAATATAAGATATATAGTAATTGCTTTTGACGTCCATAATTACTATACTGGGTGCGTTTATTGAATTTGTATTGCATTTGAAAGCAAATAAAGGTTATTACCGGGAATGACTACATAGAACTGTTGTAATATATGTACATGACACTCATTAACCGTTAAAATCTCCTGCCGGAATCCCAGTTATGTAACTCGCCACAAAATCGATTGGTAAGTGTATTCCAAAATTCAAAAGTAACGTACACGGATCATTTTAACGTCAAGGAACAATAGTCTTAAAACTTCTCAAATCATGGTATACAAAGCCAGACACTAATTTTCTTAATATTAGTCGTGATCAGTGAAAAACAAAATTCTTTTTTATATCATCCGCATTCCTGCTTTTGTGCTGTAAACACGCTGTCGTTTTTGATACTGAATTTCTCTTAGCAATCGCTTCAGGAAGGGAATTCCAGCATTCCATGCAGTGAATGATAAGTGAAGAAGTAACAGAATCAGCAGACTGGAGGCTAATCTTGCCAAGCTTCGCCAGAATTCCGGAAATTTATATTTCAAAGTGTAAAATTCGAAGTATGAAAGTCTAAAAATTGACTGCTTTGAATCAGTTTCTGTGTACTTGGTAGTAGATTGTATCAAAAAGGGCAATATTGAAGCATATCGCGGATATTTCAGTTTCACCTCATTATGTACACATAATTTGGACGTCACGCCATTGATTTCAGAGTGATGTTATTTGTCTGATTGGTTCCGATACGAGACGATAGAAAGTGTGACACAACTCCAAGGAAGATCTCACTATAAAGTGCTCATTAATTTAATAAAAAAACAAATAAGAACGAATATGATTAGGAAGGCCTAGTAACTCCCAAGTATTGTGAACAATAAAACTTAGGAATGTAAAAATTAATACCATCGCAAATTTCTTTCCCAAAAAAAAATTATTTTAACGTCAACTAACAATATTCATTATGCTTAAAGACTAAATATCATCTTGAAAACTTCTCAAACCAATATTTAAAGAGCCAGACAATAATTTCTCTCAACTCTAATCGTGATAAAAGAGAAACAAAACTCTTATTTGTGTCACCCGAATTTCTTCATTTGTACTGTAAATATGCTGCTGTCTTTGACGCTGAATTTATCTTAACAAACGCTTCAAGAAGGGATTTATAACCCCCCCCCGCCCCCGCTAAAATAAAATGAAAGCCTTAATTCTCCAAAATAATTGTCAAAACGTTTAGCATAGTGGTTTTTATATCAAATGACCAAATGTTATCCAGAAAAATTTCTAAGCTATCATATTTCTTGTCGGATGTTTTTTATTTTAACACTAGTCGTGATAAATGGAAAACAAATGTCCCTTGCGTCAGCACCCAAATTCCTGCATTAGTGGTGTAACTGCGTTGTTGTCTTTGAAGCTGAGTTTCTGTTCACAAAAACACTTCAGGATGAGAATTCTAACATCCCCGCCATTATCGATGACTTTCGTGAGGATGGCCGGCGGGGCCTTTGAGGTTCCGACGTGGCTGAAGTCACCCACTGTCGCTGTGGACGTCGGGCATGAGTTGCCATGGCTCCCATCCATCGGGTTCACCGTTATTTCTTCCAAGGATCCCATGTTTTGTGTTTTCCAATTCGTTGGCGCCGCTTTCTTTATCGCCTCTAACTCGGCAAGCTAATTTTTTTCTCCGTCTAAATCCCTAACCTCGTTTCACAGTCACCTTCCTTTCTCCCGCGGCAAACGATGGCCATCGATTCTCCCAGGGGATCCGAAGTTCGCTCCCGCGGTAGCTTATGCCATAAAACCCTTATCTCACGCCTCACGATTCTCTTTTGTTTCTCACTCCCCTTTGGACCGCGTGCTACCTCCAAACCGTTCGTCGGACGCATCCGGATCTACGATAATTGGCGCATTCCGGCTCGTACGCCGCCTCACGTTTGTTTCCTTTGTCGACGCGGGCGGTAGAAAAACCGTCGCGACAAGGGTTAAGCGGGTCCTATATGCAGAATTAAAAATGAGGTCGAGTGGAAGAGTGCAGCCATTGCTTTATTCTGTTTGTTCGCAGTTCCTCGTCCAGATTTTAATTTTGACACTCAGGTTTGTTTTTAAATTTTATTACAGCTGGAATCAACAAAACTCATTTCGTGGCGTAAGCGGGTATACTTCCAGAATGCAAATCTTTTGCACGTTATCCAATGAACCATCTAGTCAGCACAACCGAAGAACTTGCAAATAATTTCCAGTGAAATTCAAATTTACTGTATTCAGCCATCCAGATATGAGACGGAATTATTACATTTTGCTTTCCTCCTGGCTTGAATGATGCAATCTTCAAAGCAAATGCACTTTACTTTTGAGAGTTATTTCGACATCGCACGAAGCCCTGCTCCGACTCCGAGAGTCACCATCTTTAGGGTTGGTGGAGAAGTATTTTGTGTTTTATTCGTTTGGATTCAAACTTGAAATTTCAAACTCACTGGGTATCACTTGGATCCTTATCAAAGGTGCTCCAAATATCAGCCGCATGCTTTCCCATTACTCTTGCAGTCCTGAACTTGTACTCTCTTTTCAATAAAGCAATTCACAAAATTCCCTCTAATTAACAGCTGGATTCAATAGAAACGCGATGGTGATTTTGTCGTTCAATGTGATTACTATAATTTTTTGGCCATCCATTCCTTAAGTTCATCGAAGGATTTTGATTTCCTTGAACGCCTGCCGTGGTTGGAGAACCCCCTACGCTTATGATCGCAGATAACCATATTTTCGTCAAACCTGAGGTTTTGCGGTCAATTGAAATCATGCATGCTGTGTTAAAGCATTTTTTGTATAATTTTAATGGCTTTGGCTACAAAAAAAGCTCATTTATCTTTGTGGTTTAAAAAAATAATGCTATTGATTTGTGGATCGACTTTTTTTGATATTTTTTCACATAAAACTGAGTAACTTTTTTCACATTGAATTGAGCACAGTTGGTTTTCTCTGCTCACTTATTTATTTTGATGGAAATATCATCATTCAAAATGTTCAATGAATTTGGCCTCACTATAAATAAAAGTATTTCTCAATTATAATGATACCAAAGAATTAGCTTCTAAATGCACTTTATTTCGAGACAATTGCCAACAAAGTAGAATAAGTTTTCTAGTGTTGAATTGTAGGGTGGTTCGCTCGAGAGAGACATAAGCAAAAGACTAGAAAGTTCTGAGTGCACTGATAACATCAAAAATCTAACTGTGATATGTCAGTATGTATTCCAACTGTTTTGAAAAAAAAAAACATGTCACCCACTGAGATACCTATTCAAAGTAAAAAATACTTTTATTTGTAAAGGTGTTTCTATCGTGCAGCGTAGAAAAAATCAGTATACGGCCTCCAATATGCATACCTAGATAAATTCAATGAAGTTTACTTATATTTTTTTGCTAATCATTCTTTAAATTAATATTGTTATTCACCATAATATAACTTTTACAATTCCGTAAAAATCCAATGGTGGATAAGTTTCAAGCATTTTGAGTAAGCCACGATGAAAACGCTTAACAAATGCATTTTTCAGTCATTCCTGGAAAATTTCAAAGATTAAAGAAATTAACATTTTTCTTACGATATCTAATGCTATGTATATTGCTTGAATTTTGAAGTGAAATTTGGAATGCAATCTCTGTTATGACGAGAGATAATATTAGCAGGAAGTACCTTAAGATCATATTGCCAAAGTTGTCGTATAGGTGTCGAAAGGACCCCATTTCTCCCGACACTTGCGAAGCTACATGCGGCGTGATGCGAAATCGCACCTGACGCTTGCACAAAGTCGCTTCTAAGCGGATGATCGCTGAAAACCTTTTTTCTTCCTTATACCGTCGCGGTGAGATGCGGCAAAATGAGGCTAAAGGCAAACTCCCGTGCTCCCAGCGATCGTTTAAAGAAAAAAATGCGTACAACACCGTCTTTGACGTCTTACACACCCGGCGACGGTTTGCGCACGTGACTTGGCTGCTTGCATCCGGTGCGCTGGTGGAAAAAAAAGTACAAAGGAGAGGGCTGAAAAATAAATCGACCGCTCCGCGGAAAGAAGGCACATGCAGTGGGCGTAAGAGATATCTCCGTCCGGGAAAGTGTTACGGGGAAGTTTGAGCGCACTGGAGAATTTATTCAAGGGCTGTATTGGAAAGAGTTTTCCATGGGGTGTTTTATAGCTTAAAGCTGGAGTGGGGGACTACCTTGTGATGTAACGCCATCGATGTCGCTTCTCTCTTTGATCTCGAGAACCATTTCGCCCATCGATTCTCTTCAAAACGATATATCTCAGTATGAGAAGAACTTGGTAACGTATTCTCCGTGACTAACAGCTCATGAAAGAGTGTTTGTTTTTAATTCACCATCGCCGCTAAGTTGCTCATAAAGAAATCATCAAAAGAACTATATTGGATATCGAATACATGCATTACTTTGAGAAGTGTGATTCTTAGTTAAACATAAATTAAGTTCTCGCTGTCGCAAACGTCTCTGTGTCAGACTTTCTCAGGTAGAAGGGAAAGAAGATATTGTTGAGTAAATGACCGCGGGGAGAGATGAATTTGTGAACTACGAATAGTGATTGGAAATAAAGATTGATTTGGTATAGAAATTAGAAAAATAGAGATGGATAAACATTCAAATCAATGTTAACAGGCTGTGATTTTTTGGTAAGTTGGGTTTGAGTTATTGATTTATAATATACCAAGCCTTCACCTAAAGTAGGCTGTGAATCTATCGAAGTTTTTTGAAAGTATTTATAGAATTTGAGTTAATTAAGTTTTCCAGAAAAGGATATTAAAAAATTGGAGACAGTGATTATAAGTAGAACCTTTGATTGGCATTGGTTCGTGAAATCAGGTAACGTAGAATACTTCGGTCGATACGATTTCCTCCGGTGGAATAACTGGTGAAAAAGAGAATTGGGATTCATGGTGAGAATGATGTTACGTATTTTACCAAATGTTGATGCTAATGTCTCGAAAAAGTGTTTGCAAGTGGTGAATTTTCTCACTTACTTCAACAGTAATAAATGGCTTCTGCTCATCATTTGTTTGTTTTTAGCTAACTACTGCGACAATTGAAGTAAGGGTGAACTTAATGGATGATGAACGTGATCGGAGAAAGAAAATATTGATTGGTAAAATAACTGAGGTAGAGATGGATTCTTAGGGTGGCCAAAGTTGTTAACGAGGCAATACACGAGAGGCGCACGCGCAAGGCTTGTTGTTAAAACAATTCATCACCATGGTTTTACCAGGGATGGGTCTCGCAGCGTGATTATTGGAAACGGGACCTAAGTTCGAGGTGTGTCATACCACTTCTCAAAGCGTTCAAGTTGGCAGCAATTAGAAAGGTTTTTTTCTGACCGACCCTGCGCACTGAACAACATTCCGAACCCGTTTTGTCTGATTTTTGAAAGTTCCGTTGCGTATGTGCCAAAATTACTCCTGCATGCGTGTGCAGCGCCGAACACTTTATCTGATCGTTTTTCATGGAAACTCATGACAGAATACGACTTGATGTTTCTCGCTATCACTCCAGAGAAATGTCAACTTCTACAGTCTCTCCAAGACTCAAGTTTCTCAAGTTTCTCGTCTCAAGAGCTGTGTACTTAAGTTTGTTCGCAACTGGGTTATCGAGTCGTATTCCTGGGAGTAGCAATTTTACGGTAGACTTAAGGTAACAAGAATCAACCGGCATTTCATTCAGAGCTCAAAATCAGTCGAGTTCAGACTTAACTTCTGATAGCATAGTCTTAACCAATGCTGCTCCTTGAAACTTAGAAACTTTTCCGCGATTCCACTACAGACTTTATGACGTCGTGAAACTGGACTAATTTAAAATAGGAAATCCTGGGACATCGGATCCCACTAAAAAGGACTATCACACATCATGTTAAAATCGGACAAATCACATTTTTTAACGTTATCAGTTTATGTCATTATGGATTTACACAAACAAATTAATCCCAGATTTCAGATGATATATTTTAAAATTGGAATTGAAGAGCAAAAGGGGAGAATATATTTACGAGATCAGCTTTCTTTTTAATTGCGATTAAGGGTTTTGTGCTCATGAAATTTGGCCAGTAACGCGCAAAATGTGGTCATATAATCACTCGTTATTTCAATAGGTTCATTCAAATTTGGAATAACTGAATCGGGAAGCAACGATAAATGTTCTACCCTCAATAAATAAGCATTTTGTAAAATATTTTGTCCGAATGGCTTCAAATTTACCAAATGGAGACAATTTTTTTCAACCCAACCCTTCTTTTACAACCCATTTACAGGGGTTGGTATATGATGTGTTATCTGGTTGACTATCCTGACGAAGAATAATAGCGTCATAATGTGTTTGTGTAAAATCGTCTTTGCACCTTTCTTTAATTTTTTCTTTGAGGAAATTAACAAAGATTTTCGGATTAAAATGAATGATGAATATTTTCATGCTATATGCATATTACTTACTTACTTACTTACTCCTCGGCGCTGCAGACCTTGTAGGGCTTCTCCGACGATGTTAGCCCAGACATCACGATTCCCGGCATGCGTTCTCCATCTTTTAATTCCCATCTTTCTCAGATCCTCCTCCTACATCCTCCAACCATCTTTTCCGGGGTCTCCCTCTCAATCTTCTACCACCAGGATGACCACGAAATATCTGTTTCACCATCCTATCCTCAGGCATTCTCTTGACATGTCCTAACCACCTTAATCTATTGCTCTTAATTTCTGTCGCTATGTTTGGATGTTTGTGGAGTTCCTCGAGTTCTCTGTTTCTCCGTATTTTCCACTGTCCACCTTCCTTTGTAGCACCATAAATCTGTCTTAGTACTTTCCTTTCCCATCTTTTAAGTAGCTCTTCTTCTGCCGTGGTCATGGTCCACGTTTCTGAACCAAGAGGTCTAATCACTGTTCGGTAAATCTTTGTTTTCAAGTTCCGACTGAGGTTGCGTGACTTGAGCACTTTCAATAAAGCTCGATAAGCCCTATTGCCTGCTGCAATCCTGGCTTTTATTTCTTCATGTATTTCATTATCTTTTGTCACCAGCACTCCCAAATACTTGAAGCTGTTACATCTCTCATACTAATTCCCATTTAATATTATAGATTTTTCTCGAACAGTAGTACTTTTCCTGGAAGAGACCTGGAAGAGAAGAAGAAAAGAAGAATATGCATATTAACACACGTAAATATTGTTATAAATAGTAGATTAAAAACTACACGAAGATAATGAAGTTCAACTCTTGAAGCTATGGTTAGATTGTCATTGTAAAACTATAATGGGTTAAACTGAGTTGCCAAAAATATTTTCTCAATATTTCCCGGTGAGAAAGGACTATTGCCTCTTTGCTTAACTCTTGCCCGGTTTTGCGACGAGTTGCATATTCGCTGACTTCCAAAAAAAATTGTAACTCAGACAATGTATATTGACAAAATACTGATTTTCATAGGTTCTTCCACGTTTGAACTTTGCATAAAAGTAAAGTCATTTTTCACGGCGATTGCTCGCAAATTTTCTTCAGACGATTGGTAATCTTTATTTGAGTACATAGGCGTTTGGAGACCAGGAAATCAAAGTTCGAACTGCCGTGAACCTTACCCAAAAGATATCTGATATCCGCATCTGATTCGAAGCAAAAATCACGCGATGATATCAAATGTATCGCTTTAGGGCTCGGGTCAAAGGGTCGCGCTCGGTTGGAGTGTCGAAAATACGTCCGCGATTATTTCTGCGTTTGCGTCGCGTTTTTCATTTTTTAAATTTCATTTCCTCACTTAAGCTTGCCAACGGTCATATTGATCGCGCCCTTCCTTGAGCTGGCCGTGAGAGACAGCGTCAATTTCCGACTCAAATAGCGAAGTTACAAGTCTAGTATTGAACAAAAAATATTTTTCATTTGTGCTTAATTTCGTTGGAAAAATATTCCCGGCACGTATTTGCCGCCGAGTCGTTAGCTAGTCTCATTGCAGAGCTTTCTTAAACCTGACACACATTAAGAAAAACATTATTAAACTTGACTAAAAATCTCCCAAGCCGATTTTCCATGATCAATATTTACGAGAAAAATGCATTACTGCAATTAAAAATTAAATTAAATGGGATTTACTTTATTATCGAATATTCAGCTAATCACAATACGCTCAAATCCGTGGGTTTATATGTATTGTTTTATTAAAAGTATTGAACTTGGAACATCAATTTGATATATATATCTGTTTATAATTAATCAAAATGTCATGCGAGTTATAATTGTCACTTTTTTAAGTTGATAATGTTCTTGATAATACAATACTTGCCCTAGTAACATATATATGACCCCGGGGGCTCATGTGAGGGTGGATGACTGTATAGTGAGGTGAACAATCATAGGTAACGGGGTAGGGCAAGGAAGCCCGTTGTCACCCTTTCTTTTTAACGTTAATGCTCAGGAGATGGTAAGGCATGGGAGGCGTAATATTTGGGAATAAAAGTAAGAGGTCAGCTGACAAAGTCAGTTAGGTTCGTCAAGACGATCAGGCAAAGTTATCTGATCTTTGATGTTAAACAGAAATATTAACTTTTTTCAACCCCTTGATGAAGAGCTTCTTTCATAATAACAATTGACACGTTTTTGTCTCTTTCTTGTGTCCGAATTATATCAAGGTAAATTTTAAAGGTCTTGTCGTACATCCCGAATGAAATATTTTCAAATAACCAAGGAACTAGCTGCGCAGTAACTTCAACGGAGTCACCCGCCAGTGATAACACAATTGTGTGAAATTCCCTGTGGAAAAATCATTCGCCTGGACTGGGAATCGAACCCAGATCCCTCGATTTCGAGCCGAGTGCTCCAACCGAGCTGGGTAATTTAGCTGGTTAGAGCACCAGTCGAAATGGAAATCGAGGGGACTGGGTTCGAGTCCCAGTCCAGGCGAATGATTTTTCCACAGGGAATTTCACACGATTGACCAAATGGAATAATTTATCCAACCACTTTCAGAAGTCCCAAAAAGGTGAACCGCTCTGCGGGAATGAGGATATTCCAATGTCTGCCACTGGTCGTGTAATAGGAAGGCCCTTGGATGAAAAAGTCAAAGATACATTCTACTTCGCTCTGGTTAGGCCACACCTCGAATTTATCGCGAACATTTGGGACCCTGGTCGAATAGATTTAACCAAAACAAATTAATAAAATACAAAGAAAATCTACACGCTTTGTTAAAACTACTACTAGCGAACATATAGTAGTTCACAACTTTTCGAGTGATTAAGGTGGGTGGGGATCGGGCTAGAGGACTCGCCTACCACACGGGCGGCCAGGGTTCAAATCCCTGCGGAGGAGGAGAATGTTTTTCAGAGGAAACCCGATCCCTACTCGAGTGCCTTGTTGAGGGCACTTCAAGTGCAAGTACTCTGTCGGATGAGACGTTAAATAATAATAATAATAAGTTTATTACTTCCCAAAAAAACAAACATCACAAATAAATTACAGTTTTTTTTCCATACAAGGGGAAGCTTTAGGTAGCCTCTAAGAAATATCTGTGATGAGGCTACCATCCCAGAATATATAGCTGCTTATTGCTTTTAACTGAACAATAAAAATCAATTATATATACAAAGTAGTTTTACAATAGATTTCACAATGAACCAAATGGAATACAATAAATAGAAAAAGAAATAAAAACAACTTCATATGATAATATTAAAGAAATTTTCTACACTTTGCTGAGTTAGAATCTATTCCGCTATTAGTTTGAGAAGTTTATTTTTAGTATAATTTCCGGCTTTTAAGTCCTCTGGTAGCAAGTTGTAAACCGTGGGTCCTATGTACAAGAATGATCCATTAAAGAGCGATTTTTTTGGCTTGATTGGATAAGCGTAAAATTTATTTCTGAGATTATGTTTCGTTCTTTTTAATTGTTTGTTCCCACTTCTTAGGTAAAATAATTTAAGGACTTTATAGACATATAAGTGTCTCAACGGTAGCAATTTTAATGCTGAAAATAGGGGGAAAGAATGATGATATTTTGATTTACCAGCAATGATTCTTATTATTCTTTTCTGCAGTACAGTAATTGGTTGGAGTGCATTTTGATAAGCTCTCTCCCCCCCCCCCCCAGCAGACTAATCCATAACTTAACTTAGACTGTTTTTGGGTTTGGGTTGGGTTTTGCGGAAATGAATTGAACACTTATTACCCTGGTCCCCTTGGCGCCTTTCGTTAAGAGCAGACCGACGCCGGGTTTCTATCCACCCATCCGCCCATACCTATCCCCTATGGCGCAAATTACCTTAGCTGTCGTTCGCCTCCCCAAAAAATCCAATCCAATTAAGGTGGTAGCCCCTAGAGACCCGGTGGCAATACGCTAGTCTTAGTTTGATTGAGAAATTCAGAACTGGTGTGTTTTAGAGCGATACAGAGAAAATTATCGTGATGCCTCACTTCATCTATAGGTTTGACAGAAGCGATAAAATAAGAGAGATACATGGCCGCACAGATAGTTTCAAAAACTCGTCCATTCCGCGCACAATATGCGACCACAATACAAACTGAGCTCCACTAAATACACTTCCATGATACACGTTACCATTTCACCTCCAAAAATCATACATCTTTAAACTTAAAACACCACGTACCACATGCCCATGCGGCGGATCGCAGGGTAGTATGTAGATGTAGATGTTCGAGGTGAGCGATAAAAAAATGTCTTCATGGCGTCATTATCCACGCCTGTAGTTATTTGTGACTTCGAAATGGCAAAAAAATACTTGAGTTCCTCATGCCCAATCGTAAAGGAATGCCTTTCGTGGGGTTCTTATCATTTTAATGCCATCCCACTGCTTTACGACAAAGCATGTCTTCGCTAAAGGGGATGAAAATGCCAGAAAGGAGTTTCAGATATTCCGGAGGCGTGCGGCGAAGAGGGATAGGTGCAGTTGAGGGTATCACCCAATGACGTAGACGAAGAGGGCGCTTATTTTCGTGGCCAATGCTGGAAGCTGCGACGTGGGCGTGGCTAGTCTGCCATCTCAGTTTATCCCGATTAACCTCAGCACAGAGTCTCTCAAAATTTTTCGAGCCACTCTTGGTTCCACAACGCTACGCGCCGACGCCTTCCAACCGTGAACTTTAAAATCATAGGCTGCATGATTACTGACCAGTGGCAGGAACGACACGTATGTATTCTATAAAGTTATGGAACCAATAAGGCAAGGCAACCATTTGATAACTTTTGCAGTCACATCCGATAAATTTATTGCTTTCATAACTTTGGCATGTTGTTGTGAGTTCCATAAGGAGTCAATATGGCGGTTGCGCAATGAACCGCTTGGAGATTTAATTACTAGATAAATGAGTGGTTTTGAGACAAATTACCAGTTCATTTACAATTACCGAGTGTTTGTGTGCTTTAGCAATTATTCATGGTCTACACTTTTATAAATTTTATTCAGCGTTGGAAGATAAGATCAAATATTCGAAGCAATTAACTGTTGGTAAATAAGTTATGTAACTAGTAGATGTGTTCCTGCAACTTAAATATTTTGATGAGATCTATAACTTTATGGATTCTATAACTAAATGCTCTTGCAACCGGCCATACGTCATGAAGATATTAAAAACCAAGTCAAAACAATTATAATGAAAGTAATGTTTACTCCAAATCCAAAGGCTGGATAGTTTTTACCCAAGGTTGTGTATTTATGGTACCACTCTATCAGGATTGATAAACATTCAAATCAATTTTAACATTCTGCGATTTGTTAGTAAATTGCGTTTGAGTAATTGGTTTGCAATTTAACAAACCTCCGCATAAAGTAAACTGTGAATCTATCGTTAGTTTTTGGCATGATTTATAGAATTCGAGTCAATATAGTTTTACGGAAAAGGATATTAAAAAAACTGGAGACAGTGATTATAAGTGGCACATTTGATTGACATTGGTTCGCGAAATCAGGTAACGTAGAAAACTTCGGTTGATACGATTTCCTCCGGTCGAATAACCGGTGAAAATGAGAATTGGGATTCATGGTGGGAATAATGTTACTTATTTTACCAAATTATGATACTAATGTCTCGAAAAAGTGTTTGCAAGTTGTGAATTTTCCCTCTTACTTCAACAGTAATATACGGCTTCTATACATCATTTTTTTGTTTTTAGTTAACTACTGCGATAATTGAAGTAAGGGTGAATTTAATGGATGCTTCCGTTGGCTCCTCTGAATGGAAAAATTAATATAATCATAGAGTTGTCACATAATCTTTTATTTTGGACCTCAGTTTCATTTTAAAATCAACCCTGCCAGAGCATTCATGGTGTAACATGCAATATTGGTAAATGATAGCGCAATAGTATTTTCCTACGTAAAATAAACTCCATTTTTGTATAAAAAGCTTGAAAAGAAGTGGAGACCCTCATAATGTCGAATAAATTTTGAATGTAGGCAACGTAACATATGTTTCCCCGTTATTAAATGTCTGGAGTTACGGTACATAATACGTTAATTTATTAGAAACGTCTTTACATTCAGATCCTTTGAAGAAATTGCCATGAGTAAAATTCTGCCTGGACCGGGAATCGAACCACGGACCTTTGGTTTGCCGGACCAATGCGCAGACCACTACGCTATCCAGGCTTCGTCATTTTCATGGCAGTTTTCATGGCAATTTTCATGGCAATTCGGATCCTTTGGCTGGACAATAAAGATAAATTCAAAATCCATTCGCCATATAACTTGCATACTCTACACCTATACTTTTGCGTCCCAAAGATAAGGATTGCTCCCTGTAAAAATCAGTTCTTTTAACAACTTGAACAAAGAGGGGGAGATTTTTATTTGTTTTGATTCAAACAGTTGTGATCGAACTCTCCCAAAAAAAATGACAAATGCACTCGTGACTATGAGCTCGCATTTCTTCCGATGTCCCTCACTCCACGAGGATTGCGATGCCCCCCCTCCGCTTTTACCCGAAAGAACAACCCCTGCCATCAACCACATACACACAATCACACCCGACCCTCTGCGGCCCGGCGCACAAACCACTTCCTTTTTTTTTCCTCCTCGCCGTCAGAACAGCTGAATAATTTAGAAGAGCGAAGCTGTGCGGCTGGGGAGAGGTGGCAGACCATGGCTTCGCCCGCCGAACGCCATCCCTTAGGCCCGACTTTTGAGTTCAACCCCCCCGCCTATGTATTCACGCCGCCACGAATCGCCTTTCCTTCACCCGCCAGTCATCCAGGAAAACGTTTTAAACATTTCATGCGACTCTCCGCATGGGATGGTGCCACGATAGACCCCTGTGGTATCCCCGTATCCCCCCTACACTCTTCATCTATTCCCACGTTCCTTCTGGAAACCCTTGAACCCTCTCCTATTCTCTCTCGTCAAAAGGAACCCCTCCCACACTGTGACAATCTCTCAGCCTAAGGGTTTTTTTAGTATTGACTAGAAAGAACCAACGTACTATATGACGAAACTTAAACCTGATTAAAATTGGACTCTAAATCTTAACACTTTACGATATATCTTAAGATAGTCCGAACGAGACAGTTCCCTAATCATAATAAAGACCATATTCGAATTATACGTTTTAATTTCACCAGCTGTAGGACACATGAATTAAATATTTAATTATTTATGGTGCAGTAATATATTTTTATATGACAGAAATGGTTATTAATTCAATAAAAATATCTAAATAAGTCTTTAACTTGACTCATTTTTTTCGCAGGGTGCGTTTGAAACTCCTTCAAAACGGAAGGTTTTTCTTGTGATAACCAAGAACCTATTGCGGTGACTATATGATTTATTTAAAAAAAAACAGTTGAGAAAACATAAAAACTACACGCTGTTAGTTTTTTTACGACGGCTAAGTGTTGTGAATTTCTCACTTTGTAAATAATGTCTCTCTGGAGTGCATACGCGTACCATTTCCCATGTAAAAGGGCTGGTATTTTTTGGCAAATATCTCCGAAAGTAATGTGGGAAGGGGTTGAATTTTTGGTGTCAATAAAATGGTGGGGTATTTATATAATGGGACCAAATTCATTGATTTCTAGGTTAAATGATATTTCGCTCAAACTACCTTAAGGTACATACACTACCCTCTTTCAGCGTTGTTAGCGTCTATTTTTACAAAGATGCTCAATATTGAATTAATTTCCCACTAATCAGGATATGCATTCCTTATGCCACATGATACTCATCAATTCCAGTTGTTCCGAAATGGGCCCTAATTCCCTACATTTGTTTTAGAGACTTTGCTTCAACAATGCTATCGGTCGTCAAGGAAATGGTTTAGTAATAACCCAAAATTTTGAGTATTTTTATTAATATTTATCAACTTTTTCCCGATTACGAACAGTTAACATAATTTGCGAGAGAGAATAAGAATTGTTATCAAATTTTCTTGCCTTAGGCGTCCGTCTCACGTTTTTGTACCGAGAATTTATTATTTAACTATGCAAATGAAAATTGACTGCACAGAAATTAAATGAACTCAATTTTTGTATTTCCTTTTGGAAATTAATGGACTAACAAAGTGATACAATTCTTAATACATTGATAATTATTGTTCGTAAAATTCAGCGATGGATTTGGTTGAAGTATCTCCCTTTAAAAAATTGAATATATTTAACAAAAATTATTTTGAAAACGAATAGTTACTCTCATGGCCCTACTGCAGCTACATCTAAACTACCAATTACTGATATTATTAATCATGAATAATAAGGATACTTGTGTCAGAAGTTGTAACCTATTCATTTTTACAGTTAAATATGCCGCATTGATTGAACTATTAACAAAATACCTAATAAAGTCTAATGATACTCAAAGTATACACAATATACCACTTGATTGTTTGTACTATTATGAAAAATACTAATGTCTCTGAACAATTGCCTTTTTCATTGTAAAACAATACCAGGGTAAAACTACATAGATTGTGGACTCATATATTTACATTAATTCTTATTGGAGCCGCATAAGGCGCAATTTTTATAGAATTAACGTTCATGGATTTAAATTAGTGGACTAATTTGCTTATAACTGCAAATATTGCCTGTCTTTGAGTTCAACCCTCCCGCATATTTCTTTCCAGCCCGAAATCACCCTACCATCACCCACCAGTCATCCTGGAGGATATTTTGAATATTTCATGCAACTCTCCGTATGGGATGGTGCAACGATATACCCCTGTGGTACTCCTCCTCAAACTCGCTATATCTTCTATCCCGTCACTCCTCAAAACCTCTAAAACCTCTCCACCAGTTTTCTCTTAAAAACATCCAGTATCATGACAATTTTCATCCACAAGGGATAGTCAAGGGAAGGGAGAATAAATGAGAAAGGGTTTTTTGAGAGGAGAGAGAGAGAACAGCTAAAAGCACTGAGATTATAAACACTCATCTCCGCGTGCATTTTCGCCAAGGACATACGTTAGCACTTAGGCCCGTTCAATGCAATGCATACTATATTACGTTTCTTGTCCAAAAGAACAAGGACTGTACTTTCCATTTCTTTTCCAAAAGAAAAGAAACTGTCAAGAGAGCCTTTCAGAGTAGAATAGAAAAAAAATATAATAAACTTTTCTCATTTCAAATCATGATCAAACGGATTTCTCACTATATTCAGAGATTTCTTTGCAACTGTGTGATCCAAAACAAATGCTAAATTCTAATATTTTCCCAATATTCTTTGAAGAAATAATCTTTTCAGTGATAACTTTCTTCAGTTATTGTCAAACAAAATTGGAGGCGTAAAATGTTTGAATAACTAATTCAACTTATATTTTCGAATAATACTTTGTCCAGCCACTGGTCCCAACTCTAGCGCCATATTTTTAGCTAATAAGTTTCAAGCTCACTTTTTTGAGTGGTATGGAATTAACATAAATACAGCGATGGCCAGATGCCCACATTTTATTGTGTGGGGAGATCTCGCAACTTAGGATTTGTTTTTTTTTTCGAAAAAATATATTTTTCTTTTTGTCGAAGATTATTTCTGTTGGATTCATTTCAATTTGACATTCCAGAACGTATTTGCTATAAATAGCACGCAATAACCGTAAATATACGGCTCCCAATAAATGCATACTTATGGGGATTTTATAGAAATAGTGAAAAGGTACATCATAGCTTATCTTTCGTCGTTTGCCCGAGTATAGAGTTTGACGAAGGAATCCGTATTCGTGGAGGTGTTGATAACGTCTTATTGACTTACAGATCTGTGTGCAAATTTGCATGCGTGTTTTGCATAAGTTTTGATTAAAGATGGAAGTGAAATATTTTCCACGTGTGCGATTTTGTTACTTGACAACTTAATGCTACTTTTAACAAGTATTCTTAGTGTATTTGATATGTGTGTTTCGAAATAATTCAGTTCTCTATGTACTGGCACGTACTGTACTATCCTAAGCACGAAATAATGCTTTGAATACCAATTCAACTGTGTTTAACAAAGGTTTAGCTATCAAGCCAAGTAAAAACAAGTATTTACATATGATTTTAGATCAAATTTCGGATTCCGAGTCTTAAACCCGTCATAAAAATGCTTTAATGAAGGAAAAACATTTCAGACATAACTCTTTCATCGTTTAAAAGACTAAATATATGGTTATTTTATCAAATTAACAGATTTACTCAAGTGAAGTGTGATTCAAGAATTTTTTGACTAACTTGAGAAGTTATTAAAATGAGTACTCAGTTACTCATGATTTCCTCTCCAGTCACATTAACGTGATGTCATGAGCAGTGACTTCCATGAGGTCCTTTCCTCCTTAGTGAGTGCTATAAGTAATGGACCGTTTGAGCGTATTAATATACAAAGATGAGAAAGCCCTGATAGAGTAGTAGTCAGCGTATTACAGCCGCCTAAGGTCCGTAGAACAATTCCCATCAGTTAGATTTATTCTCTTAAAATATACAGTATGAGGCGAAATATAACTGGAGCTTCAATGTTATTCAAATTAAAGACCACACACCAAATATTCTCACTTTGCGTTCTAGATTACCTTCACAGAAAGAAATATTTTTGTTATTCGTGTATATTCCTATTTTCTGGCATAATATCACCTGTGAGAATAAACCAGTTATTCATTAAAACAAATGATTCGTTGTTCTAATGAAACTTCGTTTGCATGTGGTGCATATTTTATTGATAGGCTTGACTTTTCAATGTCAATTAGTTTTTATGCAGAATATGCAAGCACCTCGCCTCCGAAAAAATATAGTGTCGCTTGCAATTGTCCCACAAGAGCTGCGCTGCAATCGGGACATTGTGCCAAGGTCCTTATGCCCTACCTACACTGAGGAAGGCTATACCAAAATACGAGATGAGAGATCGTTTCTGTTTTGTCGTTAGAAATATTTTATTGTTAATTTAGACCAAAACATACATCGTACAGCTTGCCTACTCCTTTTATAGTTAAAAGTTCAAAATCAGCTTCATGCTACGAAGAGAATTTGTTACACTTAACAACGCTAAACACTTTTGGTTACTCATTGAAGAGTGACTGTGCCACGGATCATGGAACTGACCAAAATAGAGAAACCAGAGTGCATTTTGGGATCGTTTCATGACCTGTGTCTAAGAACCTTGCCTTGTGCTTCTGTCGATTGCGAATGACCGATTCTGACTGGGAGACATGTGAACTTGAGACACATATTTTCTAACGGTGTAAGAACGACAAATTTGATTAAGTGTATCCTCAATACAGCTTATTTAAGGCTGCATCATATAACGATTATGAGGTGACAGAGATTTCTTCTTGTTATAACGCATTCCCAGTATTGCTGAGATAAATGCACAAATAAGTTGATGAGCAGTCACGTGTCCAGGTGCAAAGATATAAGCAAAAAGGGATAAAAAATGCGAGGTAAAAAATCAATGGAACAGACCATCATTCGCTCATTTGATCTATTTTTCTTGCTTACACCCCAGACCATCTGATGGTTTTCTGGTTTCATATTCCGGTCAAATCTGATGGTTATTTCAGAGAAAATTCCATCCCTTTGGTGTAGTCTCTCATTGGTTGATAAATCCTGAGACTGATTGACTGCTACCCTCCACCCTTTCCTATCTAATACAAGTTCCCTTACCTTCTGGTATCTCTTCCTATGTACTCTCCTCTTTATTTTATCCATGAACTTATTCCTGGGTCTTCCTGTGGGGACTTTTACCTCTATTTTACCATCAATTATTTTCTTCTCAAGCCCATATGTCTAAGGGTGTGTCCAATCCATCTGGTTCTTCTTATCTGTATGGTGTTCCATATGGTCCTTTACTCTTCTACACTTCTGAATACTTCATCATTTCTTATTTATTACGTCCATTTTATCTTTAGCATCCTTCATTGGCACCAGGTTTCGAAGGCTTCTAATCTGTAGGGGTCAACTTTTCCAATGGTCCATACTTCCGATCCATCGAGTGCTACACTCCACAAGAATGTTTTCACATACTGTTTCCTGGTTTGTAGCCCTATCTTCTTTAAGCATGGCAGTTGTCGTTTTCTCATGAACGCCTTCTAAGCTTCGGCTATTCTCTCGGTATTCTATTCAATTCTATTCTGTTGGGATTGGTATAGTATGACTTCAGAATTCTGGGATGTTATAGAATTATACCTCGTCGGATTGGATTGGATATTTGGGGAGGCGACCGACGGCTAAGGTCATTTGCTCCATAAGGGACAGGTAAGGGAGGAAGGGTGGATAGAAACCAGGCGCCGGCATTAGCCTGCTCTTAACGAAAGGCGCCTAGGGGACCACGGTTTGACGTTTCATCCGACAGACGGAGTACTGCACTCAAGCGCCCTCCAAAATACACTCAAGTAGGGATCGGGTTTCCTCTAGAAAATATCCTCCTATGCAGGGATTTGAACCCTGGCCGTCCGTATGGTTAGCCAGTACTCTAGCCATCACACCAACCCGATCCCCTACCTCGTCGGTCCCATGAATTCTTTCCCGAAGTGGCCCTAAAAAATTCGCCGCGCTCTTGTCCCCCGCATTGCTCTCCAGTAAGTGAACGTCCCACGCGGCTCAGGGCCCTCCAAAATAAACTAAAGGATCCTTTAAATATTCCATGCTTCTCCCTGGTGGCTCTTTCAGTACGTTCCCCATCTCAAGTTCCTCCTCAACCGCGTCTGCTCGCCCACGGCTCTTTTGCTTTTGATATAAATGAGAAGTTTAGCTCTCCTTCCCCTTTTATCCCCTCTTTAAACCCCATGCCTCGCGCACCTTTGTCCCGTCCCGTTTAATAAGAATAATGTCGGCTTTTGCACTTCACTCAGAGCTCTGTCCGCTAGCGGTGTCGTCTTTGGTCTCCGCTTTCACCTTCCCGCCTTGCCCTTCTTGCCCCCCAGCACTCATACTCGCGCACACATCGCCTTCTCTAGCGAGCCCCTTACCCCCTTCTCCATTCCCTTTCTCTTTGCCAAACCGCACTTAATCTCGCCCAATCTCTCTCTCTCTCTCTCTCTCTCTCTTTCCCGTTTTAATTCCCTTCTTCGCTTCCCCACGCCCTCCCGCTCTCTCCCTCGAGTTCCTTACCCTGGACCTTTTGGTTTTGCCATCGCTCGCCGCAAAACTGACGCTAGGGTATTTCCGGCTCCAAAACCCTCCCGTCCCCTTCCCCCTCGGCTCGTCGCGTCGACCGGTGGCCGGTTCCTCTCGGCGCTTTAAGGCTCTGGGTCGCTCGACTCGATAAATTCGTTCCTCTCTCGATATCCTTGGTCTTAACCCTTTCGGTCCCACCCTATTTTACTCTCAAGATATTTTTCTGAAATTCGTATCACGTGACTACTTACGTCTTAAAAACCAACAGTATTCAAAGAAATCAATTGCTATAATCACATACACTTTTACACATTTTTTAAAATAATGAACAGAAATGTATGTTATGTAATGTAATTGACATTAATGTATGTATTTGTTATTTATAATAAATATTAATGCATAATATGCAATATGTGAAAAGGAGAACACTTAGTTTCAAATACTAAGTCGACTGCAATTTTTTTTTTAACGGGTTGCTTGTCGGTCAAAATTTTCATAATAGCTTCGGATTACGAAATGGAAATTTTTGCGCCCAGCGCACTCTTTTGCGGAGACATTTAACTTGAAAGCTATAAATATGTGCCAGGAAAGTACCTCTGAATTCTTATTTCATTTACAAAAGAAGGGCTTGGGAACACAGGAAAAAGATCGAGAGGTACATAAATGTACCTCTGGTACTGAAAGGTTTAAGCTGGGTTTACTTGCAGCAGTCGACTGCTTCGGCTGTCCTTATTTTGTAGATTTTTGCAGCTCATGAAGTATATCTGGTAATGTTTGAAAAGAACATGAACGAGCAACCCGGAAGGAAGACTGGTATCACTATCGTGGCTGAGCACACTACGTTAGAGGAAGGTCACGCCATTAACATCGAGGCTTCATAAGTGTTACACAAAGAAAGCAGTTACTTTCCGCGGCTTATGAGGGAGGCAACTGAAATTGAAAAGTGACCCCAAAATATAAATAGAGTGGATGGCTATAAACTCCCTTGTACATGGAAATCACTTCTTTGGAATTAATTTTTATTTTTATTAATTCTAAATTCATCAACTGCCGAATTTGTGTTTGTATAAAAAAGAACATCATTGTTGTTTAAAAATCCCGACGAAGCCGGCAGCAGAGCACGGCGAAACTGTTTCAAAAAAATAATACAAAAAATACTCGCAGAAGATTACCAGATATGCTATGACTTTCGTTCGATACGCGATACCTCGCTGCTATTACCTCCGCGAAGTGTCCACATCAACTTCTACGACAATCACAGCGTATCGTCAGTGGTAAACGCTTCAAAATGGCTACTCTTGAGCAGGGAAGGCAACAACCTCCTCTCAGAATCCTCTATAAAGCTAAAATTTCCCATTAAACCAGAATTGTAGATAATTATCTTTATATCCTTAGAGCTACCAAGAGATCATTTCAGTTAACAAGGATTAAGGTGAACCAGAATAAAAAAAGATTCACAGATGAAAAAATAATGCAAATTTCTGAATTTCTCAAGCAACCTTAGCCAAGCGTGTAGCCTCCGAGTCTCTAAGGGCTCCCACCTTATCCCTCCAAAAGTTGTGAGATACTATATGTACACTCGTAGCAGTTTTCAACGAAGCGCGCTGCTTTCCTTTGTATTTTATTAATTTTTGTGGTTAAATCTTTATGACCAGGGTCCCAAATGCTCGCAGGGTATAGGAGGTGTGGTTAAAACAGAGTGAAGTAATCGTAGCATCTCTCCTTTCATTTTTCATCCATGGGCCTTCCTATTAGACGTTTAACAGAACCTAGTTTCTTCAATGCTGTGACGCATATGTTTTGTATATGTGTTCCCCACGATATATCAGAAGATAATTCCATGATATTTTACTGTATCTGAAGATATTATGTTTACTCCAACAACTATATAGGTATGGCATTTTTGTCATTTGTTGTCTTACAAATTCAAAGGATTTTTTCTCGTACCTGAGGTTTTTATCCCATTGAATCCACCACTTTGCCTTTGAATCCATGCCTTTGGTTCATTTACCGCCAAAATTTCCCAGGTCCTACCCCATGCTACTGGCAGGCCGCCATCGCCTCTTCCTTTGACCACGCCCAGTTGGAGTTATTCGGTATTCACGGGCCCGCAGCGACAGTGCGGTCGAAAATCTAACAGGAATGAATTGAGGGGGGGGGGATAAAAAGTGGGAATCGCCCGCAGTTTGTCGAAGTTGTTCTAGGATTGCGGTCGGGAAACATTTATACCCTATTATTCTACCTTTCCGTCTTTGCGTGGAGATGCGCATTCTCTCCCCACTCTTGATGCTCCATTGGTCTCATGAATTTGTGGCAACCCCGTCTACCTCTACCTGAGCATCCACACCGCCCGCGCGCCAGCGAAACAAGTAGCGCTCTCGCTTCCTGATTGGCCAAACGGCCAGGCGTGGTCGCTCAGGGATAGCGCGCTGCCTGCTCGCCGAGCGGCCCAGGTTCAATTCCCGGTCCCGAAGTTTACTATTTGTAAATGCTTTTTTCTCGCACCCTCTCGACTGTTCCAGAACATTTTTCTGGCATTTTCCTGAAATTGAGTAGCACATTCTAGAATGGTCGCTTTCAGTATAAATACCAAAGCCCTTTGCCCTTCGAGCCACTCTTTTATCGACTTCGGAACTATAAACAACAGTGAAACTTAGCCCAAGTCTCTCCAACCGCTTGCTGACCTAACCAACCATCAGCTACAAATTCAAGAGGGACAAAAACTGGGTGTGATGAACTCACCCGCAATTAATCAACTGAAGGAAAAAAAGACAGGGTTGGGAAAATTACTCAAGAATTATAATTGAGCTCGATTACAGTTATTTTAAAAGGGAATAATAAATTACAAATAAACAATTACTTTCAAATTAAGTAATTAATCCCAACTACACGTATATTATGCTTTATGCATGCAAACTTCTGAGACCATCACAGCATTAGAATATCAGAGAGCATAGGCTTACAATAATTCAACATTTCGGCATTTCACTGCCCGAAAAATGATTCTGATAGAAATACCGATTAAATGGACATGCTGAAGGTATTAGTAATTGAAAAAAACGACTGTAAACAAATACTCTAGCAGTCAATGAGAATCGGATACTGAAGTAATCTAAATTATCAATGAAAGACTACGCGCCGATCACAAACTAATCCCAGAGTAACGAGAACTTTGGGAGTATTTTACAAGTGTAATTTTTATTTAAAAAATAAACTACCGCAAATGAAATTAAGTCAAAGAACGTGACCAGTAACTTGATTACTTGTGGTCAGTTACTTTATATCACTGGAAAAATAAACTATCATTTAACTTCCTTCTCTCGCACTGAGACGTAAGTGTCATAACATTACGTTTGTGATCCTGCGTTTGCATGCATATGAATAAATTGTATTCGTTGAGAACACTAGTTGAGGCGAGAGCTTAAAGGAATTCTGTAACAGATTTAGATCACTTCGTTAAACAACTTTACAACTACAGCCAATGTAATTTTCTATTCCTTCAACCTGTTATCTACGACGTATTAACTTCAAGAAACCGCTTAATTCGAAATAGGCATGGTTGAACATTGTTGATATTATTGAGCGGTGAATTGGATTCGGCCGAATTACATCTTTTGCGAGCATTCAAATATAATTATGCTCAAATATCTAAACGAACGTTTTGATATTGTTAAACCTTTTACCCTTATTACTGTCATTTGTATGAGATCAAGAGGGAAGATTTGTGTGATTGTGTCAAAAATATAGCATTTTTATTTCCGCAATCAAGCTTGCTACATCAATTGAACTTGTAAATGGACGAATTAAAATGCTAAACATGCCATCGTCAAAACGAATGTTACAGTTCGCTCTTCATCTTCACTGTCCAAACTTTCACTGATGTCTTGCCTTTTTACTGCAAATAATTAAGAACAAACTATTTTGAGTGAATGATGAATACGTTTAGGTGAACAATTTTTCAGAGCTGAGTACGACGTTATTTTTATCGAATTAACGCATTTTCACTTCAATTACTGGGATTATTTGCTATGTAACTCAAACTTTAACAGTAGGCAGGTTTCTTCAATAAATTGCCATGCTATACTTTTGTAGAATTTACATCCTATTTGTAGAATGTTTCACGGAATTAGTACTTATACAAATAAGAGAAAGGTAAAAATTTTCCCCATGTTTCATTAATCTCCTTACTTAATATAATGAAATTTCAAAATCGTCTAACTCAATAAATGACGCCGAATATCTCTGTCTATATCAGAAAAAGGACGAGTCACTCTACAAGCAGATGTTACATAAAAAACTATGTATTAATTCATTTTACGATGAACAAATTATCGTTTTGTATATGAACACATCAAAATACAGGAGAAGGAGAAGGTGCTTTGTTTAAACAGCTGAAAATGAACGAAAAGTGCAATCCAGTGTTTCAATGGTCAGAGTATTCCATCAAGCAAGATATTTTGATAAAAAAGTAAGAGAGAACTTTGATCTGGATTGGCCGTATGCCGAGCTTAGGGTATAAACATAAAAGATATAATATAGAAATATTACTGGCTCTAAACTATTAGGATTTTCGAGTTGGATCGTCAAAAACATCACGAGGGAAGCTATGGTTTTGTTGCTCATGTAAAACTTAAGACAAACTTTTTAACGTAGTAATGCATAAACTGAATGGCTTACAATCTGTTTTTTACTGGAAAAACCTGGAGTAGTATTTAATAATGGTCAGGTAACTCTAGCAAAGGTTAAAGGACTTGTAGATGGCTTGGTGGAATAACAGACTTATAACAACGTTTCTTAAAATAACAACGTTTCTATAAATCTCTACGAGCTTTTCCATGGCTTTCTATATTATTTATAAAGATACCTACTTCGAATCCTAGTGTCAAGTGTCTTTTTTTATTAACACAATCAAACCGTTTTTATCTGAGTTGAATTATTTCATTCAGTGCTATTCTATTACCTTTTTTTAATTGACTCGCGTGGTAACTGCAGTAATCCTGAATAAGGTAATATGCTATTTACAAATGACCTCTTTGCACTCAATCCTGGTGATAGATAAAAACATCACCAAACGCATTACATATTTATCACAGTACAATAACCGCAAAGAGTTTGCTTCTTCTGTCATGCAAAAATTTCATCACATCAGTTCTGAAACGAGAGTATAGATTTGACGATATAATAGTTTTAAAGGGATTGAAAATGGAACTTTCTGCTCCTCTTAAACATAGGTCAGCCCTTACAACTATTTTCTGGCTTTCCTGTTGCATTTAGTAATTTTTTATCTACCTTCAACGTTTCGATCTTCCTACTGAGAACGTCATCATGATACTGAAGAATTCAGTCATGTTGTGTAATCTGCTTGAAAGTTGAATGTGTATAAAAAATTACTCTACGCAGCAGAAAAACCCGGGAACGATTTATAGTGATAACCCACATCGCTGCTCAAGTCTGCAAACAAAGATTTATGCTTGACCCTCATTCCAGTGGAGGATCTCGGAGGATGAAAAGCACCATTGAAATTTACTCATGCCTCGAATGATAGGTTGGGTCAATTTTAATGAGTTACACAACCAAAGCAATAACTTAAGACACGGATGAGTAAAGTTGAGGAATTTGGGCTTGGTTTAAGAGAAAGGTGCCAGGGGCATCTCACGGTTAAATTCACACCGGTGGCTTTTGTGGACTATTCTGGGCTGGTGAAACAACTCAGGGACCTGAATACAAATCCAGGCACGCTGAAAACCAGAACGGAACCCGTCGAGATATTTGTTAAGCAAGGAACTTTCTTGGATTTGGGTTTGTGGTGAGAATGCGTTTGCATTAATCCACTGTGAAGACAAATCGGTAGATATGGTATTGTGGGGCCGATACATCAGCTGCTATTACCGGCGTTCCTGACACCCTACTGAGCTACTTTTATTCTCAACTCATATCTAACTCATTCTTGAAGACGAAGAATTTGGGTTTATTATTATATTACGTTTTTTTACTTGATTTTCAGTACTTTCTCCGAAATTTCACAATTTCTAAAAATCACAATTTTTCCAGTTTTCACTTGTGCTTTGACGCTACATTTCCCTATTTCCAACGTTGCCACAAGAGGTAACCCTACCTATTTCACCTCTTCCATATGTCCCAAGCCCCCCACCCAACAATTATTATCACCAACCTGCTCGAGAGAGATATTTTTCTAGAAAAAATACGTTTCTACATGCCTACAGCTTCTACATTTACGATTATAATCACCAACCTGCTCGAGGGAGATTTCTCTCTAGAAAAAGTAAGTTACTACTTGCCTGTAGCCCCTACGTTTATACTTATAACCACCAACCTGCTAGACACTTTCAGTGAGATGTAAAAGGCCACACTTAAATTTAAAAAAGAATGGGAATTTGCTAGTTAACAGCTGTGTATCGACGCCTGTTCCAGAGGAATAGCGGTTATATTCGTTGTAGTGCTCGTTTCGGGAATAGTGAGATTTCTACGGTCCAAAGCTCCTAAAAGTATTGAGCATATTCAGGCAGTCAAACGTTTGCTTAGAATGAACAAGCATATTTTTCCCAAGAACTCCATGAGTCATTTGGATGAAAATTCGGTTACCCTCCCTCTATGAGCCTCATGGAATTACATTTTAAAAATTAATTAACCGCCACTCCTTTTACAATCTACGTAAGGGATGAAGAATGGTTAGGCATGGATGACATTGCGAGAAGTGGAAAAAGTACTGAAAACACATTTCAATGTCCAAGTTTCAAACCAAACAGTGATGTAGATCTCTCAAATAAATACATATTCCAATTTGGATCGTGTCCGGAGGGCACTTAAAAGTATACTGAACCGTTTGCATTTAGGGACGTTACACTTGTGGATAGTTAATGGCAGGAAAATAGTTTCATCATCCTCATGTCCACCATTACATAATCCCTCTGCCCTACTATGCACTCAGATTTCGATTGTTTCGCGCTATAAATATTGCCAATGCATGGAAAATGTTTAGAATTCCAGGACGAGTCACGGTATTTTATTTGGCCACCCGCTGATGTACCTAAGTAGGCTACTTTCTAAGAGGAAAAAACATTTCACCGTTGCCAGAACTCAAAGAAGGATCCCCAGATGCCGTGCCTAGTACAGAAAACCCAGATTGGAGAAGGTGTCATCGGTAATTTATCTGGGAAGGTATCTGGCGCCTAATCGTGGGAACCGGTTCGAATCTCGGCAAAGGCAATTGATTTTTCGGAAAATATGGTAGTGTTGAGCCGATAGTGCAAAATTTTTTTCAACCCCAGGAAATGAGTGATCTTCAATAAAATTTTTAGGGACGAAAGTGTATAGAACTGGGTAGTTTTCAGTGAAAAAAGAAGTGGCCAAACTGCGGAAACACGGTATTGAGGAAATTTAATATGGGAGATGATGTCTTCGGCGGACATTTTGGGTGTTTCACGGAGATTTTCAGGAGATGGCGCAGTAATCGAGTGAATAAATCGCCCTTTCTTTGTCAGCCTTGAAGTAAAATCATGGCTGAATTAAAAACTATCTAAACTATATTGAATTTTTTAAAGAATTTTTTCTTATGGCGGTGATTTGACGAAAGTTTACAATGGAAAAAATTAGTATTACAAGCCTTTGTAATATTACACTGACAATCTTCATAGCCTTGGCCATTAATTGTGTTAGTGTTGAAGACTACCAGGTGTTGTAAGTGTATTTTATAATTTTTAGAGGGAAAAGCTATCTAAATAAAGCTAATAAAGTATTTTAAGCTATCATGACAAAAAGAGCCACATTCTTGAGCTAAAAGAGGTTAGGCTTTTTGCTTAATATTGCTAAAAAAATGACAATAACGATTCTATTATCAGATAAAAATGTAAAATAGTTAATTTAAATTGAATTCAAAACCCACAATTGCCACAAACCTTCGTAAACTAAAATCTTAAAATACGTGAAATGGTGGTAACCGTGTTCTACTGGAGTTTTTAGGCCGACGATATAAAGCCGAGATGTTGTCTTGTTTTTTAAATGATTATAAATTTTATCAGGCCTCTAAAATGAATTAAACAAACACTTGGTATTTTTCTATAGTCTATCTTTAAAGGTGCAACTAGTTTCGACGCAAAGGCGTCTTCCACAGGTACAAACGCCTATGCGTCGAAAATATTTGTGTCTTTAAAATTAAATTGTGAACAAACACCACGTGTTCTTTGCATCATGATTAATTTTCACGAAGTCACATCTGAACTCACCGAAGTTCTAGAATATATTTTTAACATTTTCGTTGGACAGATGTTTCCCGAGTATTTTTTCTCCGAAGATCGTTGGCCCTTGTTTCTGTATCAATTCTCATATTCAAGCAGTTCAAGTAATACGCAAGATGAATTATGCCATCTTTTGACCTCCCCTCTCCCTCTATGTAACACAGTGTAAGATTTTCCCAACCCCCTCTCATTCTCACGTAAGACGTTAACTATTTTTTGTATCTACTCTTCGTTAAATGCTCGCTTTCTGCTGTTTCACCTGTCCATAGAAGCCATTGTAAGGTTTGAGCACTGGATATCGTATAATTATGCAGTGTTGGAGCACCATACTCATTAACGTTTAGAGCGAAACAGATGCTGATGAGCAAAGCTGATGAAGTTGTAAACAATCGCAGGACTTTTGGAAAAAACATAGGATATTTGGAAACGACACGATGTTTCAATACGGACCAAAATCTTACGTAAATTGGTTCAAGACCGCCTGCCCTCCCCCCTACGTGAGACATACTAAGATGATCCCAAAAACGTCCTATGTAACACTTGAATGGCCCCATAATCCTCTGAACCAATCCCATGCTTCTGGACCAATCTCCGTGTGCTTAGCACATCCAACGGAACACCCAACAACGCATCCCGAAAACGGAGGAACCTTCCTTTCCCTCGCCTCTTCCTCGAATTTCTCAATGTTGTGTTGTTCAGCGTTCTGGCGAACCGCACCTTAATTTAGACCCTCCTCCATTTTCCTTCCTTCCTCGAGCTTTGTAACCTGAGGAGTCGCTTCAGCTGTTTTTTGATCCGAATCGCAGCCAAGGCACGCCGCACCGCTGCATCGCAATCCTCTTTGCCGTTCCTACCTCCCGCCCCCCCACACCCGCTCTGCAACCCATCCCTGTGTGCAATCAAGTCTGCTTTGATCGCTCGACTTCCTCGTAACAGTCTCCAACCGAAATGGTCCACTGTGCCTCCCATCTCATTCCTTCCCTCATCTCGGCCCGCTGCAAGCTTGGCACTTCTCCTCTCCGCTCGTTGTTCCCGGCGAGATCTGCATCCCATTGTGCGTGCCCCGAATTAATTGAAATGGACCGGGCCAGTGCGCAGTACCCGTGACATACTAGGCCAGATTAGGGTTAGATCACGGTCCACTATGGTGCATGCGCTTGCACTATCGTTATTTCAATATTGCGCTCACGAGAGCGGAAGCCTCGTCGGCATTCGTCATGTTTTAACAGGTGTTTTAAAACACCATATTAAAATACATAGTACATGTACATACTACCCTGCGAGCCGCCATATGGACGTGTAATACGGGGTGTTAGGACACCAGCCGTGCAAAGATCTAAGGGATAATCATATTGTGATGAAATAAGAACACCTTGTATATTCCACACAAACCATTAATGGTATGAGCCCGTCCGGTTTTAACACTTTCGTGTCATTCTCAAGGGACTATATAGTCCCACTCATACCATTAAAGTTTTGTGTGGAATATACAAAGTGCTCTAATTTCATCTCAATATGAAATCTAAATTCCACAAAGTTAGCTCGCAACCCATTGAAAATATATGTAAGGGATAAGTTTTGTCCGCGGAGCAATGATGACGTGTATTGTTGGAGTGTATTTAGTGGAACTCAGTTTTTTTGTGATCGCTTATTGTGCAAAACAGAAACAACAGTCCCTAGAGGGATTTATAAATAGACCATAGAAATAAGAGTGTAAATAAGAACTACAAGAGAGTAAAGGCACTATCACTAGATAAGAAAATCTATAGGGCTACAGTCAACCAATCTTAGGATTGAATTACCAGTGAATGAATGTATAACACAGAGATGACCTTGGCTCAAATAGGTATACAAGCATATTATAGCAGCAGTAATAAATACAAAAGGGAACTTATAGACGAATTCTATCTGAACTGCTATCTACATACTACCCTAGGAGCCGTCATATGAGGGTGTGGCAAGGAGTATTAGGACACCAGACGTGTGAAGATGTAAGGGATAAACACAAATGAAAAAGCGACTTCGTTTTCTTCCACTGATTTATTTTTTCGGTACGACATGCTTCGACACATAGAGGTCATTTTCAAGTCGAAACATCTCGTACCGAAAAAATAAATCAGTGGAAGAAAACGAAGTCGTTTTTTCATTTGTGAATATCAACTTCCACATAGTTGAGCCTGATAGCAATGTAAGGGATAATTTTTTTTGAGTTGAAGTGGTGACGTGAATGTTTGGAGTGTATTTAGTGGAGCAGCTCAGCTTTTATTATGGTCGATTATTGTGCGCGGAAAGTACAGTATTTGTACCTATCTGTTCGGCAATGTATCTCTCTTATTTTATCGCTTCTGCCAGTCCTAGAGATGTAGTGAGGCGTCGTGATAATATTTTCTGTGTTGCTCTGAAACACACCAGTTTTGTATTTCTCAAGCAAGCAAAGCCTAGCGCGCAGCCTCCGAGTCTCTAGGGGCTCCCACCTTAATCCTTGTCAAAGTTGTAAAACGGTAAATGTTAACTCTTAGCAGTCTTTAACGAAGCGTGCTGCTTTTCTATTATTTTTTTATTTTAGTCGTAAAAATTTTTATGAGCAGGGTCCCAAATGCTCGCGGGGTGTTCGAGGTGTGGCCTAACCAGAGCGAAGTAGTATCTCTCTTTGACTTCTTCATCCGAGGACCTTCCTATTATACGCTTAGCAAAACCTAGTTTCTTTAATGCTACGCCGCATACGTTTTGTATGCATGTTCCCTGCAATATATCAGAAGTTAAGGAAATTGCTAGATATTTTACTGCATCTGATGATTTTACGTTTACTCCACCCACAGTGTAGATGTATTTGTGTGATGACTTTCGCTATGAAAATACTATATATACCAAAGGCCGTACCATTGAATTATGCCATAATATTGAATAAATGCTCGGCAGTCCCAGAGTTTCATTTTATGTTCAGGTGGTTTTAACCAATATTTTTGTAAAATAAAATAGGAACAACTCTGTCTAATACCAGAAGACAATATCTATAAATGAGGTGATCGTATTATTCCTTTTTCCGCGGAAACGCTGATTAATTAAATTTTGTAGTGGTGTTATCAGGATTATTACTGCGTGTCAGATCCATTGCTAGAGCTTACCCACGATGAGAGCACCCGAACCTTCGGTGATTACAAACTATAAGACACAGGATGGCTACTGAACTAATATAATTATGCGAACTTAAAACTGTGAAAATTGATTAGCTTCTTTACAGTAAAACTAATAACTTACAGTTCAATGTATGCACTAGTTATTTCCAATTTACATTCACAAAATAATTTATCCTGCTGATGAAAATCAACCCTACATACATTTTTTGGGATCGCTTACACCCTTTAAGGAGGAATTTTTTATAAAAATTTCAAATGCCGAGAATTTGAAAACTCTTCTTATTATAAACTTGCTCTGTAGCCATGCATAATTTCTGGACAGTCAGTTCAGTAGGTTTCGATGAAAATAGTAAATAACCTACTGACAGACGCCACAAAATTTTCATGTATTCTCATTGATAGCTATTTGCGACTACGCAAGAAATTTCAAGGTAAGTGGCATATTTCGACTTGAGATTCTAAATGCGATATCAGCTATCTTCGATACGATAGATACGTTTTGAAATAAATTCCTTCATAGAAAATGTTTTATCGTTTGAAATATGAATGAAATCCATTATACTTGGCTATATACTTGGCCATATATACTAATACGTCGAAATATAGATTTAAAACTTTAAAATCGGCGATTTGATGCATCAAAACACTTATCCTATTCTAATACTAATCCTACTTGAAGACTACAAAACAATAAATGAGAAAGTTACGAAAAATACGAGAAATCCTTTAATTGCTTCATTACATCGTATGTCCAGCAGTCTAGAACGTCTTAATTCTTTTTAAAGCTCACGAAAAATATAAAAAGGAAGTGGAACGCCTTTGTGTACTAACTGGTCAAAACACTCGACGCGAACAAAACACTGTTCCGGCTTCCCGCAATTTTGACTTAAAATTCCCAATTAAAATAAATGATTTGTTTTATGTATGGGTGACTAACGATCACTGGCGACTGGCGTTTGTAGACATTCATAAAATTCGGCGAATACTCATTAATTCTGATTCCTGGGGAAAAACCGATCAATTAAGCCTCTGATACCTGAAGAACTCCGATTACGTATTTTCATTCTTGCCGGCACCCATTTGTTTTCTTAAATTTACTCGAGGACCAAGTCGGTTGTTGCCAAGACAGGCGATTTGTCGACACAACAAATTGGGCGTGAAGAGCGAGTAAAAAAAATCTTGACAGCGCCGTGACGAATTTGATGTCTCAGCTATCCAGTTATATCACCACTACATTATAAAGTCACGTACAATGTCACCTTCCATGATCCTTTCCGTTCCTTAAGTAGCGCTCTCATATCTATCGATTAAAAAGCACTTAATCGAACGAAAAAAAAAAGCGATCAAGAGATTGTTGACCACTTTCAAAAGTAATTTTTCCAATTGCATAGAACAATATTACCATATTTAATGTTGACGCTTGGATCAACGACGGTTTTAAGAACTAAATTAAAATTGGTAGTCTTAATCACTCGATATTCAACTTATTTTGGATTTGAATAGTTCAAGTTACTATATAACCTTTTTTCTTTTAGCTATCGGTTTATTTGACCCCTAAACTGCTTTAATTGACATTGAAAAGAAAGTAATTTATGGAAATATCAGTTTTAACTTCAAGAATTCAAACTTTCGTCGTGTAAACGCCTGTCAGATGGCATGACGACCTTCCAACAAACGAAAGGTTAAACTTATTGAGACGTTGGCAGTCCCAACATAAAGTCCCGCATAAAGCAATTTGCCATTACTCTGTCACGTACATGTATGAATATTATAAAGAAACAATTCTGCTTCTTTTCATCGAGCGATAGGCATAAAAAAACCGTATAAAAATTAAAGATTACGAAAATGAATCAAGAAGATGACTGAAAGAAAAATTCCAGCGATCAACTGATGGAAAGAGGAGATAATTCTCTAGGCTTTTTACAGATCACGTGCGTTTGTATTTAGGGTCTTTCCTCAATTTATTTTCTTTCGTAAAACCCGTGCGGTTGGAGTTGAGATATATAGTATTAGTCACATGTTATCTTCTTGTGTTCTAAATCCAATACTACCTTGTGTGTCTCCGCAGAGGTGTGTGGCCAGAGGCGATCGGACACCAAGAGAGGGCGGAGTTTGAATTATGTATACGATTTTCTTACCTTACCCTCGCGCTGTTTTCGTTGTAATAATTAATAATGATTGGAAAAAAGGAATATTATATCCATCAGCTCCCGAGTTCATGTATTTTGTTGTCTCTCTCCAATCAGTTCCATGAATATAGTCATACAATATTCTCCTACTCGAAATGGAACTTGCCCGATATGAGTATTTTTTAGTTCAAGCCTAGCGTGTAGCCTCCGATTCTCTAACGGTTCTCGATCAAATTCCTTCGTATTCTATACGATTTTATCTGCACGCTTGAATCAGTTTTGTCTGTATTTTACTTACCTTGCGGATTGAATCTTTCTGTGCAGAGACCCAAACTTATCGAGATGTGGGAAATCCAGAGCAACGTAGCACCTCTTCGCTAATTTTTGTGGAGAGAACCTTTTTAATATTGCTCGAAAAATCCTAGTTTCTTCAATGCAACGCCCCACATGTTTTTTACATGTCCCCTCAACGTTAGTTCTATTGTAAGGTTGCTGAGGTCCGATGAGTCGGTATTCTAAGTCGGCTTTTATGTCAATTATTTCTTGTCAGGTGACGGCAGTGATTACAAACAAAACATACTCCAAAATAAAAACATACAAAACAAAAAATAATCCAAGTTCGTTTAATACCGATTGTATTCTTTCTTAGAAACTGGTCTTCGCAACGTTAACAAGTCCGCGATTAATGAGCTTATGTCCGAGTTTTCTTTATTAGCATTGCATGGGTTCAGTGATTTGGCATTGTGTTTGTATTCAAAATGACAACGCATATACGCATATTTTGGTGGATTTTCCATGGCAGTAAATGCTCATTAAGTCCATGTATGGCGACAACTGTTGGAAATGGTTGCGAAGACTTTTATGAATAGAGCTACAGATTTATCAAACTAAATGATCCGGCATACAATCTAATTTTACTACTTACTTGATGATCATTATCGCTTTATATGAATGATAAAGAAAAGGTGATCACGCTTACTTGAGGGATGCCTAATGTCACTCTTGCCATGTGCTCGGCATTCTTTCAATTTTTGCGATTATCTAGAAATAAAATGAGCAATTTTCTACAAAGATTGAACTTACTTCGACCCGGGTTTCAATATTTATGTATAATCATCAGGTGATTATGGTTTCACTGTACAAACGTTGAAACCCGGGTCGAAGTAAATATTTTCTTTGTGGAAAATTGCTCATTTTATTTCTGCATTATGCAAAAATTCCGCTCGATTTCGCAAGAATCTTCCGATTTTCTATTTTTATGTAATAATTTTCAGTATGAACCGACCTTCAGACTCAAAAAAGTGGCCCTGTTCTTACCCACAGGCCCTCTCCCCCTTCTTAGTCCGCAACACATCCACACTTCCCTCCAAGCCTATCTTCTTTTACCTCGTCGTACGACCGCTCGCGTCGCCTCAGTCACCCCGTGAGGCGCCGCGGCCACTTCCTCACTGAGCCGAGCGCTCGCGCCTCACCCATACCGTCGCGTCTTTGATGAGATATTCCTCCTCCCCCTTATCCCCACTCCTATGCCACTGACGACACAGCCCCCCCGCCCCCCTGGATACGAATACTATTTGGCCCTCCGCCTCATCCTATCCCTTCCCCAACCCACTCAAGCATCCATTGGAGAGTCGCAACCTCTCTCCCTCCCACAGTTTCCGCTACCTCCCTACACTCATCCCGTTCTGGACCCCTCCCACCGCATCTTGCGACCGCGACACTCTCTTAACCGACCCATAGTCTCCGCGACGAGACGAATCTTCGTCGCCCTGTGTTTCTGAGCGCGTGAGTCCCGCGGCGGCGTGGCGCGCCTGCTTCCATCTTGGCCAGCTCACGTGTACATGTTGTGGGACGGGTCGCCACAGATTCGTTTCTTCGAGTGTCGTCCCCGTCGAGTCGCCTTGCGACTGGGAAACGGTTCGGGAGTGACCAGGGTTTTCGTCCCGTGTCCGAAGACTTCTTTCTTCGGTGTGAAATTCAGACGGGCCTCAGGCGCCACCCTGTGGTACCCCACCAAGTCGTGCCCCTGCGCGTTGTTCTTAGCGATCCCCCACCGATATCTCAGGCCCTGAAGCTGGAAACGCAACCGAGGTGGCTAGGATCTATTCCTTTGTTTCCCAAAAAACTCTTCTATGTGTAAATCCGGTGGGCACAAGACACTTCCCTGTGATTCTCGCGTTTTTGTGTTTTCCGACGATTGTGGGTATTTTCCGGGACCTTATACCCACCACGAGTGAGGAAACTCTACCATCGACGGTGGAAGGTTTACCATCGACGTCCGTATTGTGTTCCTGAAGTTTTCTGCATGTGTTACCACGAGACCCCTGACCAAGAAGGAAGCCCAGATTCTTACGCCGGGCTGATCTCCACGCGGCCGCGATCAGTGAAGGATAACACTCCTCTGATACCACCTCATCGTTTCTTCGGCGCTTTTCTGTGTTCACTTGTCCCTTCTTGAAGAAATTAGAAGGGGAAGGAAGAGGAGTGTGAGGAGGCCAACAAAAGGAGTAAAGCACTCGAGACACCCCTTCAACTTCGTTTCCACCCCTCTACTGTGTTCCTATTTGATGACGCACCCGCAAGTTTGAACCGCGAGCCAGCGCCACCAGACGCAGATACCCCCTCCACCAACTTTGACTCGATTTTCGTCCTTCCGTTGTCAACCCTTCCTCAATATTAATGCACCGTTGGGCCGTCATCGGTGAGTAAGTCGAGTTGACCTTGTGATCATCTGTTGGCTGACGGATAAGGTGATGCGGAACAAAATGGAAAGGATTAGAGATGTGTCTAAACCTACAGGTTTCCCTGCAAGCCACCTCATCGGTGAATAATTGGGAGGATTTATCACCAATATGCACTGTAGTTTACCCTAATAAACACCAAGGGTTGAAATTCGCCATGAAAAAATCATTTGAATTGACCTGAATTTGAACCCGGATCTCCCAATTCCCAGTCAGGTGTGTTGCCAGTTAATGCAAACTAGATTTTCACGCCTCAAGTCTACATTGTAGCACATGAGACGAAGGTCGTGCTTACAAAGCCACTGTCGCGGTGGATAAACCCAAATTTCAACCCTTGGTGAATACGCACCTCTGCGAGTGACTTCGTACCATAACATTTGTAAACACATTGATTCAAAATCCGTCAATTTCGTCGTTATATAACAATGTTGGGTTTATCCACCGCGACAGTGGCTTAGTAAGCGCAACCTTCATCTCATGTGCTGCAATTTAGACTTGAGGCCTCCACATCTAGTTCGCATAAACTCCCTGTAATTGACAACACACCAGACCGGAAATTGGGAGATCCTGGCTCGAATCCCGGTCAAGTGGAATGATTTTTCATAGCAAATATCAACCCTCGGTGTATATGCACCCGTGCGAGTGACTTCGTACCACATCATTTGTCAATGCATTGATTAGAAATACCCAAATAAAGTGAACGAAATTACAATTAACTGTTCATTAGCGGAATCCTGCCTTAACGTGTCAAAGGACGAGTATCCACAAGCATGCGAAACTCGAAAGGTATTTTACAAAATCTACAGAATATATTTTTATTAATAAAATTAGCATCTACGCAATCAATTTGAGACACAAGTCATGAAGGGATCATGCGAAACGTGATGTTAGTTCTACGTCATTAATTTAGGATTCAAATAACTAGTAAGCTACACTACCTGTCGACTAACCTACTTCGAAATGTCATTGACAACTTTTATGCTCTCCAATCGATGACGGAAGAAATGGAGCTTTCCAATTGCCCCAATGCAGTTCTCACCTATCATCACAGCAACGGACAAGCCTTCCATTTGTTTCACCCATTTCATGACCCTGCGCTCGTGGCAGAGTATCAGGATAGCATCGTAAATTGATAACAGCGTTTTCTAATAGCTCTTTGATAAAAGCTGACGTCTTTAAATACTAATTTTGAATTGAAGGTATATCTATACACAAGACATTCAGCCGTGACTGCTGTGCACCCACAAACTGCATCCAAACGGCATATTACCAAACGTTTCGCCAGCAGAAATCGTTTAATTTGACGTTATTCGAGGGCCAGGTCCATAATGTAACTGTGAAAACGTAACACAAGAGTCATGCAGGGAACACTCAAAATATAGTGTTAGTACTACTCGGCATATAGAGACACATGCATTAGGGTGTATATGAATTAATCAGCTACACTACCTGTCAACTAACCTAATTCAAAGACTTCACGCAGCCATTGTGGCCTCTTATCGATCTCGGGAAGAACGACATTTTAAACCTCTCTGTTCTACAATCTACTTCCCTTATTTTATTCTCATGGTCCGATCTACCGTAGTATGTTGGAGTTTGTAAGATATTGAAAACTTTGTCTGAAAATAAATCAGTTTTAAATGAAATTAAAGATTGAGCCTAATATTCAGTCGACGGTCTCACAGCGATTCCCATCCAAGTTGTTGCAAGAGGTCAGTAACACAAACGAGACTATCATAACGGCCTTTCATGCATATTCCTGATCTTCTCTGCCCGCGTTCTCTCTGTTTTTATGCCTACCTCATGTGGATCCCAAACACTGGCGGCGTATTCTAAGTGGGGTCTAACAAGGGAGAGGTAGCTGATTAAACTTGATCGTCACACTTTCCAAGGACTCTTTTAACAAATCCCAAATTACGATTAGATTGACCAGTTACTTCCCGAGTATGTGTCATCTACATCTACGCAATACCGTGCAAGCCACCACTAGGGTGTGGCACGGGGTGATTCCACACCACGCATGCAGCACTCATCCCAGTACAAATCAGAACCGCGCACGTTCCCCCGGATCCCAGACGCAAGATAAAAGCAGTCAGGACAACGGTACGCAGTCAGGACAACGTTACACAGTCTGACCAGAGACTAGGAGGGTGATACGCAGAAGAACATGCTACCATTCAGTACACTAATCAAGTTTTACTACTGGTTAGTATTATTAATGCGACATATAAATCACTACAATAAAGCACTAAATATGGCACTGCAAGGTACTAAATCATGCAAGAGTATATCATGCTGGAGATTGCATGCGAGGTTAGTAGCTAATGATCATGTCAAGATATTTATAACTACTGAAAAAACCTATTTAACCTACTCGGTATCCTAGAACTGATCTATCGCAACTGTTATAGTCCCTTATTGTACGTGAAAAAAATGACATGTTAAATCTATCGTTTCTGTAGTCTATTTTCTTAAACTTTTTCCTGTGATCGTTCCAACCATAATAGTTTGGCTCTAGTAAAAATATGTTGAACGTCCTGTAAAAAATAGTATTCATCCTTTTATAAAAGATTTAACTTATATTTTTCCCTTCGATCGGATAGAGATTGTTGGCTCCAATGTGAGATCATCATAATTTCAGATATTTCGAATCTAACGACCCTGGTTCGAGTGAGCGCTGTTATATGCCGATCCGCGCACAACCTCAATGCCTACGTAATGTTTAACGTAAGTTAACGTCTAGGTAAAGGTACATAAGTAACGTAAATTGCACCTAAGTTTGCTAGAGCCAAACTATTATGTTAGAAACGATCACAGGAATAAGATTAAGGAAATAGACTGCAGAACCGATAGATTTAAGATGTCATTTGTTCCACGTACAATAAGGGACCATAATAGTTGTGATAGATCAGTTCTAGGATACTGACTAGGTTAAATAGGTTTTTTCAGTAGTTCTCAGTAACTTAACATTAATTGTAGCTACTAACTTCGCATGCAATCTCCGGCATGACCTACTCCTGCATGTCTTAGTACCTTGCAGTGCAATTTATTTGTCACATTAATAATACTAACCAGCAGTTATATCTTGAGTAGTATGCTGCATGGTAGCATGATCCTCTACGTATCACTCTCTCCTGGTTTGTGGTCTGACTGCGTACCGTTGTTCTGACTGTTTTTGGCCTGCGCCTGGCATTCGGAGGAACGTGCGCGATACTGAGTTGAACTGGGATGAGTGCTGCATGCTTGGTGTGGAATCACCCCGTGCCACACACCCTCGTGCTGGCTTGCTTGGTACCGTATTTCACCGCATAATCGTCGCCATCGCATAATTGTCGCACCCTACTTTTTCAGTCCAAAAATTGGTTCACAACTTTTCATCGCATAATCGTCGCATGTTAATTTTGTTCGTTACGACACCAGCTGTGACAGGAAAAATTTGTCAAATTTTGCACTCTACCTGACATAAATTTCTACCTGCCATTCACAAATACAGCTAAACTGTAAGAAAATAGTGTCGATTTGTAGTCTTGAATTTTAATGCATTGTATTTAATGAATGGCCTACCATTCATCAGATCCTAGCTTTGAAATAAAGGCAGATAAGTACGTAATAAATTACCTATGTATGACTAATACCGGCCCAATTTTATTTTTTTTGATTTCCCCTCATAATGGCGCACCCTAATTTTTAGCGAAAAAAATTGGCATAAAATCTGCGACGATCATGCGGTGAAATGCGGTATTTCGTAGATGTAGATTTGGATGTAATGGGAAGCACTCGTACTAAGTGGAAATCTCGGTCGCAAGGGAGGTGGTCGAAGGTTGTCTGTTTCCCGGAACATCTTTCCACCCCGCGTTTCCCTCGTGTTTGTATCACTTCCTTGTTTCTCTTCCTATCCACGGGCCAAGGGACATTATCCGACGGGTGACGCACGCATTGTTGTCTCGACGGCGGTTGAGTAACGTTCCCTTTTGGCTGGCTGGCTCTTTTCACGAGCCCTCGGCGAAAAATACTAGCGCCACCGGCCATGCGTGCTCCGTATCCGCGGGGAACGACGAGCTAAACATGCGGGCTCTCCGAGGCGACTGGGATAGCGCCGAAACGGAGCGAAATGTCAGCTGAGCGGGAAGATAGCTATGAAACTCGAAATGGCAAAGAGATTCTTCTTTGCCATTTCGCGACTCACTTTCAGGTAGAGAGGGAGAGTAAGAAAATGAAGAAATGGAAAAAAATGACTGCTCATATCCGCCGCTCGAAAGGGACTCGTTTTTACTCAAAGATGAGGGTCTTGTATTCATGAGTATACGCTAATTTTGACTAGAGGTGAACTTCAGCAAAAAATATTTTTTCATGCATTCGTTGCAATTGTAGTGATTAAAATGAAGTGGGGAAATTACATTGCTGTGGTAGGTATAATTTCAGCCTTATATTGGGATATGTCCTATACATATTGTATAATATATATCCAACCGCCGAAAAACACGTGTAGTGCACAAATATTGTAAAAAATGTCACAGGCGTGACTGGCAGACACACATAGAAAACACAAAAAAGAAAAACTCACAGATATTATATTTCGGCAGACACAACCGCCTTCGTCAGAAATTAGTAGGTACTATTAGCAGTACCTACTAAATTCTGACGAAGGCGGTTGTGATCTGTGAGTTTTTCTTTTTTGTATAATATATACATATTCATATAGATAGATAGGTAGAATTGTATTATATGGTATAGGTATTGTATGTCAGGATAGACATAAGAGTAGACTAAACGCCGCGGGTGTGAATTGTCTGAAGAGTGTTGGAGGCAAAATTAGGATGGTTAGGGTCAGGAATGAGTGAGTAATAAATGAATGTGGGTTAGATGCTCCGGCAATGGACATATATGAAAGGAGTGTGCTTCGTTGGTTTGACCATGTTGAGAGAATGGATGAGAGTCGAATAACGAAACAGGTACATAAGAGTGAAATGAATGGTGCGAGAGGTAGAGGTAGGCCGAGAAAGTTGTGGTTGAATGTGGTTGAAGGATTTCTTAGGAGGAGGAATATTAGGAGTCTTAAAAACAGGAGGGCGTGTATGAAGCAGTGTATGGGGGTATATGAGGTAAAAGAGGTTTGCAAGGATCGGTCAGTATGGAGGAAATTATTGAAGCAGATTTAGGTGTACAAATGTGTGTTTGTGAGTGAAACTGTGACTGTGACTACCCCGGAAGGGAACGGCGTGATTGGCATGTATATATTTATATATATTGGGTTTAAAGCCATGCAGTGGGGGAGATAGTTGTCTATGGATTCTATCAGAACTCAGAGGAAGAGGAAGCTAATCCCGACACCCTGTTTCCTCCGTCTATCTTTCCAGTCCCCTACCTATGGCGCTTCTGCTAATCCTAATGGCGCAATTGACCTTTCTTGCCTTCCCGTAGAACAAACCAATGTACGAAATAATTGGGAAGATGAAATTAACCCAATAGTTTATATCCCAAGCAATTTATGAATCTTCAGTTTCGACAACTATATTTTCGACAACTTAACGGACATAGTGTACATGTACATCTACATGCTACCCTGCGATCCGCTACATGGCCGTGTGGCAGAGGGTGTTATGACACCAGCCGAGTAAAGATGTAAGGGATAAGGTTTTGGGAGGAGGAATGGAGACGTGAATTAAGAGAGTATATTTGTTGGAGCTCAATTGTTATTGTGGTCGCTTATTGTTCGCGGAAAGAACGAGGTTTTGTACCTCTCTGCACGGCAATGTGTCTATCTCATTTTATTGCTTCTGTCAGACCTAGAGATGTAGTGAGGCTTCATGATTATATTCTCTGTGTCGCTCTGAAACACATCAGTTCTGGTTTTCTCAAGCAAGTTAAGCCTAGCGTGTAGCCTGTCAAGATGCATAACTGATTAAGCAACGTGAAATGCTAAGTTATGATTGAATAATCAATGGTTGTATCAATTAACTTTATAGCTGTGTCAAATAAAATTTATACGGTGTTTATTCAGATTTCTGCGTGAAGAAGAGGTGTATGATAAACGTAAATTTGATTAGCCCTAATGGGCCACACTTCAATAGAATTGAGTAACGGTCACACTGGGTTAAATTCACCCCAGCACCAAAAAAGTGATTTCCTGCTTCAATAACAAGTTCTTAAAATCTAAAAAAAAATCATTTAAGCATTGTTTTAGGATCATAGAAAAAGGTGTTTCCCAACCAAAATTCATTGTAAAAGTGTTGTAAAACCAATCGCAAAATTAAGGTAGTGAAAAATCGTATTTTTTACGGAAAAAATTGTGCTGTTTTTTTAAATAATTGATTTTGAGCCAAAAAATATAAAAAATCCATTCCTGAAATATAATATTTTAATAAATTTATTTTCAATAATCCTCACTCAAAAAAAAGTTCATTTATTTTGAAGATTGAAAAATGAAGGCACGAATTTTGCACGAACAACCAAAAATAAAAGGAGTATTAATCATTATATCACAAAAATATTATGCAAAATATTATAATAATTTAAAATAAAAAATGGTTGGGCTTTATTTAACCCCATGTGACCAATCAGGGTTAAAAAAAAGTTATAACACTGACTTTTACGTAGGAATTAGCTCCAGGCCTTGACACTGTGAACTCATGGAGCACACTGGTGAATTGCGAGCAAGAACCATGCCGACTAATTACCTCGCCCTCATTAGCAATTTTACGAGAGCTATTGCGAATCAGTGCCATTATTTATCAACTTGCGCTCCGCGTTTCGTGAAACGCGTACTTTCTGTACGACTCCTGAATGTGTTTGCTTCCATCTCAGAAATAGTTTTTGCGAACAGTTTACCACGCTTTTCGCCTTCATCTTTTTTTTTAACTAACGTGTTGAATATCTGGATATGCCGTCTCCTTTCCTCGTCAATTCTTCGCAATGACGGATACTATTTAGACTCCACATTCGCTCCGGGCGTGGTTTTTCCCGGTCCTCTGCCGTGCTCACACATCTCTCCTGAAGGGCCTCTCTGGAGCACACTGAAGCTCCAGTGAATTCATCAGACAGGAGTTGAGAGAAAGAGAGAGATGGGAATGAGGAGAAAAACAAACACACCCCGGGTTAACAGGAGTTTCAAGTCAAGTTAAGATGTTTGTTCGCCGCTCCGAATGTAAACTGGGGCACAAATACGTTTTTGAAAACGGAAACCTCCGAATTCAACGTTTGAGCCATAGCGCGAAGTGGGAACGGAATCCTTTTAAATGTTAGTCGAGGGCGCCAAGTTCCGTTTTTTTCCCGTTACTTCTGTTTACCATCGAATTGTGTGATATTCTTCGATAGTGGGAGCGTGCTAGTTTCTTAAAGTAAGAAACTTGGTTTGAGATAGGGATCATGAAGTAATCTTGATTGCTGGGGATAATGATATGACCAGGGTCCCGAGTGCACGCGGCGTATTCGAGGCGTGGCCCAATCAGAGCAAAGTAGCCCTCTTTTACTTATTTAACCGAAGTCCTTACTATTATACGCTTAACAAAACCTAGTTTCTTTAATGCTGTGCCACATATATTTTGTGCGTGAGATCGCCACAATCTTATGTTTGAATTATTTGTATACCTAAATACAAAGGTTACCGGTTTATTTCACTGGTATACTATATTTTCTAGATACAATATAGAATATATAGTTCAAATATATACATATATAGTAGTATATAGTAGAATATATAGATAAGATCTAGAATACGTAGTTTTCCGTCCATTCAGAAATGGCATAAATCACATATATAATTCATTATTAGAGTACGTCCAAAACACTACTGAGTTTCCACTGGTTGAACCTCTATAGGAAATGATGTCACTCATATGTTTTGTTTCTGGTACTTAAGCACATTCTGTGACTATTAGGGTATTTGACAATCCCTAAAGACATCATTTTTTTTTACTCCCCCCCTTCATTCCACATTTCACACAGTTTATAGCCATACTCAGAAGCTAATTTGCAAAGAGATTGAGAATAATCGCCGGAACATTTCGCTAGCCTGTTTAATGTTCAGCAATTATCTCCGCACAGAGAGGAGGCAAATACCCCCAGGTATTAAGATATGACTTGGTTAACCCTCTATACACCGATTTTTTTGTCCACCATATGCGGTCATTTCACATGTTACCCCACTTGTGGGAGAATCAGGAACTAAAAGTTACGAATAAGATAAGATATTCTCGTTGCCAAGCTGCACAATTTATGCCATAAAAGCATATAGACGTAGATTAACCTTATCAGAAAGAAACAAATACTCTTCTATATGTTACCTCTAGGTCACTCAGCGTGATCAAGGGTCAAGATGAATTATAATGTAAATTTTTACCTCAATGGTTTCATCCTTCCAATCCCACTAGCCGTAATTAGAGACGTCTTTTGACTGTGATACCTCTCACGGAAATAGTCGGACTTCATATAAATAGACTTTGAATGAAGATCTGTTCATTAGTTTTTTTGTAAGGACAAAAGAAACAACGTATTTTGAAAGATCTTATATTTTAGACTATTGTAGGACACATATGTGATCCTGAATGAAGTGGATATAGTACGTCTTATTAGTAGGAATTATATTGTTACCACTAACAGACTCAAATTTCACTCCTGAACTCTAACCTTTATTTACAATGTAGACATGAGAACGAGGTCGAATTCCCATTACCTCTATTAAAAATAATTTATGTTAACACGCCGTCCAATTGTGTGGCTGGAATGAGCAGAAAAATCGCTAAAATCATTCTTTATAATCTCTGTTATGATATCGCATATGTTGAGCTGAGGAATTTTTGCGTCGCTTGCTGTGCATTCTGTATATTTTCCCATCGTGTGATCACCACGGCTGAAAATTCCAGCATCCGACACAAAGTTTTCAATACGAGAGCTAATGATCGTCTCATTCCACAATAAGTTATTCCGTCTTTTTTATAGTTTGATAAAAATTAATGAAGTTTTCATCCATGTAAACACAGACAATCTTGCACAGACAATCAACTCTGTTGGATTGTTTTACGTTCATTTCGACTTTATTACCAAACTTTAGTGCGCTAGATAAAAACCCCCGAGTCCTTATATTAAATGAAATTTATATTCTCATAAAGATAATGGCACCTAAAACTCAGATAGTTGATTATGTCCACATTCCGTCGTCATTTTTTAAAAATAACTCGTGATTAAAAGCAGGGAAATAAACGCGTGGCGTCATAATGAAGGCGTCGTGGCTATTTTTTAGGTGATTGTTAATTTTTACAGGATTTAGGTTACCATATTTTTAAACCCCAAAATGAGGACATTCTCAACGAGATTGATCAACACGCTCTTAGGACTGCCAAATAAAACATTATTCGTTCAATTATATACTCCCAAATAGCTATATTACAAAATTGAAACAAACAGAATCAAAAGTATTACACACATCGCAAATACCAATACTTTAGAGCCCATGTCCCATGGATATTTTTCACTAGACTGAATCTTTTATAACAGTTTCTTTTGTTGGCACAAGTATGTAAAATAGTTTTTGCAATTCATATGTCAAAAATTAAAATTTACGATTCACCAGATTGTATCCCCAGGCGACATCGCCCCAACCCCTGCCTCGTGTTACAAAGCGACCTGGTAACCAAATTACGAACTACTTCCAACCCATTGTAGACCAGTAGTGCCATCTATCAACAGCTTGTTCAAGTTTTTGTGTAGAGAAAGTAGCATGCCACAAATCACCATAAATGATGCCAGCCCCTTGATTCAGCTAATTAGAAAGTACCGCGGCGGTTGCCGTCTATCGCCGGGTAGAGCCCTAAATTGAAACACCTTAATTTAATAATCGATATAAAAATATATGTAACTAGTTGGTGATACATGACGAAAACAAAAATCAAAAGATCTACCTTCTCAAAAATGAAAAATGCGGACAATACCAGAAACGGTAAAAATGTACGCAGACGCTACATTAATAGTCGAAAATACGGACATGTTCGAATGAAGGAGGACGTATGGAAACCATACCCAGGATTGAAGACAGTTCAACAAGGGCCACTCCTTGCTTTCCTTCATACTCTTGACAAAAGTCCTGTCCTTCGTGAACCAAAGATTTATCAATCCAACGATCAAGTAGTGAGCAGATTGCGTCGGAGAGCTGCCAACAGACATCAAAGTTCCCTTTCCAAAAGAGAACTCTCCCTAGTCTCATTCAAAATTATGAACTGCCGACGGCTGCACGCACCTGGGTGTTGTATCTGAGGCCCATCGCTATAAATGATGAGTCAATGAGTCAATCAATCAGCGCATTGACCGTTAAGGTGGGAACGAGGGGATGCATCGTTTGGATAGGCAAAGTGGAACCTTATTGCTCAAAGTGCCTATTTAGGGTAGTTTGAGCGAAGTGTAATTTCACCTATAAATCAACGAATTTTGAGCTCATTTTAATCTCACCCTTCCAAAGATACAAAAACATTAGGCCCTTACCGTTCTACTTTCAGAGATTTTTGACGAAAAATGCGACACCTTTTACATGTGAAATGGTACGTCTAAACACTACAGGGAGACTTTATTTTTTAAAAAATAAGAATTTTCTAACACCTAAATCTCGACAAAAAATTAACTGTGGATAGTTTCTATGTTTTCTCAACTATTTTTTAAAATAAATCATATTGTCATCGCAGCAATTTCTGCGGGTTCAAGAAAAACCTTCCGTTTTGAAGGAGTTGTATACGTACCGCGCGAAAAAATGAGTCAAGTTAAAGACTTATTTACATATTTTCATTTAATTACTTATAATTTCTGTCATATAAAACTATATTTTTACTCCATTAATTGTATAATACTTAATTTATGTGTCCTACAGCTGGTGAAATAAAAACGTATAATTCGAATATGGTCTCTATTATGACTAGGGAAGTATATCGCTCAAACTACCTTAATCAGCCATGAGACGTTATTTTTATCCTAACTTGAGTTTTTTTTCCAGTTGGTATTTCAGGTCATTCTACTTTACTATTTTTCCGATTTCAGCATATGCCCTTGCTTTATATTTTAAATTCATTCCTTAAAGATAACTTAAGACTGATGATAAATTATGTACAAATTACTGTGATCATATATTTGTTTACCTAATTTGTTTTAATATCCTCTCGATAAGCCTATTGTTGCTTTATTTTTCGTGTTTCTCATGAATTATTGTAATTTTAGGGATAAGGGACAATAATAATCACCTTCGCTCACTTAATTGTGTTAATTGTGTGAGAAAATTGCTCTATCAGAAGTAGAATCAAGTATTTACGGAATAAGAAAATTTGCTGCGGTTCTTTTAAATTTGAAAACGAGTAACATTTTCATATTCTGATTTAACTTTCAGTCCTAAACCCAAAAATAAAATCGCTGTCATTCCCATTACTGGCGAGTCGAAGGGATTTCTACGAATTTATTTTTAAATTATTTGTTTATCAAATTACTTTCTCAAGTTTTGGCGCTTATAAATCTTGTGTCGTTAAGGTTTTGATAGTGGGCTGGTTGGTATTGTTGTGCTTGATAGCACTTTTCAGCGGAGCGTTTGTGGTAAAAATAAAGTGAAATTGAAAAATAAAAGGAGAAGCTTAGATGAGGTGACGTGGGAAATCTTCGGTAGACCTATTAACATTGTCGGTACATTTTATAACTGGATTTCTCAGTAATTAATTATTTTTCATGGCTGAGGTTAAAACATGACTTTTTGTTTCCCACCGCACGCTAAAAAAAAGGCTTAGTAATCGAAGATTCGTTTGCAATTTTACAAAACGTAATAAGGTGAGTAAAAATTAATTTAGAGGATACATGAGCAACACAAACGTGTGCTCTTGACGCGAATCTAGCCTAGAAATAAGGGTTTCCTCTTTCATTTTGATATCTCTCGTAAACTTTTAATCGTGACACATCCTGTGAAACCGTCAAATATTTTTGGGAAAATATCTCCTAAAGGAAAGCAATAAATGGCTAATACTTTGGTATCATTAGAAATGCGAAATATTTTTCAGTATGATGCGGCAAAAGTCGTTTTTATATAATTTGCAATGATATATTGCTCATACTATACCAATATGTACACGTATCCATCTTTTTTATGAATTTAGCATGAATGACGTGGCCGACGTGAGTCATTGAGCGCATATTTTCACAACAGTTCGAGTAAGTAAAAAATATTTCTTGGAGTTAAATTCAGTCAGTTCATATGGTAGGAATCTCCATACATGTAGCCATACAAATGGAAACTGATGTTGACTGTGGGAGTGGAATGTTTGCAGCGATGAGATGACCTAAGCATAAACCATGATGGCTTTTGGGATAGATTCCGCGTTGTATCATTGTGACGACAGTTTCGCGACCGTTCCAGCTCGCTTCTTCAGACCTGACGAAGTGAGCTGGAACGCTGGCTGGAATGATGACTTTCGGGATAGCTTCCGCGTTGTGTCATTTTTGTGACAACAGTTTCGCGAGCGAACGAGCACTGCAGTGATAAGTTCACACATGCAAAGTTTCGCTCAAATCTGCGCATAAACGGAAATCGCAAAACCCCCCTCAAGGTGCTAAAAAAAATCACTGCTCTCCCCATCAGCTGACGCAAATGTCGATTTCGCCACTCGAGAAAAGAGGGATACGCTGATTCAGACTCGGACTTTATTTTTGGGCGTCCCGCTTCGTAACCACGTGTCATAGCGGAGAAATATAGCAAGTGGTGGGCCGGAGGAAATGTGCGCGAACTTCGGCGATGGTCGGCGCACACAGGGCGGAAACAAAACAAATCGTCCGAAAATTCCCGAATTTCCAAATATATTTTGGAATGTTCCCGTGATACAGCTAGATGTTACAACATCTATAGTGAAAAAATAAAAGCTCAAGCTAGTTACTGTGCTTGTACTGTACTGTGCTCCTATTTTATTAGATAATAAAATAGGAGCGGAAGCTTAATAATTATGAACAAGTCGTCGAAAAACAAAACTGGGCATTTTCCGCAAAAATTACTTTATCTTCATATGCTTTTCTTTAGCTCGCTTTACCCTGGATCCATGGGTCCATGGTTACCACTTCATTTTACCTCACATAGTTACCACTTCATACAAGTAAGAACATGAATCGATTTTGACTTGTGGTAAAGTGTCTAACTGTCGTCCGAACATGCAAGAGATAAAATTGATTTTTATTTAAGGTAGTCCGAGCGAGATGGTTCCCTAGTCATTATAGAGACCATATTCGAATTATACGTTTTAATTTCACCAGCTGTAGGAAGCATTAACTAAATATTGCATTATTAATGGTGCAATAATATAGTTATATATGACAGAAATGGTGAGTAATTAAATGAAAATATCTAAATAAGTCTTTAATCTGACTCATTTCTTTCGCGTGGTGCATTTGAAACTCCTTCGAAACGGAAGGTATCTTGTGAAACCCAAGAACCTATTTCGGTGACAATATGATTAATTTTCAAATATAGTTGAGAAAACACACACACTACACGCTGTTAATTTGTTTTACGATATCTGAGTGTTAGAAAATCCTCATTTTTGTAAATTATGTCTCTCTGGAGTGCATGCACGTACGATTTCCCATGTAAAAGGGCTGGTATTTTTTGGCAAATATCTCCAAAAGTAATGCGGTAAGGGGTTAAGGGGCGGTAAGGTTACATTTTTGGTTTCATTGAAAGGGTGAGATATTTTTCTTTAAAATGAGATCAAATTCATTGATTTCTAGGTAAAATGATATTTCGCTCAAACTACCTTAAGTTAGTTATCACCCAATTTTATTCTCGATATATTTAAGATGCCTATTTATTTCACTGTAGGTACTGATTGAGTATTTAAGTATGCCCTATTTTTTTGTTGTTTCATAAAGTAGGGAAAAAACTTAGCGGATCAAACAATTCTCTATTACATATGCTAGGAAAAAATTCCACCGCGATTTGCCACACCAAAGGGTGGGAAAGGAATCAACAGCTCCTCCTTGTTTAACCGCTTGCACTTCTGATCGTCAGTCATCGAAAGAAAGCTCTCGTCTCGATGCGTAAACAAGAAAACGGCGAGCAGGGGCCTTCTGCGATCCCACAAATATAGAAGCAAGGCAAAGTGTTTTTCGCACTTGGGAGGAGCTGACGGAAGAGCCAAGCTCGTCGGTCCTCGACTCGCGAAGTTCCCGGCTCCAACCGCCGCCTCTGGCGCCAAAACGCATCAACTACAGACGCGGTCTGGCCACGGATAACATAGTAAATATAATAATAATAATTCAATTCATATCAGAAATTACAGAGTAGTATGCAATAAAATCAATGGTTGGCGTGTTAACTTTGTGGAAGTTGGTCATCTTTAGAATTAAAAAACTTAGTTTTTTCCACCAATACATTATAAAACAATTCGACCGGTTTCGGCATTTTCAGGCCATTACCAAGATTACAAAGTAAAATACCATGGGAAAGCACCGTTTATATGGGAACCTCAAGGATGAGGTGGTTAACAGAATGGAGGGATGAGAAGTGAGAAGTTTTGAGGTGATTGAGCAAAACTGCAAGGGAAGGAATATGTTTTTATAAGTTTTTTCATTCTAAAGTAGTATACAATAGGTAACTCCTATGGATGGATGGGTATTGGGGCTCCTATTGGATAATACAAGCAATAGCAACAAACAAGAATGATTTAAAATTTTCAATCAAACATTTAACGATGCAGTGAAGAATCATACACTAGTACAAAAAATGACTCATTGTCAGAGATATACAGAGTGATATACAGTGGTTACAAAATATGAGACACATAAATACATGATCAGATATACTTACTATAACAATAGTATTAAAATAGCACTTCATTTTTTATATTTAATTCAATGAATATTACTAGGCAAATTACAGAACACAAATTCGATGTTTTTTATGAGTAATAACCAATTTTTTCATTCTCTTAAGAAATTTTCGGATGTTTTTTTCTTCCTTGATGTGTGTCGGAAGGATATTAAATATTTTTCGTGAAACATATACAAAATTTCATTGGAATAAAGTTATAATCCATGAAATATGCACGATTAACCCATAGGTAACCCATAAATATTATGTAATTTCTCACCCGCTGAACCTGGGTAAGCTCTCGTTTTATTTAAATGGGTTCAACGTTATGTTTTCCAGTTTAATTTTTCTCGAGACCACTGCTTTCAGCTGTCACGAAATAATCAAGTCCACCTTAATCTGTTGTATCGAGTGCAATACAAAATACTGTGCAAGATTTATCTCAGTTTACTGTACATAGTATTGTACCTCGTTGCTGCCGAAACCGGAAGTCTCCAGAAAAATAAAACTGTGGAAACAAAATACAGTATCATTTTATAATAAAAATAATCCGCTAAGTTCAAAATTCATTAACAAACGATTATACTTACGTTTCTCTTGAAGCATAGGCGATTATCCGCGCGTGTTTCTCTACAAGAGGAGCGAAAGGAAACTTATCACTCTTTGAAACCACAAAAGACACATTTTTTATTAACTTTAATCGGTGATTCCCTTAAGGTAGTCCGAGCGAGATAGTTCCCTAGTCATTATAGAGACCATATTAGAATTTTACATTTTAATTTCACCAGCTGTAGGAAGAATTAATTAAACATTGCATTATTTATGGTGCAATTATATAGTTATATATGACAGAAATGGTGAGTAATTAAATGAATATCTAAACAAGTCTTTAATCTGACTCATTTTTTTCGCGTGGTGCATTTGGAACTCCTTCAAAACGGAATGTATCTTGTGTTTCCCAAGAACCTATTGCGGTGACAATATGATTTATTTTCAAATATAGTTAAGAAAACAAGAAAAACTACACGCTGTTAATTTTTTTTACGATATCTGAGTGTTAGAAAATCCTCATTTTTGTAAATAATGTCTCTCTGGAGTGCATGCACGTACGATTTCCCATGTAAAATGGCTGGTATTTTTTGGCAAATATATCGAAAATTACTATGGTAAGGGGTTGAATTTTTGATGTCTTTGAAAGGGTGAGATATTTTTCTGTAAAATGAGACCAAATTCATTGATTTCTAAGTAAAATGAATTTCGCTCAAACTACCTTAAGAGCTTAGGATTTTATTAATATAAGACGAAGGTAGATTGACAACGCAAATTTTAATCTGTAAAAATGATAAAGATTACAATTTTTATCTTAATATCGATTGATGTTTCACGTAATGTCCTGCACCCAAAGATTAACCTCTGCATCTACATATTACCCAGCAAGCCACCAACAGAGCGTGTGGCAGACAGTGTGTTAGCTCCAACATGCACTATGTAACATGTGCAATGATAAAGTTAACGAAGATAACAATGTTTAATATTCCTTTTTCTAAAGTTAACAAAGAACCAACTACTAAGTCAATTAAGGTAGGGCGACGATTGCCATTACATTTTCCGGTCGACAGGCGATTGTGAACCGAAGTAGTGAATCTAATTTGCATGTGATTTTCACGCCAAACGTAAAAAAATTCTTTGAACTTTGGTCAATTATCATCCCATTTCAAGGGTTTATTTCATAAAATAATCCTTACTAAGAATTTTCGAAGGAACATTCGTTATTTCGCTGGAATTGATAATATTCGTTTTTGCGTTTGCATGCATGATATTCCAATTTTAGTTTTTAGTTAGGGACATGCAATTTGTCAAAGCTTTCATTGCTTACATATCGTTGGTGCGATTGTATTTTTTTATTCAAGATCTAAAAGAGTTGAGCTTTGTGCTTAATACACAGTCATGCTAACGATGAGACATTTTCCGAGTGTCAATGCCTGCTTCATAAGGGAACCTAAAATTGGGCGAAGAGAAATTGACCTGGACATTACATACATATTAAAGTAATTCTCTCCTTCTCACCGAAATTCCATTTGATCATTTGATTTGTACAAGAGGTCGTCGCTAGGCCTCAAATATGATCCATCTCTTACTAAATGTTTAAATTTTCATTTGCTTAAGTGAGCTAGGTTATTCTGTTTTGCCCCTGCAACTATGTAAGAATACCAGCTGATGTCAACTATAAATAGATGATTTTGGACTATAATTGCCGTGAATTTTGTCAATATCGTTGCGAAATTGTTAGAAAAATAAATTCCGATAAATTCAATTAAACATTCGGAGTAGTGCCCCACGAATTTACGAACTGTTTGAATGTTTTTCAAAACATTTGAATGTATACCCTTCTTGTGGTTACAAATATTTAATCTCAGTAGTTAAATTTTAAGAGCTGCCATCTTTTACGCACAGCATTGTTGACATGCTGATGATATCCATGGATAAAATGATATATCCATGAACTATGGGAATAGATATTAGCGTCTCTCCCTCAGGGTGAATTATTTCTCTTTGCCTAGAAATAAATGCGGCTCAGTGTCCTAGCCCGGGGAATATGCTAAATTTGCAGGTATATCCAATTCACGAGGAAGGAAATAAAAATTGCATTTCTACTATAAAGTTGAGATGTTTTAAATTTTCGCTAATTACAACTTTACATCTACAAACTACCCTGAAAGCGGCATGGACGTATGGCTGGGGTTGTTAGGACACCAGCCGTGTAAAGATGAAAGGGATAAGGTTTTGGGAGGTGAAATGGTGACGTGTATTATGGGAGTGTATTTAGTGGAGATCAGTTTTTATTGCGGCCGCTTATTGTGCGCGGAAAGAACGACTTTTTAGGCCTATCTATTAATGAGAATATCTCTCTTATTGTATCGCTTCTGTCAACCCTAGAGTTGTACTGAGACGTCATGATAATATTCTCCGTGTCGCTCTGAAATACATCAGCTCTGAATTTATCAAGCAGCCTAAGTCTAGCGTGTAGCCTTCGAGTGTCTTTATCCCTCCAAAAGTTGTGAGACACTATATGTTTGCTCGTAACAGTTTTTAACGAAGCGTGCTGCTTTCCTTTTTGTTTTATTAATTTTTTTGGTTAAATTTGTATGACCAGGGTCCGAAATGCTCGCAGCGTATTCGAGATGAGGCCAAACCAGAGCGAAGTAGCATCTCTCTCTTACTTTTACATCCGAGAAACTTCGTATTATACGCTTAACAAAACCTAATTTCTTTAAATCTTCGCCACATATGTTTTGTACGTGTGTCCCCCACGATATATCAGAGGTTAAGGTAATTCCAAGATATTTTACTGTATTTGAAGCTTTTATTTTTACTCCACCCACAGTATAGATATGGCATTTGTGTGTTGACTTTCGTAGGAAGTGAACTGTGGTGCATTTACTGATATTTAATTTATTTAAAAACTCTGATAAACGGCCATGATTGGAAAAGTGACTTAGCCTTTGTATTAGAACGCCAGTATCTGTAAAGATTCTCGAGCAGTACCACCAGCCTCTAAATCAGCTAAAAATGTGTCACTTTGAATATATATTAATGTTAAACTGGATAAGCTGTTGAGGGTGACGGCCATATTCCTTAACATTCCTCAATGAACATGATAGAATTATAATTGATTTTTTTAAATATGTCTAAGTCTGAACGAGTCAATATCGTAGCGTGTTTTTTACGCTTGGAACAGTTTTTAGCCATAAAAATGTTATGCACTCCCTAATGCACTCAGATTGTTTTCAATGCATCATTATACTTACTGGTCTTTTTCTTTTGTTCGGGAAATTTTTCTGGCTAAGGTATGCGTGCCCATTAGATATGACAATCTTTGACGCTTTTCACAATAAGGAGGAGCCAAGTCGTAATTATGTGAATTTAGCAGAAGTGATCATAAAAATTAGGACTCTGAACGAGAAATCTATCAGTGGGAAGGATACCGGAAAATACTTTAGCAAAACACCTATTTTCCGTTTTTATGGCTATTTAGTTTATATTTAAGAGTAATTTCCACCTCATTAGATGACAGGTAACGTTACCTTTTTAAACTTCATCATACTCAGCAAGAAAACGCAAACGTATCCCGTGACATTTCTCTGTGAAAATAGCAAATTTTGCTACTGAAAATTCCAGAGAAAACAGCCCTGCCACCCGAACTCATTAAGGGTTAGCATCAAAGCAAAATTTACAAAGAGCATGGGGGAGGCGAAATTGAGTACGCCAGTGCCAGACAGCGACGGACACCGCTCGCGGGCCAAAGGGTAACGAGAAACGGTCAGAAAAGCCAAGAGGGAAAAAGGGGCGGCTCTCCCACGCACTAGAAACAGGACACAGGTTTCAAAACGGAGTATTTCGTTACTCTCTTCTTTATTCTTTGCATAAACTGCGCGGGCGAATAGCGCAGCTTGACTTATGGGAGTTGAAACCTCGTCTTGGACTGGTCCCTTGGCAGAGTAGAATGATCTCTTATCCATCGTACTGCACCACCGAAGTCTGTTTTAGTGTGTTTAGCGAAGTGTTTATGCAGCCGATACATCTACATACTACCCCGCGAGCCGCCGCATGGGCGTGTGGCAGGGGGGGGGGGGGTAGGTCACCAGCCGTGTAAAGATCTAAGTTTTTTGGAGATGAAATGGGAGTGCACTTGGAGAAGCTCAGTTTTTATTGTGGTCGCTTATTGTGCGCGGAAAGAACGAGTTTTTGTACCTATCTGTTCGGCAGTGTACCTCTTTTATTTCATCGCATCTATCAGACCTAGAAATGTAGTGAAGCGTCATGATAATATTCTCTGTGTCGCTCTGAAACATACCAGCTCTGAATATCTCAAGCAGCCTAAGCCTAGCGTGCAGCCTCTGAGTCTCTAGGGGCTCCCACCTTGATCCCTCTAACAGTTGTGTGACACTATATGTTCATTCGCAGCAGTTTCTAACGAATCGTGCTGCTTTTCTTTGTAATTTGTCAATTTTTTGGTTAAATCTTTATGACCAGAGTCCCAAATGCTCGCGGCGTATTCGAAGTGTGGCCTAACCAGAGCGAAGTTGCATCTCTCTTTTACTTTTTCATCCGGGGACTTTCCTATTACGCGGTAAATGGCCAAACCTTTGTGCTAAATCTACCCGACTATTCTCACCGGAAATTTTGACTGCGTGAACGACGTGGGAAAACTGACAAATGTATGCGACTAATATATACTCTTCCTCGTCTTTTCCAATTCTTCCACTAATCTAGCCGTAAATTATTCAACCCCATCACTTTCATTAATGCTTCATATCTTTTCGTTGTATTTTTCCCATTAAAACCAGCATGTGATAATCACGTGATGATCGGTAATTTTTTGAATCTCCCCGCATTGAACCATTTTCATGAGCGACCGTTCCGTAATGGACCATTTCGACAGAATCGCCGGCGAAACAGCCGTCCATGAAAATGATTCAACGCAGGGAAACCTGAAAATTGCCGATAAAAAAGACAAACGCGGAAGCCTTCGTAGTAATCATGTGATGATTTTGTAAGAATATCTTTCCCTGTATTCAGTTATGTATTTGGTTGAGCAATTTACGCCAGACTGTGGCCGATTTCATTGGCGTGAAAACCTTCTCCACTCCTCCGCGTACAAATACGATTCATGCTGCGGCAAACAGCATCTAACTCACCTTCGGACAATCTCTCCCAATACTCCGCGCGGTTGAATTCCTCCGAAAGGCGGAGTGAGAGACTGTGAGAGAGATATGTGAATGTTTATTCGCTTCTGTTTGTTCTCCAGAATAGCCACGGGTCCGGCGGTGTCCCTCCCACTTCATCCACACACTCCTGTAGGAGGAAGAAGGGTTCTCGTCTACTTACTCCCTGTGATTGTTACCACGCCTCTCCTCCCCCTTTTGTTTACATTTCGAATCGCTTCGGGGAAGGAGAGAGAGTGAGAGAAAGAAACATGAAGAAAAAGAAGATTGCCGTGGCACTGCGCCACTAGCGCCATCGGTGGCGGCCCCCATAAATACGGCACTCGAGCAAATGAGGAGCGAAAACCGTTGTCCGGGAAAGGACGTGTTTATGTGTGTGTATGTGAGCGTGCTTCCTCCACTTTCCTGCTTGCTCCGTGTAGCCTTCCTCTGGCTTATTTTTTTCAGCGTCCTTCGAGGTGATTTAATTAGGAAGAGAGGGCACGTGTGCATATACTGCATTGGTTGTTGCAAGGCGCTGTGAAATGTTGAGGTTCACGAATTCACGAACGGAGGTCACAACAGCGACTGCGTGATTCGGAACAATACTGAAGCCTAAACTACTGTTTAACGATCCACCTTCTTTGATGTTTAACCTACAAGGAAACTGAGTTAACGTGCGAAATATCTATATCTACATCTAGTTATGTAATTATTGCTACATCTACTATTATAATTGTGAAATGAAAATCTACTTTTTAACTCAAATTGATAATTGGAAGCAGAACACAGATCACTCGATTTCGCGCCGATTGCTCTAGCCAATTAAAATACCTAGGCATCCTCTTCCACTGTAAATCTCATGGGGGCTTTAAGGAGCAAGTTGTCCTCACAGGTATCGTGCTCGTAATGCCATAGGTACCCGTATGCGAGGGCTAAGCGCTGCAGTCCACGGGGCAAAGCCAAACTTTGAACACAAAGGCGTTTACTTTTGACATTGTCAAAGAGTTACGGAACTAGACGCGCAGTAACTAAAATGAGTAAATGAGGGATATGGGCTAGATTCTCAGTCTAGTCGAATGATTTTTCCTCTCTGCATTTTACACTATTATGTGATCACTAGCGGGTGACTCTGTTAAAGTTACTGCGCGCCTAGTTCCGTCATTCTTCCAAAACCTTATCTGAATCTAAAGCAGAATTAATACGTGCTCTCATGCAATTTGATAAATGCCACGTTGGGTGTATTTCCCTCTTAAATGCATCTTTGGAAGGTTTACTGTAGTCTATTCTTGCGGGTTTTCGGAAACGATTTGCAAGGGTTCCAACTGATTTTTGAGAATACAGTGATGCCGAGCGGGGGACTAATAAGATAAGTCTGCTCTAACTGCATGTGAATTATACAATGGATGACTTTTCAAGGTTTAACGATCGATATTTTCTTCAATGCTTCCTTCACTGCCAAATTGTTGGACTTCACTGCCGCACCTTTATTTCATTTGGTCAATTACTCTACCTAACTTAATGTTTTTAGGATTGATTCTAAGATTATTAGTTCAGAATAAAATATATATTTACTCTGGACCCAGTAAACTCTTAACCTAAATCGTTGGTGAGATTGATTTTTTCTACAACTGCTATTACAATTATCTACATTTTAATTTTACTAACCCATACGCTTTTATTCCAGACCTGAAGTTGTGGTAAAATTTTGAAAGGATTCTATTTTCCTGATTGTGATAATATTTTAACCAATGATAAAAATGAATTAAAAATTATAATTATGCCAGTTGAGATGATCTACCTTGAGAACATAGCACATCGAAGGTTGCTGTTGATGGTTATTTCGGTCAAAAGATCACTTTTTTCGTGGTAGGAAAAAATATTTTTTTTCAACTGAATGCATGGAAAACCCTTTTTTTACCTTCTTCTACTATTTTCGACGTGCGACCACCGATGTGAATGAAAATGTGCAAATCACATACACCACCTGATGAAAAACATCCATGACGACGAACAGTGTACTAAACAATTAATATTTTGTACAATGTTGCTGCATGACTTTCAGTTATTGTTAACACTGATTACCTTTCGGCCTTCTACACTACGCCTTCTTGTTGACATCCATTTCGGAAAATGTTTTTAGCAACGAAACCGAAAAAATAGTAAGTTCCATTTTTATCCAGCGATTGTTGTCTATAACATGAAAAAATTTCGAAATATAAATTAATTAACTGGTCAGGCGTGTCTTCCTCTTTTAGTTTATTTCTTTTTATTCAACAATATATATTGAGGGCTAGTTGTTCAACCTTTATTCATATTCTCTATGGTATAGATCAACTGCCTCCATGTGACAACTTAATCTCGCATTTTCTTATATGGTAGGAGTAAGTGACGTCAATGGAGCAGTCATGGTTACGTGAGTAATATACTACATGGTGTAACTAATAGAAATAGTACTTCCCTAAACATACATAAATAGTTTGGAGGATTAGTATTTGATACTATTTATTTTGCATGGTAGGGAATGTATGAAATTCTCTTCAGCCATAGGTATCAGATCGAAAATCTTAAAATAGACGTATTTAAGGTATCTCATTGATTTCGACTGAATATAAAATAGTTTAGTTTTAGAAAAAGAAATAGATGACACTCTTAATTGTAGTAACCTAAAACAACTGTGCATTTATAGAAAAACTGTACCGTGTTATGCCTTTCTACTTAGGTCTAGCATATTTTAAATCTTCTTGTGATGCTTCAACTTCTTCTTAATATATATATATATGTCTATACTGAGTCATAGAATTAAGTTGAGTATTGACTAGTGCACTTTGATACAAAAATTTATCTGGATGCTAATTTTAAGTAATTATTAGCATTAGGATAGATTTAAAATGACATTAAAAGAAATGTCAAGGAGTTCCATGCGTATACGAAGAATATTTCACCGTATTTTGGTTGTAAGACATGCCGAGTCGAACAAACCAAGTCTCGTTTAAATCCTCCAATAAGAAATCCATTTCTATTGAGTCCTAAAAAATATTTATGCGTAATTTCATGAGTTTTTTGGAGTGAACATATTTTGGCTGATATATTTTCTTTTCACAAGTCAAGTACTTCTTTAAGCGGCTGAGCTATTTGATATTCTACTTCAAAGAATGTTTGAGGTGGCTCGGTGGAGTAATTGGGAGGAGAACGATCAGTTGACTATTTGTTTTCCCGCTCAGGTATGTCCTCTTGATGGTGAGGTTATGAAATGCATGGGGGTGTGTGACCTCATTTTTGCCCTGATTTCTTTTTAACGTACCCTTTCCCCCAAACGTTTCCCGGCATGGCTCCAAACCCCTTCCGACGTCACCAAATCCTAGAAATAGACCCTCTTCCCATCCCCTCTCCGTCTCCCTTGGAGAGCGAGGGTAAACTTATCTTTAAGTTGCCAAGTCACACATTCGAATATAATGCGAAACCGATGTAACTAAATAAAAAAAAGTTGGTGATGAGGCGCAAGAATCCTTGACATTTCTCGGGGAGACGTGCTGTGGACTACAGTTTGGAGAAAATTGAATGAAACTTGAGTAATGTCCACTAAGTTATTTTATTGTTAAACGTGTTACGACGCTGAGGAGTCGTTATCAGGTACTTTTGTGGACTCAGTGGACATTGCCAAGCTTATTAATTCATCTAATTTCATCGTGGTGTCCAAGCACATCTCGCCGTATAAAGTTTAATATACACGTTGGAAATTTGTTTTGTAAAGAATGTCTTCACATATTTTTTTTCTCGAGAGCAAGAAAACCTAAAAAAAAAGTGTTTCTCTTTCGTTGTCTCTTTGTCACTTCTTTCTGTCTCTCTTTATCTGTCTCCATTATTCCTCCTCATCCTCTTTCAGCCGTCCATTCCTGTTTCCCCCTCTTCATAACCTTCCCAGTAACCTCCAGACTCTCTCTAACCCTTGAGGATCCTCCCGACGAGAGGGAGGTGGGGCCTCCAACGGCTAGCGGGCGAGCCAACCCGCGACTTAGACGCCGCCTATCCGTCATTATGGAGGCCACACGCATGCGTGACGTGGCTATGACGGATCCCGTTGTGCGTGAATGTGGTGACTGGTCCATTAGGTACTTTTACAGATCTAGATAGGTTTAATCCAGAGCTTTATAAACTACCATCGCTTCAAGCGTCAATCGTCGGTTCCATCCGCTGTTGGCCACGTGCATTCTAGGCCCAAGAGAGTGCGCGATTGCCGCCATAAACTTAGGCTTGCCAAGGTCAGCATATACATCTACTTACTAACCTGCGAGCCACCGCATGGACGTGTGGCAGGGGGTGTAAGGACACCAGCCGTTTAAAGATGTAAGAGATAAGGTTTTGGGAGGTGAAATGGTGACGTGTATTATGGGAGTGAATATAGTGGAGCTCAGTTTAAATTGAGGTCGCTTATTGTGCGCGGAAAGAACGAGTTTTTATACCTATCTGTTCGGCAATGTCTCTCTTTTATTTCATCGCTTATGTCAGACCTAGAGATGTAGTGAGGCGTCCTGGTAATACTCTCTGTGTCACTCTGAAACGCACTAGTTCTGAATTTCTCCAGCAACCTAAGCCTAGCGTGTAGCCTCCAAGTCTCAGGGTCTCCCACCTAAATCCCTCTAGAAGTTGTGAAACTATATATTCGCTCGTAGCAGTTTTATCTTCATCAAACATACTTTCTCTCGTGGCAAGAAAGAGCATACTGCATGAAGCATAGGATGAGACAGTGGGTAATGAATATCAGATAAATGTTTGCGGTGAAAGTAGTGGGATAATTGGAGAGGAATAAGTGGGTGATGAGTGTATTATGAAGCTGGTGCTTCGGTGATGGGCATGTGCGGAAGGAGAGTGCTTCGTTCGTCAAGTTAAGAGAACTGACTGGAAACAAGTAACGAAGTAGATTCGCGACAGATTAGTGAGTGGTGTGAGGGTAATGGGCAGACGAAGAAAGTCATGGGTTGTTGTGGCGGATGATAGTCTTAGCACTTTGAGTGTGGTACACTCACTCACGGTACCCTTGACGTGATATCACGTCATCAGCACCAGCGTAAAGGTAACCATGACGTGATTTCACGTCATGCCGCACTCAAAGGGTTAAAGAAGAGGACCGCCGAAGCAAAAGTAAATATTACAGCAGGTCAATGCAATAGGGATGAGAAGGAAACTTGAGTGAGCGAGCTCAGGTGATTAAAAAAATTTTTCACCAGATAAATTGAAGCGTTACTTGATGGAAGTGAGGCATGACTAAATAAATCATTCCACATGCCACGGGAAAAATTAAAACATGATTGAATAATACTGGCGGAATTCCATAATATTTCTCCTATACATAAAAGCGTCTCCTCAGGAATACATTTTACTGCGACCTAGGTTTCGATGTTTTTACATCATCACCTAATGATGATGTAAAAACATCGAAACCCAGGACGCAGTAACATTTATTTCTATGGATTGTTGCAATTTTTTTCATTCCTGCCATCATGCCTTCCACTTAACCATTTCCACTCAGTATCGCAAGAATCTTCGGATTTTAAAAGCGAATCCGTTTACGAATCTTAGTTCACAGCATCCACGGTCATGGTGAAGAAATCGCCGATTGACGCTTGAAGATGAAAGGTAGACGACCAGTCTTGGACTAATAGGCTTCGATGATTCATGTGTTTGAGCGAATGAAAGGTTGTTTGAGTGCGAAGAATAAATTTCTGGACTGACTGAACTTAAGTACGTGTGCCAGACTCTTTTTTTCTACCCGGTCTCATGAACCACGACGAGTACATCATTGGCATTATTTATGGTTATCATGTATAATAAGGTTTAGACCATGTCACTAAAAGCAAATAAACAATTCTTCGCTTAAATTTAGGAAACCTTTTGCAGATTATCTGGCTCTCTTGTCACGTCCCTCAGCTCACAGGGACTGCGACAGTAAAGAGCTTGTGATGCACTCTTTTAATGTACGTGGAACCTCCGATTAATCTTTCTATTCACTAAAACTAGCCACACGGTCTTACCTACTCCGACTGAATGCTTACCCGGCCGCCTCGTAAGGATGAATTTTGGTAAGGCATACAACTATCCGTTCAAATGAAAACAATTTGTTATAATCCCAAAATGTTAACAAATGATAGGTGTAAATAATTTCAAAAATAATGTATAAAAGTAAGTTATGAGACCATACACCCTTTGAAAAAATATAATTCTTAACCACCAGAAATAAAATCAGAGCAATGTGACAAGGGGAGCGAAATGTCATGGGCGATCTTTTATGGACGACATTTATATCAATTGTTGATAAATATCCATGTGGGTTGGGTAGATCTTTGCGAAATGGACCGTACTCGACTTCAATGGGTAGGTTGGTTATCAGTCACTGCTTCATCTTACTATTCCACGGTGGAGATCCTGCGCTTCAGAGGAGGTATCAGGAATGCGACACCGAGTTTAGTTGCAATCGATAACGAATCGCCGAGTACGTTCGCACTCGGCCGGTCGACTAATTGTAAGTAATTTGACCTCGAATCGCGTTCGCAGTTACAAGTTTCGAGTCCAGCTCGCCCTATCATTACTCGAAGGCACTTCGGAATGCGTGTTCGGTGAAAAATAGAGGTATTCTTTATGAAATGCATGAGGAAGATTTTTTTACAACCTGAATATGGGTCAAGAATTTGCTAAGTTTGGCCAAAAATCGACGTCATATAATACCCTAATAGAAAACTAAGTGAATTTATGTCCAGCGTTGCGTGGGCAAAGCTCCTCTGAAATAACCATCAAGTAAAAACCTTATTTTGGTTCATGAATGTAAGACTGACAGAATGCCGGAGCTTCTCTCCAGGGGTCATCTTCTGTACAGTCACATATAGGTACCAGATATATGTCTTCGGTGATCTGGTGTAGATTCACATCTGTTCAGCATTGCAAATGAACAAGAATTTGGCGAATCATCACAACAGATGAGAGAAAAGGAGTGATTTTATTCTGGTGTTGTACCAATTGTAAAAAAATAAGATAGCCTTGATTCTACCAATTTGGTGAACATTTATTCTTTGAGTGCATACGATTGTCATGTAGTCGATCTTGAAATGGCTGTGACCTAGGTGTGTTACGAATTGAATAGACATATTTGTCGGAGGATAGATACGTTTTTAAGGCATCTAATTGAAGGGTGGAATTTATCATTTGCTTTAAATGACGTGGACCATATCCAATCTCCTAAGTACATTTGGATGAGCATCAATTTTCCCTGTTCATGATCGCGGCAATCAACGCTACACAAACAATTTTTCAGGCATTCATAAAACTAAAGTTATTCGTATCTTCACAAACTCACCGACAAATTTTGACAATAAATATTTGAAGTAATTAAGTTGGACCTCAAAAAAATGCCATGGTTCGCTCATTCATTTCAATGGCCTTTTTATTTACGGATAAACACATTACCGAGGAGAAAACAATTTTTTCCACGGAACAGGTGACTATATGATAGAAAGTTTTAAGTTGATAACGGGATGTTTTATGCGCCATTGTACAATGAATGACAAAATTTGAGTAGGGCAATGAAAGACAATTTGGTTTTCGTTTCTTTCAACGTAACTGACTATTTTGGGGATTGTTAAATCTGGCGCATGCTAAATCCATATGCGGAAAAAACAGTCATCAAACAATTGACTGTTCGAGGATCAAACATTGATGAATATTGGTGAAACCGGGTAAAAAAAAAGAGTCAGTGAGAGTGACTTTATGGGCGACGATTGTGCAAACGAGTTGGAATGAGTGATTTGAACTACGAGCTGATGGTTTGAGAGCACCGAGAAATTAAATTATGATCTGTGGCGTAAGTCATGCGTCACAAAAGCCCATGTGACCGTCTATTAAATAAATATACATGTGAATTTCTTTTCTTCCGTTGTGATAGCTTAATGGTAATTATATCAGAACTGGAACACGTTGCCGTATTTACCATTATATCTGCACTGAGTACGAGTTCTCCGTGGTATATAAGTGGGATGGATTCAATCAACTGATTGATGAAATCTTATAAACATAGAGCAATCGGAGGGAGGGGTCTATCTTTCGGCCTGTCATCTCAGAGAGTGAATAATCCAATTATTCTTTCCATTATGGGAATGACCTGCGAATTGATATTTCAACTGTGGGCTTAGCGTAGAGCCTCGAACCAATCCATCAGGAAACATTATAATCAGCAACGTATGATTTAGATCCTTCTACCAATATAATTCTACTAATTTCCTAGAGAAAACGAGAGGAATACGTGTTTTGAAGCGATTTTTTGAAGGGCATTGTTTTAATAAAGTGATGAATGCATAAGTATTCATGTAATAAACCAGCTATTGCCCTGACAACTTGAATGAGATATGTTCGGCATTAATTTCGGAGCAGCACCGACTCCTTTTTTAAGCTCTATGCCGGATATTTATCATGATTTAATATACATTGGGTTGAGACTTCGTCTTGAAAATAAATGTGAAGGCTTTTAATTCTCATATATCAAGCGGATATTTTATTATTGTGAAGAAATATTTTATTTATCCCAGTGATTATTTTCCATAATCATCTGTTATTTAAAAAGCGCATCAACCAAGATTTTTCCCATTGACAATGAATCGTATGCTGTTCTCTTCACAAATTTAGCAACTAATCAACCTCTTTTTGTCTGCTTCTATCACAAACCAAAATGGTCCTCGATTCAACATAATTATTTACAAAAATTTGAAATTAATTTATCACATAAGTTTCCACTCGCCATTGTTTTGTGTCCTATACCGGGCGTAATTTAGAAATATGAGTTCATATAGTATCGAGGTCCATTGATAAAAAATATTCCCTTTTTACCAAATCTCTTTTTGTCACATTTTTAACATTACTTTTTCATAATTTCGGTGAAGATTTTTAATGCCATCAATAAATGGCATTTAAATCGGGGCTCGCCAATTTTGGTAGGCCCCCAAAGTATGTTAAAGCTCTCCACCTGTCGACAACTCCTTCAGTCAAAAGAGATAAATGAAACACCTTTGAAACGAGTAAGTATATCAAAAAACTCATCGTTGAATCGGCTTTCTGATCACTCTCGCCGGCGAACATATCCTCACCCAAGTCCGCTTGAATCTCTTCGCATCGTTCGCGTGTCTTCTGATCTTTCCGGGCGATTTGACTGTTGGTAAGACAAGACCGATGCCTGCGCCTACTTTATGGCCGATCATCGTAGGGCCCGTTAACTATGAACAACGGTCCAGTTTCTCTCTAGTGTGCACAAGTCTGCGAGAAATCTGTCCAAATGTCTGCCAAGTTCCACGACCCTTGCTCAGTAAATATAAAACGTCTTTATAGCGTGGAAATGGGAGAAGTATTCAGGACACTTGCCAGAACTTTAAAAACTCACATTTCCTCAATGGAACAAGCTGAGATATCCAGACGTATTTACAATTTGAACCGTTTTATTTCATAATAAGATGTATGTCGCTGCTTTGTACCACCGCTTTATTGGCAAAGCTTTGCTCACATATCTCTTCAGTAATCACTTCATACGGCCAAACATGATATCAAGTTTTTGATTCCTTCTTCATTGCTCTGTTAGCCGATAGCAATAACAAAGAATGTACACCCATCAATTTTATGAGAACTTTAAGTCAAAGCATTCTATGCGATGAATGAAAATCCTTAATTTCATTAGCCTCCTAAATGGTCGACAAACTTATAAGGCTTGACGGAATTGAGTTTAATACGCTTAATTTCCATAAATAAACAAGGTGGGGTATGTATAACTACCCACTTATCGAAACAATTGCTAGTTGAAAGCGTTATTATCAGAAGAGTGGCGACTTTTTTTAACTTCTGCAGACTTAAAGTAATGTGTATAAGTAATTCATTAGTAATTTAAACATTCAAAAATGTAAAGCAGCTGCTGGAGCTTTCATCATTTATTCGAAGCTAAGAGAGTAAAATACGTGACAAAGTGCGTAATAATTATAAATTATTTATTATAATAATTATATAAAATAAATAAATGTAGTTATTTCCGTACTTTCTTACCGATCTCATAACTATTTATCTCGTAGCTGAATTTTTTGGTGCAACCAGCCATTAGTTCTCTTTTTCGTGTAAGATTCCATTTTGAATTTTTTTTCGAAAGATTCTTGTGGACTTGTGCTTTTCAGAGAAGAAGAGGCACCAAAGAAGGTGTGGTCTGTCTACGAAGGGACAGAATTTTACGATTCTCTCCGATTTTTCCGGGGTTTATTAATCACTTATAACTCTATTTGATGCACATTTCAGAGAGTGCCATACCAGAGAAAGGGGAAGAGCTTGGGAACCGGCGTGTAGAGCTAGTTTGTTTCCCCTGGGAATATCATTACTTTCAAAGAAAGTGTATAATGCGTATAGTGATTTAATGGGGGATGTTTAACTGTCAAATAGGGTTGAATCATGGTGTGGGGGGAATTTCATGCTGCGCGAGTGGGCAGGGATGTAGGGATATACAAAGGGAGACTAAAATACGGGTCCTCCTCCTTTCTCTAGCGCCGGAATATACTTTTTTTGCCTCATCTGAATGAAAAGTTCATTAAAAATATTCATCGTTCATAACTATGGTGTGTCATTAATCACTCTTTCACTACTTAATTTATGGTGGGGGCAAAAAAAGGAGGCAAAATATGGAAGTTTTGGACAGATTAGGGATTCCTTTTTTCGATAAACGCATTGGCGCACTAATAAAGCTGCTCCCTTAATTATTACCATATATTACTTCTGACAAATATCAGTATTCCAACTGTACTGAACGCCTGATTTTTTTCAAGGTAACGAGTCACTAGTTGTATTTCAAGCTTCGAAATCAAAACCTTGGATTTTTCCATTATTCACTGCCGTTTCTCAAATCATAGCATGAATTCATGTTTAGATCTAGTCAATTTTATTGATAATTTCTGTTTGACGTTTAAGCTTTTGTATTTCATTACGGTGAGACCATGTGCTGGGTAAATGAGTCGTTTGCTAAGGTAGCAAATCAACGTGTCATGTAAACACAGCAGGGAGCAAAAGTGCCACTTTCTGTTCTAAATACAGACAAGAAAGTCATACTCTTGGTTCAGGCGTGGCAAGAGTTTTTTTTCCCTCCTTATTCACCCCATTTTCCCAATTTTTTAAAATTAGTATTTAATTTTTTCAACTGTGCAGATTTTATGCTCACCATTTTCACTGTAAAGACCGACGCTGGATGTTTTTGCGAGCATTTTTTTTTCAAATGAATCAATTAAAATATTGCGTTCTCTGCATCTGAGGATTTTGTGTGTTAACATATGATTATTTCATTTAAGACGGGGTGGAGGGGGCACGGGACATGCCCCTTCAAAGCGTCCTAAGGGCGGTGACCTGCCCGATTGGTTCTTCGTCTCTACTCTCCTCCTGTTTTTCCACCCCTGCCGAATACCACATTTTTTTGACTCACGCACATGTCTCCCACCTCCCCCTTTCTCCTACTCTCTGTCTCGTTGCAGTCGTCCTACTTGCCACCGTCGTCCATTCGGCGGAGGAATGTAATCCCTGTAAGTAGTGAATAAGTTATATCTTTTTTTTTAAATAATGGCAAGAAGAAGACGGAAAAAAAGGAGTAGCGAATGAATGCACTAGTTTTTTTTACATATTTATTTTTTTTGTAATTTATTTTTATATATTTTTTTTGCGATGAGATGTGTGTTTCGCAATGGGCTCGCAGCATATTTGTATGGGAATCTGTCGATGTGTACACTCAATAAAACATTGGAATATGGATAAACAGTTAGTAAAGAACTCCATGTGGCTTTTGAAATCAACAGGAGTCTTGGAAAAAGGACGCAAATATTATTTCCGAATACTCTGAAAAATATTTAGAAGTTTTGCACGATTTTGCGTGGAAAATCAAATTTGTAAATGGGTAAAAATAGGCGTGAAATCTCCGTTAAGAAAGCCTACTTATATTAATACCCATTTTCCGATATGAGATGATCATAATATGGTGAATGACATGTAGTATGTTGAATGTTGTGCATCGATAATGTTGTACATCACCATATTATGACAGTGCAGTGTGTCGGATCCTGGGTTGTAATTAAATGAGTTCATTTTATGGAGAATCGTACACCTTTTCGATAATTCATCATTTCGCTCAGTTCTCGAAAAAGGCCGGCTTGAGACGCGGATTTGTTTTTGGAAGTAATGCCAATTTTTTCAGTCCTTTTTCTTATGCCTTGTTTTTTTTCCATATGACCACATCCATGGGCTTTGCCTATTGTTTATCATATCACGTACCGTGATTCTTCACGGTGTTTACACACACACATACGCAAACAAACTCACAAAAAGCTCGCATAGACAAAAAAAATGAATTGAAAGCTTTTGCCATGTTGGTGTCGTGCTCCAGCCTCATATGCCTCCCTCCCTCTCTTACCACTACTCCTCAGCACCGACCTAATCCCGTATGATTTGGTCCGTAGAAAATCCTCCAACTCCTTCATAACACCCTTTACTTTAAAAGTTTTCCCCCAATCCGTCTCCCTAAGTCCTTTAAAAATGCCACGCGCCACGAGAAAATCACATTCCGTCCTCTGTAAGCACATCCCCATTCCGTTATCTCACCTCCACTCCCCCGCTCCCTGTAGGAAAGAATATCAACCCTCTTCCACTATCCCTAAATATTGCTCTCTATTCCCCTCTATCTCGATTTCTTCTCTAATACTGTCCATTTTTGTTTATGTATTGAAAATTGTTTGAACATCTTTATCTCTAGACCTATCTATCCATTTCTCTCTCTTCTCTCTCTTCTCTCTCTTTATTATATGCTATGTACTTTATCCATCCACTCCAAATAAAGTCGAAGTTGCCTTATGTGTGAAAAAAAATATGTACGAAGAAGAAGATCAGGTGGAACCCTTTAAGAAAACTAACGACCAATGATATCTTCATTTCCCCCTTCCCTTTCCTCTCTCTCACTCTCTTGCTCCTTCCTCAATTCTCCCGATACCTCGACCAATTTACGCCAAATCCAATCTCCGACGACCAACCCCGTAAAAATATCACAACCATCACCGCCCGCCAAAAAATAACCATCCGCCTTGAAAACAACTACCCACACCCGGCCGATTCTTTCAATCTATCACTCTCTCTCTCTTTCTCTCTCTGTCATTCACTCCCTCTCGGCCTCCTCATCGCACCTTACCTCATCTATCTTCCCATCATCGAACTATTCCGACCGCATTACCTTCCCTGAACCACGCCCCCCGCTCTTTCTCTATTCTTCTCTTTGCAGTGATACTTCTAGCAGCCGTCTCTCTATCCCAGGAGGAGTGCCAAAGTGAGTATTCCGATGGACAGTGGATCATTGATCGGGGGGGGGGGGAGGAGGGGGTCAGTGGGGGTTCTTTGATGTTTGTTTTGTGTGTCCAAGCCACAGAGGAGGGTTGCAGGGAGGATGGGGACAAGGGGTTGCATCGAAGGGGAGGGGAGGCTTTTTTCCCCTAAGATTGACCCGGGTAGGTCCCATTAAAAAGGGAAATTGATTGAGTACTTACTCCCACTTTGAGTACGGGGCTTAGTCAATGAACCGGAAACTTGGTCCGCACTGAAATGGGATTGTAATAGGTCGGAGGCTTCGGCTACATTATAAATGACATTAGTTTAGATTTGTGGGCGGATAGAAGTTCTGTTGGTTGGGACTTAAATCGAGGATAATAGGTGAGAGTAAAATAAAAGTTTAGTGAAAACACTGACGTAGAAAGTGGAATTGTGTGACTGGGAAACTTAGACTGGGCGGAAAGAGAACGCGAGTAGGCTTGAGGCTTCGATGAAATGAGTATGGACTGTGAGTGGGCATTGGAGAGCTCTTAAGCTGTAAATGAGTGCTTGATTGTTTTGTGTAGAAGAGAGGATATTTGATTGAAGATGTAGTAAAGAATAGACGAGGATTTAACATGAAGCGTGGTATTGTATGGGTTGGAAACTTGGTCCTAGCCTATAGACGATGAGCGTAAACTGGAGGATTTTAGGAATGGGGGATGAAAAATATAATGAAGGGAGCAGGGTACCGAGTGAAAGTATCAAGGAAATATTAAATACAATACGTGAGAAGAGGAAATATTCGGCAGAAATTCGGAAAAGTCATAAAAGAGAATGAATGAAGTAGTGAAGGAGAATGGCATGTTGAAGAGAGTGATGAAGGAGAGAAGTAGGGAGGAGCATAGACATTTGGAAGACATAAGAAAAGGGAGAAGATATGATGAACCTGGAATAGTTGGTAGGTGAGGAAATCGTGGATAAGGAAGCTTAAAAAATGATTCCTGAGATGGATAGTGAAGTTGCAGATCTTCCAGTAAAAACATTTACCTATTAGTTGGTACATTAATGAATGATTACGATGTTATGGGTCACATTCGATGAGATGATTCACTCCTGTAGGAATACCGCAGTGATAATACGATGGTTGAATCTTGCCATACGTGCAAAGGCATTTAATTACTGCGCATAGTCCCTCGATCATGTCATCTTTCCGTCTATTTTGCATAGAAAATAGATTAATTGATGCTTAATTCTTCCAGTTATGGGCCATTCACATATCAAAATAATCTCTCCTAAGGGAAGGACTCTTTATAAATCGATGTGTCCTGCCAAATATTGTGGGGTTAAGAATTCATGGACAAAGTTATTTTTTTTAAATGCTAATCTTAAACGCTAAATATTCGTCGGTGTTTTTTACGAGGATCCGTCTAAAAAAACATGAATAATGACGATGATGTAAATCTGAATATAACAGGGATGTCTCGTTTGCAGAATGATGCATTTCGATTCTGTAACTTGATGACCAATTACACGATTAATATCAAAGTAGTTCGCTCGGCCGCATACATTTGCTTCCCTACAGTCGTTTGTAATTGGATATTTGGGGAGGCGACCAACATTTAAGGTCATACGCGCCATAGGGGATAGGTAAGGTAGGAAAGGTGGATAGAAATCCGGCGTCGGCATTAGCCTTCTGTTAAAGATAGGCGCCAAGGGGATCACGGCTTGACGCTTCATCCGACAGACGGAGTACTGCACTTAAGCGCCCTTCACGAGACACTCAAGTAGAGATCGGGTTTCCTTTGAAAAACATCCGTCTCTGCAGGGATTTGAACCGTGGCTGCCCGTGTGGTTAGGCAGTACTCTAGCCACCACACCAAACCGATCCTCCCCTACAGTTGAATTTTGGGTGAAGATGTTTCATAAAAATTTGAAGTCTACTGAGGGCAGACTCAACAGTGCAATTAAATGCAATTAGTCGAATAATTTTGCTTGATTAAGGATAAAGTTGTTTCAAGACTCGCTCCTAAATTCGTCGTAATCGGAAGTCCTTTCGGGGTTAACGAAGATATTCTAATTCACTCAGTTCGCCGCGCAAACATCGACGACATCACTATATGCCTTTTATATTGCCAATTTCATCAGAACAAGAGGCACAGCGCGCAGTCAAAGTAATATACAGCAGACCCCTGGCTTTACGATGGATTCGACTTACGATCTGATCTGATTTTGCGCGCGCATTTTAAAATTTCAAATTTCTCCGAGTTTGTTTTAAATATCGATGGTGTTTTAAATATTGGTTTACTAATATTTTGAATAATTTTAATCTAGGATATTTCGTGTGCACTGGCTCTGTCGCTGAATGGATTGTCACTGATGCGCGTACACTGAATGGATTGGCACTGATGCTCGTTAAACCGATTCCTCGTCCGGAAATAATGCCGATTCAACAGAAGATGGAATTCGCTTTACGATCGGTCCTCCGGAACGGATTAATATTGTAAATCGAGGGTCTACTGTACTCCGTGACGCTCTGATACTCCCCTGATGTGAATTTTCGCGTCTTACGTTAGGCTAGGTTCACACGTATCGAATTCACGCCGTGCGTCGTGGACAGCCGTGCATTCCTGAACCCACGCCGTGGACAACACGACTAGTACCGTGGATAGGACGACCTTTTTAAAACTTGCCGCACTGTTCATCCTGTCACCCAGGATGCCCTGTATATACTTGTTGCATTCGCAAAGCAAAGAGAGGCGTAATAGGCAAAAGTGGGTACACCATTTGAATGTGCTAAGGCCTGTATCAGGCGTATTCGTTCTTCTTTTTAGTGACCAAAGAAGCCACGAAAGTAAGTTATTCTACAAGTGTTATCAACACTTCGACGTCCAAATCGTAAATATCTTCTTCTGGAACTGATTTCGCCATTGCTATTTACACAGCCACCAAACACTCCGTGCTATACCTCACAAAGCCAGGAAAACACAAATATAAATAACTTATGCGCATGCGCAAGACTGAGTCGGAACGCCCGCGCTTCGACATGTATGAACGCGACCATAAGCGACGATAGTGAGCATTGGATCGTGTACGGCACGACGTAACGTGGCTTGAAGAGGGTCGTGATGTCTACGGCCGCCGTGGACGGTGGGGCGCTGTGATCGATACGTGTGTACGGATACATCACCGCTAATGCAAATAATTTAGTGCGAGCGAGATAGTTTCCTAATCATAATAGAGATCATATTCGAATTATACCTCTTAATTTCACCAGCTGTGAGACACACAAATTAAACATTGCATTATTAATGGTGCAATAATATAGTTTTACATGACAGAAATAGTAAGTAATTAAAGTAAAATATCCAAATAAATCTTTAACTTGACTCATTTTTTCACGCGGTACGCTTGAAACGCCATCAAAACGGGTTTATTGTGATACTGAAGAATTTACTGTGGTAACAGTAAGATTAATTTTCAAAAATAGTTGATAAAACACACAAACTACACACTGTTGATTTTTTGACAAGATCTAAGCGTAGGAAATGCCTCACTTTTAATAAAAGGTCTCTCTGGAGTGTATACACGTACCATTTCCCATGTAAAAGGGCTGATATTTTCTGGCAGATATCTCGGAAAGTAAGGGGTAAAATTCTTAGTATCAATGGAAGGGTGATATATTTTTCTTTAAAATGAGACCAAATTCATTGATTTCTAGGTAAAATGATATTTCGCTCAAACTACCTTAAACAAACAGGACGTCGTGCCGCACACGACGCACGGTGTAAAGTCACATCGCGTAAACGAGGCCTAAGAGAGAACCAATAAGCGTCTGTTTTCTTACCGATAAAATATTTGATCAAATGTTTTAGAGTTGGATATCAATGTAGGTCGCTTTATGTTTAAATTTTGATCACGGGTAGTGGGATGGAACATTACAGCAAATGCAGTATTGACTGAGTAAACATTAAATTGATGAACTATCTCGCGAGCCGCCGCAAGGGCGTATAGCATGGACTGTTAGCACTCGAAGCTGTGAAGCCACTGTACAGATATAAGGAATTTAAGTGGTGCGGAGAGGGATGATTTTCGAGGTGCATATTCTTATTTTTCTCATTTTTATGCCTCAATCGACAAGATGTAGTTTTGAGAAGTGTGCGGAAAGAAAGAATTCGTATACCAATCAGTCCGACAGTGTCCCGTGTATTGCATCGCTCTAATCTGTTCCAGGAGTAAGTCACACGAGTGATAAAAAAATTAAACATGCCAAAGGGGAGGCGGACAAAAAACAACAAGAGAAAAAAACATCTACAAATAGGCTCCTTGTATTTCGACAGCGGGCAGTGGCTGTCATATTCATGAATATATATCATGGATTGTTATCTCGTCGCCAAAAACTGTTGTGTAGAATTCCGTAAACAAACAACTTTTTGGAATGTGGTGCTGCCTAGCGATGAAAGACGGAAGTTCAAATATAAATACAGCCGATAGTTTGTAAATTTAAACGTCTTACTGGTTTTTCTTTCAAGTAATCATAATGCAGTGGATAAAAAATGTAGTACTACACGCGGGACGTAATTGTACACTTTTTTAAATATCGTTTTAATGTGGTATCTCCATGAGTATTCCCTATGGCCATCATTGCAGTGTAGGTAAAAAGGAATGCACTTACCGTCGCCTTGAACAGATTATTGTTTTTCAATCCAAGTCCCCTAATTTGGGTCCTCGTAGACGCATATCCTCTTTTGCAGCCTGGTACGAAGCATATTCTGTTTAAACAAGGCATTCTAAATTCTTAATTTAAGCCGAACGGGCTTAATGCATTCAAATTAGAATCAGAGTCTGGCAAACGTCGTCGTCGGCACACGATGGACGTTTCATAAACCTTTTACACATTTCCTGTCATAGATATTTCCTCTCTAGCATTCACAAATTAACTTTTTGGTCACAAAAATAGCAAGATATTATTCAAAGCATCAAGTAATTCATATCTCCTCGATCGTTATTGAATATTTACCACAGTTTCACGTTAACAACAATTAACTACGTCTATTTACGATTCATCCGAAAAGACTTTATTCGAAGTGGCGCTAAGGACTGGGTGAACTAAAAGTGGAAATTTAGGCAACACGTAGCCTAGGCAACAATTCCAAACATTTTAATCCATAATATATATTCATGGTAATATTTATAGGCGGAGGAGAAATGAGATACCACGCACATCTTTCTAATAAATACACGCATTCAATGTTTCGAGCAAATATGTTGAAAAGAGAAAATCGCAGCATTAACCAAGTGTTACAAGTCATGGCGTCGAGCGTTATATCTCCGATTTCCGTCCTCATGACTCCGCCTCGTCCTTTTTCTCATATTCATGGCCAGATTTCGACGAAAGATATCTTGCAGAGTTTATTTACGCGTCTTATTAGGAGAGTGGAAGCGTGAAAGATGGATGACGGGACACGGCTCATAAATAACCACTCAGGGCTGCTCGTTGTACCAAAACCTCGCCTCCGGCCAGAAGAGATGGTTATTTCACCCGCGTTTCGCCGGAGGCGTCGGGACGTATGAGCTTTTGGGCGACTATTCAAGAGGGGAGGAGGAATCGACCAAAACAAACGGCCGGGTTCAGCATTCTACATTTACATCTACATAATACCCCGCGAGCCGCCGCATGGGCGTGTGGAAGAATTGCGGTAGATCACCAGTCGTGTAAAGATGTAAATTTTTGGGAGATGAAATGGTGACATGTATTATGAGAGTTTATTTAGTGGAGCTCAGTTTTTATTTTGGTCGCTTATTGTGCGCGGAAAGAATGAGTTTGTGCACCTATCTGTTCAGCAGAGCATCTCTTATTTTATTGCAACTGTCAGACCTAGAGACCCAGTGAGGAGTCATGATAATATACTCTATGTCGCTCTGAAATATATCAGTTCTGAATTTCACAAGCTACCTAAGCCTAGCGTGTAGCCTCCGAGTCTCTAGGGGCTCCCACCTTAATCGCTCTAAAAGTTGTAAGACACTATATGTACGCTCGTAGCAGTTTTTAACGAAGCTTTCTTTGTATTTTATTAATTTTTTGGTTAAATCTATTTGACCAGGGCCCCAAATGCTCGCGGCGTATTCGAGGTGTGGCCTCACCAGAACCAAACCAGCATTCGTCTCTAGGGCCTCCCAACTTTGTCCCTCTTGCAGTTGTGATACACTATATGTTCGTTCGTTGCATTTTTTAACGAAGTGTATGGCTTTTATTTGACAATTGGTAATTACGTTGGTAAAATCTTTTTCTCCAAAGTCGTACCGCAGCGTATACAAGGTGTGGTTTAACCAGAGTAAAGTATTATCTCTCTTTGACTTTTTCATCCGAGGATCTTTCTATTATTCTATTCTACGTTTAACAAAGCCTAGTTTTTTTATGCTGTGGCGTATATCTTTTGTATGTGTGTTCCCCACCATATATCCCAAGGTAGTTCCAAGATATTATTACTGTATTTGAAGACTTTATGTTCACTCAATCCACAATATAGGTATGGCATTTGTGAGATGACTTTCGCAGGAAGTGAACTGTGGTGCATTTGCTAATATTTAATTCTAACCCCCACTCCTGGCACTACGAATGAACGTTGTTCAGGTCGGATGACAGAACTTCAAAGTCCGTGTCTTCGTGTATTTATCGGTAGTATTAACTCCGCAGCCCTGCTCCTCACTAAAATATCCTTTAATTAGTTTAAGCGAGATTTCTCCCCAGACATAATAGTGAAAATATTCGAATTTTTATTTTTATTTCAGTAAATATTAGAAGCGTGGAGTAAATATCGGAAAACTAAAGGCGCATACATATAGTATAATACGACAGAAATTCTCTTTAATTAAAAAAAAATAATATCAACTTAAGGTAGTTTGAGCGAATTATTTCCCTAGTCATAATGAAGACCATATTCAAATTACGCGTTTTGATATGAGTATCTGGAGGAAGGATGATTTTAATATCGCATGTTTAATGGTGCAATAATATACTTTTACAAGTCTGACATTCAAATAAATTAAAAGAAAATATCTTTATAAGTATTTAACTTGACTCATTTTTTTCACGCGTGACGTTTCAAACCCCTTCACAAATGACGTTTATTTTTCGGATCTTGAAAATATGATGGCGGTAATAATATGAGTTATTTAAAAAAAATGTTGAGAAAACATACACACTACACGCTATCAATTTTTTTAGGGTATCTTGGTGTTAGAAATTCCTCATATTTTACAAAAAAGTCTTTCTGGAGTGCACACTGTTACCATTTTCCATGTAAAACGGCTGGTATTTTTCGTCAAAAATCTCGGAAAGTTGTTCGGAAAGGGGTTGACATTTTGGAATTTTTTAGAAGGGTGAGACATTTTTCTTTAAATGAGACAAGAATCGTTGATTTCTCAGTGAAATAATAATTAGCTAATGATAATGAAAATAAAGAGGTAGTTTATCTCGTCTCTGGCATGACTCAATTTTTTCTCGCCCACCATACGGGGAAAATGCCTTCCCGACAGATTTTTGTACGGTTCTGTAAAAATCACTGCGGTGAGTGATTGATTCATTAAACAAAATGGATGAGAAGACATGCGAACTACCCTCTGTTAAATTTCAGACAATAATAAGATGCTACGATAGGGTGATAAGATAATAAGGTAAGATGTTAAGGGTGGTGACCGTCAGGGAAAACCTGGAATTGTCAGGGAATTTTTAATTTCTGGAAAAGTCAGGGAATTCTCGTAACAGTCAGGGAGAAACTGGAATAGGAATCCTCGTTATTTTTCCACCATTACGTTTATCGGCCAGTCTTTCCCGCCCTTTATTTCACCAACTTAAACTAACGTTCGTCGTTGACGTGCATGGAATAAGCACCATCAATTCTTGAGGCATTCAGTTGTGAATCTTAGTTATTTAGTTGTGAATCAGACGTGCAATGCATCCCTTTTGTATATCCTTATTTCGATATTTGCCTAGTGGTGTTAAATATCATGATCACAATGTATTACGCCCATCACAAGGAATCCGAAACTATGTTGTTCGGAAAATTTTACCTCGCGCTTTTTTTAACTTCCGAAATTCAGGTCGAGAAGTAGCTGGAGCACACTAGCTCATAGTTAATATATGCTTGAAGTTCTAAAAATACGAGACGATGGTTAGAAACTTTTAAGCTGCCGTAGAAAATTTAATTCGGCAGAAAAAATATTCCAATAATAGGTGATCTTTAGGCGATCGGTCAGGGAAATTGATAAATCCATCAGGAAAAAGCCAGAGAAAGATCAGGGGATTTGAATACTGGACATCACAAGCCACTCTGTGTTAGAAATTTCTCATAGAAGGATTTCTCATTCACCAGAGATGAAGTGTCTCCGGTATGCATAGGTTTACCCTGTATAATAGGATACTGATTCCTTTTTTTTGGGAAGATATCTCTTAGTATAGTACAGTAAGTGGTTCATTTGTGGTTAATAAGAGCTAGTGGCGAGCGGCGAAATAAATCTCCTCTAACCACTCAAAAAAAGCTGTTGAAGAACGTAGGTAACTGCATAAGTACTATACGTTTCGAGGGATTGAATTCGTAATCTTCGAATTTCATTTTAGAAACAGTGCCCCACTTAGGTGCGATGGCGTAAATTGTTCTTTTGGCTTAAAAATAAAACTTATCACCCAAAAGAAGAGGCGTACGCTTTTCAAGAAAAAAATATCGCTTTACCACAAAGCAGACGAAATTTTACTCGAGAAAAAAACATTTTTTCGAAAAAGTAGAATACAGCTTGCAAAAAGAATCTTTTGTTGTCCATGTCTAGTCCGCAATTGTCCAATCTATAGTCTCCGGCTCTTTACCCTTGGCAGACTTCGTCGCGAACAGCTGTCCCCTGCATTTCCATCTAATCGACGCAACACTTCAGTGCACTTGATGGTCCTCCCAGAGTCCCGGACCATCCTTGTAGACCGGCCCCGGAAACAGACCCTGAGAATAGCGCAGTTGAGTTTGATATGGTTCGTTGGACTTAATGATATTGCACAAGTAGGGATGCAGGGGAGAGTAGCAGGTTTCGGTCCTGAAAGAAATTTCTCGGCCAGGGCTACTTTTTGGGGAAGAGATATCACCATGATATAGAAGGTTCCGTAGAGACATATGGTTCTATTTGTCACCGACCACGGTGACTACGCTACATTTTTTCGGCACTTAATGTATTCTCTTAAAATCTATATTACTTGGGAGAAGATGAGGGAGGTTTATTTGCCCACTCGGTAGCAGAGAGGCAAATTTCCGGACCTCAGTCAAGGAATAACCGAGGACGATGTAGATAAGGCCAGAGGCTTTGGACAGAGAATACAGCAAAAATGTAGAAGTATTAGTTGTATTAAAACAGGAAGAAGAAAGAAAACTGTTATAATAACGTAGTAAGCCATTCCATAGAACGCCGAAGAAGATCAGTGAGGAAGGTGGAGTTTTTCTACTTCAGACGATATAATTAGATGTTTATTAAGAATCTAAGAGAGATTTTGTAGCTGAAAAGAATAGTTACGTACAGAGGACATTCAAGTGAGGGGCCGTACAGCTGGTGTAATTCGTACGATTAGCATAGGAAATTTTTGTGGAGAACGAGGGTTGAAGGCTGGAAGGTTGGAAGGAGGACACCGTAACATCAGGGGGATTGACAGGCCTTTTTCACCTTGATAGAAAGGGTAGTGGGGTTTGGGAACAGTCCTGCACACTTAACAATGATCTGGCCTAGTGATTGTTGCTCGGAAAAGATGGTTGTCTGGGTGGATGTGAAGGTTTGATTTTGGGGAACTTGGCGCCTAGATCGCCAAAAGATAAAGATCCTCCCTGACCTCCTAAGTTCCTGTGTGTTCTGTTTCCGGGATTTTTTTTTACAATAACGGGTGATTTCATCCACGGTTCCGCCCACCCGCTGAATACTGAATCGCCCGCTACGAATCATCCCAACCTGCTTTACTCCCATATGCTCATCATTCATCCCGACTCTGACCTTCATCCCATTTCCATTAAAACGTCCTTTAAACTAAATTAAAATATAGCCTTAATGAAGACAAAAAAATTCCCTTTTCGTGCCGCATCGATCGCGAGATCTCGTAGCGATTTAAAAAGTTGTCTTAAACCGTCGATATGACTGAATGATTTCCTTGATCCGTCAGACTGTCTGCTACGGCCTGAAAGCAATGTCATTGCAATTCTCTGTAATATTTCACGGACATCAATGACCTTAATGCGTATTGTGATCAGTCACACCAAATATTTTTAGTTTACGTCAAATGTTTGCAGATTTCACAGTTTAAAAAATAGTTTGATTTGAACGCAATTCGCCCACTATTTCCCCTCGTGTTGTCCTTGGGCATCTAAAACAGCTGGAAATTATCAAAACAATTTTCTCGCTAATCTATTGAAATTATATCTGACAAAATGGCATGGCTAGGTAGCTTAATTGACTAACATACGGACGTCTAGGTTGTCATCCTGCTCAACTTAAATGATTTTTCATGGCGAAGCACTTAAACTTTGGTGTTGAACAAATGTTGCCTCAAGTGTTTCACAAAATAACGAGCAGTAAAAGGTTGATTCTTCCGTTTTCCGAGGTCTCCGCTGCGTTGTTTCATCTTGAGGACGATATTTCACCTGCTATCCTACGGGCTTCCTCACTTGGACCTGAGGAAGCCTACAGGATAGCCGATGAAATATCTTCCCCAAGATAAATCAATGCAGCGGAGACTCCGTAAAACGGAAGGATTGACCTTCATCCAAACCCGCGGAGGCTGAATCACTAAGATCAGTTAACTTATCTCCAGTCATGACAGTCTAATTGATTTTCTTATGTGTCTAATAAAAATGGCAGTTGCCTTGCACGTCGGGAATTTTCAAAATAATGATGCACATTGAACGTAATGTAATCATATCATTTCGAAGTATTTTCGAAAATTTGTGTCCTTAGATTCCAGTGACACGAAGATGAATTCCAAGTTCACTTCCAAATGATTTCCAAGTCAAGGCACGAGTTTTTCGAATGGATTGACTTTGCCCACCAAATACCATCCAAGACACCTCGGATTAACCCTCGAGAATCGTGAATACTTCGGGTTGGTTATTTTCTCACAAAGATACTTATCTTCATTATCTTATCTTATAGGACCGCCTTGTCATGATTCAGCCTCATTCCTCCCAAAATTTTCCATTCTTTTTGGGCAGAGGTTATTTCTTTTCCCACATTTTTTTCAACGCTCGCCCCTTCCCCTTCACTGGATTCTCACACATTCCATTTTCCTTGGCCCTGTCCTCTTTCCCTCCTTGAGAAAGTATTCAGCATACGCCTCCCGAACATGAAGCCTCAATGTTTTTACTTACTCTCCTGATCCCTCTTCACCTCCCTTCTTGAAGCCAAGCTTATCTCAGTGCCTTAGGTACAGTGGAACAGTACCACCCTTTGAGTCGGGCAAGCGGGTAAACTGCCTCACGCCCCACACTTTGATGGAACTCAGTATTGTCGGGATGGAAAAATATTACTGTTAAAATTTGGTGCGACCGCTCCATAACCGTATCTGATGTTGATCACCGTGATTATAATCTATCACACCACGAATCGGTTTTATAATGTAGGGTTCGAATAAATTAATTCATAGGACCCTTAAACCATAGTTGAACATGAATGGCCACGCAAGTTATAGCTGCCTGGATCCCCACGTAGCACGGTTGTCCGGGGCTCCTGTAGGACCTTTCTCGCGCCTCCGCAAGCCTTTTGGGCAGTGGCACATATTTTCAGGAAGCCTTTCATGAAAATTGCCACTCTGTTGATTCAATTGGATTTGAGACCTCTTTGAACGTCAAACAATTAGCGTCTGCCGTCTAAACGAATTGAAATAATCGGTTTTGAACTGTTCTTGATTTGTGGGGAAAGACTCTGTCATTAAGCCGTCGAATGATTGGACATATGTTTGTGAAAGTGTCGCTTAAAAGGGTAAATTTCTCAGTGAATTCCGCCAACTTGTTACTGTGGTCAGCGGCAAAACGCACGAGGCGAGTTAATGATTTTGAAGGAACATGCAGGATTTTGTCCATATCCGTGATAAGTCTAAGAAATCACTGTTCTGTATTCGGTTCATAAAGTCATTGGAAATGCTAAGTATTTCATCATTCAGTGATATGAATCTAAATGGGTTCTCTGGACAAAACTGGACTGGAATATTTTCATCGCGTAATACTTCTACCGTCTAATGTAACGTGAATAATCATTTTTAGATTTTTTGCAATTTGGTGCCATACCCAATGCATCTAAATCAACTAAATTCGTGTTTTGCAGAATTCCATCGCTAAATCTGGAATACTTCGTTCTCCACTCTTTTAATTAGCGCGATTATTTGTTTCCCTATCTTTAGCTAAAGGATTTTTTTTGTTATTTTAGTGCCTTTGTCCACTCCACGGTGGATAAACTCACGGACGAAACTGAACGATACGGATGAGAAATTTTATGATCTCCGACGAGAAATTCCATTCTTTTATATCTAATTCGCTGACTTTCCTAGGAGGGAAAAATTCGCGTCCTTGAGCTCGAAGTAGCGGGTTGAAGACTCACTTTTAAACATGGGTTTGAGAAACGACTTTGGTTCAGTCATTTGGAAACCTGATAAAAGGCCGAAAGTTCCATAACTTCATATCCGTAGGGGCGAAAGGGTTACCCGTAAATGTTCGAAAGTCGAAGATAAATCCAAATTTATGCTTTTTTCATACGAAATACGAATTATGGTACCTTTCCTGATTCCGGCCCTGAGATAAGTGGAACTTTTACAGAAGAAGAGCAATTTTTTTATGGACCCCCTCCAACTTTCTTTCATCTGTCTAATTCTCCTTCTGTTTCATTTTTTCCTCTTTCCCCTCCATCTCTATCCAACACTTTATCGTTACTCCAGCATTGCAATATCCACCTCATTTGACCTGCGTTTGGGTCGCATGCATGATCTGTGCATTTGTGGTACAAATGCTTGTGGTATTGTTTCCTTCTCCTCAACAACTTTCCTTTCACCTGACTCCTCCATTTTCACACTAAATTGGGGAAATTAGAACCGATCGAGATAATTCTGATCACGTAGCGAAGGCGTCACGTGGTACTCTCGTGAAGGATTCGAGTTTTTGGTGAAGTGAAACCACTCGTAGAAATCACACGCTGCTATCGTTTCAATTTCGCGGTCATATTGTTGATGGAGTTTTTAAATCCTGATTTGACACTCAATGAACATCATATCTGACGCTTTAGATATCCATCCATGTGGTTCAAAATCACCGAAATCTCGAACCATTCGTCAATGTGTCACGTGACTTTCCCTAAGGTGCGTGATCGGAATAATTTCGGACGCTGCAAACACAATCATCCAGGGCTCCGTATCAACGGGGTTCCTGTTCGCTTTATGCGCATCTCCGCCGTGTTTTGTTTTGGCGGCGACCTGACTGACTGAAGCATTCGTGCGTGTGGGTCCTTGCGTGTGCGCGCGCGCGAATCGGTGGTTCTTGCTTGTGATCGGTGGGCGTCCGTGTTCACGTCACAATACGTCATGTGAATTGAGATCAGGCAGCGTGGTGGCTCTCCTCAGCCATTTTCAACTTCGAATTAAAAAATATCACCCCAGAAAAGCAGCATGCGAAAGTGTTTCTTCCCACTGCATGGAAATGGATAATAACCAGAATTTGGGTGGCATTAAAATGGCATCAAAAATAGCTATAATCATCGAAGACAAATGTTGAAAATACCTGATATTTTACGAATCAAAACAGATAATATCATGTGAATACTTTTTCATGTTCCATCGCGTGATTCTTCTGTATTGTATATCGAAATTTTAGCTCTAATTGGTGAACTTTCGCCGGTAATTGGAGTTTTTTAGAACCTAATTTAGCGCTAAATGTTGAGATTAAAAGATAAATTGTTCATGCGGACGTAACTTTCTGAAAAATTACGCGTTAAGCAAGTTCAGCACTGCAGGCTCTGGAGAGAAAAAATTTAATGTAACGAAAATATCAGGCAGCACCAATAATTTTGGTAATATTGCCTTTAGTGATTGCACAGAATATCATATGATTAATACGTATTCCATCAACGTGGGGTGTCGTTTTCCGGTAGATTATTACCATCGAACCAGGTGTTTCCACCAGCAATACCATGTAAATTGACTCTTTTCTTAAATAATTGGTGTGAACGAACCCCAGATTTGGCGGTATTAAAACTTAGCTCTAATAATCTTTTATCGATCTGTCGGAATTTTAAAAAATATGGGAAAATCGTATCGAAATGTAGGTTAACGCGACAGATTCCTGTGTGTGGAGGGGAAATGTAGTGACGAAGAAGCCTCTCAAGTTCGCAGCACGTCAAAGAACCTCAGACGCGGTCGGAGCTCGCGTCTTATTAAATGAGGCATCGGCTGGTCGCGAAAACTATTAAGAGAGAGCGAGGTTAGTTAAAAATAGCCAAGTGCCGTTTTTAGACCCGCTAATTTGATTCTTCAATTTAAAAATAAAGAAGATTTTTATGCAGTAGAGGCGGCGGAGAAAGAGGGAACGTGGAGGGCGGACTGAGGAGTTAAATTGAAACAAGATTTATTTATAGCCAAGAACAAAGTTCATTTTGTCATGTGCTTCATACAGAGTTTTAACCCTACGGTAGTGGCGCGAATTATCGGGAGATGCATTGTGACGTCGGTCTCATAATGAAGATATCAGTTTTGTATCTGGATGGTCTCGAAATAGCAGCATTCAAACGTGAATTTAAAAATATTAATCCATAATTTTCACAGCAAAAAGAGCTTCAGCTTATATTCAATCTTTGTTGTTCGATAAAGTGGATAGAATAGAACATAATTTTTCTTCGTAAGAGAAAAACAGCCGTTATTAGCAATTGGCAAATAAAAAAGAAATCATTTTCAATACGCGTCAGAAATCACTTAACCGCATTTTTTTCAATACCATGTTACGTAGATCACAATAAAATAGGTAGTATTTGGAGACGCAAGTGGCGACGGGCGGTCTGTGGGAACGGAATTAGTTATAACTAGCGATATATTCACACGGAGTGATTTTTTGGCAGTATAAAATGGGAGGTTGCTGAATAGCATAAACAACAAAATTTCATACGTCGCCTGCGTCACCGGAAATTGTCGGTCCGAGAGACCGGAAATCACCACTCCAGGATTGATCCACGCTCAGCTCTGAACCTTTTAAGCGAATGAGTTCGCTAAAAAGACGAAAGGTTGTGCAAATGCGGTTCTGTTTCCGTAATCGATTCCGAAGTCTTTTTTCCAATAAACAAAACGTAAACCTCGCACTTACTTTTTAAAATTACGCACTACATGAATTTGAGCTATCTAATTTACAGTACTCGACAATTTTGAAATAATGACGATTACGTTTTCGCTCCCGTTGGCACGAACAGAAAAATAACAACGCCAAGGTTTGCGTTGTTGAGAACAGTGATAAAACCTCGCCCATCGGGTGACAACAAGAATGAAAACAGACGGTTGTAAATATTGATTTACCAAAAAGTCAAAAACGTTGAACACACCGCAAAATAAGGGTTTAACTTAGTGAAGACTGGGCAGCAAGGAATCTTGTAATCGACAGGAATACGCCGTAAAATCTCTTCTTTACCCAAGGATGGATTTTCCCCCGAAACATGATCATCCTAACGAGCGTAATTCGTCCGAAAATTTGCGCTATTGATAGTGATTAGTAAACTATTTCAATTTGCATTTCACTGGAGAATTCAATAAGAATTCGTAACAATGCCATTGCTAATTCCCATTTTTCAGTCACTTTTTACTTCACACCTGTTCCGTACAATATGGCTAATTGTGGATGGATTTTCCCATTTACTATCAAACAGAATGGTTCTATCTTTGCTATACATGGTTTACCTTATTATTTCCAGAAAACACCATTCAGTAAACTTAATATTGCTCAGTCTCACTCTTTTTGGATTGAGTGATTTAACCGAATGGGTTTGGAACGAGACACGAGCCAAAAAAAAAGTCAATTTTAGGCACGATTGCGAAATGCTCGTGGTTCAAAACCGAACCGGTTTCAACCACGAATTTTGAAAAAAAATCTGCAAAAAAAATGATAGGTGTATCATACCGCTAATATCACCAGACCTTATGCGTGCCTATTGTAATCAATCGTTTCCATTCTCGCTCAACTCCCTTGGCGATGAAAAATTAACTTTGAACTGATTCGGATGTGCGAGGGAAGGTTCGATAGTTTAATCTCACCCTCGAACGAGATGGAATCGTAAGTCTAATGTTTCTGTATTTGCGCAACAATCGGAAGTAGAGTCCCAGTTTATAGCGAATGATTAAATGAGTGAATTTTACGAACAAATCTTTTCTTTTTCACTATGGGCGAACGGATATTATAGTTTTCGAGCCCATGACAAAATTCGAAATAGCCATTTTCTAGTAATATTCTTATTATTTGAACCCCAGAAGTATGCTCGAATTCAAAATTATCCTCAAATGTCGATGTTTTACTCAAAAGTCAATTTTAAGCTCGATCATCGAATTTAGCCCAGGTAATTTCACCTTTACTTCTAAAACGACTTTCACTTAATGGTGGAATCTGCCAGTTTACTCGCGCGCCAAGGACCCACACCCGAGCAATCCTCCAAAATCCAGTCGCTGACGAGATCATGCTTCGAGACGCATTCAGGAGCATCGATGGTTGCCAAGCCTTCATGCATATCGCTTGGATGCGCGCCTCTGAGCCATCGTTTGTTTTTCTCCCTCACCCTACCCCCGGCCACACCACGCCTGCGCCCGTGTGACGCGGAGGCACGCGTGCTGGGTCCGCACGCATTTGATTGCGAGACATCGCCGATCGCGAAGACGAATCCTGTCAGTCGGTTGAAATGGTCGCAACGCTCAAAGACGCTGTCTCGTCGACGAGACATCATCCAGCCATTTTCGAAAGGCAAAAGGGAATGAACGGGAAACAAAAATGATCGTTGTGACCGATTCACCCGGCAATTGTCTTCGCGTTTGTGTCCGGTGTCGTGTGTTTGAGCCTTCAATGTTAATCCCTATTCGCCATGCATTGGAACGGCGTCAGTAAAGCTGTGCTTGTTTGGTGTTCGCTCTGTTACCTTATCCATTCCCACTGTGTCTTAAAATGTCAAGGTCTATATCCCCTGCTCTGTATTAAAAGAAGTTTTTTTTAAAGGAAGAGCCACTTTGCACAGTCATAACTTTGGTAATCATGTAAGGATTTACGAATATAAGCAAGAATATGTATCTTTAAATTCCACTTCGAGATGTTGCAGAACAGCATTTTACAATGATATGCAAAGGATGTCGTACGGTGTACTTTATAAGTGTTTCAACTGACTAGCAGTCATCATCAGGTACAACAACCTGTTTTTGAACCAAAAAAGCCAGTTGAAAGCCAGTTGAAACACGTGTTGCAAGGGTTGAAAATAAAATATACAGTACAATATCCTTTGTGTATCATATGTATCTTTAAGTTGCTCGTCATATGCATGATTTTATTTTTCCAAATTCGCTGGGAAAGAATAGCCTCACGGCTCACGCAATCAGCCTCGTTAAGTCAACAATTTCTTCAGCATTCCATCTCTTAATGAATGACCCAAATGCTCAATAAAGAACATTTTCCTTACGCTCGTAAATCCTAAAGTGAAATTTCACGTATCTAACGTCTACTTCTCGGTCATTGTAATTGTAAATGTTTGAAGGTGGCTTGTGACTCCTCAATAATAATTCTGTCACAGTTTTGAGAAATGTATATACTTTTGTGTATAACTAAAATTGTACATTAATCACAGCATGTACGTTACCTCCACTCTCAACATGTTCACAGAATGTTTTTGAAGACCTGCAATGTGATCACCCATAAATGTTTTTCTGTGTAGTTCCTCAATGGGGAATGTATGTGGTAGACAATGTACTTTGATGATAATTATGATTCATTTAACTCAATCTTCTCTGTCCCACCCTGGAAGCATTCTTGATTGCTGCTGCTCAATGTTGTGCTCTCAAACCCTGTAACACCTTCCCCATCCATCTCAAACCTATCGCCAGGACAACGGCAACAATACCTTAACAAAATCTACCCCGACCAACCAATTTTGGCAATGCAAAACGTGAATGCACTCGTCAGCGAAGTGTTGAAGTGGTTCCGCTGAAAAATAAATCTAAGTTTATTTAATTCACATTATGGCTACTTGAAGAAAAACTTGCGATATGCCTTACGTGGACAACAATATCCCTACTTGCCACACTCTCTTTCCTTTGAGAATTGAAATTCAGTTTAAATTGTATTAGATGTAGAAGTGAGTAAAATCTTTGGGGTTTCAATATGTAGGTACAAGCTAAATAATTAAAAATTTTGTGGGAAACTGTTTGGATGAAATGGATTGAGTGGTGAGAACATTAAGGCACCAATTTTTCTTCTTTTTTGAGTACTTAGCCAAAAACTATAGCAACTGGTTATTGATGTTATCTCAGGATTGATGCAATGGAACTAATTATAGACGAGGGTCTCTTTGCTGTTTTCCTCTGGGACCGGTTACGTTGTTTTTTTCGTTGTTATCAAATAAACTGTTGTAGTTGCATCCAGGTGCATATAAGTACATTTTAACTGATGGTTAGTTGGGTAGGAAGAGGTGGAAGGATTCACCGCCCTCTCCTGACCTACATCAAATGCCTCTCTCTCTATATATATATTCTACCTACTCAGCATCCCTCCCGGGAAAACTTCGCCCTTTAATCCATCTTCCAATCCTCAATTTAAATATACGTATACCTGAATGTAACCACCACGTTTGGCTTAATAATGATGTAAAACCGGTATCATGTAAATAATCCTCAGTAGAAATCTTCTTTCTTGGAAAACTTCCTCAGTAGAAAACTTCAATAAGTTCTTCTTTCTTGGAAAACTGAGAAGAAAATTCTTCATTCAAATGTAAATGGTGCTTCAGTCGTCTTCAATAGCTGGAAAAACTGCTCAATTAATATATTTTAGCCAAATCATAACCTTTTTGTTCGTCTTGGTTTTTTTTCCTACCTGCTAGACTTTATTGTCGGTAAAAACAGTAATTTCTGGACTTGTACTCAAGAAAATGCGTAATCAGTACATATTTTCCCTTCACATGATCAGTCTCGGTGGATACCAGTTAAGGGTCGCAGAGAGTGAAATAAGGGTGGATAAACGGGCGGAGGATTACAAGGTCTCCCTCCCTGGGAGACTTCCAGTCCCTTTGCCCTAATACACTCGTTTGTATTCCTCTCCGCGACGTCAAACTCTTCGTGGGCGAATGCCACCAAGTTTTGCTACGCAACTTAAAAAAAATATCTTCCTTCCCTCTGCCCATCATTCAATGTGTGAGTGTGCCTTTTTTTGTGTGTTTTTTTTTTGTCTGGCATGCGCCCTGTTATTTTTTTTGCCTCGCCGATTTGCCTCGTCGTATCTCTCGGTGTCTTTGCCTGCCGCACGACGATCGTCACGTGTCTCACCACACATCAAACTCCCTGTCTCGTTGCTGCCGCCGCCGCCGCCCTCGTCTGGGAACGTCGCCGCCGTCTTTCATCACGTGACGACCACCACACCACGTGACGACTCCTCTTCGCGCGACTCGTCTCGCCTCGTCCGCATCGCGTGCTTCGCCTCGTCTGCCCGTCTCATCCTTTCTCCGTCCCCGCCGTTCGACTCCGCCGCCTCCTCCCGCATCCAGCTCGCTCCATCTACTGCTATGAGTGCGACAGTTGGGCGGACCAGAGATGCAAGGACCCCTTCAACTACACGGCGTTGCCAAGGGACCAGCCTCCACTTCTCACCTGCCACGGTTGCTGTGTCAAGATGGTGCGAAACGTGAAAACGCGTGAGTGTCCCTCCTCCCTTTTTAAAACCTTCTGTAAAATATTGAAGCAAACAGAAAAATGAAAATGGTCGACCTTCTGTCGCGCACGCACTCATCATTAGAATCCGAACAGTAAAGATAGATGTCCAATCAGTGGACAATCACTTTGATAAATAGAATAATATTGGTGGAGTAAGGCGTCACGTAGTGCCAATTCACAATGACAAGCATCATTAATGAAATACTTCGTACAATTCCTCACTTTATTTATGGTCCTATCGATTTCCAAGTTTAAAGTGTCATCATCGCGGTGCATACGCAGTGAAATTGTTCAAAGTATTTCACAAATTATGTTTGAGAAATAGATGTGTAACAAAATAGCTGATCACGCTGTATCATCTTTAGCTTTAATCTATTATGTGAATCAAATTTTGTCTCGAAGTGGGAATCTGAATTTTATTTAGAGAAAGTATTTGTGACCAACATGAAGGATGGGTTGAGGACCCTTATTGCTTGCGATAGGGCAAAATATTTTTCCTGCTGTTTGTCTCGTTAAGAGGTTATAGATTATTGTGTGTTGGTAGGTAGTATTCACTGGAGAACGAGGTTGGGTGGGCTCTAATTGATTACAAACATATCCGTGTACGTATTTCATATCATATCTTATGTACGATAGTAGTAAATTCCATTGATTAGAGTGGTAATTTAATCAATTTTATCACGCAATAGCGGAAGGTACCCGTTGGAATTCGACGGGTGTCAAGAACATTGAAGTTATTATATACTACCTATAGCAATCGAAATATATCGATATCTATCGCGCACAATGTATATCTTATGGATTCTTCTATTTCATTCATACGTTCTGGGCCTATATTCACCATATATCCATATGAGGTTCGGCTTCAACAATGCTATCGATCGTCAAGGGGACAGCGTACCAAAAATGTTGAATTTTCAGCAATTTTCGCCTTCAGCCTGTGCATAAATGAATGGATTGTGGAGATAAGTCGAAAAAATATTATGGGAAGTGAATTTTATAGAATGACTACATATTCCAAAGTAAAATCTGCTGCAATTCGTCTCGTATTTATTTTTAGGCTTTAATCCCACGAGTGTCGAGCATTAATGTAAATAATGTATTTCTGTTTCCATTAAATGGTGAATTTGTGGCAATTTATGGGAGGATCAACAACGAACTAGTATTCTCGCAAATGCCAATTTTATATCTCACCATGGAAAAACAGATTTTGTTTGGGTTGGCTGAGCAAATAACTTACCTCACTGAACTACCCTGCTACACTTGTGCTCGTCCCGAGTTGGCATAACCATAGAGTAAGTATAAGTATATATAGAGTGGCAAGGCAATGCTAAAAACTGGGTATAAATTTTTGTGAGCTTTGGGAAGAATTTCTCAGGTGGCACCACCTTAGGGGAGGAAGAATTTTGGCTTACGGAGAAGGCCACTTCGAGGCGCTAGTGGTACTCGGTGACTTTCCGTCATCATACAAAGGTGGATTTACCATGGCTGTTGTGTGTTTCTTATCGAGTATCAATTGTTTTGTCGTTGCTATGATACATCGGAAAGCAGTTGACTCGTTTGATAATCGTGTGCCTTTTTCATATTGACGTGAATTCGATTCATTATATACTATGCTCGTTGAAGGCACATTAAAATACATGCTTAATTTGGTCTCGACTTAATAAGAATTAACGACTCCATAAGAGTTATTTCCGTTGCTATGGGTTGATTAGAAAACATTCAGGCACCGAAATCATCTTAAGAACATCTTGTGAGTTATGCGAAAGTAAATGAAGTAGCCGTGTGCCAAAGCTCATATCACTCATAAAAACTCATATCCGAATCTCCCAATTTCTTTGCCACTCTATATGTACTTACTCTATGGCATAACGAAAAATTTGTAACATTCACGGTTGTGTCGGCTCAAAGTTTCTATTCCAATGGAATTGCAGACAATTTTTCGAACAACTTTAGCTATCGATAAAGTGACGCAAAATGTGAGTCGAGTGAAGAAAACAAAGCAACGAGGTCATATTTCCCATATAATACCTTCTATGAAAGTCTTTGGGTCAATATAACGCGTGGCGACCGATAAATGATTTGGTTTACTCAAGTCATTTTCCGAAACCGATGCGGCGCATATGACGAACCCTGTCATTGGTTAAATTATTCAGCCAAAATATTCATTACTAGCTGTATCCAGCATGCGTTGCTATGCCTCTTTCTAAGTCTTAAGCTTTCTAAGTCGGCCAATACATTCAAAGCAGACAGAAAATAATTTGAGACCTAGTCCAATGAATTCCTCGTACCTACGCAGGAATTCGTAATGCACAAATGATGGCATTAATTTCCATCCCATGCCTATGCTGCGGTTTCCAAGTAAATAAAATGTTCTATTGTTGAAGTAGTGCAACATTAAAGATTTTAGAGCATAAAAATCCAACTTTAGGAAAAAGCGAAGCGTATATACGAAAATCGAATGCAAGAATTAAAAAAAAAGCAAACAAACTGACTACTGCACCTAATCTTACTCTATGTAAAAATGAATTACGTATCTTTTAACACAAATTATGTATCACTGATAAGATTCTGATGCACGCGATATTATTCCTCACTGATACGATTCTGATGCACGTGATTGAGAAACTCTTAAACGATCTGCTTCGTTGCTTGCTTAACGTTCCTCGCTTGTTTGATAAGCTCGCGAGCCAACACTCCTTTGTTGAAATGACTCGCGTTCCACCTATTGTACTATGGATTTAATTATTCAGAAACCTTCGCGGGCGCGCACACAACAACTCACCAAAGTTTCACAGTAGTCTGATGAATGGTATTGGAACGCATAGAAGACGAACAAACAAGTATTCATTTTGATGTATTAGATTTGTTTATTTAGTGATGCTAATTGTTAAATTCCCCGGGAATGGATTGAGAAACCTTTCCAAATTTTGCAAAGGGTCTCATTCATGCAGGAACACACATTTCATTGTAAATCACCTGCTTGCTTTTCACTTGTTCTTTGCTATTCCTTCAGAGGATAGCACAGAATTCACACCTTTGACTCCAACTTTAACATTTGTGTAGTACGGATGCATGTCTCTTGGTTACACTGGTATATGAGAGTGTAATTTGGAACGGGTCATGAAATGTGAATGGATTAATATTTTGCGCCACTCGCGGAATCCGAAATGAAAGAACTGCGGCCTTCAGCTGTAAGTCGCTCATTTCGCGAACCTCTCTCGGTGTACTGCATCATCGCAAAGTCAGGAAATGAAATACAGTTAATCTCGCTCGACGAATCCGCAGTTCTCGTCATGAGTGAACTCGATTTTGCGGAAAAAATAGCACGTCCCTCATTTTGACATGGGACTTTTCCAATAAAAAACACCCTCTGTACAGCCTTTAATTGTCCCATTGTCAACTCTTTTTGTATTCAACCAACTCTCTTTTATTCGGGTCCCCGATGCGACTTGAGTACAAAAATCAAAATTGTGCCGCATAGGAGTAGTGACGTGATATGTTTACCTAAAGAAGATGACGATTTATTTGGTGCCATCACTCGCCCGGAAATAATTCTATTTTGTGGCGTAGGAATTTTTCATTCGATGATGGTAAACCTTTGCAATACCACTTTACTTGTTCCTTTCACAACATTACCGATAATTTCTAGTGTGGCGCATGTTGTTGAGGAAATGTTTGTTTTAGCGTACATTTAAAACTCTTCACAATAAAAACTGTGTTAGAAAACTGAACCATAGTTGTTGAGAAACTAGAAAATGAATATTTACTTGTAGAACAAGAACTTTGATTGAATTATCTCATCCAATAAAATTTCATTCTACAATTCGCCCATCAGGTCACCTAATATGCAGTTTTTCTGTCTTTTTTGTGATAATTTGGAAAGGAGTATAGTATCTATAGATGGTATATATAAGTATACTTCCAGTTTTAGTATAAATTCTTGGCATGTTTTTTAACTTTATGCGAAATTGCTCCTCCAGGTGTAATATGTCGGTCGTGTTAAACTTTTTATTTAGCTGTTTTAAAATGGAAGAGCTTTCGTATGCACGAGAGAACAAAAAAAGCCAGAAATAATATTAGTAAATTAACCGCTATTTTCACGCGGAATGAATCAGGCTGATGGAATATAATTGAAAACGATACTTAATCATTTCACATGTTTAATTTTATCGTTTTTATTTTTCCAGCTCGAAATTTTTTGTTGTCGTACTCGAAAACAATCGACCGCGTAATGACCGCTCATTTCTTTTTTTTTTTACGCGTGCCGCCGCATTCCGTTTTTTTTCTTTGCCCCGCGAGGTCTACCGAGACCGCAGATGATTTCAATTTTGGATAGAAACAAGCTTTTCCGCAGACGCACAAAGTTAGGGTGGAATTAGAGACGCGCCAAGTGATATTAAAAGTGGTTTATACAATGCTGGCTGATTTTCCGGCTGGTTAGACGTTTAATGGCATGGAATATTGCGGCCGGTGGGCGAAGGGCATTGTGGGAATGGAGGAAGGGGGGGGACCTGAAAATGGACCAAAGCTGCGCCACTCGAATACTCACCCTTTACCCCTCGGCCCGCCTCCGTCGGGTTTCCCAACAAACTCGTCCAATATTTGATCTCTGCCCCCGCGATTATGTGGAGTGCTCCACAGAGGGCGGACCAGGCAGATGAGTGCTGCAGAGGCGGGAGGCGTGTAGGGGTAGTGGCGAGCAAGGTCGTTCAAAATCGATTGTATTCTTCCGTCGATACAGGCCTTCGCAACGTAAACAAGTCCGCTATTAATGTGCTTCTTTTGTGAAACAAGCGTAGAATAGGTTGTTCAACGTGTATTTCTTGATTCGGCAGCGTATTTGTATTCGAAATGATGACTTTCGCCGAATTTATGCAGATTTCCTCGGGTGTACTGCGGCAATGAACGCTCAGTAAGCACGTACATGCCGGGCGTGTGGTGGAAATGGTTGCGAAGACCCATATCAATGGAGCTACGGATACATACGAACAACCCTGGTGCCAAGAATCAATCTGAATGGGGTAGAGAACCCTGAGAAGCGTCATGCAGTCGGACGCATGTTCACTTCTTGCATAAATCTCCCTTCCATTCAGTTGATATTCTCTTTCTCCCCGCTTCTTCTTCAATCACTCATTTTTCAGCACTCCAATGCCCCTTTACCATTTCATCAGAGGATTTTCCTCTCCATTTGCGCATTTCCTTCTTCTTCTTCTTCTTAAGTTGTCAACCCTGAGGATGGTCCGCAGCAGATTGGGGTCATGACTCCCAAAATATTTCTCCAAATACAAAATTCCCAGTCATTTACTCCTAACTACTTAAATTCCCAAAGAACAAAATTTCCCAAAATACTAAAATCCCAAAATTGAAAATTCTAAAATGTTCACCTCAACTGGATGTCTTCAATTTTCCTGGTATGTCTCCCAAGTCTGCTATCGTATGTGGTGTGGCAGGAAGATCCCTTAAACGCTGCCTCTGTATCATTTTACTAATGTTGGCTCTATCAGGAAGTTGAGACAGAACTCCAGCTGGAACGTCTTGAAGGGTTCTGATGATTTGTGCTGGTGGAGGTCCTTGATGTTCTTCTGATTTTCGCTTTATGGAGACGATTACTTTGAAAGCACTAACTGCTTCTCTATCTGGAGCATGCGTGTGTTCAGAGGGTTGCTTTTTAATTTGTACTCCAGGACCAGCTGTAATTGTGTTCACTCGAGCGTTGCATGCGGGATACTCTCGACACCTCCAATAAACAATATTCCTACCCTTATTTTGTCGTAAATACAGAAAAACCGTCAATGTGTAAATATGCGTGATCATCTTTAACAATAATTTCGGCCATGGTAATGGTATAAATAAACAAACAAACTATAATCAATTGAACGTAGCAACGGAAGGTAGACAGAGAAAAAAACACTTTTTATAGTTTGGGAGTTTCTTATTTTAGGAGATGTAATGTATTGGAGTTTATCTTTCAAATGATTTAATGGTTACATTTACAAAACCACAACTTAAAAAACACACAACCTGAAGATCTGACTGACTGATCTGACACAACCTGAAGGTCAACCTGAAGATGACGCTCAAGCGTTGAAATCCGGGACGTGTGTGTTTTTTAATTTGTGGTTTTGTAAATGTAACCATTAAATCATTTGATTTTGAATCATTTGACCTGAAGATGACTCTCAAGCGTTGAAACCCGGGTCGTGTGTGTTTTTTAAGTTGTGGTTTTGTAAATGTAACCATTAAATCATTTGAAAGATAAAATGGAATACCACAAAGTTAACAAAGAACTTGTATTATTTATTGGGAGTTTTGTATTTTGGGAAAAAGAAATAATTGAGAGTTTTGGATTGGGAGAAATATTTTGGGAGTTATGACGCCCTACCCTGCAGTAGCTCGCCGCTTCGATCTTCGTTCTGCTTTCCTTTTTATCTCATCTTAGGAGGTGCAACCCATATCGCTCATGATTTGCTCAATGTAGGACAGTTTTGGTCTTCCTCGACGGTTTCTTCCTTCAATTATTCCTTCTATTATTGTTCTAAAAATATGATTACGACGTAGGATGTGCTCTATTAATTTGCCTCGTCTTTTTTTACTGCTAATCCATAATGTCCTTCTCTCTTTTGCTCTTTAAAACACTTCTTCATTAGTTATTCATTCTATCCAGCTGGCTTTCAGCATCCTGCGGTAGCACGAGGATTCAAATGCTTCAAGTCTTCTTTTCTCTTGTCTCCCAACCGTCCATGTCTAGCATCCATTTAAGACAACACTCCACACGTATCCTTTCATGAATCTCTCCCTTGTGTTTAGATCAATGCTTCTATTGTTTAGGATGTTTTTCTTTGAGTTAAAGGCGATCTTGGCTTGTTGAATCCTGCTTATTATTTCCCTCAAATCTCATCTGTCAGCACTTCCTTCATATTTCAACATCGTGCTGCTGTCAGCATTTCCTTCTTGTCTCGACTTTTCTCTCCATCCAGATCCAAGGCGAGGAGTCCTTGACGAGCTTTATCAATTCTCTACGCCACTTCTCCTCAATATGTTACACTTTCACCGTTTCTTCCTTCCAAACCACCTTTATCGACATTGATATTTACATTAATGGCAACAAAAACTTCGTGACACTGTTTCGTATAAAGCCTTTAAGCAAACAGCTTAATTCGCATTAAAATAACTTCCATCCAAAACACATTAGGCGCTCAAATCAGTATTCGCCCTCGATCTGTGGTCTTTGCATTTACAATTCTAAATCAGAACAACAGGAATACCCGAGGTATCTTAAATCTCAGATCAATATATAATATATCTCGAGTCGCTGTAAAAGTAAGCGTTTGGAATTCTTCTGCAAACATCACCCAAAGAGTCAAAGGTACTTCACTTCTGACGACTTAACTTTGCATACCACATATTCTCCTTGCGTCCATAAACATAAGAACATCTTAAAATACTTATTCTCCTTTCTAGAAACTAATTGGCCGACAGCTAACCCCTTATCCAAATGCCCCACAGTGAGCTTTGGACTCTCACCGAACCTTGTCGGGTATGTAGTGTTTTAGTTGTTATGTCTCATATTCTTTCCAAAATTTCGAAATTATGTCGTTGTCCTACTAATCAACAGTTCGGATTCAGCTAGCTGTTATAAGTAATTTCTTCTAACAGAAAAAGTTTTTTATTACATACCTCAGTGCGCCATTTCTGTCTCTTCTACTACTGCTGATTCCCAGACAGGAAATTTCTTCCACTCTTCATGTCTTCGCTCGCCATATTTGGTTGCGAGTCCTTCGTCTTCATGAGTTCCTTCAACAACTTTTAATTTACTGCCTTTTTTCGAGCCAAAGATTTGAGTTTTCATGTATTTTTCAATTGGAATCGGCCCTCTAATTGTCACTTCCTTGTTCTCAGCCACAGATACTATTTCATCAAATCATAGCCCTGATAACATCTCTAATACATGTTAGGCGCTATACATTTTCAGAATTTTTACTGAGCACTTTTAGATTGTACGGGAAAAACATGGGTGACAAAGAGCGTCCCTGATGTACCCACCTTTTTCTCCCATTTATGTCGCTTTTATTCACTACCTACTGTGCTTCTAACGGACCCCCATTCAATAAGATGAATGCTCCAGTTTAATAGTGCCAAGGTCTCATGGTAACTTTTGCTTTTCCATTGCCTCTTCAAACAATTAGAGTAGCTTAATTAGCCCAAGGTGGCTTTTACTCATGGAAGATGACTTTTGTGGAAGTAGCGGGAGTAGCGATACCTAAAACTGCATCGCTACTTGCAGTGTTACTCCGCTTACACAGAAACTTCCTGTTTTCCCCAAAGAAATGAATAACGGATAAGCAAACAATGGGTATGGTGGTTTCGAAAATCATCCAATTTTCGCAATAATTGTGTTCGTTTATTTCTGTTCGAGTCCCACAAGCATTCGTTAATTTAATACATTAGTGATAATTTCGTTAAATGTTCATTATTACAGCGTATTTAGTACGACAATTGCAATAATAATGAAAAATATTATTCACATAAATGGAAGTATACCTAGTGTAATTTAACGTTTTGACTGGTGTTTTAACATTTATAATGTTTCCAAGTATAAATAAGTATTGACATATGTGACACTAAGTTATCCTCGTACTCATTTATTCGTAATTTACATATTTAATCTCCGCTTGCAGTCTTGTGATCAAGAATTCACGAAATCGAATGCAATTTTAACGCAGGCTCGATATGGTACTCGCAGGCAAAGTATTAGCCAGTGTTGAGAATTGCAAACCTCGGTCTGTTACTGCAACTATCGACTCGTATTGCCAAGGAAGTCAGTGTTTAAATATCGAAGTGTCTCTTGAAAGCAAATTTCGCGGAAGTTGCTTCCATGTGCAAAGTCTCCTCAGAACAGTTTGATGGATAGCAGTCGATTTGTTGCCGATATCGATCGTTACTCCGTCGATATCAACCATCGATTTCTTTCTCTCAATGGTCTTACCGCGTCCGCGCCCAGCCTTCCGCATTCCACGCCCCACCAATGAGTCATGATGCCCTTCCCACTTTCCATTCCGGCCGCCCCTCAGAGGGAACTGCAATATGCCGCATAGAATCCGTGTGAGAGATTTGAGAGCCGCAAGATGCGTCCCCGAATCACTCTTGACCCTTCTCCCCCTTCCCCTCCCATTATAAACTGCCTTCCCATCGTCTTCCCTTTCCTAACCGCGTGGCCAGCATAGCGGAGATAGACTTGAACACACGAGCCCGCTCTTTCACCCTGGATCCACTTGCCAAAAAGTATTTTTGGCCGGCGTCTTGAGGAGCAGGCTGTCGCATTGGAGTGGCGCAGGTTCCTCTTGGGGGACGGTCCGGCGGACGCCCGCCGTGGTTCAATTTTTTTTTCTTGCTTTCTCCAAGGAGGTTGGAAGGTGGTGGTTCCTTCCAAACTCCTTGGCTTTCTCCCTCGTTCCCGGTTCACTAAAGCCAGCGTTGGTACCAAAGTAGCCTATTGGAATGAATTTGTTTTCACCGTTTTAGTTTGCGTCGTAAATCCAACCTCTCCGACGCAATGTAAGATCTTTCATCAAACATCATTTCTCCATTCTTCTTATCTCGATTTTGGCCGCATAAAGATCGCGTTTTCTCCAATGATTCTCTCATTACTTCTCCTCTCTACTTCGATATTTTAGGTTCGGTATCTCTCCAATACTTTTATAACTTTTTTGCCATGTTTTTTCTCTTTCGTCCTAATGTTATCTCGTTGTTCAATTCCTTCTTCCGGAAATTCTTCATGTTTGTTAACAATTTTCAATTTGAAGATCAAACTTCCAAAGGTCCAATATTATGTCTTTCTTTATCCCTATTCTCTCCCACGGTTTTACTTATCCCTTACATCCATTGTTGGCCATTATTTCTCCAACAAACATGAAGGAAAATTTGCTCTGTAGGTCTAATATAGTTTATCCTACTTCGAATGAAATGCTAACTGTGGTAGCTTTGTGGTTTTCCATATTTTAAATGGATTCATTATAATAACTTTTATAATCTTTAGCACCAGATGATGATGCTTTAGCATTCGAAATCCAGATCGTGTATGTTGCTGTTGATCACTGTGGATTGTAAAAGATATTATAATAAATCCATTTAAAAAATGCCTATCCCATTTACTTGACCGAAGAACCCACACTTTTTGATCCTGATCTCATCCAATCACCATCATTCCATTCTCAAATTTCCTAAATTTTTCTACCATGGCTCCAAGAGTACGTAATGTTCCAGATTATCTAAATTAAATTTGCAATTTGTTTATCCCAGATTTTCCTCTATACATACGAGGTGTGTTCAAAAAATACCAGGAATGTTTAAATTTCGCGCGTTTGGAGAGTCCGATTGTCGAAAAAAAATTTCATTGTGTTGGTATACATGCCCCTGAAGTATGACACAATTTTCAGCTGTATTCATTGTTTACTTTATCTGTGGCAACCGCTAAAGTTAGACGTGTTTTCATGAGCTCGGCGATTTTCGATTGTTAAAAAAAATGGATCAAAGAATTTGTATTAAGTTTTGCGTAAAAAATGAAATAAAGTGTAACAAAGTGTGCGAAATGTTAACAAAGGCCTATGGTGAGTCTGCTATGAAAAAAACAAGTGTTTACGAGTGGTATAAGCGTTTCCAAGATGGCTGTGAAGACGTTGAAGATGACGCCCAAGCACATCTACAACCGATGAAAACGTGGAAAAAGTGAAAGCAGTGGTTATGAATGATCGCCAAATTAAAATCAGAGAAGTTGCTGATGATGTTGGCATATCGATTGGCTCATGCCATGACATTTTTGCGAACATTTTGGGTATGAAACGCGTGGCAGCAAAATTTGTCCCAAAATTGTTGAATTTTGAACAAAAACAGCGGCGAATGGAAGTTGCTCAGGAATCACTAAATGAAGTCAACGTCGACTCAGATTTGCTCAAAAGAGTTATAACAGGTGACGAAACTTTGTTACACTTTATTTCATTTTTTACGCAAAACTTAATACAAATTCTTTGATCCATTTTTTTGAACAATCAAAAATCGCCGAGCTCATGAAAACACGTCTAACCTTAGCGGTTGCCACAGATAAAGTAAACAATGAATACAGCTAAAAATTGTGTCATACTTCAGGGGCATGTATACCAACACAATAAAATTTTTTTTCGACAATCGGACTCTCCAAACGCGCGAAATTTAAACATTCCGGGTATTTTTTGATTACACCTCGTATTTGCCCTCCAAACCTTCGAAATATTTCTTCATAGGTAACGCACTGAAGGATCTCTTCATCAAACATCATTTCTCCATTCTTCTTCTCTCGATTTTGGTCGCATAAAGATCGCATTTTCTCCAATGATTCTCTCATTACTTCTTCTCTCTACTTCGATATTTTAGGTTCGGTATCTCTCCAATACTTTTTTTAACCTTTTCGCCACGTTTCTTCTCTTTCGTCCAAATGTTATCTTGTCGTTCAATTCCTTCTTCCGGAAATTCTTCATGTTTGTTAACAATTTTCAAATTGAAGATCAAACTTCCAAAAGTTCAATATTATGTCTTTTCTTATCCCTAGTCTCTCTCATGGTTTTCTTCATCCCGTGAACCCGTTGTTGCATAATTTTTTCAATAAAGATGAATGAAAATATATTCTTTAAGTATAATATTGTCTATCCTCATTACTTTGCCGAAGAATCCACACTTCGTGTTCCTGATCTCATCCGATTACCATCAATCCTTTCACTGATTTCTTAAAATTTTCTATCATTGCTCCAGAAGGATTTAATGTCCCATATTATCTGAAGTAAGTTTGCAACTTATTTTTCTTGGATTTTCCTCAAGACTTATTTGCCCTCCAAACCTACGAAAGACTTATTCATAGATGACCCTTTCCATGCATTTGTGTGCCATCAGCCTTCGAATAGGAACTTAATATTTCCATATCAGTGTTTTCTGTTCTGGTGTAATTACATCCTAACTACACTAATATTGAATCGCATGATCCAACTATGTCTTTATCGAGTGAGTCCTTTGTTCCTTCATTCTTCGTGTATTCATCGCTTTGATTACTTCGATGGTTAGCTTCTTCTCATTCTCAATTTTTCTTATGTACCTCACCCCTAGTATCTTCCTCTTCTTCACAGTCTCCTCAATATCATCCTTCCCTTTCTCACTTCTGTAAGTATGGAGATTATGATTGCAGAAATGCAAGAATATAAGCATGAATTCCGTGGAAATCATCTATTGAAAAAAAATTAGTCCTTGCATCCAACCTTGTATAACCAGTTATTTGGTGTGCACTTATAGATAGCCTTAGATCTGCTAGGAATACGCAAATATGCGATCGTCATCGGTAGTCCCACCGGTCTGAGTAAACTTTGCTCTACTTAAAAGAATATCAATCCGAAGATTGATTTGTTGCAGTTCTCCCCGCCCAAACTTCATCTCCTACGACCGTTTCATTCCTGCAAAATTCAAGTTGACGCCGTTCACATTACACCTGTTCCACTCCCAGTTTTCTTTTTGCAGTATGTATATATATAAATATATGCAGATTTTTAATCGGTTTTTGTCGCAAAAGTTGTCCAATAAGTTTGTTTCTTCTTATTCGAAGAGTTTTCATTGTGTGTCTTTTCTGTCTTAATTCTCCATAGGAATCCTTGCTAAGTGATTACATCCGTCAATTGCATATTTATTATTTCCAGTAACACCACATCACCATTGCTTCTGCTTTCTTTTGCCCTGCAGTAGCTATTATCTCCAGAAATGAGATATTCGCGATGAACTTACCAGTAAGAGCAACTTTTATACCCTACACCACTACGTGGTCAGGGTATATTGATTTTGTCACGGCAGAAATGTAACGCATTGAAGGAGGAGTGGCAGGTATGGAACAGTACTTATAGAAATAATCAGCATCACTTAACGAGTCAATCTATGTCCGTCTGTTTGTCTGTATGTCCGTCTATCCGTCTGCCTGTCTGTCTCTTCGCACAGTAGCTGCCGTAAAAATTGAGATATCGAGCTGAAATTTGGGCCATAAGCCTGTAGTGGTCCACAGACGCACAGTTCTCAAACGGGTTTGATCAGACCAAAACCATGCTTTTTTAAAAACAAAATGACCATGCAAACCTCCACTAAGGGTGATTCCAAACCAGGAGTGCAGCACTCGTTCCAGTCCAAATCAGAACCTCGCATTAAATAGATATTTGTGGATAGATAGATATTTATTGCATCCAACAATGGTACAAAATTAGCTCGTAGGCTTCCGCGGATGAAGTGTTGACTGTTTCTTTTTTCGGGATTCATTCCGCGATGTATGTTTTGAGAAAACAATATTTCGCTGGTCCTCCTGCAAGCTTCATCAACCTGAAGCAAGTTCAGTTAACCTGATGAAGCTGGCAGGAGGACCAGCGAGATATTGTTTTCTCAAAACATACATCGCGGAATGAATCCCGAAAAAAAACAGTCAATGGTACAAAATATTGGCAACAACATGAATTGGGATGCTTAAGCAACCTTAAAAGGTTTATTACCTGTTTAAAAATTACCTTCTTAAACAAACCTAAGCACACATTGCTCTCGAAAAGAGTAAAACTAAACATATTACATTGGTCAAAGAAATTTACCTTGAAACTCCGACTTACAAACTAGTGAAGTCAACAATAACCTTGGAAGTGTTATACAAGGATATACAGAATAACCAATGCAAAAAAATAATACGAGTACGGCAACCTTTCATACATTGTTTTTTAAGAAGTTTTCAATGTTATGCTGAGTGGATAGCCATGATTTCACAGAACACAGAAATCTTCGTGAATTAATTTCCATTTTTACATTTTCTGGCAAAACATTGAATACCTTAGGCCCCATGAACAGAAATGATCTTTTAAATATGGTTTAATTTGGTTTACATAAATATAAATTACATTTTCTATATACATTCTAAATATACATTAGGAGAACAATGAGTACTCGAACCAGAAATTAGGAGAGTAATAAAAGGACGAACACGCTAAAATTCAGTTCACTCTACGGGGTGGTATTATTAACTCAATTAATAAATATTTAAGCTTCGGCAAGGCCGAAAATAATTTCTTTACTAGTTTCTATTGAATCCTGCACCTTTTCTTCCTCCGTCCACTGTGTTATTCCCTTTTTCTCCTCCTCCCCTCTTCTCAGCCTTAATTTCTCTCGTGTATCTCTCCCCTACTATCTTCCTCTTCTTCACACACCCCTCAACATCATCTCTCACTCCCACTCCCACTACGTTTCTTGGCCAGAGTTTCTCGTATGTTTACTTTTTCGCCTTCGGGGAAGAATAGCTTCGTTAAGAAGGGGTTGGGGTGGGGATCGCATGCGCAGCTTTGTGCCGAAGGAACTTCGGGTCGACCTCCTCTCTTTTTTTTTGTCGACTTCGTCGTTTTTTATATCGCTTGAATGGCGTAACGATGCCGTCAGACTGGGAAAGGAAACATAACGAACCAGGAAGCGCTTACTTCTCAGTTTGCGGGCTTCCAACTCAGAAGCATGTGTCTACATCTGCGAAAAACCATGCAAACCACCACTAAGAGTGATTCCACACCAGGCGTGCAGCACTCGTTCCTGTCCAAATCAGAACCTTGCATCAGGAGAACAATGAGTACTCAAACCAGAAACTAGGAGAGTACTAAGTGGACAAATTTGCTAAAAATGCAGTCCACTCCTTTAAGGCTTGTTGGCCAGTAATTTAGTTGAGTACCGAGTAATTTAGTAACTAAATGTCTCTGAACAAGAAAAATTTAGTCGACTGGATTAGCAAGTTATTTAGTCGAGTCGATCTATTTCGTTCTATTTTTGTCGGGCGAGTAGCGCCCCCCACCACGCGTCACTGCTCACTCGTTCATCGGCTAAACAAGTCCGAACCTGTTGTTTTAGTCGAGTTCATTAGCTGACGCAAAAATGTCGTTTCGCTGAAGCGAAGAAACAACTTGAAAATATGTACTACGTGAATGCTTGTGGAATTTTAAGTCCCTACATTACAGAAATAAGCAAATGAAGCAATCTGCATACATTGATTTGGGGAATACAATGAACGTACCTGGATTTGGTGCTAATTCACTTTATTGCGTTGCAGCCCCTTCATCTTGCAAAACACGACTCACTTGTCAACTGTACTCGACCTAGTACGAATGATTTTTTTAGGGTAGCGAGTATTTTAGCTACTAAAATACTCTCCACTAAACTAAATTACTAGCCTAGTGTGAATCAGGTTTTAGCTACAATTACGGGGTAGTATTATTTACTCGATTAATAAATAGTTCCACGATTTACTAAATAATGGAAGAGTGTCAGGCGTAACTTTGTGGCAATGTTGCATATCCATACTGGTAAAAATATAATGACCTTAATACTGACATAAAGTGATATCACCTTGATAATGATATAAAGTGTCGAGACAATGGTCGGTTTTCATAAAAACAGTGTGAAAATCAATACTGAGTTACTTTATTTTTACCAATATGGATACTAAATTATGCTGGACATCTCAAGCAGGGTGGGTTGTTAACAATAATGGTAAGTTATTAAGTGCACTATCTAGCGAGGGTCAGGGTTTCATAGAGCTGATGGTCCCTTAATGCGTACAGAACAAATTAAATTTTAAATCTATCAGCTCTGCTATCTATTTCCTCAATCTTATGCCTGAGATCTTTCAACCATATTAGTTTGGATCTAGCAAAACATGTTAAACATTCGGCAAAAATTAGTCTGGCTCTAACTTGCGTAAGAGATTTAACCTATATTTGTCCCTTCGATCAGTTAGCGGATCCCAGCCATTTCTTCAACAATTCAGTAACACTGCTAAGTTTAACGTTACTTCTTTTAACAAATATAGCTGCCCTCCGCTGTTTTCGATCTATTTCTTAAACTATAACTACTTCATTAGGGTCCAATATACCTACTTATGACGTCTGCCAAGTATGATCTCACGAGAGAAAAATAACGTCGCTCCCCAACATCTTCGTCTCATTTACAAAGTACTCGAAGATCACTTACTTTCGTATGTATCACTTGATGGTATTCCATCATTAAGTAAGAAAGAGGACAACTTTTACTAAGACCACTAATTTTATTACAAAACGACCCGGGTTTCGATGTGCATTCACATCATCTTCAGGTAAATGAAAGCCGAAGCCTGCTTTAGCTACAATTATGCCGAAGGCCTGCGCTAATGTCTAATATATAAGGCCTGCGCTTCGGCTTTCATTTACCTGAAGATGATGTGAATGTACATCGAAACCCGGGTCATTTTGTAATAAAAGTAATTTTTCTTGTAAAAGTTGTCCTCTTTATTATTTACAAAGTACTCATTTAATAAATCCCAATATGCAAATGGCCAATGCGCAAACTTCCCGTTGGTGGTGTAATGAACGACTAGTCGCGGAGCGATTCTTTTGGAGAAAGTTACCATATTTAGGTTTTAAACATATCTTCGCCAATTGAGCGACTCGCTTCCACAAGTTACCATCAAGTTCGGAAAGCCTTAGTTTCTCTGAGAATGATTACAATTCAATCTTTCAGAAAACTTTAATCTAGTCGATTGCTTATTTGATGTCGTCTATCGTTATCAAACTATCCTACTTTTTGTTGTACTCAGCCATAGCAGTTTTTAAGACAGCGAAATTGTAAAAAAAAAATTATTAGATGATTAATAGTCGGTCCAATTTAACGTGAGAACATTGAGGTTGAGGATTTACGGAAATATCTCCTGCAATTCTTGTTGATGGTGATGTTTATACGATCAAAAATGGGTTAGCAATCCTCTTGAGGTACATTCCTATTTAAATACCTGACTACTATTAGATGAGTTGACGCAATGTTCATGATTATCAATTACATACTAGTAGAGTGGTGTTATTTCACTCTCATATCCATCTTAGTGTGAATCATGTTTCCAAAGAGTGTAAATTTTTTTCGATCCTTCTCACATATTACTCACAAGAACGGAGTCTCAAACGCAAATTGAGCTTGAATGATGTTCTGCAAACTTCCCAAACCGCCCAATTTATAAAATTTCACCAGCCTCTGGACCCTAGGGCATGAGTTTGTGGAATCAAGGTGTAGACCATCTACCGCTCTCGGAGCCTGTTACAAGTGAATACTCTCTTTATTGCTGATAATTCTGACTTGTTAAAGATCATTATTTCATCAGGACCCATTTATCGCCGAAATTAGTTCATTAATATCAACCAAAAATCAACGCATTTGCCGCACCATTGTCGGTTCTCATTGATATCCTCTCCAATTTGCGGCTTGATTTTGACTAAAAAACTGAATTTAGTGAAATGAGGAAATATTTCGCCACATGGAATCAATCATATGCTAACTTGTTTCGAAACGCATAATCAAGTTGCTTCATAGTTGTAGCAGATTCATTCGGAGTTCCAAGGACACATTTTGTCCTATCTCCATGGAAACAGAATTTATGGATATCTCTGTTTTGTGGCTAAAAAGTAATGGTTATGCTAGACCAATCGCAAGAAAGATCCACTCTTAATCATTGAACGGCCTAATGTCACATGCAAATACTTAATTTCAACATATCTCAAGCGGCGAATGCTGATTAAAGTGATCCGTTTTCCGATATGATGAGGAAAATCTATAATTTTCCATTGTAACTGAAACCAATGAAATATTTCCTCAACTATCACTGAACACCGACTAGTATATAATGGGGAGGAATGGACATTAATAGCGCGTTTGAGGCTCCTAATGAAAGAAATGAAAACTTAATTCACTTAAGAATGTTGCAGAAAATGAACCGCCATCGTCTTGAGATGCTGGCCTGAAATAAATGTATTAGGAAATAAGCGTTAAAAGCAAGTATATCTATTTTGAACTCAAAACTAGCACAGTTTTTGAAAGCACGCTTCATAGAGTTTGTATTAACATAATTTTTAATATAAAGTAGTAATCACAAGAGTTTTCTGTTAACTTTTATTAATTTTGCAAGATATAACAGTAGATATTCCTGGGTATCACTAAAATTCATACTTAGCTCTTGATTTCCAAACAGTATCACCGTAAAAGTTAATTTTGCCAATTTAACGTAGTGTGTGTTTTGTTTTTTAAATTAAGCTTCGTAATGAAACTCACCTGCTAACTATTTGTATAATTATTTTTCGCTACTGTGCATGGTTTCTTATGTTAACTAGTGGTGAACTTGATCAAACAATGACCTAGTATTATTAGGTTTCATAAAAATTGTTATTCTCTTTCTTTGTCTGTGATTCTAACTTTTTCCTTCTCTTTCCCCGTCTCCCTCCTGACCCGCTCGCCTGTCGTGACCTCTAACCTCCACTATTGCCACCCGTAAATATTAAAAAAAAAATCCATCAAAATCCGCCTTCCCCCTATTCCTTGTGGGAGTTCCAAAACGTTTCTTTTCTATCTGTCTAAAATCCAACACTCACAACATTTAATCCATCACTAAAAAAACTAATAAAACTTGCATGTGCACGTATTTTTCGATCATTTCGCGAACTAAAAAATGTATTCTTCCCCAATCCTTCCTCTAACAAAAAAAATGTCACGTGTTTTAACAAAAACATTCGGTTCACTAACCTGCTTGGTTTGTCTGATGTCCTAACATGATCGCGGGACGCCGTTTTCTATATTGGTTGCAACGAATGCCTTGGCTTTATGCCTTCGTTCAACCTCTACCCGAATCGGAAAAACTGAATTTTCTTTGGCTATGCCTTTTTGTTGAAATGCAAACCGTCGTTTTTTTGTACTATTTCGTCGTTGGATAATTGCACATATCACTATTCCTATTTGCAATCGATTTTTTTTTAACCGTTTGCCATTTGATGTGTGTCCTTTTCATTTTCAACGTAACAAAATAAATAAATACTTTTTATTCGTTCGTCATTTTGGTTTCACGAAATTAAATCGCCTCCCGTGATGCCACGCGTGATGAACGCGCTATCTTCTCGTCATTACGTGCACGAAACTCCCTTGATACATTACGGAACTTCCTACTTCCTCTACGTGCAACCAAAAATCAACTACCCCCCACACGCATTTAAAAAAAACCGTCACCATGGACCGAAACGATTCCTTCCATAACTGAAATACGCTCCTCGACCTCGACACAACATAAACCTCGGTTGAATCCCCGTCATCAAAACCAAAAACTTGCTTGGAACTCCACTCTTTACCACCAATTCTTATCCATCTTTTTGAAACTCTCCGAAACCTCTCCTTTTGCCTCTTCCCTGTCCCGCAAACCTAACTGAAAAAAAAATATATTTCCCAATACCTAACGTTCGATCACTCTTCTCCACTCGCACCAACTCCTCTTGCCCCATCTCATTGCCCAACACCCAATGTGACCCTTCCAATCATATCCACCTCGCAACTCCGTGAACGTGATACCTCACGTTTGCCTATTTTCTCCCCGACATACCGACCTGAATTATGATGATTCGTATCCCTTATTCCTCTCGTTCAATAATTTCCCTGCCCTTTAACTACCCAATCCCTCGATCATCATGCCTGCCTCTTAACCACCATACTCTTGACCCTTTCCTTGCAATATCATTCGCCCTCTCCTTGATCTATATTTGCCCAAACCTTGCCCAAACATCCACCAAACCTTTCCTAAAACTTGCCCAAACCTTGCCCAAACTTTGCCCAAATCTTGCCGAACCCTTGCCCGAACATTGACCAAACCTTGCCTAACTCTTGCTCACACCTTGCCTAAACATTTTCCTATGGATTTCAACCCCGAAAAAAACCTTCCCATCTGGCATCCAAAACCCCTCTCTACTTGCAGAATATGAGAGCGTTCGACGCACTTGCACCTCCAAACTCCAGATCAACCTCTTCATGGTGGATCACGTCTGCATGATGGAAAGTAGCGGCACCGGTCACATGTGTTTCTGCGAGGAGGACATGTGCAATTCGGCTCTCCCCAACCACCCATTGGCCCAACACCCCCCTCTCGTGGCAGCCGCAGTCTTCGCCTTGGCCACAGCAATAGCAGCAGCTGCCGCCCCTCGCCTTGCGCTCCACTCGTAGACTCCGCGCGCGACGCTCCAACCTAGAACAGAAATTCTTAAAAGAGAGGAAAGGAAAAAAAGAATCATTGATAAGTAAAACATTTTTATCCCATTGTCAAAAAAAATATTGATTCCCCGCTCAGTTTTTTTTGGAAAGGTTACTTTTTTTTCATACTTTGGGGTCCCAAACCAAAGCCCTGTCAAACCAACTGCGCCTCCGCCAGCCCAACGCAAAAGTCTCGCCTCACCGCTGCCACCGATTTAAGCCAGAGAGTAATTACATATATTAGAAAATTTATAAATAGTTGATACATTCACCAACCCCCACATCAAACAAAAAAGAGCAATAGAGCAAGCAATTTTAGGTACTTATCAGCCAGAACCGCAGTTGTTGCATCTACCAGCAGCCAGTCTCTATCCTCAACCCCCCGCAAACCGTGTAAAAGTTTTCCCCTTTTTACCCCAAATAACCCAGCGGACAAATTGATGAACAAGAGGTGGTTATAAAAAAAGGACACGGCGAAACCCGGCATTTGTTTTGTTGCTTTTCGTCAGAGACGTAGACGGGATCCCGGGTCGCGTTCGTAGTCCCGAAGAGTTCGGGAAAATAAGTCCCGCGGTTCGACCGAGGAATGCATCAGACAGTGTGCGCGTAGAAATCAACTAGGCTGTTGAAAAGCGTGGGACATTCCCCGTTTGTTGTTTTTTCCCCCTAAATATCTCGGTCCACAAGAGGAACGAAGCGATCCCGTCGCGACCAGCAGCGTCCGTCTGATGGTAGTTATTTATAACGATGCTAATTTTACCCGATTCGGGATCGATGCGGACGCCATTGCTATGGCATCGCCGTGATATAGTAAGCTAACGAATTAATTGGTCAATAATCGAGGGAATCAATTGAAGTGGCGTCGTCACTTAGAAGGGGTGGCCAAGTATTATTTTGGGTGAAATCCTTCCATCGTACGACTCCGGGAATATTTAGGAAAATTTTCTATGACAATGACGTCAAGTCGCGTCCGACGGAGCGTCACCCTGCCGGCCGATGGTCGTGTTTTGTTATCCCGCGCGGAAATTCTGGAGTAGCGGCCCTGCATATCGTTGCCGGCGATAGTAAGCATCCGCAATCATTGTTTCGTGGTCATTCCGAAATGCCATCGTCAGACGGGGTAAAATAAATTTAATGTTACCAACAGGGAAAGTTGATTTGTTATGTATAATAAATAAATATATATATAGGTACATATATATTAAAGTTTTCAATTGACGATGGCTCAAAGTAGATTCAATTGCAGCGATGAGATATTGAATTGAGCGGACGACAGAGTTAACGATTGCTTTATGGTTGAAAATGATAAAAACTGCCAGCGGGACCGATAGAAATATTTGTCATAAAAGTGGAAAAAAATCACTTGTCCGTCTTAAAAAAATCATGCAAGTTGTACATTAATATATAAATATATAATATAAATATATTTATGTGTGTATGTCCAAAATTTTTGATGCTAAAGATGCCGCACCATTTATTCCTCACGAGTTAAATACAAATCACCGACACAATGGCTCTGCTCCGTTTGATGAAAAATTTTAAAAGTAAAAAAGTGTTTTTTAAAAACAAATGCGAGTGTAATAAACTTGTTGGGGCGATCCTCCATTTGCAGCTCGCGTCTGATTTCGCTAGGCCTCCGAATCGAGCTTGTCGTTTACGGGATGAAAATAAAAGAAGCAGAAACAACACAGTATACGTACCAATCGCTTATTAAAAAAAATAATACCAGCGTCATCATTTTTTCACGACCCGCATCACTTTAATGCAAAACTTTTTAATGAGATAAGAGATATTTTCACGCTAAAAGTAAATAGACAGGTCACGCTAAATTCCACTAACCAGAGAAAAATAAGACTAGAAACAAATGAAATGAATCAGGAACAATAGCAGAGCACGTCGCGAGAAGCGTTACTTTGTTGCACCTCCTGGGATGCAAACACGCTCCGAATTAAATTTACAACTGTGTTAGGGATGCGAAAGAGAATAAGAAACGGTTCCCCGGCATCCTCATGCTTCAACTTTCATTTGTTTTATTAATTAAATTTTAATTTCTCGGTCGTTTTCTTTCCAGAGTCTGAACCTTTGATCCGACGCGCGCACAGCTTTGATCTGTCGATTCCGTGATTTGGCTAGATAAAATCGGGCCGGAACGGGTGAGATGTATCGGAAACCGAGACGAGATGCTCAAATTTCTTCCTCAGAGGACAAAAATAGAAGGAGGACCCATTTTTTTCCCGCAGCAAAGTCGAAATCGCCGATCGGGAAACAAGTGAGCAACTGAGCGCGCGGCGTCTACGAAATCGTAAGGTAAATCACTCACCCTCCTCTCTCCGCACTACAACACGTGGTGGTCCAACGTAGGGGAGAGCTGAGGCACCAATGGTGTCCAGAAGGTGTCTAGTCGCCGCACTTTCCGCTGTGTATTCGTTTTCCCATATCCCAGTTTTTTTATTGACTCGTTTCACCCCTTGAAAAATTGTTGAATCAACTGCAAATGTGTAGCCTTTGTAAATACGTCGCTGTGCATGTGTACATTGCGAAACCTCCCCTTTGAAAAACCTCCCCTTTTCTCCAATGACGCCATGAAAAGTGCTATTGTTATCAAGATTATCGTGCCTAAAAAAAGAGAAAGAATCACCCTCTTAGAGAAATTTATACCCTTATACGAGCTCTCTCTCTATCTCTCTCAACCTTGTTCATTATCAGAGAATTTTCTAGCCTTCTCACGGCCATCATTCCTTGTCCAAAAACCTCTCTGTCTCTGTCCTGTGCATTTCCACAGCATCCGGCGCATCTTTCACAATCTTCCACTCTCTTTTCATTCATTTCTTTCTCTGTATTAAGGAAGAAGCTAGAAGTATGGAGATGAACTCTGAACTATATTAAAATACAGACAAAAGTATCCGCCTGATGTTACCTCCTGATGAATTTCTGCTGAAGCCAGTGTGTAGTAGTCTTGTAAAAAGAACTTTTTTTACAAAAATAAAATGCTGCCTTCCTAGCCGAAGCTCGATCGGTGGCCGCCTGCTTCGTTTTCTATCTATATATCCATCTATCTATCTCTATCTTTCTATACCATGCTAGTCTCTATCCTGTTTATATGATGCCTGGAAAAACATCCACCACTAGAATGTTTTTTAGACTTTGGAGTGTATGAAAAAAATTGTGAAATCCAACATTTTTTTTGTTAGTTTACTCAAAATTATTGGAAATATTTGTGGTTCATCAGTTTGATAATCTGGTTTGTTAGGTTTAAAGAGAGTGTCCATTGTACAAGAGGATTGAAGCCATGCTCTAGGAGGTCTTATTTTTTAAGGAATACATTTTCTTCCTTTTGCAGTAGAAATGTTAAGAGATGAACATTCGGTGACGATGTGTAGTGATATATCTGTAAGACTGCTTAAGAAAACAGGAATATGTCCTGTTTGGTCTTTCCTTTTGTTCATTTATTTGTCCCCATTATGTTTTGAGCATGTCAATGAAATTCATGAAAATTATGTACGCATATTTATGTGCACGCATCATAAGTGATAACATGAAAATCAGCCTAATCCACTCAATAAATGCAATCAACGGTTGTACATTGCCACCCACCAGTGATCCAAGCTTTTGTGAGGCTTTGGATGAAAAGTCCCTTTTTGTTTTTCACGCGGATCATTGTAAAAAAACTGCAAATGTGATGATTGTGCTGAAAAATTGTCTGAAAAAAATCTTCTGATAGAAACCCTTATGCTAATCAAATTTCTTCTTCAATGGGTAACTTGCTATGCAAAGGTAATTAAAAGAATTTTTCATTATGTTTGTCACTCATTTTCCGACGATGTCATCGAGTGTCTGTTTGTAAATCATTAAATCCCCAACAATTGAGAGCGATTATATTTATGATGCTGGTGATTTGAGGCATGGGTTTACTGTCCTCTTTATGCTACAAGGTTTTGTATGAAGTTCTATCTATGATTATTTATTTACCTCGCCCCAGATATTGTTAGATTTAACTAACTTTTAAAATTCCAACAGATTACGACTTATATTTGTGTGGATTATGAGTATGCATAGACCTCACTCTCCCTTCCCCCCTAAAAACAAAAAAAAATTTTTGACTTTAAAATTTTCAACTACGGTTAGCATCTCTAAAAATAAAGTGTTTGCGAAAGAGTTGTGAGAAAATGAAAAATAAGTTGTTGTTCGGCAAAAAGGAATCATTACTGCTTGTTGATCCTGAAACTTGTTGGAGTCCCTCATTTTACCACTCAATTATATTTTAAGTATTTTCATCATTTTTTAATTGTAAGCTTGGGTATTTTAGTAGTCGTTGTTTAATTTCTACAACTGAGCTCCCAAATACCAATGAAATGTTAATGGATATTAGACGAAGGGTTAACTAAACAAAGGTTACACATAGCCCTGAGCTTTGGCTGTGAGTGTTACGTTGGCTTTGGAGCCTGTTATTGATTGTATAAATATTAGATTTGTTGAGCACTATATCCTTTTTAAAATGTAGTCCATGGATGTATGAAATATGCATTTTTATTAAAAATTCTTGCAAGTATGATCGAATGCCATTTTCATTAAGGTACTTCATCGTTGTTATTTTCTTTTACTCATGTAAATAGTCTTACCCTTTCCAATGCAAATTGTTTGTGTCTAATTCAACTTATTGTATATCCAGTTATTAAATAATTTATCAAAATGATTGTGCTACAATTTTCAATAAACTTTTACAAGGATACGCATTTTTTTATTCATCGCGTCTCCATTGTCATCACTAGTGAGGTAAGTGTACGAGGTAGCATTTAAGACAAGTCCCATTCTAAGAGTAAATGAAAGCTGCCATCTACTTGTTTATGGTTTATTTTAACGTGAAAATTGCTTGATAAAATACTGGGCAGTCTGGTTGGATTGCGTTTAAATACGAGGTACATGCAGAAACTAAGACCCGTTTGTATTTCTTGCCACCGCAGCGCTGCGATCGCGGTTTCGCGCATGCGCGGTACTTACACTGACCTATTGAGAAGGATTTAATGCCATTGTGAGTGTGCTAATTGTTGTGTTCGCGGTGATTGTTTGAAATGGCGAATGAAATTGTAATTCCCGCCGCTGAGGGGTACTCACCAGCGGTATTGTTTTGATTCATGAAAATGTGCGCCCTCACACTGCGCATGTAACGCAACAACTTTAACGGAACATTGGTTGAGAACGATTAAAACAAACTCTATACATCCTGAATCTCGCTCCTTGTGACTTCCATTTTTTATTGAACCCAAAATCGAGCGTTGGTGGCAAGAGATTCAACAAGGACGATGAGATCAATGAACATGTTGTTACCCTGTTGACATCATAGCGGGCACCTTTTTATGAAGATGGAATACAAAAGCTTGTGCCGCGCTATGGCAAGTGTCCACAAAATCGTGGGAGTTGTGTAGAAAAATATTATAAGGCCAAAAACATTTTTCATGATATTTTTTTCCTAAATATCTACTTGTTTTCTTTTACCTGTCGATTGGGACTTACTTTCTGTATGTACCTCGTAGTTACGAACAGTAGTCTCACCTAAACTTCAGTATTGAAAATTTATAGCCATTTTCTTTGTATCAATTGGTAATTTTCCAGGATTTCAGTCAGCCCATGCAGAAAATCTTTATAATCTTCAATTATTTCATAGCACATACGCCAATGAGTTAATTTTTATCTTCAGGACTCTCATACTTATGACTTAATTTGGGATACTCAAAACAAATGCATCAATGCTCATTATTTCTGGTAACACGATATTAAATTTACATAAAGTGTCTATAACTGCCGAACGTTTCCGCAAATCGGCAGGCCAACTTTTTTTTGTGTGCGATTAAAAGACTAAAATTTAAAGCTGTTGGTGTCAAAGTGACATTTTCAACGCGGTCAAGAACTTAAACCCAATTCCTCTTCCCTCTTCCTCATTCCTAACCTCGGATTGCAAACCAATGTCGGTAGTTTGTTGTTTCCTCCATAAAGTAAATGCTACTCACGCAGGTATATTTACATCATGAATATACATAATGGATTCAAATGTTTGGAATCGTTGCCTAGCTAACATGATGCCTATATTTAATCTTCCGTCCATGTACAAGCGAAGGCAGTGCTCTAATATTATTTTTCTATATAAGCTGTTAAATAACCTGGTTGACTCCCCTGCCTTACTAAGTGAAATTCACATAAAAGTTCTATCTTATTCCACAAGATATGACACTCCTTTTGATGCTAGTTATCATTCACGTAATTATACTTACTTTTCCCCACTTGAACAAATAATGCGTGATGGAAACTCATGTCATAACTTGGGCCTATTTTTTGCTTCTTTGCCTTCTGTTACAAAGTTCCTGAGAGGGATACCGGATAGGATGCTCCCTGATACTTAATTTGCTATTATTTATTTAAATGTGTGGTTATTAATCAATAATTAATTCTTGTCCTCCTACTGCGTGATTATTCTGTATTTTTATTTTATTGTTGTTTTGAGGTTTCATAATTTTTACAAAATGTACTTGGTTATCTTTGATATGATACCTCCATTTAATAAAGACATTGCTTTGTAACTGGGCCTTGGCCCGTTGATAAATAAATATGAAATATGATGCCTAAATTTCCACTGTTAGTTCACCCAGTCCTTGGCGCTACTTAGAAAAAAGTCTTCTCAGTTGACTCGTAAATGGCCGTTGTTGATTTATGTTAACGTGAGACTGTGGTGAATATTCAGTAACGATTGGAGATATATGAACTACTTGATGCTGTGAGTAATAGCTGGCTATTTTTTAGACCTAACAGTTGTCTTATAAATGCTAGAGAGGAAGTATCCACTGTAGGAAGTGTGTAAGAGGCATATGAAACTTCCATCGTGTCTATTCTCTGCTGTGTGGAATCCTTTACTGTTAATTTACAGCTACATTTTTTGTTTATTGCCTGTTGAGGGCCTTAGGAATCAGAAGGTATGATCTAGATAGATTAATGTGGATGTTAATGTGTAACCTACTATTCATGTATGACCTCGGAGTGGTTTCAACAATCACTCGTTTATTTGCTGTTGCTTTATGATTCCTCCACTCCTAAGAGTAGAGAGTGACTTACAACTAAAGGCTAACATAATAGTTATTGACGCTATTTCTCATCCATAGATGATATTGCCGGATCTTAGTTTTGAAATCCTTATAGTACTTGTATACGTATTCTGATTCATTCCGCTTTTTTTCACCTCGCTTTATAATTAAAAGTGCCGTGGAACGATATTCACAGAGTGCTAAGAAGTTAATTGTGCATTTTTGTAATTAAATTTGGAGAGGAATTAAGTATATCTGTAGACCGGATAGTATTTAAAAAAGTATATTCTTACGTCCCGCGTGTATTACTACATTTTTAATCAACTGCATTATGATTACTGGTAAGTGAAACCGGTAAAACGTGTTTATTTACCATCTGTAGACTGTACTTACATTTGAAGTGCCGTCTTTCATCTCTAAACGGCGACTCAATCGAAAAAGTTGTTTGTTTACGGAATGCAAGGCAACGGTTTTTGGCGGCGAGTCAACAATCCATATGTACTAGTAGGTATATTCATGATCTACATATACTAACAACCGTGCCAGACGCCGCATTGGCGTGTGGCAGGGGGATTAGGACACTAGCCGTTTAGAGGTATATGATGTTTTGGGAGGTGACGTGTGTTATGGTTGTGTTTCAAATAGAGCTCCGTTTTTTAAGGCCACGTATTGTGCGTGGAAAGAACAATTATCTATACGACAAGGTAGATAGCTATATATCTTATTTCATCTCGTCTGTCGGACTTATAGGTTTAGTGTGGTGTCATAATTATATTCTCTATGTCGCTTTGAAACACACCTGCTCTGAACTTCTCAAGCAAAACAATCTAGCGCGCAGCCTCCCTGTCATTAACGACTCCCTCTAAAAGCTAAGAAACACTATGTTCGCTCATAACAGTTATTAACTAGGCACTCAGCTCTCCTTCACATTCAATCAATTTTTTTGTTAAAATATTTCTGTACTGGTCCCAAATGCCCGCGGCATATTCGACGTGTGGCCTAATCAGAGCGAAATAGCACCTGTATTTTATTTTCTCGTCGGAGGACCCTCCTATTATACGCTTGATAAATCGTAGTTTCTTTCATGCTGTTCCGCATATGTTTTGTATGGGAGTTCTCTTTGATATATCTGAATTACCTACATCTACAAAACACCCTGCGAGCCGCCGCATGGGCGTGTGGCAGGGGGAGTTAGGCCACCCTCCGTGTAAAGATGTAAGTTTTTGGGAAGTGAAATGGTGACATGTATATAAACATGACATGTGACATGTATTTCCAACAGGATATAAAATCTATAGACGTGATCGATCCCATTGGACTGGCGGCTGAGTATTCATAGCAGTTAAATCGTATTTGAATAGTACCGCACACATATTTGACGACAATAGAATAGAGAGCGTCTGGTGAACCATTAAGCAACAAAACAAAAGAAATATGAATATATATGCTCATTTTACAGGCCACCAGATTCCAAAATCGACGTTTTGTACAAATTAGAAACTCAATTAACATCATTTACCATGAAAGATAACAAAAGCGTGATAATTATCGGTGGGGATTTCAACCTCCCGGCCAGAAATTGGAATACCAATAGCGTTGAACCAAGATGAAGGAAGCGTGATATAAGCGAGGCCTTACTTAGTACACTTTCCCACCTCTCTCTTACTCAAATAGTAAACGAACCATCGAGAGATAATTAAATATCAGAGCTTTTAGCTGTTATTGACCCTACAATGATTGAACACGTCGATATCCTCGAAGGAATAAGTGATCATGAAGTAATTTTTACCACTGGGAAAACAACAGTAGAATCCACTGTAAAACCCTAACGTAAAGTCTACATATTTGAAAAATTCGATTACGTTAAATTCGGAAAGACTTCAGAAGCTTCATTCGCGAAATTCGTCGCTACAATGAAGAACGAGAGCACCGAAATATTATGAAGATATTTTTTGGAAATACCACGTAAAGGAAAGGATGAATATATTCAATACAAATTCAAACGGGAGAGTAAAGAACCTCGTTGGTATAACAACGAAATAAGGCGGGAGCTCAGGAGACAAGGGCAACTATACAATCTACATAAAAATTCTATCGAGTTAAGTAACAAAACAACGGAGCATGCGGCGAGAGATATATACGTTGCTCAACGCTCAAAAGCGAAGAAAATAATGCTCGCCCCTCTACGAAACATCAACAAAAAAAATCCTCGGTGAATTACTAGATGAAAACCCCTCATTCTGGTCTTATGCAAGAGAGCTCCAGGGCGAATCTTCGACAGTAGAGTCTTTACTGGATGCAAACGGCAAAATGGTCACAAAGCCAATTTATTAAACCACTGCTTCGAATGTGTATTCCCTAAGGATGACTAAATTCAAAATTAGACATTCCTGACTTTAACTATCCAATGGCTGACATAACAATTCAACTTGATGAAATAATTAAACAACTGCGTTCGATCAAAAGTAACAAGTCCTCATGTCTAGAAGCAATAGCTGCACGCGTGCTCAAGGAGTTATTTCCACAGATTGCACCATTCTTAGAAATTATATTTAACAAATCATTATCCGAAGGCAAGGTGCCCCAAGGCTGGAAAATAGCCAACGTCACTCCGATATTAAAAAAGGAAATAAGAGTGACCCAGGAAATTGCGGGCATATATCGCTAACATCACTTTTATGCAAGATGATCGAACACATTGTCTTTAGTAATATTACGACATACCTAGATAATTTTAACTTCTTACAAAGCAGTCAGCCTGGCTTCCGTAGGGGCAGGTCCTGCGAATCACAGCTTGCGCTCTTCCTTCATGATATCCTAAAATCAGGTGAATCGAATAAGCAAGTCGACGCGATATTCCTTGATTTCCAGAATCCATTTGACAACGTTCCTAAAAATCTCGTATATAAATTGCAATCATGCGGAGTTAATAGATTTTAACGTGGTTATCCAAAGAGAATACCACTTTTTTTTTAAGAAAACACTATTTGGATAACCGCGGTCATAAAGAAAATCTGATGTCATGGACCATTCTCATCTCTTCCACCGTGGAAAACTTCACTCGAGCATCAAACCCAATTGTTGGATATAGCTCAAGATGACCAGCAGGATGCAGTCTGGGTAATCAATAGAGTTCTCACCTCTGCAACTTATCCCCATCACGATGCATGACAATGCAGATATTTCAATCGATGAATTAGGTTAGTAATAATAATAATTTGTATCGATTTTCTGCCAACATTATGCGGAATATACCTCATAAATTGTATAAAAAAACACTTTCACAATTCAAATTGCAAGTAATCAAAAACAACAAACATAAATACATCTCTTCACCCATTCATATAATAAACATACACACATCCATGACCAAAATACAGTTTTTAATGCAAAGAAGTGTAATAAATAAAAGTACACAATAAGCAATTGCAGTACAAACATGTACGGCATTCACAAAGGAGAAAATATAACATTTTAAGGTTTAAATCTCATCTGACAAGGGGAGTGTCAGATAAGAGAGTCTCAGATTGTATTCAAGCTTAGTAGTTGTACAGACCGCTATATGTGGTTCATGAATAACCCCACATATAGGGTTATATATCCAATAGTTTAAACAAAAAAGGCCTTTAAAAATTTCATAATTCCCTTTAGACAGGCCACCCACATAACTGTCAAGCTGGACGGGTGGCTGACGTGCTCGCCTTCGGTCTAGAGACACGGGTTCGATCCCAATACGGGGTATGTTTCTTCCGCTATTTTTTTGAGTTTTTCTTTAATGGCATCCTACAATGCGCTCAATATTTTTTATTTTTACTCGAAATATTATTTTTGCGCGAGGCAAATTTTTCATTTGCATACACGACGTCAGGCTTATTCTCTTTTTCCGGTCGAAGGCTGCTTTCTAATTATGTCACTTCCTTATCTTTTCACGACGTATTTTCATTATTCCTTCATGCACATGATTTCCATTTTCTATAATTATTTTATAATATTGTCTTCATATTTTGACAATTCAAGCATAATTCTTTACCCCTGTATTGGGATCGAACCCGAGTCTCTAGACCGGAGACTAGCACGTCAGCCACCCGTCCAGCTTGACAGTTATGTGGGTGGCCCGTCTGAAGGGAATTTTGAAATTTTTAAAGGCCTTTTTTGTTTAAACTATTGATTATATAACCCTATATGTGGGGTTATTCATGAACCACATATAGCGGTCTGTACAACTACTAAGTTTGAATAAAATCTGAGACCCGGCTATCTGACACTCCCCTTGTGAGCTAAAAAGTTCATCAATGCTCAATAATGGGTGGTTCTGAGGCCGCCTTTTCATGCCCCTTATGAAAGGGGCTTCATTTGCTAATCAAGCTTCATATGGCAATATATACATATTGCCATATGAAGCTTGAATATATTGAACAACCTTAAACCTAGAACATTGAAATTCTGTTTACTCTTTTCAATTCTAAAAGTAGGCTCACCAAGTCCCTCTTTCACTTTCACTTGCTCACAACGTGGAATTAGGATCACTGCAAAGGTTATAGTACTATTTTGCGTTATCTAAGTTTGATTCCTGGCCAGAGTGGGGAATCATATGATGAAATACTAGTCCCTACATGTTCCAGGTATAGACCGTTGAAAATTCAGTTTAGTTGCAGCATAACATGGAGGCACTCGCAGAGAAGTTTTTGTTTGTAGCTCCATTTCCTTCGAACATACCTCCTCCCATAGTGAAAATTTTTATGTGAAATTTATGAGAAGTGTAAACGACATGTGAAATCCTCAATTTCATGTGTAATTCCTGTGTGAAGTATATAAAATTTTCATAATTTATGTTAACTATTTTGAGGATTATTGGCTCAGACTACTCCAGTGTGTGAGTCTTAGGTGAAATATATGTGAAATACCTGTGATATCCCTACAGTCTGATATTCGGAGACTTCCCTCTGAGATAGTTATGCGAAATCCGTGACACTAGGTTTGTGAATTTCATGTGAAGTTTGTAGGGTAAAAATCTATGGGAAAATTCTATGCAATCTGTGCGAATAAAATACTTGGGGTAGGTATTTCAGTCAGAGGTGATTTAAGGGAGGCGTCCCTCCCCTCCTTTAATGCCTGGATATCCTTGTACCATTCGCTTTGCCTGGGGTCCAAGGGACTTCATACGTTCAGGCAAGGAGTGAACCCTCCATCCTGAACAAAAGCTGCAGTGAACCCCTGATTTTAATGAAAACCATGATGAAAACTATTATTCATGAGAAATTGCATTAAGAAATTGACACCCAGTTATAAAAAATAATAGACACTCCGGGAGTGCCGACAGAAGTGAAAACTTGAAATAACGTGAGCATTTTTGAATTTAGGGAATAATTTCTAACGAAGTGTTTTATTAATCAGTAGAAAGTAGTTTCATGTATATAATAAATTAAATATTAATTTATTGCGCTATTGTACACAATTATTTTACATAAAAATTGTACACTTCAGAATAATCAACTTTCATCCATTATTTCAACAACTTTTTCATCATCACCGCCATCATCATCGGCAATATCTAAAACTGATACAATAGGCTTATGGTAACTAAAGTAAGAAACGAATAATTTTGATTCGAATTTGCTTAAATGTCTTGTAAATACTGCATCAATAGTAGTTTTATATTTCGTTGTGCCAAGATTGCGATCATTAGACATCGTTAAACCAAACTTACTATTTAAAAATTCAATCAATGGTAGATTTTTATCGTCTGCAAAGTTTATGTTGAAATTTCCACTCAAAATCATTGGCAAATCATCAAATCTTTTCCCAATTTTTTGTTCAAGCAATGCAGATGCATCATGAGAATAAATGAATGATTCTCATACAAGAAGTTTCGTATCGCCCTCAATGACTTATCCGGAGAAATATAAATGGCAACCATAATAATGAACTGATTATTCTCAGAGTGGCAACGACATATACACATATCGCCAATATCAGAAGCAGTAGTATTAAACATGCTGGTAAATTTCGCATGCACATCCATATAATTTGAGCAATAATGAACTGTGTTCATATTTTGATAAATAGCTACTCCTCCTGCTGGACGATTATTTCTTCTGAAACTTGCAACAAAGTTAAAATTTGGAATGTCAATTATTTCATTATGAGTGACGCGAGTCACTCATATGGGTATGGGTGACGGTGACGCGAGTCCAATGGTTTTTACCCATCCACAAGTACTGTGTATATAGCGAGTATACGGTGTATATACAGAATATACAATTATACATATATTTAGCAGCAGTGACGGTGACGCGAGTCTAATGGTTTTTACCCATCCACAAGTACTGTGTATATAGCGAGTATACTGTGTATATACAGAATATACAATTATACATATATTTAGCAGCAGTGACGGTGACGGTGACGCGAGTCCAATGGCTTTTACCCATCCACAAAAGTGTATATACAGAATATACAATTACACATATATTTAGTAGCGGTGATGGTGACGGTGACGGTGATGCGAGTCCAACGGTTTGTACCCATCCACAAGTACTGTGTATATAGCGAGTATACTGTGTATATACAGAATATACATAATTATACATATATGTAGTAGCGGTGACGGTGACGGTGACGCGAGTCCAATGTCTTTTACCCATCTACAAAAGTGCTCAACGCGACATAAGAAGTTTTCACTTCAAAAATTTAATTGGAATATTTATTAGATTCTGGGTGGATCTAGCAGGATTCAGCTAAATTTAGCAATATCAGTTCGTAATCATAAACTTAAAAAATACATCAATGAGTTTTCATGGCTCCTGCTACACCCGAGTGGATCTTTTAATACGATGCAGGAATCAGCATGAAATGCAATGTTTTGCAGAAATGAGAGGGGTTACATGTTAACTTCTAACAAAATCAAATTGGTGTACATTTCTCGGGCTCGCCACCGGGTAAGATAGTCATAGGCAGCCGACGTTTCGGGTTCCGACTCGTTACCCATTCTCAAGGCTACCCGAAACGTCGGCTGCCTATGACTATCTTACCCGGTGGCGAGCCCGAGAAATGTACACTAATTTAATTCGCCGGGAAAGTGTTAAATCATACATAATATCAAATTGGTTTACTGGATCGCGTTGAATGTAGCTGGTTCCAGGGCAAATATTCTCAAATCATCCCTAATTACTTCCTACCCAAGTATAAATTAATGTGTTGTAGACTTTTTTACTGTGAGCCAAATATATGGTCGGCCAAAGATTTAGATCTTCATTACCAATTGTTGTTTCAATTCAATTGTTAGTGCCAAACTGAAAGCATTATTACCTGAAGAGCCTCTCTCTTGCCTGGGCGCGCTGTAACTGTCGAGTGGAGTCGCGGAAATGTGTAAAAATCTTTCGAATAATAATTATTAATTCATCCTAATTAATTCGAAGTTTGGCCGAAAAGAATTACGTTGTTATCAGACTTGGATCAACCGTCTCTTTTTAGCAAGTATACTTGGCGAAACCTTAAAGAAGACTCAAAATTTTCGAGGGATTCGAAACTTATGCTGGAAAGACGGACGGAAACTTGGGGTTTTGAAAAGAGCGGATTTCAACCATACCAAGCTCTACGAAAAACAAAAGAAGAACGATATTTTGTTTTCGTTCGTGCAACTCATAGCACATGGGCAATATTTCATTCTGCCTGAGAGTAAAGATTCTAAGAATATGTTGTGTATATTATCACTAGAGTCTCGCCGTAATAACCATAATCGATCACAACGACTCGAGGTTGGAAGTGCATGGATTTTATCCGGAAGCAAGCTAATCCTTAGCTATTCAAGTTAGAAGGGACACGCCATGATGGGAAACATTATGAAGTAAGGGTTTGTAAATTTTTGGTTCTTCCTTTGTACTTCGTTTATTGATTAAATTTTCATAATTACTTTGGACGCCGAAATATAATTGGTTGATATTTCGCTGAGGGGTCCCACTTTCGACTTCCAATTACAGCCGATTCAGACGACGTACTTCATACCTCCTTTTAAAAATCCTCAACGAAGAATGTCGCTTCCAATCTCTTACACGGGATTGTTTTTACTAATACATTCTAGTTATTTTAATCAAATTCACCGGTGTTTTTTTTCCATAGTACTTTCAGAAATAAGTGTTTTCATTTTCATTCCTACTATCCTTTGAAGGCAGATATATGATAGTGTGGGGCCGATACATTAACTGCTATTACCGGCGTTACTGACCATAATCTTTGTACCTGACACCTTACTGTGCTCCTTAATAGATTGTAATGTGGTGCTGAGGGTGGCAGTCTCAGGAAGAGTGCAGCTGAGGCGAAATTGAGGGAAGGGGAAAGAAGAGGAAACGGTAGTTGGGGAAGGTAAGGTATGTTTTAAGACTTACGGACCCGATACTTCTTTTGTTTCATCTCTGACGGGGGATTTATAAATTTTGGGTTCTTTCTTCGTATTTCGTTGAAAGTTAATACCTGCACGCCTGTCGTTGAAAAATTCTCTTTTGACCGATTTAAAAGTCCTCTTTCCTTCAAAACTCCTATTTTTCTATAATTCTTTTTATAAGCACACCATGCATTTCACTTAAATATTAACTATTTATAAATTAGGAACTCTTCATTCATTTGAGAATAAAAATTAAAGGAGAGTGCTCAAGAGTGTGATAGAGGGAAGGATGTTGGACAATTAGGGATGGGAAAGAAGGAGAATAGGTTTTATGGACAGGATGAAGAAGGGTCGATCTATTTAAGAAATATTGTACATACAGTCTCAGAATGAAACTGCGCGGAAGTAAATGCTGTTAAAAATATTATTCTTTCATGCAAATTACTTTCACTTTTGATAATGCAAGCCATGTACATACTTTCGCTATGTAAGAGAGTCAACTGTTTGGAAAGCTTCTGGAGGCGGGTAGCGGGAAATTCCTGTGTGTTCCCTATTTTTAATGATATTTAGAACGGGATAGCGGGAGTCAGATTGAGCGTAATCGACTACGAGGCAGTGGAGATGACAGCGCACAGTGGGCCCATATCGGAAAAAGAAAGGTCCAAAAGCAGAAACGGCGTATACGTGCTCAAAACGTCAACCTTAAGTATATATCTGACCTTCGGAGGACATTTTTGATATTATTTCAAAGATATTTGTGATGTCTACAAAATCCCGTGCAAGCCGCCACTACAATATTCGGCACGAGGTGGTTCCACACCAGGTATGCAGCACTCATCCCATCTGAAATCAGAACAACGCACGTTCACCCAGATGACAGTTGTAGGCCAAAAGCCGTCAGGAAAAATATGCGCAGTCAAAGCTGAAGCTAAGAGAGTGAAACGTAGACAAACATGCTACCATGCAGTAAACAATTTAATGAACAACTTTTGAGTAATGAAGCTCAAATGATTTCATACTGTCTACTAATTTTATTTCCACCTCTTGCTACACGTGTTTCGACTGACTAGCAGTCATCATCAGGCAAGACTAATTCAACATAAGTAGATATGTGCTTATATAATACGTGAAACGCCATATTTGCGTCACACTGGGAAAGGATAGAAGGACAAGTGGGAGAAAATGGAAAAGGGGGGGTGGGGGTGTGAGGGGAGAGGGTGGTTTGTTGGAGGAGGTAAAGTTATTTTTCAATGGTGTCAAAAATAGGAGAATGACAAACAAATTCGTTCTCATTTAATAAGTTCATTTTCTTTCGTTTCCTTTTCGTTTCCGTCCTTACGGACACCGTTTAGATGTTTCGGAACAGTGGGAAATAGTCAAAAGGAAACGAAAGAAAATGAACTTATTAAATGAGAACGAATTTGTTTGTCATTCTCCTATTTTTGACACCATTGAAAAATAACTTTACCTCCTCCAACAAACCACCCTCTCCCCTCACACCCCCCCCCTTTTTCCATTTAGTAGGCAGTACGAAATCATTTGAGCGTCATTACTCATTATGCTGTTCTACGATATCTCGCCTGAGAAAGTGTAGTTTAAACAACTTTTGGTTAACGTTGATAATCCGGCTGATAAATAGTACTGCAAGGCACTAAATCATGCAATACCTTATCTTGCCGAAAAGTTCATACGGGTTAATTCTTAATAAACTGTTGAGATATTATGCTAAAGTACAGAACCCACTTTACCTTGCGAGGATCAAATTTTCCTAGAACTGATCTATCGCCACTATTATGATCCCTTATTTTACGAGGAAAAATGACATTGATAATCTGTCGGTTTCACAGTCAGTCGCCTTATCTTAAGCCTGAGACCATTTCTACCATATTCGTTTCGTTTTAGCAAAATGTGTCGATCGTCCCGCAAAAAGTAATCTATATCAAACTTTCATGAAAGATTTTATCTAAGTATAGTTTTCTCTTCGATTAGGACCTTTTCATTTTAGGGAGCGGTTATGGTATCAATAAAACCCAAGATATTAGTTTTTTGTTTTGTTTTCAACTTCAAATAAAGAACTTGAGGGTTTTTTTCCCTCAAATATTATATATTTTAGGACCAGCGTTCTATTAGCAGAGTTTTCAAATTTAAACTGTGGCTTTGTGAAGTAATTTTTCCCTCATTACATATTGATAGAAATCTACAAAATAGAGGCTGAAACGGTGTATACGGATGATTATAATCGTATGAGAATTATTTAGAAATGAGGGTGCTTTTTGAGATTTTGTTGTTGTTGAAAATATGATCGACCGCAGGGGGGTATATAATCGTCCAGAATATTGTTTTTGTATTTGATACCGTTTTTATTAATATCCCTGTTTATGTGGAGACCTTAGGTGTCGTATTGAATACTAAGTATTATCAGTCAATTCTTTTCACCTATAGTTTGAATCTGCCGACGTAGACAGGGGCACAAAGTATTGGAATTTTAATTTTTCCTCACTTAATATGGTTTTCATGTGACGCTCCATGGAGTTGTATGCCCTCGTTCGGCCAGTATTTGTAAATGCTCGAAGTAAGTTAAATTAAAATGTTCCATTTTTTTGCTTTATGATACCTTTTTTGCTCCTCATGATTCCTGAGAAATGACAATCAATTATCCATTACGTCCCGAAGCATTGTTTTTCATTTAGGCCGTTGTGGATCAGGTAACAATTATTTTTGACTGGAGGATGACTGAAGGATGGATTCCAATACAGCTGCCCAGCTGATGACAGGTTCAATTTTCGGAACGGTCCATCATATATTCAAGATACATCTCCAATGGCAAAATTCTGTTCATTCCTCAAAAAGGTTGTGTTTCCAGTTACCACGACTACGTTGTATTTATATTTTTGCTTTTATCTCTTAATTTGCCTTCGTGTAACTAATCTCCGAAATAATGCAGGAAGACTAAGAAATTAGATCTTCTCTATTCGTGTATCCCTCATATATTCATATCATTCATCTAATATTCATTTCTTAACTTCAGATATACCGTGGGGAACACGCATACAAAACATATGCGGTACAGCATTAAAGAAACTAGGTTTTATTAAACGTATAATAGGAAGGTCCTCGGATGAAAAAGTAAAAGAGAGATGCCACTTCGCCCTGGTTAGGCCACACCTCGAATACGCCGTGAGCATTTGGGACTCTGGTCATAAAGATTTAACCAAAAAATTGTGATAATGCAAAGAAAAGCTGCGCGCTTCGTTAAAAACTGCTACGAACGAATATATAGTGTTACGCAACTGCTGAGGAATTAAGGTGGGAGCCTCTAGAGACTCGGAGGCTGCACGCTAGGCTTAGACTGCTTGATAAATTCAGAACTGATATTTTAAGAGCGACACAGAGAATATTGTCATGACTCCTCACTACATCACTAGGTCTGACAGATGCGACAAAATGAGAGAGATACTCTGTCGAACAGATAGGCACAAAACCTCGTACTTTCCGCGAACAATAAGCGACCACAATAAAAATTGAGGTCCACTAAATACACTCCTATAATTCATGTCACCATTTCATCTCCAAGACTTTTACATCTTTACACGGCTGGTGACCTATCACCCCCTGCCTCACGCCCATGCGGCGGCTCGCGAGGAAGTATGTAGATGTAGACGAAGATGTATATTAGGAGTAAGTTTTGCCACCCAGTGACTTGATAAACACTCGGTTCTTTCGTCATTAAATCGCCGACTATATTCACCGCATATGAACCATGTTATAGGTTAAGGAAAAAGCAGTAAAACTTCCCGTAATATAGCATGCAATGATCTAGAGAGGAAGATACGTATGTTAAGGGCCTGTTTTTAATCGTAACATTTAAAGCGTGTAGGTATTTCTTAAAAGTCGTCTGTATTTGACGTCATCGTTGTGTCATATACACCGTTGCCCCAAGTGCGTCCGAGACAGTCTATCGCTACCAAGCGAACGGAGAATTAGTCAAGTGGGACGGCTCCCCTACCAATTCAACTCTTCACCTGGTGATGTACCTACAATCTCCCGACTCCCCTTCTCCCACCAGCCTTCCCCCAGACTAAAGGCCCACTCCCCTCTCCCCTAGCTTGCCGACCGACTCTCTGTCGTCATCCTTCTCTCCTTGAATAGACGTACGCAGGTGAACATGAGGATGACCGAGTGACCGCTCGTGCTCAGCATATCCATTGCTTCAAGCTGGTGAGTGTCTCCTGGTCTGTAGTTCGTTGCATCTACGTGGACTCTAACACTGGTCACGCTAGTCACCTTTAGAGACTGTGGAAGACGCAAAGTTTGGTTTTCTACGATTTCGACCTTATACCAAGTGAAACCTTCAACTTTTGATCTTTAAGAGTGTATGGCAAGAGCCTAGCCAGAGGAAGGAAATGAGGTGTCGGTCGGATGAGAGTTACCATCACGTTGGAGTCAGTGGCGAAGAAAGTGGTCAACGGCCGTTCTTACCCAGTTCGCCGCTTCACGAGTGGGCACATCCTGGAGTTTTAGTTCGATCTGTGACGGAAGCAGTGAGAGAGACACTCAGCTTCAACACATTTGGTAAGTAGAAAATTAATTTTTTAACTATTCGAAGAATGTGTAATCTGGAAAACACTGGTCAATACACTTCGCATTTAACTGTTTTCACGATGTATTACAACCAGCCTTTGCATTTTCCCCGACTATTGTTCTTACACAAATGCGACTTGTAGATGTCGTTATTGTTGAATTCCTCTTAGTGTTTATTTCCCCGGAACGATTTCTTTAGTTGATCTGGTAATACGCTTGACTTAGCTTGAGTTTTCACTTGCTTGTTTTTATGATTGCGATGCATATGGGAAAACATTCCTTAACATGGTATTGTTTTCTGATTTTAATATACATCATCAATTAATGTTATTGACTAATCATAGTATGATCTTATTCGTTTCTCGTCTTTATGAAGAATTTCTTAAATTCAGTTGGCCTACGATGGCGTATATGACACAACGGTAACGTCAATGACAGACGCCAACACATGCACGTCTTTAAATCTCCAACTCTCAAACAAATCAAAAAAAATCGTCTTAAACACAGTAAACTGTTTAAATCGTTTCACAGTGACGTAACATGAGGTCATAAGAATTCGTTCATATTATACGTAAGTCAAACATACGGTATATATTTGTCACTTCCTTATACTCCATCAAGACAAAACATTTAACCTCCTCTGTGATACAAAAACATTAAAAAAAGAGCAACGTCATCAACGGTCGTTAAATCATCAGACTGATTGGCTGCAGCCCTCCATCCCCCTCTATCAAATGGTAGGCCCCTTAATACCTAATAGCTCTTCCTATGTACTTTCCTCATTACATATTGTGTCCACGAACTTATTCGTGGGTCTTCCTCTACCTTTTCCCCATATGTTGCCGTCAGTTATGATCTTCATAAACACATTGTGCCTCAGAGTGCTCTGGATATTCAGATGGCCCTCACTTGGGTATGTCATATCGACTAATTTGTAGCTTTTTGGACAGTCCCTGTCGTTGCATCCCGATTTATGGGCCAACATCAGACGTTCTCTTATGCAAACGCGCACTGAAAGGTCTTTCTTGAATTCCTATGCATAACCTAACCCTCCTCTTAAGGTGGTAGGAGTGATTTTTAATTTTCTACAGATTTGCATGGCACTCTTCACACATGTACTTATTAGGGCTACTTGTGGAAAATTATAAAACATTGCGTGCCACATCTGCAGTTTCTTGGGAATTTATTGCTATTCTATCACATAGCCATAAGGCACACTGCATATGTTTCGAAATAATTCGATGATACATCGAAATAATACGAATATACATGATGATGATGACATGAACAGATATTATCCTAAAAGCGAAAACTTAATTTTCATGGCATTATAATGGTTCCAAATAAATATCAAGGTGTGATCATCATCACTATTGGTCGTGCAATGCTGTGCAATCGGTCGTGCTGCCCTCCAACCTTGCCAATCTAACGCTAGGACTCTTACTTTCTGGTAGCACTTCCCATGTACCTCTTCCAATGTAACCTTCCTCTATATTGGGTACATGAACTTATTCCTGGATCTTCCTCTGGGGACTTTTACCACTATTTTACCTTCAATTACTTTCTACACAAATCCATTGTGCCTCAGTGTGTAACCAATCCATCGAGTTCTTCTTTTCTGAATCGTGCTCCAATGGTTCCTTCCCTCTTCTGTAAACTTCATCATTTATCGTTTTGTCCATCCATGTTATCTTCAGCATTCTCCTCCAGCATCAGGTTTCGAAGGCTTTCGAAAGGAAGGGAATATTCTAACTATGTAAGAATGGATATCAATTATACACGTCATTTATATTGAAATACTATTAATGTCCACGTGCGCGAGATTGCCTTGGAGTTATAAACGTGATGAGTTTCCTTCCCACCAACCAATCGAGGTTCCGAAGTCGTAGTCAATTATGTAGTGATACTTACCATATTTTTTTTAGAGCTTTGGACACGTAAAAAAAACATTTTTCTCGATTGAAAATTTAGAAACGTTAAGACGAAAGAATCATTAGTTGGGACACAAAATGATTTTCTTCTCCAGATGAAATAACGTAGTAAATAGCTGTGGGTGAACATCGTTTAGTAAGGCCTCAAACCACTTCCTTATATCATACATTACAATTAACATTTTGGTGAATTATTCTGTGAATTTCTCGTTAAAATAATGGAAATCTGGTAGAATTGAATGGTTTCCATGAGGAGAAAGTTTTTCTTGACAAGTATTTCCGATACGTTAATGCCCTATGTAAGTTTCCGCCCTCGTACATTCAGGAGGTCTCTAACTCTTAAATATCTCCTAACGTTATATTCTTTACTTTTTGAAAACTACTTTCAAAATACAGAAAATCTTATTTGGTCTAGTTTTTAAAGGGAACGTTGGAATTTCCTTTCTTTTCGATGCATAGTAAGAACCACTGTATGCGGACTTATTTTGATCGATGCAGTAGCCTAGAGGTTCGATTTATCCTTATTTTGATCGATGCAGTAGCGTTCGTCTGCGGCCAAGAAAGTTTAGGTTTCAAATCTTGGCGAGGTCTATTCTGGCGTCCTCATAATTAATCAATTCGATGTGGCTCTATTGTCCCAAAACTTCGTAGGAAACCTCGGAATGCCGAGCAAATGAATGCCGACCTCAACTATGAGTGTGTGTTTTACACATATTAGGGCTTTGTAAAGGAATCAGAGCGGTCGTCTTGATCATCAACATCTACGTCACACCCTTCAAGCCACCCAAAGAGTGTGTGGCAGGGGGCGCTTCCACACCGGGCATGCATGAATTACACGGCAGAACACCGAGACTACATTGAAACCAGCGTACCACACATTCAACGCACCAATTAACAATCTACCAAATAAAAGTTCAGTTGGTGAAAATCGAAGGCGTAATACCTATTCGGGCTGTTATTCGACATATTTTCTTTAACAAACCTACTACCTGATTCCTTCTCCCGGGAGAAAGATGAGGCATTCTTAAAGGCTAAAAAGATCTTCATTCCTCCAAGAATTTACGGAGAGCCCTCTTTAAAGTTTGAAAAATATCTCCCCTTGAACTGCCCCGCTCTGCTTGTTCGTCTATCGACGCTCGTTTCAATGAAGTAGTCATCAGTTAGCGGAGCTCCGGATGGTAGTGGTCGGGGTCGTTTGTTTTTGTGGATGACGCAGAGGTTCCAAATACTTCCTGCGCCAGAATGAAAAGGCTCGTCACGCTTCGAAAAATGAAGAGGTGCCCGTCGAATAATTTTGAGGGAGTGAAAGTTGTCAAATGCAACTTCTTTCCAGTGGGTTAAACGACTGGCGTCCGAGACATGAGGCATACTACGCCCCAAATCAATATCATGCGCTCTTCATGCATTGCAAGTTTGAATGGATTAGTATTGGTGGAGCTTTGTATCGACTCTGGGAAACCTTGTGGGACCCTCAAGAGTCTCACAAGATTACTCGTTGCTTTAACACAGACTTAAGTCAGCTGGCCTCAAAAACCCATGCACGATGGAAACTAATGGCGTTTGATTGGAATGGTATAGGCTGATGAGGTGAAGTGAGAACTAATGCTTTCTGTTTGTATGCCAGTGAGATAAGTATGCTTTTTCCTCTCCTTATTGTTCCAGTAAATGTTCGTAGACAATATCACCCCGTATTGTAAAAGTATGTAACTCAGTTCACAGCAACAAATACGGACGCAAATAAATACACCTAAAGGATACGAAACTCCTTCTAAAATTCGTCTTGAAATAAGATAGCTCGGTAGCTGTAAATGGGTGACAAACCTGAATCGCGATCATGGTTCTTCAAAATGCTATTGTTCAATTGCGCTCATGATTTCCAAAACGTGACCTTCATCAAGAGATTTTAGGTGCTTCATAGCAATGCAGTGCGTTCCCAGGACTGTGAGTATTGCCCTACCAATGCAGCTTGCCTTATGGATGACGATAACGACTTCTAGAAGGACAGAACCGTGATCACAACCCTGGCCAGGACATTTTTGAGATTAGAATTCAATTTTGGTCAAGTATAATGATTTTTACATGGCGAATTTTATTTCTTTAGCATTTATAAAATTTTATATCATCAGCCAGTCATTGCAACTATATATTACGTTCATTCATATCGCCAATATGAGAAAATTCATGGAAAAACTCTTTTTCGTTCATTGAAAGTTGAACACGGACCACTCTCTTTCTGGCCAAATACGTATGACAGCTGCAACGTTAACCATTACGTATTATTTTATTTCATTTACGACAGTTTACTGCAATCTGAAGTAATTTAAATGCTTTTTTGTTAGTTTTGTGTGTGCAGCGAATTTATAGTTAAGTATTACATACAAGAACATATTACTCAGTCTAACGTCAAAGAGTTGTTTATCCATAACTACATCTAATTTGGGTTAAATTTTTACTCAATGCTTATTCGTAAGTTCTGCATTTACTAGATAAAGAAAGTGAATAGCTAGTCACCAAGCTTCGCGAGATAAGTTGAAAGAAACCTCAGAAAATATGCCTAGATTATTCTGTATTGATGCAAGCATTAGATGCGTAGATTAATCCCATTTTGACGCACTAACGACTCGTTTACATTGGGACAAGAACGATTCACTGATAAATATCCGTTTTGAGATCAGAACTGCATTAATCCACAAAATGGACATCGGAAAGAATTACATCTTGTAGACTATAATTATTTTAATTAAGACTTTTTTGGAATAACATTTGATGCGGATAAATCTAGATTTATATATTATTTCGGTGAACGAGACACAAGGCGCGTAATTCAATAAGGTCCTCGGAAAGTCGACCGCAATCAATATCCCTAGATGTAGATTTCAGCATTTATTCCAATTTGGTTGGGATAATGAATGTTTTTTATAACTATTCATTCTGTCAAAATTAATTATTCGACGTAAGAAATTTTATTATTCTTCCGGATTTCTTGCCATATTAATGATGTATATTTATGACATCACCGCTGTCAGTACTAGTAGAATTCGCCGACTCAGCACCTACTACGCAACGCAGTACTGTACAGAATTGCGTTGAAGAAAGAGCTAGATGCTATAAACTAGTGGTGTTATACATGACAGAATTCAATTTTCAAAAGTGCGTTGCTATGACGTTTTGGAAAAAGAACAACTTACCCACAGAACCGTACACAATTAATAAAGCCAAACTTCCAAATGTGGAGTGAGTTTAGTACTTAAGTACCCTAGTAGCACAAACAGGATCAAATCTGCATAAAACACTGATTCTTGTATACTTGGCATCTAGAAAATATCTACATTCAATCTGAAGAATTCTTTACCAAATGTCCTCTACTTAGCATATTTTATCTAGGAATTATCTATATTTTTCCGACCCTCAAATACATACAAGATGGATAAAACAAGGATAAAATCTTATTTCTGCCCTCAAAAACAGATAAAATACGATTAATAAAATAAAATATTACGGGTAAGTGCCGCGTGAGGTATCGGTTTGGCCCGACGTTTCGTAACCCACTGCTGGTCACTTATTCATGGGAATATAACCTACTGTATTTGCTGTTTTTTATAAATTGGCTCAAGTGGAAGAGGTGGAAGGGGGATGGAAGTTAGGACAGTGGGGGGATGAGGGAGGGGGTAGAGAATTGCATGTAGAGAATGACTGTGTTCAAAGTATTGCTGATTTTTAAGCCGCTGTCTCTATTGAAATTGTGTTTATTATTCTTCCTTATCTCGATGGCCTCACGGATGACTCTGGGTTAAAATCTGTCCACTCTAGCCATGACTCTGGATTTCTCGAGGTCGATCGCGTGTCCCAAGGCTTCATTCTCAGCGACAACGGACTTAGTAGTTTTCCCCAGTCGAATGGCCCGGCTATGTTCTTACAGTCTTGTTTTGACTGTGCGTCCAGTCTCGCATATGTATTTTTTTGCCGCATATTCCGCATGGAATTTCATTATATTCCTTCCCTTTGCAGCGGTGTCCTGTCCCTCACATTTCCCATTAAGTGTTTAACTTGCACATGTGGTACATGTGAAAATAGCCTTGATATAATATTTCCGAAGAACGTTGCCTTTGTAGTGCCTTTGATGTACGGAAGGAATGTTTTCTTTTTGCTGGTGACATCCATTGTTCCGGATAGGATCCCGTTGTCCTTGTTCCTTGATTTTTTAAGATTTCGGGAGGTAGCTCTGTTGTCGTAGCCGTTTGAGTAAAGGATACCTTTTAATTTTTGTTTCTCTGCATGGAAGTTTTTTGGTTCACTCAACCGAATAGATCGCTCAATTAAAGTATTCATGACGGCGTTGAACTGGGCAAGGGTGGTGGTGAGAGCTGGCATGGAGATATCTGTTCGTTGACGTAGGCTTTCTGTACACGACGTGTCCCAAGGTTCCGTTGTCATTTTTCTCAACTAAGATGTCGAGAAATGCAAGTTTCCCATCTGTTTCTACTTCCTTGGTGAATTTAATATGGCTATTTAGGTTTTTCAAATAATGGTAAAATTCTTCTAACTTCTGGCGACCATGCGTCCAAATAATAAAAGTGTCGTCAATGTATCGTAGCCAAATCTTGGGTTAGCTCTACGATACATTGACCTAGCACGATAAGCACGGATGACAGTTTAACTGCGGAAAGGCGTATCCTCGGCAACATTCACATCACTCAGTTCCCAATGACGCGGACTGTCTAAAAGGTTAAGGCAATGAGTCGAAAAGAATAGAAACTTGAGACAAAGTGTCGAAGTGTGTTTGGGGTAAAACCGTCGTGAAATTACCTCGGCAGTAAATATTAAGCTTCGAATCCCACCCAAGTTAATTTTCACCATTCCTTATTTTCCCGAATTTCCGTCCAATTTTAATCACGTGTTATGCTGACAAATTTGGACTAGTATTAGTGTAAAAATCTGATTATTGAGAACCACCTGTATTTATCATTTTACCTGGGTAATAGCTTTGAATCGATATATCATGAAAAAATAATATTAACAAATGAACGTCATGGGAGTAAAGTAACGGTTAAGTATTTTTAGACTCGTCCGTAAGTTGTTGGTGCAGTTAGTAATAAAAAAGACGCCGGAAAATTTCCTGATGAAAAAGGAGTCATACTTCATGCCATGTGACTCGGGTGGGATATAAATTGGCTCTCGATCCTCGGATTCACTTTAGCTGCAGGGAAAATGAACCCTCGCCGCCAAAATCTTCCTCAACCTATGCTAGTGAAAAACCTGTCCACTTCCATCTACTCTCGAGTGCTTTTGGATGGGGGAAGACAGGGTAGCTGGTGGATATGGGGTGGATGGGAAGGGAGTGTGAGTAATGACATTATGACATAATGCATACTCACCCCAACCCTACTGAAACATTACAATTGTAAATTTTACAATTGGATTTTGGCAATTTTTACAATTGTATTTCCCTTCTTTACAATTGTATTTTCTATTTTTTTTACAATTGTTTTTTCCATTTTTACAACGGTATTTCTCAAAATTTGCAATTTTAAATTATCTTTTTACAATTGTAAACTTTCAATATGGAAGCTCAAATTCATATTTCTTCGACTGATGTAACTATACCTCAAAATGAATTTCCACCTTAAAGAGGCTAGGCATTTGAACTGCTATAATTTCTTAATTTACATAAATAATGGGAACTATTTTTATGCTTACTAGCTATGTATGCCACTATTTTTTTTCAATTTCTGCCACGCAACTTGCAGCATCGATTTTCAATTCACACCAGGGATTTATACTGCTTTAATTTATCAGTATTGCTACTTATTTTATTATTTCGATTTCCAATCCTTGCTAGGAATTTGTTCTGCTTTTACTTTAGAATAATCAGCATTTCATTGCATCGATTATCAATAAACACCACGTTTTTTTAACTGCCATCATATCTGAAAAAAATACCAGTCGTTCGATAAATATTCTACGTACTATACTCTATCCCATTTGATTACCATTTCCTGCTGGTTACCTAAAGTTTATATCGTCTCACTCGCTATTTAAGATATATAATAATCTTATCTTAACAGTGTTTCGCGAGCTACCGTAGTGAACAGACGTTTCTCTTGCTCTCCGCCTCAATTCGTAGCCTTGGCCGGCCTGTGCGAAGTGTATAGGTATAGTGCTTCCACCATGCCTAACAACTGTGTAAAATGCAGTCTGGCCACAAAGAGAAAACTGAGCTTTGCCGCACCTGTTACCTTACTTACCATCTCACCTGTACCACTCTGCGAGACTGACCTGCAGCTTCTAGATCATCTTAATCGCTCATGAGAGATGAATCCGCGATCAGTGGCATCGCTCCTTCCGATGACTCTTCGTCTTAACTTAACAACCTTTTAAACATTTGAGGCTGATTGCGCCCTTGTGAATCGCTTGTTGGGTCTGATCCGTCATAATCATGGTGGGATAATATTAAGTGTAGGTTTTAAATTACTGCAGTCATTTCTTAACAAAAACTGCGAATTTTATTGCAACCGGAATTGCTCATTTGGTATCTGTTCTGCTATCATTCCAAAATTAGTGCGACCTAAGTTTTGCATCAATTTTCAATTCATTCATAGTATTTTAACTCATATCGATTCCAATTGGTGCTACTTTTTCCTGCTAAAATTTGTGATTCGCTGATGTTGCGTATTTCGACTGTAGTTGTTTATCTAATTAATTTACGCATATAGTTCAGAGATGTTTTACTTTCCCTGTGAACTCCAAGGTTACTCTTTCCCACTTAATTACCATATTCTGCTCGTTATCAGACGATTATATCGACTCACTCGCTATTTCAGCTAAATAATAACGTTATATTAGCTCAGTGTTTCGCGAGCTACCGCAGTGAACAGGCCTCAATTCGTAGCCTTTGCCGGCCTGTGCGAAGTGTACATGTAGCTTCCACCATGCCCAAAAACTGTGAAAAATTCAGTCTGGCTACAAAGATTGGCTGGAAAGCTGTGATCTGCCGCACCTATTACCTTACTTACCAACTGAGCTGCAGCTTCTAGAAGATCTGATCCGCTCATGGGAGATGAAACCGCGATGAAATCTTCCAAGTGGCATCGCTCCCTCCGATGACTCTTCGTCAATGTTGTGGGATTTACTGGACCGTGTTGAGGTTGATTCGGGACGAGCCAAGTGAGTTTAAGATTTCGTTGAAAAATTTAATGAGTGAACTGGACAGTTTTATCATCATTACAGGGTATAATCAGCGAACACACTACAACTGTCGCTTTAATTAATAGTTCTACGTCAAGATTTTGTGATAAATTTGATAATCTAGTCGAGGAAAACAAAAATCTCAAGCGAGTCAATGACCTTGAGGTGCAAGTGAATTTCGGTTAACAGAAATCCCTTGGGAATGTGTTGGAAATACACGGTACCCCACTCAAACCAGGTGAAGTGTTGGTGGCCTTAGTTTGTCAAGTGGGGATTCGCCTCGGGGTTAAATTTGACCAAACTGACATCGACTACTGTTACAAAGTACACTATTGGATTTCCACCTCGAACAAGAAACCCACAGCTATTAGAGCGCGCTTTATGCGATATAATCTCGTTCAAGAGATTCTCGAGGCTCGTCGAGTGAAAAGGATTTTTTTAACGGCAAATATTGGCTGGGATCAACCTGTTAAACATTCTATTTACCTATGTCAATAAATCCCTGAGTGCATGCAAACGTAAACTGTACGCCAAAGTTAGACATTTAAAGAAAAGTGGCAAGCTAAAATATACATGGGTTAGGGGTGGTAAAATATTTGGTAGGAATGAAGACGGAAGCGAACGACTTATCCTGCGCACTGAAGGTCTTGTTAACGTTCAATTGCACGCACCAAATAGTTCATGCTTTTTGGGATCCAATAATAATGCTATCTTTGTCCCTAGCAGTGCCAATGGAGCACTTTCTCAAAGTGATCTCGAGTTGACTAGCTTTAGATCCCGTCCTATGAAAATTATTAACAAAAGATCCCATGACCATGTAAAACAATTCCTGGTAAATAGTCAATCCTTAACTCATCACATAGATGAATTTCGCTTCCATTTCCTCAGAGGAACATCTGATATTAGTCACATGACAGAAACATGGCTGAAGCCGGTCTTCTCTGACAATATGGTAACGTTGGCTGACTACAACCTAGTGCGTCTCGACAGGGTCAGGAAAAGAGAAGGTGGTGGTGTCGGAACTTAGCCTTCATCATAAACTTAAGTTTTATGTACTGACCACTTCCACTCCTTATTATTGTTTGAAGCCTGAATTTATGATACTTGAAGTCTGCTAAACCTCTGCTTGCGATGGTTTACCGCCCACCAGAAATCGGTTTCTTTGATGATTTTGTGAACTCATTTTCAACCTAAAATCCAACGTTTAAAAATGCTATAATCATTGGAGACTTTAATGCTGATATTCTCTCTGGAAGATCAGAGTGTAACTGCCGTAAAAACTTTAGCTATTTAAATAACCGCCATATGTTCTCCGATCATGCCACAGCATTAAGAGCCTGTCATTTTTCTATCTGCCCACGACCAAATATCCATTTCTTTCCAATTTGTTGTCCCACCACCCGGAGCGGAGGAAATGTGGAAAAGGAAACTATCTTCGTTCAAATTTTTTAAGTTACGAAATGTAAAGGGTGATATATCAGGCGGAATGCATCGGTTCCAAAGTTAATATGTTCAACGAATACCTCCTGAAGTCCTTCAATCTCTACGCTCCTGTGCGGATTTGTAAACCTAAACGGACAATCTCTCCATGGCTGACCAAGAACTTCCCAGTTGGCACGATATATGGCCAAGGTTTGGTTTGCCTGTGGCAGTTATGGCTACGGCTCGCCGCATCATGGCCCCGTGTAACATTTTAAGTGATTATCAAATACATATATTGATTGTGGCCACTCTTTGGCTAAGGGTCCAAAACCATTATGGGCCCATAGTGGCCACACACCATGGCTGATCAATGCTTCCAAACGCAACTATTATGCCAATGCCCTATCCGGTGTCAACAGTTCTATACGTGCATGTAAGGCACTTAGGACTCCAAGTCTTGTACGTAACCGACTAAACTCTCTCGCACAAAATATTACTGTCGATCAAATCTATCAGTACTTCTCTTCAGTAGCCTAATCGGGTCCAAACAGCAGTACTTCCCCCCCCCCCTACTACATGTACTATTGTTGTTTCTTGTATTAGTTCCAATATCTATTTCAAAAATATCGAAATGGGGTTTCCTTCCCTCCCGTATACTTCCTCCTCCACACTTAACCTCTGGCCCTCTCCCAAACATACTTCCACCTTCCATCCTCACCCCTCCCACATCACCACCCCCATCTGAGTTTTGTCCTTGTATATATATGTTATGGATTTGTAGAGTCTTTATCTCGTAAGAAAAGAGTAAGCAGCATACTCTGTGCCAGCTGGGAAATGTTAAACAATAGCCAATATCCGCTAGAATAATTGAGATTTCCAGCACAATAGCCAGAATTCTGCCAAATATATATCCATGAGTGTACTTTCTCTTGTCACTGTGAGTCCTATTTGAAATTTTCACTCCTATGCCACTATTTTCAATAACTTGCATAATTTATGTCCAAAAATCTAGTTTGTAAAATGTAATTATAAACTATTTGAATGGCAATATATTATTTTATTCAAGGTTAATAACTTTTCCTATCCTCTGATCCATAATAACTATTTAAATTTTACTCTTACCCGATTTTTATAGATGCAATCGATAAACAAAAATAAATATAGATACCTCTATGAATGTTTTACTTGTAATTGTTGAACAATATATTTATAACTTTCTACCCACTGCCTCTGGCTTCTGCCCATAGGATTCTACCATTGGATTTCGTCCCTAAGGCATCAGCCGCTATTACATCTGCTTCATCAGCTTTCATCAAAGATCAGTCTCACCAAGATAGCTGTGACAGAAGCAGCAGCCTGATTTAATGGGTGAAAAACTGTTACAACATCATGTCTTGTTTGGGATGCTCTCTACTCTTGCAGATTTGGTGAGTCCATTTTAAGATATCATAATCAACAACTTTTTTTATCTGGACCCATGGTCATGCTCATTAAACTAAGTATCGGTTAACATCATGAATTCTTGTGAATCATGCCCTAACTTAAAAAGCACTAAATTAATGTGTGCGTCTCAAGTCCTGAGTATTTGCCAGAGTAGAATTGAAGTGTCAACTGGAGAAGGGTTGAGGTTTCTCTCGGAAAATGGTCTTCAAAATAAATTCTTTCCAAAAATATGAGTGAGATAAGAGGAGCAACTCAGGAATGAACAAGTATATTGAATTAACCACAGATAAAACAAGTATATTTACCTGCTTATGAATTACAAACAAAATATTGAAAGGATCAGCCAACCTGCGTTCTGGAGTTAAAGCTCAGAAATCAGTCCCCATTTTTTACAAAGGGCTAAAATCCAGGCAAACAACTGAACGATATGCCCTCCATGGTGATCCAAAGTAAAAGAGAGTTAGTGGCAAAGTGTGCCATAAGAGGGGAGGTTTTTGGCAAGTTTTGTTATAAATTATGAAGACGCCGGGAAGATATTTTCACTTAACCATTTATTTATCTATGTGTATGAACATCTTGCATCTATAAAAACTGTTGCCATGACTCGGGAGGCTACATAAAACATACGCGCAAGAGAAAATCGAACCATGATGTTTATCTTAGTTTCTACCGTTTCTACATTACACGGGTTCGACTTCCCGACACAAATAATATCCCATTTCTAACACTTCCCCTTGTCGGGTATTGTAAATGCGTACCAAGTCAAGTGGCAAAAAATACAAACAAACAAATCACTTAACATCTAAACAAGTAACACTTTTCATCAAAAGAAGAACATTTTACTCAAAAAAATATCAAGAGATAACACTTAGATCAAAAGATAAGATCTTGAAATGCACTGCAAACCTATTTTACGTACAAAACCTCTTGTTTTTGGCCCTGGCAATATTTTAGTGAATATATCTACTAAATTTTCATATGACTTAACATATTCTAGTTTTATATCACCAGACAAAACTTTCTCCCTTAAAACATGATATCTGATGTCTATGTGCTTAGTTTTATCAGATACAATATTGTTACTTGCAACAGCACCTTGATTGTCAACACATAGATTAACTGGTTTTGGAATCAGTCTGTCTTGGCTTAGTTCACTTAAAAAATTACTCATCCACATTATCTCCTTTGACGCCTCATGCATTGCTACATAATCAGCTTCAACAGTTGAACTGGCTACTGTCCTCTGCTTCCTGCTCACCCAAGATATTGTGTCTCAATGGGGTCTCAATTGGGCAAGGCAGTCTCGTCGTCGTTAAAATAGGTTTGCAGTGCATTTCAAGATCTTATCTTTTGATCTAAGTGTTATCTCGATATTTTTTTGAGTGAAATGTTCTTCTTTTGATGAAAAGTGTTATTTGTTTAGATGTTAAGTGATTTGTTTGTTTGTATTTTTTGCCACTTGACTTGGTACGCAGGTACAATACCCAACAACGGGAAGTGTTAGAAATTAATAAGTGTTAGAATTATCTCCTTTGATGCCTCATGCATTGCTACATAATCAGCTTCAACAGTTGAACTGGCTACTGTCCTCTGCTTCCTGCTCACCCAAGATATTGGTCCACCAGCTAGGATCACAACAAAACCACTTACACTCTTTTGGTCCACCGGATCATTGGCCCAATTTGCATCAGCAAATAGTTTTACAGGTTCACCCATTTTTTCATACTTTATACCCAGTTAACTTGTACCTTTTATATATCTTAGAAATGCTTCACACCATTCCAATCACTCTTACAAGGTTTGTTGCATTTCTGACTTAACTTACACACAGAAAAGGCTATATCTGGTCTAGTACTGTTCGCTAGGTATAGCATCTACCTATCACCCTTATGTAGATTTATTCATCGAACCCCTCAGTTACTTCCCCTGTTCCTCCAATATTTTGCTATATGACCTCTACCTCTACAATTGAAACAATGTAAAGTTCTATCGTCTAGCTCTTTTTTCTGTTCTTGATTTCTGATAGGAGCTCTTTTATCTTCATCGTGCCATCTTCTCCGTTGACCCAACTTAGCAGAGTGTGCCCTTGAAACCTCCTCATTTCTCGTATTTCGCTTTTCCTCTAAAAGTAATGCTGATTTCACTTTTCTCGTCGTCAGATTTTCTTCGTTTTTGAGTCCTCTAACTAATCCCTCGTATTTGTCTAATGGCAGTCCCATTAGGAAGAACATGGCTATTTGATCATCATTAAAGGTCATGCCTCCTTTCGCAATCTTTCGGTGCAGCTGTTGAATTTTTGCTGTATACTCCGTCATTGAGATATTTTCAGTTTTCTCAACATTCACCATTTCCTTCAGGTGTATTATCGTGTGCTGGTAGCTGTACGTACTTTGGATACCATGTTTTACTGATCTTGTTCTTGATTCAGTGTTTCCGCTGTCTTGTACCCTGGGTCCACAGCACACCAACAGTTTTTCTCTACCAAAAGCGATCTTACTCTCAAAGTCCACACGTAATAATTGTCATTACCTAACTATGGACACTTTTCCATTTCCTCATTATCATCTTCTTTTCTACTGGCCATATTGTCCTATCTATTTCCTCTTACTGCTTAATACTCATAACTCCGTGAGCTACGGAATAGAGATGATTGGTAAACACAAAGGGGAGGTTTTTGCAAGGCCAAACATATAAATTGTTGAGGGGGTGTATGGAGTACAGGTGATTGGAAACTTTAGAAGGGAGGAAGGTAGTGGGATGTGAACATACATCTGGTATAGGATTTCAGTAGAAGCTTAGGGAACTTTTTTGTCTCTTACTGCGAAATACAGGATTTTGCCTTTTGTGCCATGATGAGCCACCTTAGAATGTCCTCGTAGTCTTCTTCGCAATGGTGGCATCAGCATGACAATGTTGGAACGTTCATCTTGTACATGCCTTGGGCAAGTCCTTTAGCTTAGTCCATAGAGTAAACAGTCTGCAGAGGGGAAACAGTCCGAATTATGTGGTGTTAAACCACAAAAAGTATAGGAAAAGGAATGTGACTACAAGTGAATTGTTTGTAAATGATGTCTTATGTTATTGCCACCCTGTTATTGTTATAACAATTGATAGTGTGTTGCAGGATGTGGCTTCCCTACTTATAACTCCAGTAGTACATCTCTATCAGTTCTATTGATACAGCTCGGGATCAAAATATCCTCATATCATTACTAGCCTAGTCTATATTTTTCTGGTCTCCTCAGGGTCTTTATCTCCTCTCCTCTCCTCAGAGGCTCTAAACCTAATTTATTTGCTGATTGACAATTTGTTTGCTGGTAGCAGTTAATAGGTTAAGTAAAGTTTAAAAAATGTATTATACTTCTTTAAAAAGGTTTTCTTGTATCAAATTAGGGCATCTTCAGCAACAGTGTATCCCATCTGAATTGTGTTGGTCATAGATCTATTTCTCTCTCCACGATATTTTATAAATTTAACTATTCTTCTGGATAAGGATGGCTTTAGAAAATTAACTTTGGGTTGGGCCTTACCTAACAGCAGGCTGCATTGTTACACCCACTTGAGGAAGCTTATTATAGCTGGATTGAAAATTTCCCGAGCAACTTTATGAGTATAAAGTGGCAGTATAAATTTGACGTCGGTATACTGAGTCAAATTCCGACATAGCTCTTCTCCCGGCTCAAGATGCTGGCCTCGTTGAATTGGCCAACTCACGCAGTTTGCGTGTTGTTCAACAAATGATCGATGACTTCCTCACCTTTACATGTTCTTCCTCTAGTGACTGTTTTCTCTTGATTTCTAAAACCTTAGAATTGCTAGAGTTATCTCTGACCACACAGTCTCATTTGTTCGTTCTCCTGTTGCATAAATTACCGGCTAATTGTCGTTTCTTCTGGCAGGGCGTGATTCATAGGAATATTTCTTGGGAGGATATGAACTTGGAAATTTGGGACATGTTCGTACCATATTGCGTGTTCGATCGTCTAGGGTCGACAAAACTTACGAAATTTCAATGCCCGCGTGAAAACCCTCGAGAATTCTACTACTCGATTGTGTCGGCTAACAGGGTGTCAGGACAGTTATATTCTGACCGCGAACTCATGGATTTGATTTTAGAGGGCTTAAATCCTCAAACCCTGTCCATGCTTTTCTTCTGTCAGAGACCTGCAATCCTTGCCGAGTTTGAGAAAATGTTAACCCACCAGGAAGTTGATGGCTCGTGCCGAATAATCTGACTCCTTCTCTCAATCTCCCTTAGTAGAACTGTCTCACGACCGCCGACCTTCCCCTATTTGTAATTAATGTAATAAAATGCGGTCACTTAGCTGATGTATGTCACAAGCGTATTCGTGATACGAATGGTCGAAATAGACCTAACCGCCCACAGTTGACTTTCGCCCTACAAAAAAAATTATAATAAAATATTTACTCCAAAAAAATGAAACATTTGAAATTGAGAAGAAATTTGATTGACTAAGAAAAATGCCTGAAAACAAAAAAATATTTTTTGAATATGGACAAAAAATAAGATATAATGAAGGCCCACTCTCACCTATTTCTATTATGTTTATATTTTTAATTAATAAGGTTAGCTTGTAAATTGGTTGTCATTTTACCTTGTGTTGTTAGTTTAATTTGGTCTGTCACTCCTTTGGTGACCACAGAAATAATCTTTCTCTGGGCAGAGATGGAAGCATCAAAGACTGGTATTCATTTGTGTGTCAGTGTTTATAATGTTCCTATTCATGGTTATTTGAACATCAAACAGGTTCTAGTGTAATTTATCTAGTTGTATTATCATTTTATGTATAAGCCATATTGTGGTATGTCAATATTGTTAATTTCTGGCAGTAAGATGTGGGCCATGAAAAGATCCAAAAAAATTATAATAATGATGAAAAAATAAAAAAAATATAATTACTCCAAAAAATGAAACATTTGAAATTGAAAAAAAAAATATTATTGATAAAAAAATGCCTGGTAATAATGAAATAAATATTATTTATTGAATATGGACAAAAAAGATACAATGAAGGCCCACTCTCGCCTAATTCTATTATGTTTATATTTTTAATTAATAAGGTCAGCTTGTAAAGCTTGTAAATTGGTTGTCATTCTACCTTGTGTTCTTAGTTTGATTTGGTGATCACAGAAATTATCTTTCTCTTGGCAGAGATAGAAGCATCAAAGACTGGTATTCATTTGTGTGTCAGTGCTTACATTGTTCCTATTTATGGTCATATGAACCTCAAACAAGTTACTCATTCATCGAGGGAATCATACCAGGAACTTTCTGTGATTTTGTCAGTGCTGTTCAATTCTCCCCCTTCTCCAGTTTCTTTTCCCAAAAAATTTCCCTAAGTGGACGTGCCAAAATTTCCCGCCTCCCACTCTGTAAAAACCACTCTGCCAGGAAAACTACTCATTGCCAAAAATCAGGCCAACTCCAAGGCATTTTGCTGTCTTGCGTTCGCTGTCTGCAATGGGACAATCAGCTCTCTTTTATACTGAAAGAGATGGTGGCGCACTCTTTTCTGATTGACTCAACACTAGCGCCATTTTCTCCACCAATCAAGAAGGACGAGGATTTCCCCTACTACCCCCAACTCCTGCATTGGTCAGCTGACTCCTCTCAATCGCCTGCCACGCCGTCTCAACACTGCGCCCGGCCTCTTTTGAAACTGACCACGGACAAGAAAGGACCTACTGTGCTGCAGTTCTGACTTGTGCTCATCTTCAGTAGACCAAGTTAATGGTATTTAGCCTACGGGCTTGTTTAAATGGTAATACTTGTTTGTTGTATAATATTCTTACATGAAGTCAATCAAACTGGCTAAGGTTGTTGTTATCTGTCTCTTGTTTCCGCCCACCAATCGCAGTCAATTCACTCACCAAGTTATAGTAACTTGCGTTGCACATATGCTAAATGATTAATTATTGGATCATGTCAAAATCCACCTTCTTAATAATTGTTGATAATTTATGTTATATTGTTTCACTTGGTATTCATGTTAAATAACTGATTAAATTCTTAATGTCTACATAAGTACTTAAATTCTACTTATTATTTACTGTATAATGTTATTCTGCCACTGCATGGGTCTCCAGACATAGTCATATTTCATAATTATTTCTTTAAATTTGGAATTTGGAATGTATTGCATCTTGGGGTCATTTAATCCAGCTCTGGTTGGGAGATTTTAGCAGATACAGCTGTTATCAGTATTTTCACTGTTGAAAATCTGGACCCAGAGGTTCAACCCTTGTCTGCGGGTTTTTCTAATTTTATGGGTTCTATTTTTGACTGAGAGGCTTAACCCAAGCAGTCTATGAACCCAACTCTGATGCTTTTTGAAATTGATGGGTCCTAATTTGAGCCTGAGTGCTTAAAACCAAGGAGAGCATGAACCCAAGGGGTCCTAGAACCAAAGGGGTCCTAGAACCAAAGTGGTGGTTCAACCCAAGTTAGCTGATTGCTTGGGGAAGTTGATATGTTGTTCTGTGCTGATAGCCTAAACTCTTGTGATATCCATTCAGTGGGTGTCACTCCGTGATGAAACTGTTTTTCTCACGGGTTTTGGGATTGATTCTTTCAATCCACCATCTGGCATAGGGGTGTGATCCCATCGCCTGGCAATTGTCGCAGCCAGCACCCAGCTTTAATAGCTGTTGTGTGGATTGTCCCCCGAGTACTGATTATATTCGTTGGATGAAAAACGTTCGTGTGGCCATCTAAATTAGTTCTCCTTTTATAATTGTTATTAATGCGTTTGGCATTAACCGGCCCTGGACCTGATTGACCCTCTGTTTATAGGTCAATTCCTTGTTATGTAAAATGATTTTTTTCCATTGAATTTTTCAATGGCATAACCGTGCATTCTCTTGCACAAAAAAAAATTAACTTGGTTTAGGACTTAATTAAATGGGGGATATTTTTCTATACTTGATTAATTCTCACACTCACTTGTTAGCTACTTTTTTCAATATTAATTCTAAATGTTTGATATTCATTATGATGCAATAATTTCCAATTTCCATGCTTAAGCCAAAAATGGACTATTCCCAATCAATTTCTATGCCAGTTGGCTTTGTGTAGTCTCTCGCGTGGAGACATGCAGTGGGTTTATTTGGTGTTTTCAAAATATTTACGCTGCTGTGGACAGGAATTATGTTTGTAAAATTCTCTTTTCATATCTCTGCCAATTTAGTGATAAACTATGGGTTGATATTACATATATTTTTTTCTCATTTTGGATGATTATTTTTAATTATGATGTCACCCATGAAATGATTTCTCTCTCTCTTCAAGTAACGTTGAATTTGATTATGTATTTTCATGGGCAGTTGTTCCTTGGTTTATTCTGACATGTTCAACTAGCCTAAAAAAGTGATCTCTAGCTAAACTCTTGATTGATCACCTGCTATGGTTCTAGTGTACTCTATCTAGTGATATTAGCTGTCTATGTATAAAGTCATATTGTGGTTTATCAACATTGTTAATTTCTGGCGGTAAGATGTGGGCCATGAAAAGATTCCAAAAAAATAGTAATAATAAAAAAATTTATAAATAATAAAAAAATATTTACTCCAAAAAAATGAAACATTGGTAATTGAAAAAAATATAATCTATAAAAAAAACTGATCATAATAAAAAGAAATATTTACAAAAAAATGAAAATGGACAAAAAAAGATATAACTAAGGCCCACTCTCGCCTATTTCTATTGTGTTTGTATGTTTAATCATTAAGTTTAGCTTGTAAAGTTGTTGTCATTCTACCTTGTGTTCTTCATTTGATTTGGTCTGTCACCTCTATGGTGACCACAGAAATGATCTCTCTCTGGGCAGAGATGGAAGCATCAAAGATTGGTATTCATTTGTGTGTCAGTTATATTTTTCCCATTCATGGTTATTTGAGCCTCAAACAAGTTACTCATTCATCGAGGGAACTTTCTGTGATTGTGTCAGCACTGTGCAATTTCTATTTTAGTGGTTTATTTCAACCGTTCATATTGCAAATATGCTTGTGACATACATCAGCTAAGTGACCTTGTTTATTGCAATAATTATAAATAGGGGAAGGTCGGCGGTCGTGAGACAGTTCTACTAAGGGAGATTGAGAGAAGGAGTAAGATTATTCGGCATGAGTCATCAACTTCCTGGTGGCTTGGGTTAACATTTTCTCAAACTCGGCGAGGGTTGCAGGTCTCTGACAGAAGAAAAGCATGGACAGGGTTTGAGGATTTAAGCCCTCTAAAATCAAATCCATGAGCTTGCGGTCAGCATATAACTGTCCTAACACCCTGTTAGCCGACACAATCGAGTAGTAGAATTCTCGAGGGTTTTCACGCGGGCATTGAAATTTCTTCTGTTTTGTCGACCCTATATGATCAAACGCGCGATATAGTACGAATGTGTCCCAAATTTCAGAGATTATATCCTCCCAAGAAGTATCCCGACGAATCACGCCCAGCCAGAAGGAACGACAATTAGCCGTTAATTTACTCAACAGGAGAACGAACAAATGAGACTGTGTGGTCAGGGATAACTCTAGCAATTCTAAGGTTTTCGAAATCAAGAGAAACCAGTAAGTATAGGAAAAACATAAAAAGGGGGGTAGGTCATCAATCATCTGTATATCTGACGTCAAATTCCGAATTCTATAGACATCAAGGGAGGGGGTTACACGTTCTTGCAAGCATTTTGGTGCGCACGTCTGTCTTCGGACATGGTATTAAAGACATTAGCATTATCCATGCCCAGGAATAAATGAAAGAAATAGGCCCACATGAAAAACAGATGAGGAATCTGCGAAAGAGAGAACAAACTTAAGATCACACCTTGAGCAGGGCTTTGTCCAGCGTAAACTTAATGATTGTGGGAGAAAAGGATACCAATTTTGCACCTAAGAGACCGATATATAACACGACATTAAATATTACAAAGCATTTATACCCTTAACAACTGCTGTGGACGGAAACATGAAGAAAATAATGCATTAACAGGAAGTTAGTCGTCTAAGAAGGATTAAATAATGAGAATTACACATCAGCACCTATAGAGAACAGACAATTCAACCATGATCCTGGTCACGGCACCATTCTGTAGTGTAAGTTACTAAAACTTGACGTCCCGAGTGAATTGATTGCAATTAGTGGGTGGAAACTAGAGTAAACAATAAAACAAAATCAAAAAAAATTAAACCAACCTTAACCAGTCTTTTCTCATGTTAGATATTATGGGCGCTTTTTTTTTTGGATTTCTGCTACGCAACTTACAGAATCAATTTTCAATTTACTCTAGATATTTTTTCTGCATCCATAATCAACATTACAAAGTATTTCATTAATGCGATTCCCAATCCTCGCTGGGTATTGGTTCTGCATTTAACTCAGAATGCTATTTTTTTGCATCGATTATCAATACACACTTCGTTTTTTAACTGCCTTCGTAACTGAAATAATACAACTTGTTTCATACATACATTGAAAGCATTTGTAGTAAAAACAAGTGACGTGTATGAAACCTTTACATAAATCATTTTCATGTTACGATTGATACATAACAAGCTTTTGGAAATTTGAGGTTGATTGCGCTCATGTGAATCGCTTATTGGGTCTGATCCATTATAATCATGGAGGAGATAGTAGTAATGTTAGGTATTGTATTACTGCAGTCATTTCTTAACAAAAACTGCGAGTTTTATAGCAACCAGAATTGCTCGTTTGCTATTTGTTCTGCTATGATTCCAAATTTAGTGCCTTCTACTTTTTGCATCAATTTTCAATTCATTCATAGTATTTTTACTCATATCGATTCCAATTGGTGCTACTTTTTCCTGCTAAAATTTGTGATTCGCTATTGTTGCGTATTTCGACTATAGTTGTTACATACGTGCATACCCATCACACCGTTCCCTTCCTGGGTAAGCAGAGTCACAAAGTTTCACTCATAAATAAATTTTGTACACCTAGCTCTGCTTCAATAATTTCCTCCTTACTGACCTATCCTTGCAAACCTCTTTTGCTTCATTTACCCCCATACATTGCTTCATGCATGCCCTCCTGCTTTTAAGACTCCTAATATTGTCCTCCTAAGAATTTCCTCAACCACAGCTTTCTCAGCATATCTCTACCTCATGCACTATTCATTTCACTCTTATATATCTGTTTCGTTATTCAACTTTTATCCATTCTCTCAAATCGGCCAGAACAACAAAGCACACTCCTTTCATATATGTCCATTACTGTAGCATCTAACCCACATTCCATTAACCCCTCAAGCGCGGTGGACCTTTAATTAAATCCCATCCCACAGGCCGGAGGAGATTTAAACGAATTCACCTTTTCGATGTGTTATCATTCAATAATTAATAACTTTCAAGTAATTTTATCCTTTTTGTTAAAACTTTTTGTGAACCAGCATAAGATATTGCGTTATTACCCTCTAACTTTTTAAACGCTTTGGATAAATATTTATTTTTTCTCATTCTCTGAATAAAACTCATAATTTTCAGTGTTTTAAGTGAAAAAATGTTTTTGTTAATATATAGTGATCTTTAATATTTAAAATGCATTTTTTTTAAATAAATAGGTATGTAAATTTTGTAAAATGGTATTATGGATGTCATAATTATGAGGATACGTTCGATATTATAACCCGTCTCGATAACATGAAAATTCATTACTTCGTCCATTTCCTTCGCTCTGAGATATTGTTATCTTATAATTTCATGTAGAAACTCACTGTTTTGACGTTAGTGTGGAAATATTCAAATGGCTTTACCTTAGTAATTCATCTTCGTGTGATACGGCTCGAAACAATCCAAGCACAAACCCACTGCACATGTTTCACTCCAATACACGCTGTCTCTCCTTTTCCCATGTTTGGAACATACTGCACATCTCTTTTGGGGCTTTGCTTTCTTCCCGGTTGCAGGAATCCTCTTCAGGAAATGTCTCTCAGTTAGTCGTGGCACTAAATTGTCTAATGAGTGACGGCCTGGTACACATTTCCCATATGCAGTTGCATATTTCAAAAATATTCCTTCAACGAGCTGCACACGAAATGAAAGGTGGTCCAATTTTTTATCTGTATTTTCCCTGTGAATGACATATGCATTTAGGATTGCTGTATTCAATAGTCTCCTAAATAACTTCATACACCACTTGTTGACGCGTTTCCTTTCGATCAAGTACGTATGCAATAACTGGTCCTTGAGATCCACCCCACCCATGAATTTGTTGTAGTCTAACACACAGAGAGGCTCTCGGGTCTCTTTTTCGCCTTTGGATACCGTTCTCATTTCGTCACTATGGAATGTAGAGATCATCGAGACAATTTTTTTGTCCCTCCATTTGAAAACAGCAACGGGCCCAGAATGTTGTCCACATATTTCGTCCTTCTACAGCTTCTTCTCCTTCACATAGTTTGGGACATCCTTTCTATTCAACCTCAAAGTTCCAACACAATCAGTCTTGTATTTACTTTTCAGTAGTGTTGCAAGAGCAGGAGAAATATAAAAACTGTCCATCCAAATACAGCGTCCTTGATTTAGCAGTGGTTCTTCCAAGTGTAAAACTATTGCTGTTGTCTTGTTTGAGTTACCTGGAATGATTTTCGAGGGGAATGCAGTATCTTTACCTGTGTACACAAGAAAGGACCATAAGTAGCCGGTATTTGCATCACAAAGCTCGCAGGTCTTGATTCCAAACTTTGATGCCTTCAGAGGAATATATTGTTTGAAGGATAGCCTGCCCTTCCACAATGTCAAAGACTCATCTATGGAAATGTTGCGATTTGGAAAAAAATATGTATGAAATTTTTCATTTAGATGTTCAATTACGGAAAAGATTTTTTTTAACTTCGGAGGACTCCGTTGATCTTTTTCTTCATTGTTGTGGAAATGAAGAAATTTACAAATTATGTCAAATCGGTCCCTTGAAATTCCATCCCCGAAACCTGGAGTTGATATAACTCTCTTTATCGAAAAGTAAGTTCGAAGTGTTGGCTTCTGCACAATTCCCATGAGCATGAATAGTCCCAGTGTTACGTATATTTCTTGGGTGACCATTCATACCTTCACCGTGGCGCTCTTGTCCCCTGTCTGCATGTGGCAGGCAGGTTAAAATGGGGTAGGCACAAAGGACCACTAAAGGTCTAGGTGCCCGAGCTCCTGACGAAGGCTCCCCCAAATAACAATCTAATAACAATCTACGTATATTTCTTCTGTTGTCACTGGTTTCCATGTGGTAATTCTCGACTTCCTTGAAAATGGGGCCTCGCTTGAAGAAATCTGTTGCTGAGCATAACGATTTGTTTCTAGAACAATACTATGAATGAATTCTTCATCAAAAAATAACTGAAAAATATCTAGAGCATTGGACAAATTTTTGGCTTTGTCTTGAGGTCCAAAATCGCCAACAAATATTTCCTTATTACCTATATAATCATTCATTCCCTCCCACTCAAACCTTTCTGCTTCATCAACATCCTCAGGTTCATCGTAAATTGGCTGCAGAGTGTCAATTTCCGAGCGATCATTGATGTAATTTTCTCCATCACTTTCCGAACTTACACTGTCGTCAGAATCACTTTCAAGTAATACTTCAGTAATTTCCTCGTCACTTGCAAATGGTAATCTTTTTCTACTTGTTGAAGCCATTATAGAGATACGTATTTATAAAAATAACTGAATGCAAAACATACACACGGATAAAATGACACCACACAGCATTGAAGGACACCACACTGCATGAAAGATTCCAGTGGACTGAAACGCTTGGTTTTAAAACTCCTTCGAGGGATGAGGAAAGATTTCGAGGGGTCCCAGTTTATGTTGACTATTTAGAGAGGGACTCTTATCTTCAATTGTTACTGTCTATGCAAGACGGAGCGAAGAAATGCAGAGCGAAGCACATGGCCCCTTCGCTTCGGACGGACGAGACAAAGCAAACATTCATCGGGCTCAAGGTGATGATGCACTAGGAACAGACTGAGAGAGAAGGGAGAGAACTAATGGGGAAGATATCGTATCTCATGCTAAAGGAGCTGACCCTTCTTGACGACACACAAGCAGACTAGTCAGATGTGTTCAAGATGGTACGAAAGAACAAACGCAAGAATTTTTAAGACCAAATTCATTTACTCACGGGTTTGGAAGTAAATATAATCACAATATTAAAAACAAAATAAAAGTTTAAAAGTACTACGAATATTTTATTGTGGAGAAAAAAACCTTTCTTCACAATATACAGTAAATTTACTGAATAAAATATGCAAGTTCTGACCGAGAAAAATTATTAGCTTCAGACGTACAGGGAGCGTACTGGGTACGCATGACGGCAGCATACGGTGATTTAGTCGTGCCTACTGGGTACGCAGGACGGTGCTGAGGGGTTAATACCCACTCATTCCTGACCCTATCCATCCCACTTCTGCTGCAAACACTCCTCAGATAACTCATACCCATGGCGTGTAGTCAACTATGTTTATCCCGACATATCCATGTTTCACTTCCATACAACAAAGTGGGGAGAAGTACACTTTGGTGCATGGCAATTTTCACTTCCTTAGACAGGCACTCATTCCTTCATATGCTCCACATGCTACCTACCACTTTCCTTCCAGCATTTGCACGTCTCTTTATCTCCTCATTTATCTGCCCATCTTTCACAAACATCTTACCTAAGTACACAAAATCATCCACTTGTTCAATGACTTCATCATTCGCCCTCATCATACAGTTATTCTCCCCATTCTCCTTATCAAAAGCTACTACTTTAGTCTTGCACGCATTTATCCTCAATTCCATTCTCTCTGTTGATTCGCAAAACTTATCTAGGAGCATCTGTAATCCCTGTTGGCTCTCTGACATTAAAACACCATCATCCACATATAGTAGAACTCGCACGTTTACATTTCCAATCAGAACACCGTCATTTTCTCCACATGCCTCTCTAACATATATATCCATAAATATATTATACAGCCATGGTGACATTACATATCCTTGCCCTGTTTTATCGCAAACCAATCACTCAGAACCCGATTAACTCTCACGCTTGCCTTACTATTATCATACATCGACATCATTACATTCAATAACTGCCCATTCACTCCATAGTCCTTCAAAACCTTCCACAATTTCTTTCTATTTACTCTATCATATGCCTTCTCTAAATCAACAAATGCACAATACCCTTTCTTTCGGATGCCCATTCGTTTCTCTATCACATGCTGAAGTGAGAAAAGCTGGTCGCTATATCCTCTCCCAGGCATAATCCCACACTGCATGCCCCATATTCTCTCAGAAGTAATATTCCTCACTCTTTCGATTAAAATTTTGCTGAACACTTTTCCCGGGATGCTCAATAAACTAATGGTCTGATAGTTATTCTATTCGGTCTTTCCTCCCTTCCCTTTGTACAATGGAACGATAATTGTATTCTTTCAATCCACTGGAACAACAGGAGCCTGTAAGCATAAATTTTATAGTTCACACAGCCAACAAATGAGTAAGTTATACCCACACTTTAACATGTCACTGGATATCCCATCTAATCCTGTAGCCTTCTCATTTTTCTACACACTCAAAGCCGTTATGACCTCGTTCTTACTGGTCTCCTTTTCCATCACCACATTCTCGCATACTACTTTGCAAGGCTCATTCTCAGTGCCTGCAACATTATTGTATAGTTCTTCAAAATACTCCCTATAGCAGTCCCTGATATTGCTTTCATCCCACACAATCTCTCCACTATTGTTCTTTACCGCATTCATTCTCCTGCCTTCACCAATCTGAGCCCTTTTAACCCACTTATAAAACAGCTTTTTATTGCCTGCAAAATTGCTCTGCATCTTGCTGGCTTCATAGGCATGGATTCTTTCCTTGCTCTCTTTCACTACAATTTTGCATTCATTCTTTTTCTTTCTGTAAATCTCACATGCCTTAGTGCGCTCTTCCTCAGATTTGGCAGCAATCATATTCTTGTAGGCCTCTTTATTTTCCATTACTGCAATGTTCACTTCTTCATTCCAAAAGCATCTCCTTTCTTTCTTCCTACTACTCCTTTACCACATACAGTACACTTTCAGCACATTCTACAATCACTCCTTTTAAACACTCTTATGCATCATTCACATTCTCGTTTCTGATGTACTCATCCCATTCTCTCTGCTTCAACGATAGAGCATCCTCAAGCCATACTGCATTCTTACCTCACTGTATAGCTACCTCTCCACTTTTACTCGCAACAGCTCACAAGCAACATTCTTTCTTGGCACCCACTTTTTGCCCTGATTTATTTTGGAGAGTACTAAATAGTGGTCTGTTCCACATTCAGCACCCCTCATCACTCTTGTGTCCCCCACTAACTTTCTCAATATCTCATCATACACAACAAAATCAATCATGATTTTACAATTGCCAAGTATACATGTGTATTCTTTTATGTTTAAACCATGTATTCGACACAAACAATCCTTTTTCCAAGCATACACTTGCCAAGTTTTCACCGTTATCATTCACTCGAGGGTCACCAAATGGCCCAACCACTCTCTCAGATGCATCCCGCCTCACACCAACCCTGCCATTCATGTCACCTAGTACAATTATTCTCTCATCAGGATCACACTCATTCCAAACCTCTCTCAGCTTTTCCCAAAACTCATCTTTCACACTGTCACTCTCTCCATCCACTGGTGCATAGCACGCCACAATCACAACTCTCCTAATACCTACTTTCATTCGAACGCAGAGCAATCTAGGAGATACTAACTCATACTTCCTTATCAGTAACTTAGCTCTCTCATTAAGAATGAGTCATACACCTTGACTGCTGCGTACATCATCTTCAACTCCTGACCACAGTGCCAGACCACTGCCATCTATAGTAACAACATCCCGCCCCTTGTGCTTAGTTTCACTTGCATACCAAACATCCATTCATCTCACTTTCATTTCATTCAACAACTCTTGCTCCTATCCATATACTCCTCTCACATTCCAAGTACTGAGAGTCCAGTTCGTTTCCAGTCCGTATCTTGATGGGCCAACCTTGTTCAGATTCCACCGCCCATCGTGGCTCCGGCTGTCCGAGGCTACTTCGTGACTCTTAGGAGTAAGTTGTAATAGAGTATGCAAGGTTACCAGCCTTTGCAGTACCCGCACCACATGCAGCATTCCCTGCTAATGGTTATGGCGGTCTACCGGTCAGTTTTGGCACATTTTTGCCAGTATGCCACTAGAGAACCAAAGCTTAGTAATACCCTAGGCCCACTTTCACTATTCTACTCAAGCTAGGATCCCTTCTATAAGGACTACCTTGAGAGCCAGAATACCATTGCCTGCCACCCACCACTAGGAGGTATATGCGGTGTACCTACTGACACACCAGGTCACACCAATGGGATGTAACATGCAAATACACATTATAACAATAAATTCAATGATACAGTTATTGCTATTGCTAACAGAAGAATACAGATATTGCTCTTGCTATTATGTTATTGCTATTTCATCATTTCTTCTACCAATAATTAGTGTTGTATTCCTAATAATATTAGGACTTACATGTTGATATTTTTCCAAAGGTGAGACTTAAATTTTAAGTTAGTAAGTAAGTGAGTAAGTCTCTATTTACGGGCACTGGACCCATTTGGGAAATACAATAAAAAAATAAATACAATTTCATCTTAAAAGATGGTAATATAGTAATACAAAATGATCAAAATACAAAAGAGAGTAAACAGTATATAGGAATGATATAAAATATTTGAAAGATGATAATACGGTGATACAAATTAAAGAAGTACAAATAGAAAGAAACAGTATGTAGCAATGATGTAAAAATTGTTGTTTAATAGACATTATTATTAGATGATGCTGTACAATATTTTCATAAATATTTTTTTTTGTATTGGTACAATGATAGAGAGAGGTCATGATTGCAATCTCTTTTAGTCCATTTGCTAATCTCCGAGTTCTTGAAATAGGGTTATTAAATGCATGATTGGTTTTGAGATAATTTATCTGAAACATAGATACTGATCGAAATGTATGACTAGGTACATTAAAGTTAATTAAGGATAGAATTTCAGATAAGTGAAAATTATTATTTAATAAATTATACAATAAGACTAGATTTTTCTTCTCTCTGCAAGAGTAAGCAAATTAAAGACAAGCAAAAGGTCTTGGTAGGGAGTGAAATAAGATAACTTACATTTGATTTCAATGTGACTCATAAATTTTCGTTGAACCCTCTGTAAGGAGTTAGTCTTTTGCATAAGAGGGTGACCAAATTGGTGAACAGTATTCGAGACAAGACGGAACAAAAGAGGAGTATAAAATCTATATGCAGAATAATGCAGAATAAATTGTTGGATGGATGCGGAGAGCGTATAACAAATTGTAAAGTTCTCATAGCTAGAGAAGAGATTTTTTACATACATATGGTCTTTGAATGTGAGTTTTTCATCAAACAGTACACCTAGATCACAGAAAGTGGATGTTCTGGTTAATTCTTGGTAGGATATGGAATACTGATGGTGAACAGTTTTTTTTTATCTATTGAAGCTAGTAACACTGCATTTGCTTAGATTTAATGACAAATCATTGTTTCTCAGCCAGATGTCGAGAGAGTTCAAGTTCTCCTGTAACAAGACTGCATCTGTGATTGGGTTAATTGTCTTGTATACTTTCAAATCATCAGCATATAAAAGAAAGTTTACATCAGTTAGTGCAGAAGAAATATCATTCAAAAATAAAATAAAGAGATGGGGCCCTATATGTGAACCTTGGGGTGCACCAGATACTTTGTGAAATTTTTTAGATTCTACAGACTGCAGTTTGACGATGAGTTTCCTGTCACTTAGGTAGGTTTAAGGGGGGTCTGTAATCATATGGGGGCTATATCCAGTCAAATACAGTAGCAGCCTCTCTTGTTTCATTGGGGCATTGGTAAACTAATTGCATTTGTAGTGTTTTTTAATTATAAATAAGATAAGATAAGATTTTATTCATCCAAGAGACACATTACACAGTAGCTACTGGTATGTGCATAGGATATATCAATATGCAAGAAATATTACATAATTTACAACAAAGAAAATATTAGAAATTCGGCACCAAATATTCTTAAACACTATAAAAACATTTATCAACTAGATATTCTCGGACCTTTTTTTTAAATGCTGGTATCCTCAATTGCTTTAATACATTCTGGTAGGTTATTGTATAATTTCACAACATTGACCTTGGACCATTAGAAGCCATAGATAAATTAGTTGGCTTAACATGTAGGTTATTACATTGTCTTGTGCCATACATGTGTATTTTACTATTCAATTTAAATTTGGAACTATTTTGTTTCACAAGTAATACACAATGATAAATATACACACATGGAGCAGATAACAGTTTTAAATTTTTAAATAGAGGACGACAATGAGCATAGTAATTTTTATAACACATCACTCTCACCATCTATTTTTGTCTTTTAAATACACCGTGAAGGTGAGTAGGCTGTCCCCACAACACTATACCATAGGAAATTCTTGAATAAAATAATCCATAGTATAAAGTTATCAAAATATTTTGGCTTACTGAATGCCTTAAAATAGACAGTAGGTAGAACACAGAATTTAGAATTTTTATCATGAATGTGACATGCACATTCCATTTCAGGTTACTATCGACATGAAGTCCTAAGAACTTACAAGAATTAACAGTATTTACCTGATTACTGATTGTCGAAGAAGAGTTAATGTCAGTAGTGCTATGAGCAGAAGAGAAAACTATAGCTTGGCTTTTATCAATGTTTGAAACCAAATTATTATCATCGCACCATGTAGTCATACTTTTCAGCAATGGTTCACTAGAAACAGCCAAATCACTAAAATGTTTACTTGATGGCAGAACACTTACATCGTCTGCATACATGACACTTTTATGTCTGACACTGAACTGCAGCTGCCTAGGTAGCTCATTAATAAAAATCAAAAACAATATGGGGCCAAGCACTGATCCCTGTGGAACTCCTCTGTTTAACTCCAGAGGGGTGGAGAGATACACATTCCCTTCACGATGATACGCAACCCTTTGGCTTCGATTTTCAAGATAGGATTTCAGCCATCTAAATCCACACCCCTAATGCCCAGTGACTCACATTTTGAAATCAACTTAAACAAAAATCAACAGTGATCAACAGCATCAAATGCTCAGCTCATATCAAAGAAAATCTCATAACCTTACACTTAGAGTCTCTCTTGAATTATTTAATCCACAACATGGAAAATGGCAAGATTAGTCGACTTCTTAATTGTTGAATCTTCTTAATTGTTGAATGTTCTTAATTGGTGAATTGTTTGTATACTCCAAATATGTAACTATGAAACCAAGCCGTTGTATTTCACTGAGTGGTTATATATTTTAACAAAACTGTAGACATCAAATAACTGGTTGCAAGTATTTTACCCTTCAAAGAAGAGTTTTGCAAGAGAAGCATGTTTTACTTTTTGCTATGATATGATAAAAAAAATTGTAAACGCTTGGCAAAACACTGGGAACCTATTTCCAAGTATGAAGTTTCGGAGTGTACGACAAATATTAGTTAATGAAAACCAATGCAAATTTAATGAGTTGATCATGGCTTTAAGACTGTGAAGGGTAGTTAATGGGCGGGAGGTTTGATCTCAGTTTCTGAGGAAAGGGCCTGGACTCTTGCTAAGCTTGGTCTCAAAGGGTAACTGCATAAGTGTATTAATTTTTTTGGCAATGGTTACTTCCCATAACTCATTGCCAGCAGTAACTGGCATTTGTTCTTTGGCATCGAAAATCCTCATTGTTAAAGTCTACATTTGGCAAAAAAGGGTTAATTATATTGTCTCCAACTTTTTTATAATTTATTTAAAAAAAAAATAAAGAAATAAGCATAATTACTTATAACTAGATATTCACATGATATTCACCCTTTCCATCTCTAACTTTCTTTAGGGATTTTATTCTTTAAATGGTAGCACCCCTTAAACTCTGCAGCTGCAACTTTTCCCATTACCATCACCAACTATTAGAGAGATTTTGAACATCAGGGAATTACCATTACTACAAGACCATGGTTGTAACTTTTATCCTTACCATAAACAACTTTTTCCCTATCCTTCTCCAAAATTTGGAGGGAAATCATTCTTTAAAAAGACAAGTTACCCTATCATTTACCCTGGCAATTACACACTTTTTGAGTAATTTTATTCTTTGGCAAATTCCCTTGCTAAAACTTTTTCCCTTAACATCACAGAAGTACTCTATGGGTCTTATTCTTAAAAAATACAAAAATTATTCTTGCTATGAGTAACTCTCTTGAGGAATTTTTTTCTTCAGCAAATTATCATTATTATATCTCTCTGGCTACAGCAAGTTTTTGGGATATTTATTTGTCAGTGAATTACCATGATTACATCTAAGTAGCTACAACATTATCTCTTTCCATCTCCATCTTTTTCACTAGATTATTAACTAAATACAATCCCCATTAATACATCTCAACAGCTACCAATTTATCCTTTTCTATCTTAATTTTTTAAAGGAATTAAAAAAAAATAATTATTACCTATTCTCTCTCTTTCGCTACTTCTTTTGTTCTACAACTTCTCCGTTTATATGTATCTTTAACTTTTTGTAGATGTTCCTCATAAAAAAGTTGTACCACTGAAACTGTACATGTGAAACCTCCCATGATACCAGATTTTTCTAGCTCATGCAAGAGTGCATATTGCTATAGCAAAAGAACCTGGTGCACTTCTGCATGGTGGAGGGGAAAGCTAAAGTGGAGGGAGTGAAGTGAACGGATGGAGGGGAAGGTAGAGGAGAGGGGACGGCTGAGAACGAGGCAGGGGAACCAAACTACTTTGCGCGACGCACACACACACAAGGCTAGGCAGGGCAAGGAGGAGATATTATTAGACATATGTAAAAAATGAACAACAGAATTATTGGGGTTACAATGGAATATATCAACTCTCTCCCTTAATCCAATTCAATTTAATTCAATTCCATTTAATGCAATCCAACGTCACAGGACCTCTGTCACCAACAAGTTCATACAGCAAACCTTTTAGGAACAATGCCTCTTTTCCCCCACACAGCAGAGGATATTCTAGGTATATCATATTTTGATTCTCAATATACCTATTTGGTTCCAGGGACGTTGGGATCATTATAGAATATTCGTATAATGTTCTCTAATGAATCGCATTTGAATATCCTTTTGCAAACTTTCCTGGGATATTCCTGGAATATTTTACCATGGCTTTCGTCATTATATACCCTTGTGAACCATTGTGGGGTGTCCCTGGAATATTCTTTAAAGTTGGCGTAGGGGTTTTGAGAACCAAGCGAATGTATGACCCAGTATGCCACCTCATCCCATCCCATTTCCCATTTTGGATTACTCTTTTCTTTCACTGCTTTCTTTGGCTTGTGAATTTGGAACATATTTTGACCCGGCCCAAAAAGAAAGGACACAGGGTTAACTTATCGCAACATACATTAGCAGTGGCCATTTTTTCATATTCTGCCGCATGGAATCTGCTGTCACAATATATTCAGTATATTAACGATTTTGTCAAGGTGTAAATATGTCTATAAATAACATATACATACTACATTTTTTTCCATAAATGTCAGATGGCCTATTAGTTCCTTTGGTTAGCGCATCGTGCTACCAGTGTGTAGGTCATGTGTGCTACCAGTGTGTAGGGTTCGATCCCCCCATGGGCCAACTTTTTTCTTCCCTCTTCTGATGAATTGTTATGAGTTAGTGTCCTTACTTTTCAAAAAGAAAAGAGAGTATAAAAATTTGTTTTATGAAAATGTTATCCTAAATATTCCTTATATTTAAATATCCCAGGAAAATCCCCCAGGAATATCCTGCAGGCATATTCTGCTGGAATATTCCTAGCATATGCTACAGGGTGGACATAAGAAATATGCTTAGAATATTCCTGGCATATTCTGAAAACTTTGAGAACATGCTTGGAACATTCCAATATCCCTGTGAGAATATTCCAGGAATATTCTTGGCATATACCTCTGCTATGGGGGCCTGTCTCTGACAATGCAATGTACTCTGCTTCTGTAGAAGAAATAGCAGTCGTTTTTTGTTTTTCGCATCCCCAAGAAATTGCTCCTCCACTGAACTTGAATACATATCCTGTATAAGACTTCCTATCGGTTGAGTCACTTTGCCAATCAGCATATCCCTCCAGATTACACTCATCTTTCTTGAACACAAGTGCTTTGTCCAAAGTACCCTTCAAATACCTTACTACATGCTTTGCAGCATTCCAATGCTCTTTGTTGTGGTTAGTGTTGAATTGGCTTAAATATGACACAGAATACACAATATCTGGCCTTGTACTCACACTGAGGTGTATTAATTCTACAATCAGACTTTGGTATGGCACATCATCGCATACCTCCTACTCATTACCGATTGATTTTGCATTAACTTCTAAAGGAGTATTGACACAATGAGCATCTAACATGCCAAACTTATTTTGAAATATTCATTATAAGCTGTTTTTCATTAATCTTAATGTCATTATTTTTTCTACCCCTTGAGACCTCCACACCAAGAAAATGCTGTAAAGGTCACAGATATTTTACTTAGTTAGTAAACAATGCCTTCTTTAACATGTTGACCATTGCATTATCTTTATAAAATAGAAAAAAATCATCAACATATAATGCAATTATAACACCAAAACCTTTTAGTGGAATTGTAATACAAAAATGGTTTATACTTAGACTTGGTGTAGCCATGCTGTAACAAGATCTCACACACCCTTTCATTCCAAGCTCTAGAAGCTTGTTTAAGGCCATACACATCCTTCTTCAGTTTGCACACCATTTCAGTCTGTCCCTTACACTCATAGCCATCAGGCAGACTCAAGTATATTTCCTCATTAAGCTTGCCATTAAGAAATGCTGAGCATAAATCTAAATGGTGAATATTCAAATCCCAAATGACAGCCAGAGCAAACAACTCTCTCATATAAGAGTGTTGGATATTGTCAAGATTTCTATCCATTCGCTATAATTATGCACTAAATAAATATAGCTTGGATCAGATAAGGGAAGATATAAATGACTTAGCAACCGAGCCGTTTGAAGTAGTACTTGGAACTGGACTTTTATTCAGAAAAAAAGCACCACATCCCTTATGTCAGACAAAAGAAACACACACTGCGACAAGCAATAGTACCAACCTGAAATACTTACATAAATTAATGTATTACCCATTAATGCAAACATTTATATATTAATAACATACTTCCTAACACCCCCCCTCATTATCATGCATAAATACTCCACTACATACAAAAAAAAATAACCCCACACACAAAAAAAGCAATAACAAAAAAAATCATTCTTGTTTCACAAATTCACCCACAGAAAAACCATATGCAATAACTAGCCACAAGTAAATGGTTTCAGACCAATCATCTCAGAACACGTTTTAGTCTTAGGTCCTGGCAAAGTTTTTGTGAGCAAATCTGCAATGTTATCCGCGGAAGAGACACCTTGAAAAGCAATTTCATTTATCTCTACTAATTCCCTAAGATAGTGAAATTTAACATTGATGTGATTGCTGCTATCTGACACTGCACTTGTTTCTGCCACACAAATTGCACTTCTACTCTCTACACATATTTCACACAGATTGGACACAAATTCACACAAAGCAATCTCTTTCATAAATGTTTTAACCAAATCAGTTTGGAGCAGTATCATACATTGACATGTATTCAGCATGTGTCATAGAAGTTGCAACACAACTGCTTCTTGCTCTGCCAATTTACAGCGGCTCCTGCCAACTTGATGACATAGCCAGAAATGGATCTGGCATCAGCTCGGTCATTAGCCTAGTCTGCATCCACATACACATCCATGGGCTTACCAGTTTTAAAGTAGTGAAGCGCATGACCCTTGGTACCCTTCAAATACCAAAGAACATGCTTCACATGCTTCCAGTCATTCTCAGTGGGTTTCTTGAAGCACTGGCTCAGTTTGCACACTGAATATGCAATATCTGGTCTGGTTCCACCTGCTCCCTCATATGGTTCAGCTCCTCTTCCATTGATGCCTTCCACTGTGAGGCATATGGCCCTCGAAGAGCCTCCTCTGCACTTTCCGGAATCTGCATATTTGTGGTCATGTTGTAGACAAGGTTGAAGGATGGACATCTCTTTGGTATCACCTCCCTGGTGAATCTCCTCAACCCCACCACCTCATCATCAGGAACACAGCTTTCCTCCCCTGTATCAACAGGAACACAGCTCTCATCCCCTGCACCAGTGGAAACACAGCTATCCTATCCTACATCAGCAGGAACACAGCTCTCCTCCCCTGCACCAGCAAGAACACAGCTATCCTCTCCTGCACCAGCAGGAACACAGCTATCCTCTCCTGCACCAGCAGGAACACAGCTATCCTCCCCTGCACCAGCAAGAACACAGCTATCCTCTCCTACATCAGCAGGAACACAGCTCTCCTCCCCTGCACCAGCAAGAACACAGCTATCCTCTCCTGCACCAGCAAGAACACAGCTATCCTCTCCTGCACCAGCAGGAACACAGCTATCCTCTCCTGCACCAGCAGGAACACAGCTATCCTCTCCTGCACCAGCAGGAACACAGCTATCCTCTCCTGCACCAGCAGGAACAGAGCTCTCCTCCTCCCTTGGATTGAGCTGTTCATCTCCTGTGATAGGCTGCTCTCTGCCGTCAAGGACTGATCTTTCTTCCCCCGAGAGTCCATTCTCGAACGAAAACAGCTGGTCCTCTGTTTGTAGCCACTCAGCAGGCATAACCCCACTCACCCCTCTGGCAGGAAGTCGATGCTCAGGGCCAGTCCTCATGTCAAGGGGAAAGATGTTCTCCCTAAACACAATATCCCGACTAACTACAACCTTCTGCTCTTTAAGATTCCACAGTCCCATAACTCCTTCCTGGCAACCCAACATTACACATTCAAATTTCCAAACATTGCATGTAACAAATGATGTGGTACGAACGATTTCGTCATTTTAATAACGACAATGTTGGGTTTATCCACAACGACAGTGGCTTTGTAAGCACGACTTCGTCTCATGTGCTACAATGTAGATTTGAGGCCTGAACATCTAGTTCGCATAAACCCCACTTGAAATTCGCCTTGAAGGAAGATGGCTTGGTGGTGTAACTGGCTGACACACCTGACCGGCAATTGGGAGATCCGGTTTCGAATCCCGGTCAAGTCAAATGATTTTTTCATAGCGAATTTCAACCCTGGTGTATTACACATTCAATTCAGCTCCTTACATATCCCAACCGATAACAGCCTCTCAGCAGCATGATCCCAAGCACAGCGCCTTAACTCTAATTGCCCATTTATAATAATTTTGCCCATTAAGTAAAGGGTACTTAATGGCTTCCTCCCTATTGTCATTGTCAAACATTGCTGCCATTATGAATTCCTCCCATGTGAGTTCTGTCTACACATAAAAACAACTATTCTTATACCGATTATAATCCCTCCAAATACTTCCCTGAACATCCACATTTCCTGGGCCCCTAGCCTGTTAGGATTTATATCCTATCGCTATAATTACGCACTAAATAAATATAGCTCGAATCGGATTAGGGAAGATATAAATACTATGCCACAGAGTTGTTTGAAGTAGCACATAGAAGTGGACTTTTATTCTGAAAAAAAAGGCATCACATCTGTTATGTCAGACAAAAGAAACACACACTGCTACAAGCAAGTGTACCTACTTGAAATACTTACATATATCAATGTATTACCCATTAATGCAAACATTTATGTATTGATAACGCACTTCCAAACATATCAGGGGCAAACGTCTCAAAATAGTCCATGCCATAATGCTGACTACTACCTTTGGCTACTAGTCTAGCTTTGAATTGCTCAACTTCTCCCAAATCATTCCTTTTGAGCTTGTAAACCCACATCTAACTGCTGGCTTGTTTGATGGTTTCTCTGCAATATCTCATATGTCATTTTCCTTAAATGACTCAATTTCCTCATCCATTACAGCCTTCCGTTGTCTACTGTCTGCACAGGACATTGCCTCATGGAAGGTGGCTGGTTCAATGAGATGACTTACACATTTATATAATACATGATTAGGGAATTGCCTAGGATGCCGGTCCCTTATGGGGTATCTCTGCTCAAGGTTCATATCACCTAGTTCAAGATTGACACAATCACCCATCACGTTGTTGATTAGAGGAAGTTGATTATTTGAATCCCCCATAAGTTCTCCTACTTGCTGATCAATATTTTCTGTATCAGCTAACAATTTGGAACATTCGCTACCTACTGTGCAAAATATCAGAGAGATTCACACCAGTTATAGGAACTACACATTCTTTATCAACACAAAACATCTCATTCTCCAAGAATGTAGCATTCCTTGATATAACAATATCTTTTGAATTCTTTGGATCAAAGTATTTCTGTGTTGTGTCAGTATATCCTATGAACCTCAACCTTCTGCTAACTGGATCTAACTTTTTACGAGTCGGTTCAGCTACATAGACATACCCAGAGTATCCAAAAACTTTAAGATGACTCAGATCAACCTTTGAGCCGGTCCAGAGTTCCTCAGGGACTTTACCTGGAGTCATCTTGTGAGGAGATCTATTATACAAATAAGATGCTGTATTTGCTGCTTCTGCCCAAAATCTCTTATCACATTTAGCCTCCTGTAAAATGCACCTGACTTTCTCCACTAAGGTTCTATTTATTCTCTCTGACACCCAATTTGGCTGAGGGTTATAACACACAGTTCACTCATGCTTAATTCCATTGGAATTAAAAAATTTTTTAAAAGCCTCATTGCAATATTCTGTACCATTGTCTGATATTACCCTACAAATTTTCATGTCTGTTTGATTTTCAACCATGACTTTGAAGTCAGCAAATACCTGCTTCACCTCACTCTTGGCTGTCAGAAAAGACAAAAACACTTTCCTAGAAAAATCATCTACAATATTCAGCGTATACCTAGCTCCACTCCATGACTCTACTTGAAATGGCCCTCTAAGATTTGTGCGCCCAAGCAGTAATTTCTCATTCAAATGCTGAGTTGACCTTTCGAATGGTCGCTAGACCATCTTGCCTTCAATGCACAATATACACAGCTTTGGATCAGATTACTTTACATAATTTATCCTGGTAGCAATACCTTTCTGTAATAAATCCAAGCTTGTACTACTTATATGCCCGAGTATTCAGAGCCGTAGCTCACTGCTTAACAATAAATGATTAGCGACCATTGATTTTGATTGATTACATGCTTCAGAAATGACAGAAGGTGCATGAGTAACTTTGCCATCTAAATTATCATTTGTGACATTTCCATACTCTACATTTGCATTCTTGACATCTACATCCAAGCAATAAATTCCACCAGAGCACTTAGCAGTTACCATAATGTCACCAGTGACTTCACATCATTTGGTATAATATATTCTGCAACCTTCATGATCAAAGACAATTGTCATACCTTTTTCAGTCACTTGACTCACCGGTAAAAGATTGGCATGAAGGTTAGGTACATATAAAATAAGTATCAGATTTGGCAGTAATTGGGCTATCAACATCAACATTAAGTTCAACATCTCCCATTTCACCACTCACAAACTTATCAATGTCGGCAATAATAATTTCTCAACCAGTACCACTTGGACTATCAAAGTTTACAAGCCATTGCCTTTAACTGTCATGTGATTAGAGGCCCCCGAGTCAACATACCACTTCGAAGCATCAGCTCATTCACCCAGGGTAGTAAGAAGAGCACGTCCTCTTTTGTTTCCACAACCCCTTGCAGCAGCCTCATTGTGGTTTTCACTGAATTTATTGGGACAGTATCAGACAGAAAAGGGCTTCAAGTATTCCCACTCTCCACAAGTCCATCACCTCGGCTTCTTGGCCTTCTTTTCATCCTTCCTCTTGTAATTTTGATTTCTAGTGAACAGTAGGTACTCGCTAACAACATTTGCACAATTATATGTTTGGTCTTGCAGAAGCTTAGTTTTGACATAGTAATTCGTGATTTCAACGTTAGAGTTTTCAAGAGCCATGATCATTGGCCTGTACTTGTCACTCAGTCCTTTCAACATTAAAACTCCCAGCATTTCATCGTCAAAGGGTTTCCCTATTGCACTGAGTTTTAATGCGATGGACATAAGCATTCACGTGATCTTCCATGGCTTTAAAGTCATGAAGTTTAAGTGAGCACTACTTACACATTAGGCTGATTTGACGATTCACGCCTTGGTCTTCAAAAGCCTTTTCCAAGGTTTCTCAGGCCTCCCTTGCCATTTCACACAGTGTGATGTATGGTTTTACAGCCGGTTCCACCATGAGGCAAATAAGAACTTGAGCTTTATTGTTCCGCTGAGTCCTCTGAACTGGGGTCATAGTGTCACCATCCGGGTAACCTTCAATGCAGGTCCAGAAGTTCTCCCAAACAAGGACATTCTGCATATCAAACTTCCAGTCTTGATAATTTTCGTGACCTTTCAGTTTATGAACCTGTGTGAGTGCTCTACTGTGAGTTGCATCGGCCATCACGACCAGATATTTCGTGTAAAATACTTCGAAAACAGATAAACTAATGGCACTTGATAAAATTACTTAGCTTCCCAAAATATCTGGGCGATCTGGGCCCATAACCTGTTGGATTTCTGCAGGAATTCTGAGATATGAATGAAGCTATTCAAGACTGACTGTTTCACACCCATCACCAACTCCAGCATTTACCTTTGGATACACCAAATCTTTTCTAGTTTATTATTCAAGTTCTTACATTCCTAAAAGAGAGTTTATTCTTTAAAATAATTCAAAGGTTCCATCTGACTAGCTAAAATTTCTAACCTTTCCATCACATTTTCCCTAAGAAATTAAACTTCAGAAAGTATGGATAACAGAAGCGCCTTGCAACAGTATTCCCTTTACTATCACCATTTAGCAATTTTATTCTTAATTAACTACCATTTCTTAGTCTCACTGGTTACCACATTTTCCCCTTCAAGTACGAAATTACTAGAGGCATTTTATTATCAACAATAGACTACTGCTACATCTCCCCAGCTATAGTTTTTATTTTATACATTCTTTGCGTATGCTACATATTTTCTGGTGTGGTTCAATTTCAACAAGTTACCTTAGTACAATTCCCCTTCCACAACGTTTGTATTTGCCATTAAAAATCATGGAGGGACATTTTCAACATTTTATACTATATCTTTATATATCATTTATTACTATGTCTTAAGGGCTACAAATTTTACCCTTTTATCACCAAATTGATGGAGGGATTTTATTATTAAAACATACATACCTTTGTTTTAACTCTCCTGCTACAATTAGTGACATAGCTAGTTTTGGCTAGCTGCTGGCTACAAAAATATCTTTACTATTTTTTACATCGCAAAGAGGTTTTATTCTTTGACTATTTAGCATTACTTCAACTATACTCTTTACCTATATTTTACTCTACTTTTCACTTTATCTACATGTATACAATTATCATCACATTCTCCAAGGAGTTTTTGTTCCTGACAAAATTATCACTATTCAAATTCTGTGGGCACAATTTTTACCCTTAACATCACCAACTCTCTTATACTTGGTTATTCTTCAACACATTACTATTAATAAATCTAAACAGCTAAAACTCCCCAGCTACTACTTCTATCCTTATCAATATCACAATTTTACTGATATTTTCGTCTTCAGCAGATATTGTATCACTACGACATCCTCTTGGCTACAATAATAATTTTTCCCTCACTACCCTAGTAGCAAATAATATCTATATAACATCTGTACAATATCTACAATATCCAACCATGACATCCGTACAATATCCAAATTTCATCCAAAGACATTGTATGGATATCTATACAATATCCGAAGTTCCGCCAGTTGCCATCCACACAATATCCAAGTCGGATATTCACTGAAAAAAGGGTTCTTGTCAGCTCTTTCATATCTTTTTGCTATTAATCTACTTTTGTGATTACATTTCCTCTTTGAAGATAAGTCACCAGTTTGAAAAATTATTTCATTTCCTTGGGAAAGGAATTAATTGAAGTAAAAACATCTAAGTACAGTGTTTTGCATTGCAGTTTAAATTACTAAACGGTTGATACTGATTGATGATTTACTATATTAGTCACCTAAAGCATTTATTCCAATCATCAGGTAGAATAACTCTTATTGGAAAAAGTATTGTTAGATTAACTATACCTACATCATTTTTATTAACTGAAATTGAAAAGTTTTTGAATGACAGTAAAATGAATACTAAAATGAATCGGACCCATTATAATTGGCAGCATTTCTACCTTATAAGGGAACAAACTGAATAATTGGAATGTTAGATGATCTCGAAACGCGTTTAGAAAGTATATTTTCCTATGGTTTTTTCACCCTTCAACATTATTGCAACTTTCTGTGGTTACTGGGTTAATATCCATGTAATATCTATACAACATTAAATGTGGACATAATGCTTTTTGGATATTGATAAACCTTTATGGATATTGTATAGATATTACTTGCTACTAGGGTAACTTTCTTGAGGTTTTATTCTTCAATAAATTTTCATTATGTCACCTCTACAGCTACCATACTTACTGTACGTAAATATAATTGAGATATATATTATCCTATAATAGTGTGTCATTACTTCATTTCACATGCTAGATCTCGTATCCTATTCATCACAATTTTTTCTAATGGATTCCTTCTTCTCCCCATTCTGTATAACTGTATGATGAAGGCTAATGGTGAAGTAATTGAACAGGTGAATGATTTGTGTACTTAGGTAAGATGTATGCTTATGTCATTGCCACAGCTGACCATCTAAAATTTTACTTCCATACTTACTTTTTCAGTGGATTTCATTCATAATCGAGTTTCACAATGATGAATCTCAGGTTTTACCCAATCAATCAATCAATTTCCTAAAGGCCAATGCCTTATCGATGCAACCATTCATCTCTGTCATTTGCTGTTCCCTTCAGTCCCACGTAGTTGCTGCATCCTATCTTCTTCTTGATCTCATCCAAATATTTCTTTCTCAGCCATCCTATTCCTTTCTTTCCCAGTATTTTCCCTTCAAGAATGTTTGTTACAATTAGGGGTGGGTCGAATCCACAATTTTTTCGAATCTAAATCCAAAATGGAATCTTACAGGGATTTGAATCGAATCTCGAATCCATCTTCAAAGGATTCTAATAAAATATGCACTTACCTACCTCCTTTGGTGTTGATCAATCCATCACAAATCCACCAGGCAAATACCAGCTAAAAACACTGAAAATTTACTCACAGCATGAATATTTCAGGAAGAAATGTATGTCATGAGCAATTGAAGTAGTAAGATATTTACTTGAAAAATAGGAAAACGCTAGAGCTGATAATCAACCATTTTACTTAGACTTAATCAGCAAAGAAATTTTAAAAAATATATGATCTTGAAATAAAAAAATTGAAAAAAATAAGTTAATTGAATAATTACACATTCTAACATTTCTTTACAGCATCATACATTTGCCTTCTTCTCAAAGTACTTCCCAATTCATATTTTAAAATAGCAACATTCTGACTCGCTCTGGGTCCAACCGGCTGCGTTTTTGGTCACACACTAAACCTGAAGCACTCAACAGTCTCTCAGATGAAACAGTAGCAGCAGGGATGCAAAGAAATTCACGACTGATGATCTTTAATGTCGGGTACAAGGTGTTGCCTCTCCAGTACTCCAGGGGCTCTGTTTCATGAGGAAGGAATTCCTCCCTCAAGTATGAATTTAACTCCTGGACCTCATCCTTACACTTCATCACTTCCGGCTGTGAATTCATTATTTTAGAGTAATGAGCCCACAATGCATGCTTCGTGGAAGAATTACTCACAGGCTCATCACTTTTTTCCTAAAGAAAAAATAAAAGAAAAATGCAATCATTAAAATGTATGTTCAGATAATATGGAAAATTGGTAGAAAACTTGACAAAAAGCCTTAAAATGAAAAACTGATGCATATGGTTCAAAACCAAAATTTATGGGAATAAGTAAATATCATCTGATAAACACCCACCTGTCTTTCATCTTTTGAGGCAATTTTTCTCATTCTCTCCAGCAGTTTCGACTTTGCCTGAGTTAAATTATCACCACTTGTGACACAGCTACCCTTGAGCCTGGAATCAAGAAGGGTTGATGAGGTGTAAATTTCATTTGTTTCCAAGTCACTGAATCAAGGAAGACAAAAGATCATTCTTCATTCCTAATAATCGGGTGCACTCTCCATTGTTAATTTCCTCGATAGTACTATTTACTATGGGAATTATTTCGGAGGAAGTTACATGGTCACTGCTGACCGTCTTCGTGGCATGGTAGAATATCTTCATCAATGAGGCCACATCACTCATCAAATCCCTCTGTACTGTTGACAATTTCGTAGGAAGTTTATTTTTGGCAGCAGCTAAAGTGATTGCATTTCTTTGCTCCAATAATCTGTTAAACATCAGGTACAAAGAATCCCACCGAGTTGGCTCGTCTTGAATAAGTTTGTGCGATGGGATTCCAAGTTGATTTTGGCATCTTTTAAGCACACTTGTTGCTTGACACAAATGCTTAAAATGCCCCACAATACGCTGTGCTAGGCACGACAAACTCTGAACTGCCTTTTGGTTCAATAATCCATCTTTCACAATCAGCTGAAAGGTGAGAGCCAAACATGGTATTCCATGATATGGTGATGATCTTATGGCAGACACGATGTTTCTCCCGTTGTCATGCACGACACATGAGACCTTGCTTGCAATACCCCACTCTTCCAGGCACTGGATCAAGAACTTCTTGATCTGTTCTCCACTATGACACACCTCTGGGAATGGAACAACATCAAGGCAAAGATGTTTTAGTTCCCTCGAGTCATTCACAAAATGAGCCGTTAGGCTCATGTAACTGTCGTTCGCAGTTGACGTCCACATATCGGTAGTGATTGATATTTGGTCAATCGCTTGCAGGAAGCTCTTTACATCACTTCTAACCTTCTCATAAAAAGTAGGAATCACCACGGAAGACAATTGTTTTCTTGTAGGAATGGTATAATGGGGCTCCAAATAGGAAATGGAAACCTCTATCCTCGACAACACTGAATGGCTGATTGCCCACACATATCATTTGCCCCACTAATTTTGTTATGTGCTCCGCTCTTGGATTCCCAGGTTTAAACTTCTGGGAGCGATAGAAAGCTTCCTTCAAGGTCTGCGGCTTTGTATCAGTCCTGAATTTTTTGGGTTACTTGAAAAAACAATTTTCACGAGTCGGGGAACTTGAAGTGGATGTACTTGAGGTAGACGAAAAGGCACCTTCACCATCCTCACTTTCAAATTCGTCCATTAATGCGGGATGAATATTCCCCCTCGTTTGCTGCTCAGAAATTAAACAGGAATGCTGTTTTAAATGTTTCTTCATTGCCGACATGGTCATACTTTTCCCGCCTCTGGAAATCTGTGCACCACAATAACTACATATGGCGAATTTACTGTTTTTTTCACAGATAGTGAAATGCTCCCAAACCTCCGACATGTTTCTTGTCCAAGCCAATGGTTCAAAACTACCACAAAATATGCAACTCGAAAGCCCACTACAACGGCAAAATCTCTCAATGTCAACATCAATCAATGTGTTCACCTCTCCAGCATGCGCATTTATAGTTAACAGAGCGGCGCCAACCCTGAGTTCCCATGGTTGCCTACAGATAGCACTATTTGTAGACCGCGAGAAAAAAACAATCGCAAAAAGCACCAATGAGAAATGATTTCAAATCCTGAGGCCCGGAAACCCCGGGAAGCTATAAGTCGCAACGTAAACAGTAGTGGCTTCGAAAGTTATATTATCGCCTATTAAAATAAATTATATCAAATCTCATCGAATCCACACTCGAATCTTCGAATCCTCGAATCTTGAAGATTCGATGGATTTGGGGGGGTAGGCAGATTCGATGACCCACCCCTAGTTACAATACATTGTCTGAAGATATCCAATGAATTTTATTTTTCTCTTTTCCATCTCTGCTAATAATCTTCTCTCTTCTTGCATTTCCCTTAAAACTTCCAGATTTGTTTTTCCTTCCATCCAGCTTGTTCTTGTCATCTTCCACCAAATCCACATTTCAACAGCCTCAAGTCTGCTCCTTTCTAATTTGCCTACTGTCCAACTTTCACTTCCATAGAGCAGTGTACTCCATACAAATGTTTTTGCAAAGGATTTTCTAATATCCATATTCATATGTTTACTGGTTAAAATATTTTTCTTAGTCATAAATGCCTGTTTTGCCGAAGCAATCCATCTCTTCACTTCCATTAAACATCTTTTGTCCTGTGTGATTATACTACCGAGATAATTATATTGCTCCACCTAATCAATTCTGGTGTCATCAATTTTAATATTGGTTTTCATTTCTTCCATATTTTTTCGTACTACCACTACTTTCGTTTTCCGTATATTCACTTTTAATTTACATTGTTTAAGGGTGTCTGATAGGACTTGCAGCATTCTACCTATTAATTTCTTTTTCAGAGTCAGAGACTATTGCGATGTCATCAGCATATCTGATACAATGTATTCTTTCACCATTTACTTTTACTCCTTTAGTCTTTCACTTTATGTTCTGTGTAGATTCCTTAATGAACATATTAAATAGATATGGGGATTAGGGACATCCTTGTCTAACTCCTTTCCTAATTCTAGCCTCTTCCTCTACCTTATTGATGATTATTTTTGTGCTTTGGTTCTGATACAATAGATTTTACAATACAATAGATTAGATACAATACATTCTACCATCCTTCCAGTTCAGTCCGATCTTCTTCATAGTTCTTAAGAGTATCTCCCAGTTGACATTATAAAAAGCTTTTTCTATGTCAATAAAGGTAAGGTAGGTCCTTCTATTCATATCTATTCTTCTCTCCAATATCATACGTAAAGCCAGAATTGCTTCTCTTGTCCCTCTCCCTCCTGTAAATCCAAATTGGTCCTCTCCAATATATGTAAGTTTCTACCTTTCCCTTTATCCTGTTCTTAACTATATTAAGGAGTATTTTGGAGACATGAGATAAGATGGATAGCATTCTATAATTGGTGCAATCAACTGCCTTTCCTATTTTAGGAATGCTAATGCTCCTGATTCGCGTGAAGTCCTCTGGTATGATTCCGTTCCTGTAGCAGTCACTTATTACTCTGAATAATTGGTATTTCATATTACTGCCTAAATTTTTCAGCAGCTAGCAGGGATGCCATCCATACCAGTTGCTTTTCCATCTCTGAGATTCTGAAGAGCATGTTCAAATTGATGTCTCGTGATTGGGAGACCTTGCATTTCTCTATAACACTCACTGCTGTTTTCAATTTGATTATTTTCATCCTTGTAGTCCTTATCATCGTACGGTTCTTCAATGTATTCTTTCCATCGGGCACATACCTCATCATTGTCAATCAGCAATACTCCCTCTTCATTTTTTACTACAACTGGTTTTGTTTTTGGTTTGTACTGCAGAGCTCTGATAATCTTGTAAACTTGATCTTGTGTTCTCTTTTTCTGCTCTTTTTCCATCTCTTCAACAATGTTTTTGGTCCATTTCTCTTTTTCTTCTTGGCACTTGGTTGTGATGTGATTTTTCATTGTTTTTTAGTCCTCCACCTTGTTTTCTTTCCTAGTTTATTCCTTTCATGGATTAAGTTAAGTATTTCTTTTGTCATCCAAGGTTTTCTGGGCTCCAGTTTCCTTTTCCCTGGAACCTTATTTGTTGTTTCAATTATCCCCATCTTGATATTACTCCACTGCATTGGTTTTACCCTCTCCAACACACAATTTATCAAGGTTTTTATTCCTGAAAAAGTATCACTATTATTTGCCTAAATGTCTGGCTAAAACATTTACCCTTGGAATCACAATTTTTCTTTGATGATTTTCTTAACCCTTACCCTCTCCAAAGTTCAGAAGGATTTTATTCTTACAAATGATAATGATAATTGTGTACATTGTGCAATCAAGGCTAAAAAATTCACCCTTACCATCACCAACTTTTTCAATAGATTGCATTTACAAAAAATATATATCATAAATAAACCTCTCCGGACACAGCAATTATCTTTCTTGAATGAATTAATATTATTATATGCATTGAATGTTACTGCAAATCTTATGCTACTTCATTTAACCCTGCCATCGCCAAATTTCTGGAGGAAGTTATTCGCCAAAAGTTATTATAACATCTGACCAGTTGCAATTTTTAAACTTTCCATCTAAACTTTCCCAAGGAATTTAATAAAAAAAATGCCTGCAACAGAACTTAATGATTAAAATATGGTTTTCCCTAATCATTATCAACTTGTTTCAGGGATCATATTCTTCAACAGATTACTTTTACAACAACACTCCCACAACAACTTTTTCCCTACCATTGCCAACTTTCTTATGAGGTTTACTTTTACTAACTAGTATACTTTTGCACTTCTTCTGCGTCACTTTTTTTCATTAACCATCAAAGAATATGTCAAGGGATTTTATTTTTAAAAATTTCATTGCTTCATATCATTGGCAAAAAATTTCAGCCTTTTTTCCACCAACTTTTTTGGGCATTTTTTTCATTTGCATTATTGCGGGCCTCCATTTTTTTTACCATCACCAACAATAAACTTCTCTCGTGATGTTAATCTTAAAAAATGCAATCAGTACATATTATAGGCACCTACTCATAACCTCCTACCCACAACATTTATGAAGGAATAAATATTGTTCTGGTTATGAATTTTTCACTTTCCATTACGAATTTTCTTGAGGTATGTCACTCCTAAAGAAGTACCACTATCAAACCTTTCCATCAATAACTTTCACCCTTACCATCACAAACCCGATGTTGGAATTTTATTCTTAAAAATGAATAACTCATAAAACTATCTGGCTTCAACTATTACCCTTGCCATCAACAACTTTCTCTAGAGATTTTATTATTTAAAAAAATCCCATTAGTACAAATCTTAGGCTACAACTTTTAACCTTATCATTGGTAAAATCTACGAAGGATTTTTGTTCCTATAAATTACTGTAACTTAAATTATTTTGCTACATCTTCTAACCTCACCATCTCCAACTCTATGGAGGGAAGTTAAACTTTGGCAAATTAACATTGCTAATCTCTTTGGCTATGCTCTTGCCCTTCCTTCGCTTAAAGCTAAGAATAAACTTGTATTCTAGAAATACCTCGCTCTGGACTTAGAAAAAATAGAGAAATTAAAAAGCAATTCGCTGTTGACTTAGATAAAACTTGTAATCTAAAAATACGTCCCTCTAGACCTATAAAAAAACATGAAATTAAAAATAAATTCGTTTTAAATTTAGGTTAAAATTGTAATCTATATATACGTGGATCTGGACCAAGGAAAAACCGAGAAATTACAAATCATATCGCTTTAGACTTAGATAAAACTTGTAATCTATAAAATCGTCGCTCTGGACTAAGAAAAAATCGAGAAATTAAAAATCAATTCGCTTTAGACTTATAAAAACCTTGTAGTTCCAAAATACCTCGCTCTGAACTTAGAAAAAATAGAGAAATTAAAAAGCAATTCGCTGTTGACTTAGATAAAACTTGTAATCTAAAAATACGTCGCTCTGGACTAAGAAAAAATCGAGAAATTAAAAATCATTTCGCTTTAGACTTACTAAAACCTTGTAGTTCCAAATTACCTCGCTCTGAACTTAGAAAAAATAGAGAAATTAAAAAGCAATTCGCTGTTGACTTAGATAAAACTTGTAATCCAAAAATACGTCGCTCTAGACTTATAAAAAACCATGAAATTAAAAATAAATTCGTTTAGAATTTAGATTAAACTTGTAACCAAAATATACGTCGCTCTGGACTTAAAAAAATTCGAGAAATTAAAAATCACTTCGCTTAAAACTAAGAATAAACTTGTATTCTAGAAATACCTCGCTCTGGACTTAGAAAAAATAGAGAAATTAAAAAGCAATTCGCTGTTGACTTAGATAAAACTTGTAATCTAAAAATACGTCCCTCTAGACCTATAAAAAAACATGAAATGAAAAATAAATTCGTTTAGAATTTAGATTAAATTTGTAATCAAAATATACGTCGCTCTGGACTTAGAAAAATTCGAGAAATTAAAAATTACTTCGTTTAAAACTTAGAACAGACTTGTAGTTCCGAAATACCTCGCTCTGGACTTAGAAGAAATCGTGAAATTAAAAATTATTTCGCTTTAGACTTACAAAAACCTTGTAGTTCCAAAATACCTCGCTATGAACTTAGAAAAAATAGTGAAATCAAAAAGCAATTCGCTGTTGACTTAGATAAAACTTGTAATCTTAAAATACGTCGCTCTAGACTAAGAAATAAACATGAAATAAAAAAAAAACTCGTTTAGAATTTAGATTAAACTTGTAATCTATGTACACGTCGATCTGGACCAAGGAAAAACCGAGAAATTACAAATCATATCGCTTTAGACTTAGATTACACTTGTAATCTATAAAGTCGTCGCTCTGGACTAAGAAAAATTCGAGAAATTAAAAATCAATTCGCATTAGACTTACAAAAACGTTGTAGTTCCAAATTACCCCCCTCTGAACTTAGAAAAAATAGAGAAATTAAAAAGCAATTCGCTGTTGACTTTAAATATAACTTGTAATCTAAAAATACGTCGCTCTAGACTAAGAAAAAAACATGAAATTAAAAATAAATTCGTTTTAAATTTAGGTTAAACTTGTAATCTATATATACGTGGATCTGGACCAAGGAAAAACCGAGAAATTACAAATCATATCGCTTTAGACTTAGATAAAACTTGTAATCTATAAAATCGTCGCTATGGACTAAGAATAAATCGAGAAATTAAAAATCAATTCGCTTTAGACTTATAAAAACCTTGTAGTTCCAAATTACCTCGCTCTGAACTTAGAAAAAAAAGAGAAATTAAAAAGCAATTCGCTGTTGACTTAGATAAAACATGTAATCCAAAAATACGTCGCTCTAGACTTATAAAAAACCATGAAATTAAAAATAAATTCGTTTAGAATTTAGATTAAACTTGTAACCAAAATATACGTCGCTCTAGGCTTAAAAAAATTCGAGAAATTAAAAATCACTTCGCTTAAAGCTAAGAATAAACTTGTATTCTAGAAATACCTCGCTCTGGACTTAAAAAAAATAGAGAAATTAAATAGCAATTCGCTGTTGACTTAGATAAAACTTGTAATCTAAAAATACGTCCCTCTAGACCTATAAAAAAACATGAAATGAAAAATAAATTCGTTTAGAATGTAGATTAAACTTGTGTTCAAAATATACGTCGCTCTGGACTTAGAAAAAATAAAGAAATTAAAAAGCAATACGCTGTTGACTTAGATAAAACTTGTAATCCAAAAATACGTCGCTCTAGACTAAGAAAAAAACATGAAATTAAAAATCAATTCGTTTAGAAATTAGATTAAATTTGTAATCAAAATATACGTCGCTCTGGACTTAGAAAAATTCGAGAAATTAAAAATCACTTCGTTTAAAACTTAGAATAGACTTGTAGTTCCGAAATACCTCGCTCTAGACTTAGAAAAAATCGAGAAATTAAAATCCACTTCGCTTAAAACTTAGAATAAACTTGTATATTAGAAATACCTCGCTCTGGACTTAGAAAAAATCGAGAAATTAAAAATTATTTCGCTTTAGACTTACAAAAACCTTGTAGTTCCAAAATACCTCGCTATGAACTTAGAAAAATTAGTGAAATTAAAAAGCAATTCGCTGTTGACTTAGATAAAACTTGTAATCTAAAAATACGTCGCTCTAAACTAAGAAAAAAACATGAAATGAAAAATAAATTCGTTTAGAATTTAGATTAAACTTGTAATCTATACACACGTCGATCTGGACCAAGGAAAAACCGAGAAATTACAAATCATATCGCTTTAGACTTAGATAACACTTGTAATCTATAAAATCGTCGCTCTGGACTAAGAAAAAATCGAGAAATTAAAAATCAATTCGCTTTAGACTTATAAAAACCTTGTAGTTCCAAAATACCTCGCTCTGAGCTTAGAAAAAATAGAGAAATTAAAAATCAAATCGCTGTTGACTTGGATAAAACTTGTAATCTAAAAATACGTCGCTCTGGACTAAGAAAAAATCGAGAAATTAAAAATCATTTCGCTTTAGACTTACTAAAACCTTGTAGTTCCAAAATACCTCGCTCTGAACTTAGAAAAAATAGAGAAATTAAAAAGCAATTCGCTGTTGACTTAGATAAAACTTGTAATCCAAAAATACGTCGCTCTAGACTTATAAAAAACCATGAAATTAAAAATAAATTCGTTTAGAATTTAGATTAAACTTGTAACCAAAATATACGTCGCTCTTGACTTAAAAAAATTCGAGAAATTAAAAATCACTTCGCTTAAAACTAAGAATAAACTTGTATTCTAGAAATACCTCGCTCTGGACTTAGAAAAAATAGAGAAATTAAAAAGCAATTCGCTGTTGACTTAGATAAAACTTGTAATCTAAAAATACGTCCCTCTAGACCTATAAAAAAACATGAAATGAAAAATAAATTCGTTTAGAATTTAGATTAAATTTGTAATCAAAATATACGTCGCTCTGGACTTAGAAAAATTCGAGAAATTAAAAATCACTTCGTTTAAAACTTAGAACAGACTTGTAGTTCCGAAATACCTCGCTCTGGACTTAGAAAAAATCGAGAAATTAAAATCCACTTCGCTTAAAACTTAGAAATAACTTGTATATTAGAAATACCTCGCTCTGGACTTAGAAAAAATCGTGAAATTAAAAATTATTTCGCTTTAGACTTACAAAAACCTTGTAGTTCCAAAATACCTCGCTATGAACTTAGAAAAAATAGAGAAATTAAAAAGCAATTCGCTGTTGACTTTAAATAAAACTTGTAATCTAAAAATACGTCGCTCTAGACTAAGAAAAAAACATGAAATGAAAAATAAATTCGTTTAGAATTTAGATTAAATTTGTAATCAAAATATACGTCGCTCTGGACTTAGAAAAATTCGAGAAATTAAAAATCACTTCGTTTAAAACTTAGAACAGACTTGTAGTTCCGAAATACCTCGCTCTGGACTTAGAAAAAATCGAGAAATTAAAATCCACTTCGCTTAAAACTTAGAAATAACTTGTATATTAGAAATACCTCGCTCTGGACTTAGAAAAAATCGTGAAATTAAAAATCAATTCGCTTTAGACTTACTAAAACCTTAAAGTTCCAAAATACCTCGCTCTGAACTTAGAAAAAATAGAGAAATTAAAAAGCAATTCGCTGTTGACTTAGATAAAACTTGTAATCCAAAAATACGTCGCTCTAGACTTATAAAAAACCATGAAATTAAAAATAAATTCGTTTAGAATTTAGATTAAACTTGTAACCAAAATATGCGTCGCTCTGGACTTAAAAAAATTCGAGAAATTAAAAATCACTTCGCTTAAAGCTAAGAATAAACTTGTCTTCTAGAAATACCTCGCTCTGGACTTAAAAAAAATAGAGAAATTAAATAGCAATTCGCTGTTGACTTAGATAAAACTTGTAATCTAAAAATACGTCCCTCTAGACCTATAAAAAAACATGAAATGAAAAATAAATTCGTTTAGAATGTAGATTAAACTTGTGTTCAAAATATACGTCGCTCTGGACTTAGAAAAAATAAAGAAATTAAAAAGCAATATGCTGTTGACTTAGATAAAACTTGTAATCCAAAAATACGTCGCTCTAGACTAAGAAAAAAACATGAAATTAAAAATCAATTCGTTTAGAAATTAGATTAAATTTGTAATCAAAATATACGTCGCTCTGGACTTAGAAAAATTCGAGAAATTAAAAATCACTTCGTTTAAAACTTAGAATAGACTTGTAGTTCCGAAATACCTCGCTCTAGACTTAGAAAAAATCGAGAAATTAAAATCCACTTCGCTTAAAACTTAGAATAAACTTGTATATTAGAAATACCTCGCTCTGGACTTAGAAAAAATCGTGAAATTAAAAATTATTTCGCTTTAGACTTACAAAAACCTTGTAGTTCCAAAATACCTCGCTATGAACTTAGAAAAAATAGAGTAATTAAAAAGCAATTCGCTGTTGACTTTAAATAAAACTTGTAATCTAAAAATACGTCGCTCTAGACTAAGAAAAAAACATGAAATTAAAAATAAATTCGTTTTCAATTTAGGTTAAACTTGTAATCTATATATACGTGGATCTGGACCAAGGAAAAACCGAGAAATTACAAATCATATCGCTTTAGACTTAGATAAAACTTGTAATCTATAAAATCGACGCTATGGACTAAGAAAAAATCGAGAAATTAAAAATCAATTCGCTTTAGACTTACTAAAACCTTAAAGTTCCAATATACCTCGCTCTGAACTTAGAAAAAATAGAGAAATTAAAAAGCAATTCGCTGTTGACTTAGATAAAACTTGTAATCCAAAAATACGTCGCTCTAGACTTATAAAAAACCATGAAATTAAAAATAAATTCGTTTAGAATTTAGATTAAACTTGTAACCAAAATATACGTCGCTCTGGACTTAAAAAAATTCGAGAAATTAAAAATCACTTCGCCTAAAACTAAGAATAAACTTGTATTCTAGAAATACCTCGCTCTGGACTTAGAAAAAATAGAGAAATTAAAAAGCAATTCGCTGTTGATTTAAATAAAACTTGTAATCTAAAAATACGTCCCTCTAGACCTATAAAAAAACATGAAATGAAAAATAAATTCGTTTAGAATGTAGATTAAACTTGTGTTCAAAATATACGTCGCTCTGGACTTAGAAAAAATAAAGAAATTAAAAAGCAATACGCTGTTGACTTAGATAAAACTTGTAATCCAAAAATACGTCGCTCTAGACAAAGAAAAAAACATGAAATTAAAAATCAATTCGTTTAGAAATTAGATTAAATTTGTAATCAAAATATACGTCGCTCTGGACTTAGAAAAATTCGAGAAATTAAAAATTATTTCGCTTTAGACTTACAAAAACCTTGTAGTTCCAAAATACCTCGCTATGAACTTAGAAAAAGTAGTGAAATTAAAAATCAATTCGCTGTTGACTTAGATAAAACTTGTAATCTAAAAATACGTCGCTCTAAACTAAGAAAAAAACATGAAATGAAAAATAAATTCGTTTAGAATTTAGATTAAACTTGTAATCTATACACATGTCGATCTGGACCAAGGAAAAACCGAGAAATTACAAATCATATCGCTTTAGACTTAGATAACACTTGTAATCTTTAAAGTCGATGCTCTGGACTAAGAAAAAATCGAGAAATTAAAAATCAATTCGCATTAGACTTACAAAAACGTTGTAGTTCCAAATTACCCCCCTCTGAACTTAGAAAAAATAGAGAATTTAAAAAGAAATTCGCTGTTGACTTAAATAAAACTTGTAATCTAAAAATACGTCGCTCTAGACTAAGAAAAAAACATGAAATTAAAAATAAATCCGTTTTAAATTTAGGTTAAACTTGTAATCTATATATACGTGGATCTGGACCAAGGAAAAACCGAGAAATAACAAATCATATCGCTTTAGACTTAGATAAAACTTGTAATCTATAAAATCGTCGCTCTGGACTAAGAAAAAATCGAGAAATTAAAAATCAATTCGCTTTAGACTTATGAAAACCTTGTAGTTCCAAAATACCTCGCTCTGAACTTAGAAAAAATAGAGAAATTAAAAAGCAATTCGCTGGTGACTTAGATAAAACTTGTAATCTAAAAATACGTCCCTATAGACCTATAAAAAAACATGAAATGAAAAATAAATTCGTTTAGAATGTAGATTAAACTTGTGTTCAAAATATACGTCGCTCTGGACTTAGAAAAAATAGAGAAATTAAAAAGCAATACGCTGTTGACTTAGATAAAACTTGTAATCCAAAAATACGTCGCTCTAGACTTATAAAAAACCATGAAATTAAAAATAAATTCGTTTAGAATTTAGATTAAACTTGTAACCAAAATATACGTCGCTCTAGACTTAAAAAAATTCGAGAAATTAAAAATCACTTCGCCTAAAACTAAGAATAAACTTGTATTCTAGAAATACCTCGCTCTGGACTTAGAAAAAATAGAGAAATTAAAAAGCAATTCGCTGTTGAGTTAAATAAAACTTGTAATCTAAAAATACGTCGCTCTAGACTAAGAGAAAAACATGAAATTAAAAATAAATTCGTTTTAAATTTAGGTTAAAATTGTAATCTATATATACGTGGATCTGGACCAAGGAAAAACCGAGAAATTACAAATCATATCGCTTTAGACTTAGATAAAACTTGTAATCTATAAAATCGTCGCTCTGGACTAAGAAAAAATCGAGAAATTAAAAATCAATTCGCTTTAGACTTATAAAAACCTTGTAGTTCCAAAATACCTCGCTCTGAACTTAGAAAAAATAGAGAAATTAAAAAGCAATTCGCTGTTGACTTAGATAAAACTTGTAATCTAAAAATACGTCGCTCTGGACTAAGAAAAAATCGAGAAATTAAAAATCATTTCGCTTTAGACTTATAAAAACCTTGTAGTTCCAAAATACCTCGCTCTGAACTTAGAAAAAATAGAGAAATTAAAAAGCAATTCGCTGTTGACTTAGATAAAACTTGTAATCTAAAAATACGTCGCTCTGGACTAAGAAAAATTCGAGAAATTAAAAATCACTTCGCCTAAAACTAAGAATAAACTTGTATTCTAGAAATACCTCGCTCTGGACTTAGAAAAAATAGAGAAATTAAAAAGCAATTCGCTGTTGAGTTAAATAAAACTTGTAATCTAAAAATACGTCGCTCTAGACTAAGAAAAAAACATGAAATTAAAAATAAATTCGTTTTAAATTTAGGTTAAAATTGTAATCTATATATACGTGGATCTAGACCAAGGAAAAACCGAGAAATTACAAATCATATCGCTTTAGACTTAGATAAAACTTGTAATCTATAAAATCGACGCTATGGACTAAGAAAAAATCGAGAAATTAAAAATCACTTCGTTTAAAACTTAGAATAGACTTGTAGTTCCGAAATACCTCGCTCTAGACTTAGAAAAAATCGAGAAATTAAAATCCACTTCGCTTAAAACTTAGAATAAACTTGTATATTAGAAATACCTCGCTCTGGACTTAGAAAAAATCGAGAAATTAAAAATCAATTCGCTTTAGACTTACTAAAACCTTAAAGTTCCAATATACCTCGCTCTGAACTTAGAAAAAATAGAGAAATTAAAAAGCAATTCGCTGTTGACTTAGATAAAACTTGTAATCCAAAAATACGTCGCTCTAGACTTATAAAAAACCATGAAATTAAAAATAAATTCGTTTAGAATTTAGATTAAACTTGTAACCAAAATATACGTCGCTCTGGACTTAGAAAAATTCGAGAAATTAAAAATTATTTCGCTTTAGACTTACAAAAACCTTGTAGTTCCAAAATACCTCGCTCTGAACTTAGAAAAAATAGAGAAATTAAAAAGCAATTCGCTGTTGACTTAGATAAAACTTGTAATCTAAAAATACGTCCCTATAGACCTATAAAAAAACATGAAATGAAAAATAAATTCGTTTAGAATGTAGATTAAACTTGTGTTCAAAATATACGTCGCTCTGGACTTAGAAAAAATAAAGAAATTAAAAAGCAATACGCTGTTGACTTAGATAAAACTTGTAATCCAAAAATACGTCGCTCTAGACTAAGAAAAAAACATGAAATTAAAAATCAATTCGTTTAGAAATTAGATTAAATTTGTAATCAAAATATACGTCGCTCTGGACTTAGAAAAATTCGAGAAATTAAAAATTATTTCGCTTTAGACTTACAAAAACCTTGTAGTTCCAAAATACCTCGCTATGAACTTAGAAAAAGTAGTGAAATTAAAAATCAATTCGCTGTTGACTTAGATAAAACTTGTAATCTAAAAATACGTCGCTCTAAACTAAGAAAAAAACATGAAATGAAAAATAAATTCGTTTAGAATTTAGATAAAACTTGTAATCCAAAAATACGTCGCTCTAGACTTATAAAAAACCATGAAATTAAAAATAAATTCGTTTAGAATTTAGATTAAACTTGTAACCAAAATATACGTCGCTCTTGACTTAAAAAAATTCGAGAAATTAAAAATCACTTCGCTTAAAACTAAGAATAAACTTGTATTCTAGAAATACCTCGCTCTGGACTTAGAAAAAATAGAGAAATTAAAAAGCAATTCGCTGTTGACTTAGATAAAACTTGTAATCTAAAAATACGTCCCTCTAGACCTATAAAAAAACATGAAATGAAAAATAAATTCGTTTAGAATTTAGATTAAATTTGTAATCAAAATATACGTCGCTCTGGACTTAGAAAAATTCGAGAAATTAAAAATCACTTCGTTTAAAACTTAGAACAGACTTGTAATTCCGAAATACCTCGCTCTGGACTTAGAAAAAATCGAGAAATTAAAATCCACTTCGCTTAAAACTTAGAATAAACTTGTATATTAAAAATACCTCGCTCTGGACTTAGAAAAAATCGTGAAATTAAAAATTATTTCGCTTTAGACTTACAAAAACCTTGTAGTTCCAAAATACCTCGCTATGAACTTAGAAAAAATAGTGAAATCAAAAAGCAATTCGCTGTTGACTTAGATAAAACTTGTAATCTTAAAATACGTCGCTCTAGACTAAGAAAAAAACATGAAATAAAAAAAAAACTCGTTTAGAATTTAGATTAAACTTGTAATCTATGTACACGTCGATCTGGACCAAGGAAAAACCGAGAAATTACAAATCATATCGCTTTAGACTTAGATTACACTTGTAATCTATAAAGTCGTCGCTCTGGACTAAGAAAAATTCGAGAAATTAAAAATCAATTCGCATTAGACTTACAAAAACGTTGTAGTTCCAAATCACCCCCCTCTGAACTTAGAAAAAATAGAGAAATTAAAAAGCAATTCGCTGTTGACTTAGATAAAACTTGTAATCTAAAAATACGTCGCTCTGGACTAAGAAAAAATCGAGAAATTAAAAATCATTTCGCTTTAGACTTACTAAAACCTTAAAGTTCCAAAATACCTCGCTCTGAACTTAGAAAAAATAGAGAAATTATAAAGCAATTCGCTGTTGACTTAGATAAAACTTGTAATCCAAAAATACGTCGCTCTAGACTTATAAAAAACCATGAAATTAAAAATAAATTCGTTTAGAATTTAGATTAAACTTGTAACCAAAATATACGTCGCTCTGGACTTAAAAAAATTCGAGAAATTAAAAATCACTTCGCTTAAAACTAAGAATAAACTTGTATTCTAGAAATACCTCGCTCTGGACTTAGAAAAAATAGAGAAATTAAAAAGCAATTCGCTGTTGACTTAGATAAAACTTGTTATCTAAAAATACGTCCCTATAGACCTATAAAAAAACATGAAATGAAAAATAAATTCGTTTAGAATGTAGATTAAACTTGTGTTCAAAATATACGTCGCTCTGGACTTAGAAAAAATAGAGAAATTAAAAAGCAATACGCTGTTGACTTAGATAAAACTTTTAATCTAAAAATACGTCGCTCTAGACTAAGAAAAAAACATGAAATGGAAAATAAATTCGTTTAGAATTTAGATTAAACTTGTAATCTATACACACGTCGATCTGGACCAAGGAAAAACCGAGAAATTACAAATCATATCGCTTTAGTCTTAGATAACACTTGTAATCTTTAAAGTCGTTGCTCTGGACTAAGAAAAAATCGAGAAATTAAAAATCAATTCGCATTAGACTTACAAAAACGTTGTAGTTCCAAATTACCCCCCTCTGAACTTAGAAAAAATAGAGAAATTAAAAAGCAATTCGCTGTTGACTTAGATAAAACTTGTAATCCAAAAATACGTCGCTCTAGACTAAGAAAAAAACTTGAAATTAAAAATCAATTCGTTTAGAATTTAGATTAAACTTGTGTTCAAAATATACGTCGCTCTGGACTTAGAAAAATTCGAGAAATTAAAAATCACTTCGCTTAAAACTTAGAATAGACTTGTAGTTCCGAAATACCTCGCTCTGGACTTAGAAAAAATCGAGAAATTAAAATCCACTTCGCTTAAAACTTAGAATAAACTTGTATATTAGAAATACCTCGCTCTGGACTAAGAAAAAATCGAGAAATTAAAAATTATTTCGCTTTAGACTTAGATAAAACTTGTAATCCAAAAAAACGTCGCTCTACACAAAGAAAAAACCATGAAATGAAAAATAAATTCGTTTTAGATTAAGATTAAACTTGTAATCTAAAAATACGTCGCCCTTGACTAAGAAAAATTCGAGAAATTAAAATCCACTTCGCTTAAAACTTAGAATAAACTTGTATTCTAGAAAGACCTCGCTCTGGACTTAGAAAAAATCGAGAAATTAAAAATTATTTCGCTTTAGACTTAGATAAAACTTGTAATCCAAAAAAACGTCGCTCTGAACTTAGAAAAAATAGAGAAATTAAAAAGCAATTCGCTGTTCACTTAGATAAAACTTGTAATCTAAAAAAAAGTCGCTCTACACAAAGAAAAAACCATGAAATGAAAAATAAATTCGTTTTAGATTAAGATTAAACTTGTAATCTAAAAATACGTCGCCCTTGACTAAGAAAAATTCGAGAAATTAAAAATCACTTCGCTTAAAACTTAGAATAGACTTGTAGTTCCGAAATACCTCGCTCTGGACTTAGAAAACTTCGAGAAATTAAAAATCACTTCGCTTAAAACTTAGAATATACTTGTATTCTAGAAATAACTCGCTCTGGACTTAGAAAAAATCGAGAAATTAAAAAGCAATTCGCTGTTGACTTAGATAAAACTTGAAATCCAAAAATACGTCGCTCTAGACTTATAAAAAACCATGAAATTAAAAATAAATTCGTTTAGAATTTAGATTAAACTTGTTACATAAATATACGTCGCTCTGGACTTAAAAAAATTCGAGAAATTAAAAAGCAATTCGCTCTTGACTTAGATAAGACTTGTAAACGAAAAATACGTTGCCCTAGACTAAGAAAAAAACATGAAATGAAAAATTTATTCGTTTAGAATGTACATTAAACTTGTAACCAAAATATACGTCGCTCTGGACTTAAAAAAATTCGAGAAATTAAAAATCACTTACATTAAAACTAAGAATAAACTTGTATTCTAGAAATACGTCGCTCTGGACTAAGGTAAAATCGAGAAATTAAAAATCATTTCGCTTTAGACTTACTAAACCCTTGTAGTTCCAAAATACCTCGCTCTGAACTTAGAAAAAATAGAGAAATTAAAAAGCAATTCGCTGGTGACTTAGATAAAACTTGTAATCCAAAAATACGTCGCTCTAGACTTATAAAAAACCATGAAATTAAAAATAAATTCGTTTAGAATTTAGATTAAACTTGTAACCAAAATATACGTCGCTCTGGACTTAAAAAAAATTCGAGAAATTAAAAATCACTTCGCTTAAAACTAAGAATAAACTTGTATTCTAGAAATACTTCGCTATGGACTTAGAAAAAATCGAGAAATTAAAAAGCAATTCGCTGTTGACTTAGATAAAACTTGTTATCTAAAAATACGTCCCTATAGACCTATAAAAAAACATGAAATGAAAAATAAATTCGTTTTAGATTAAGATTAAACTTGTAATCTAAAAATACGTCGCTCTGGACCTAATGTAATGTAATGGACTTGTAATATTGCATTTTTACTTTCATTTTAGGTGTGACAATTCTCCGAGACTTTTCCATCGCATTGCCGATCCCTGCGTGGTTAACCGAACAGAAGATGAAAATGTAAATGTTGAAATTCTGACCGTTCTTTTTTTTGCATCTTTTGAAAATGAAATAAATTGTTAATTGAGCAGTGTCTTATTTTTATGAATTTCATTGCAAAAATACAACGATTGCACATGAATTCCCGCCTGTGCTATAACTATTGGTCGTTATTCGGCCTGATGATTGCCTCAAGAAGAAGATGCCGATTCAACTATTTTCTGACTTGCAGATCGCCGCGTGAGGTACGGGACAGAAGATTAAAAACGTAAAAATAACTGATGCTAGACAGACATTTCAACATTCCACACAATTTGATGTAGACTCTTTAATGCAATTGATGTAGACTCTTTAATATTTACAGACAACCTTGTAGTCACATAGAAACGACTTTGAAATTTACAAACATTCATCACCCTCTGCCTTGAGGTGATTAAAGGAAATTGTATAAGGGAACATGCCTCCCCTTCCCAAGCCCCTATAAAAAAACGATACATGTGTATCTTCAGAAGTGGCGGTTGCCGCTGGTAGACTGACACTCTTGGCTATTGCACCAACACCCGCGGTCGTGGAGTCTCCTGGTGATTTGGGAAGTACGTGAACTAAGCGAGACATATCCTTCAGTCTCACTACTTCCGCCGTCTTCGGGCTGTATGATCTTATGGATAGCTCCAGTATTTGAGGGGCAGTGGTGGAGCATGCATCACGTTCATTAATGCTTTTTGGTGTTGGATTTTCCACTGGTAATTTCGGCTTCCTTACATAAACCAAAGGTAATAGAGGCGGCACTTTCCCAATTTTTACGGTCATGAGGCCCTGGTATCTCATTGAAATCTCGAATATTTGCGACTTCACTTTCGGGACAGAATCGTAAGACCTTTTTATTTTCTCGTATGGTCGATCATCAACCTCCTCCTTTGAACGACAGCCTGTTAAGAAAATGTATGAGTTAGGTTGATTAGGAAAGCGGTTTATAATTCTGTGAAAGAAACATATGCCTTTATTACTGAAGCACACTCTTTGAAAGGGGAACTACAAGTCATGTTTTTTATCCTTAAACATTTATTTATGGTACTCACACAAAAGGGCTCCCATTGTTCCTTCTCCGGATTATTTTCCGATTTATTCTCCCGATTCTCCGGATTATTTCACTCCGATCGAAACTGGTTATAAGTATCTTTCGTTCGTGAATAACTCGTTCGTCAACTCGTCAAGAAATGACATTTGCAAGTGTCTCCCTAGCAACGATCCCTAACCCTTCTGCATGCTAACCATTGTTGTCTTACGAATAGAGCGCACCATTGTGATATAGCGTTGTATTCTTGAAATGTGTGACTGATATCACTAATTAACGCACAGTGATGTAATGATACTGATAGAAAGCATATAATGCCATATCTGTCTCCATTGATGGGGTAATTAAAGATAGCTCAGGATGATTTGAGTCAAACACCAATTCTACGAAACATGAATGAATTTTGTCTTATTTTATTTAATAGCATACCTCACCCCTTTTATGTTTTATCAAAAATCAGCCCCTCGTCAAGTGACCCGGTGTGTCAGTACACCGCATATACCTCCTAGTGGTGGGTTGCGGGCAACAGTATGCTGGCTCTCAAGGTAGTCCTTTCAGAAGGGATCCCAGCTTGAGCAAAATAGGGAAAGCGGGCCTAGGGTATTACTATGCTTTGGTATCTCTTGTGGCATACTGGCGAAAATGTGCCAAAACTGACCGGTAGAACGCCGGTGGAAGCTGAATCAATCAACGATTAATTACGCACGCAGTTCACCATATTCTCTGAGAATAGAACAGAGACTCAAAAGATGGAATTCAGAGCATGACCATCACGTGGGACGGATGAAGTACACAGGACATCATGCGAAGGAAACTTCATGACAAGAAAATTAGGGGATAATAATCTCATAGAGCGCAACACTCCATGGAACGGTGGCATGGAGCCTAAAGCTTACCAGATAAAGTTGAATCTTTCCAACTTTACTGCTGAAGGACAACGCTGAAGATAACACTGGAAAACACCGCGTACATATCAAAAGTGAAGGAGAACATTTGCAACACAAAAAGAGAGCTGCAGTCAAAGACAGTACAAATTCAAAATCTGAAAACAGCATTTCACACAGCAGAAAACATTGTTTAAGGAATTATATTAACAAAATCACAGATTGTTTATCACAATAGATAATACGGTGGAACACAGTCAGTGAAGTTTAGAAGATCAACCGAATCCCCACGGTAGAGGACGAGGAGCCAAACCTCTAGGTATGGAATGATCGGAGCATAAAACCGATGTAGCACTTCAGGGGCGAGGCAATGTTCCATTGACAGGCGATTAAAACAGAGAGTTGCCTTGTTCTTTTTTAATACGAATGCCGTAGGCCTTACCATCAATTTTACACAACACTTGTCATAAGGGACGCTACTAGGCTTTGGAGTCAGCCCCCACTAGAACACTCGGGTCGCCATAACAGTACACTAGGACCGTCGGCAGGGTAACTGCCGGTGGGAGAACAACCTCCGGCGCAGGCACTCTCAAGAGCACGTCTAGTGTGAGCATACCTGCGTCGTCCAGCGGAGGAATGACGCCCAAGGCGGAGAATAGGCCGGGGTCGTCCTCGGTAAGTGTCCTGCGTAAACGCCGAGTATTCGGGGCTCGCCGGAGTCGTGCCAGCGGAGGAGTTCTCCTAGGAGAGGATCGTTTTCGAGGAACTCCTCCAGCTGTTCCAGTGTGCATGGATCGGCGGGGGAAGGAGCCGCCTCGTTGCCTTCCTCGAGGTGGATTAGGCCGGTTCACACACGTGCGACGGAGTGCCGCTCCTTCTGGCTGAGGCTGGACGACCTGGGCGAAGAACTCTGGGTCGCCTTGGCCGCGTTTTCCCATCCGCGGATTGGCCCACTCGTATGCAACGTCAAGAGGTTCTCCATTTCTTGGGAATCTCCCGTTGATGGTAACAGTTGTCCACCTGGAATTTGAAGAGAGAGAATAACTCAAGACATTCCGAGTCGGGAGGCGTGTCGAGCATTCCTGACTGAGTTGTAGACTGGAGGCCGAGGAAGGTGCGCTCCGGCAGAAGCTGGGCGGGCGGGAAGGATGGTACCGCTGCGTGGACCCGCCATGGGTCGGAAGCGGTGGAACCGTTTGCCCCCATTCTGAACCTCTCTGGAGATCTGCAAGATTACACGCCACCTTAGCGTGACTTACCACATACGTTCTTCGGACTGGGCGGCCGAAGCCGCCGACGCAGGTCGAAGAGTAGACGGAGGTGAAATAATTGTGTGCGACCCGGTGCGCGATCGAGATGGTGACCGGGCGTGCCGAGTAAGAGAATGTGATGCCCCTGTCTCAGAGATGCTGGACGCCGTAGCAACAGCCATACCTCCGAATCATCCGAAACAGGGTCGAGAGAGAGAGAGAGAGAGACACTGATTAATGGCCGGTTGCTGGAAAATTTTGTTATTGAATTAATTGTAATGAGATCCATAAAGTTATAGACCTCATAAATTTATTCGGGTTTCAGGAACACATTTACTGGTTACACAACTTATTTGCCAATAGTTACTTGCTTCGACTATTTGATCTAATCTTCCACCGTCGCATAAAATTTACAAAAGAAATAATTGATAATGCACATTATAATTAGTCAGTAAGAGTAAACAAACTGGTCACTTGTGTCAAAGCAACTCTTTCATCACGTAATTTCGTCTCCAAGGGGTTCACTGCGCATTCGCTATCTTGGAAACTTATGGAACTCCTATCTCCATGCCGTAAGCTATTATTCCAATGAATTTATTGAATAGTTGCCATGGCTTATGGGACCCATAACTTTATAGATTACAATGGTACATTCCTGAAACTGGCCACAAAACATTTGGATCTGATGAGAAATGAAGATTCAAGATATTCATGGTGGAGAGTTCTCAGTGGCAAATATGCAAAAAGAGGGCAGATCAGACGCAGAGACCGAAGGATTCAGACGGAATTCGTTTTTCATGCGAGTCCGTTTTTTGTTCGGGCTTCTCCCTCTTGTTTATTTTTTCTCTAGATCCTTGACCTCCCGAACTGTATTGAGTACTTTAAATACATGCTGTATACTGACGACTTGCAGATTTACTATCATACCAAGGAAATTCATGATGTTAAAGCCATTGGCTCATGGGCTGTCAATAACAATTTTGTGCTAAACTGCGACATAACAAAATCGATTGTCCTTGGTACCTCAAATCTACTCAGAAATGTGGATGTAAATGCTATCCCAAAGATAACAGTTGGTGATACCGAAATATCATACTCAAATTGTGTTAACAACCTGGGTGTCACGTTGATGTGTTACTTTTCTCTGCAGAATCATGCGCTACTCAAATGCAATAATGTTAATATGATTCTCTACCAGCTCAAGACTCATACATACTCGTACCCGGTATATATATTTTACCCGTCTTGAATGGTTGAAGGTAAAAACCGAGAGAAAATACTTCCTTGAAATACATTGAGCCGTCCGGTCCGGAGAGTGGTTCCCGTGGTGCTACGCAAGGACGAGCCGTCCACCTCGCCCGATAACGAGTCGAGAGCGGTGCTTCTGGGCCGAGGACTTTCGGTCTTTCTTGTGGTGCATGGGCCCCGAGTCCGATGGGACCTACCGTATTTAAGTGGAGGCGGAGTCCGCCCTCGGGGGAGTCTTGCTGTCGAGCTTGTGTTGCCGAGACGCCTGGAGGAGCTCCCCCTCGTCAACGGCACGGCAGGTATCGCCGCCTCACCTTTCCCCCTTTTCCTCTGGTATCCACCTCCATTGCGATCCCTTTTGGGTATCGTTGAAATAAATTGTCTGGCCTACGTGTGTTGTTTTTGTTGGTCCCCCCCCCACGAGCCCTTGAAAGAGTGTAACCTCTGTTGTTGTTTACCTATAAAATGAAAACTCGAATCTTTCACGCGGTTTCGGCTGTCACGCCATCATTTGGTTGAATTCACAAATTTTGTCTTGGTTATCATCTGACTAGCTAGAGATATGAAATTTTGCACATTGGTGAAATATGTTTTATCATAGCATTTTATGTCCTGTAGTGTATGCAATATTGTGTGTCAACCCGCCGATTTTTTGTTAATTAAAGCTATTATTTTTAATATTTATTTTGTTTTCTCATATTATTATTATTACAAAATGAATCCACCCATTCCTATAAATATTTGTTATTTTTGTGAAATATGACCTCTGTGTCCAAGAACAACCCCTTCTGACTTATTACACCACAAGCAACGTCCCTTGTGTCTGCTGTCGCGAGCCCCTCGTACAGTTTTTGGTGCGCCTAGTTTTTCGACCTCTTCCATTTCTTAAAATGGCTGATTATCGAGAACAGCGTGCGGCGTACAAATATTGTTTTGTATTTATATATTGTAAATAATTGAAGATGCATTGGCCGCGACAGGCAGTTTATGAGAGGTATTTGTGGTTCTAAGGCGGACCATTTCATTCGATGACATTCAACGCCCGGCCTTCCACCACATCCAGAACTGATGAAAACGCTAATTGCTTGGCTTTGTTCACTCAAAGTACATCCCTGAGCATCAAAAACTGAACCTACGTGAGTGTTTTGTGGCGGCATTAAGACGACATCGATAGTGTTGAAATCGGACTAGGTATCGGAGTATGGGACAGAACGGAAGAAGGGAATTCTTTTCGCCTATTCTTGGGATGAGGAGGGAGGGTTGCCGGAGGACTTCATAAAACAGAACTACTACAGATACAGAATAAGAGCATGGGAAAAACATGCAAGGACTCTGATATATCGTGGGGATTACACATACAGAACATATGTGGCGAAGCATTAAAGAAACTATGTTTTGTTAAACGTATAATAGGAAGGTCCTCTGATGAAAAAGTCAAAAAGAGATGTTACTTCGCTCTGGTTATGCCACACCTCGAATACGCCGCGAGCATTTGGGACCCTGGTCAAATGGATATAACCTAAAGAATTAATAAAATACAAAGGAAAGCAGGACACTTCGGTGAAAACTGCTACGAATGAACATACAGTGTCTCACAACTGTTAGGGGGGTTAAGGTGGGAGCCCCTAGAGACCCGGAGGCTACTCGCTAGGCTTAGGCTGCTTGAGAACACACAACGACAAATAACCTCATTTGCCGGTGGCCTTGTGAAGTTGCCAAACTTTTGACTAGGTTTGTTTATCGTCAAAGGTCACCGCCGAAAAACTGACAGACACGATAAAATAAGAGAGCCACCGAACATATAAGTACAGGAACTCGTTCCACTAAATACACTCCTGTAATTTATGTCACCATTTCATCTGGAAAAAATAAGCTTACACCTTTACGCGTAGTATCAATCATGATGTGAAAATGATTTATGAAATGGATTCATACACGTCACCTGCATTTTTTCCGAATGCCTTTAGTGTACGAATGAAACACGTGGTATTATTTCAGTAATGAAGAATCAACATCTACCATGGATCGAACATTGAATTCATTGCGGAATTGAATTGATTGAACATTGAATTCAAGAATAAGTTCAAATTAAAAATTGAAGGAGAAATATTAAATACGAGTAAAATGTTAAAATCTAATGAGCAAAATTAATAAATAGTAGACAGTACTGGAAAAAGTAGAATGATTGCAGAACAAATGCCTAACGATCATTTGTCGTTGCGATAAAATGCGCGGTATTTGTTACGTAATAGCTACAGTAATTCAACGCTCCATCTTCATTCTAACCCGGTATGATTATCATAGATCAGACCAAACAAACGATTCACGATACAGCAATCAGCCTAATTATACCAAATTGTAATATGAAAATTACTTATATTAAGGTTTATACTCGTTTTAATTCCGAATGCTTTTAGTATACGAATGAAACAAGTTGTAGTATTTCCGTTATGCAGGCAGTTAAAAAAACTAATTGTGTATTGATAATCGATGCAATAAAATACGAGTTAAAAACAGAACCAATGCCTAGCAAGGATTGGAAATCAAATTCATTAAATGCATCGTTATGCTGATAATTAATGCAGCACAATATCTAAATCTAAAACAAAATATCTAATAAGGAGATTATACATCGTTGATTAAATTAATCTACTATTAATAAATAACAGCAGCTCAAATATCAAACCACTTCAATCTCTTTGTCGAATTTCATTTTAAAGCCTAGTTACACCAGTCGATGAATATGAGTTTGAACTAGGGGTAAGTATGCATCGTGTCATCGACCCGCTCCTTCTACCCGCGAAGCGCACACCAGAACAGAGAGAAGTGCTCAGGTTTTTCACCCACTTAAATTGCGGACGAGGTTGGCGGCGGGGGTTTTTTCCCCTGCCGCTAAACGGAGTCCGAGGCGCGAGGCCCAGTTCAAATCCCACCCACAGTCACTTCAAATATCTGATTTCATTTTTTTCTGGTGATTTTTCGACAAATTATTATCGCTGTTTATAATGACAACTTATAGACAAGTCTAAAATTGGTATTTTATTCCCATGACCTCCATTTTCTAATATTATTATTTTTCAGGAGACCTGATCCAAAGCATTATCACAGAGAAAAATAATTAAATTAACAGAGCTCGTTCGTATAAATCAGTTTCTTAAATCCTTTTTCTTGACCTTCTTTTGTCACCATAATTATCGATGGTTAAAAGGAGACGGAAAGTTCCGAGAAAAATGAGATTGTACAAATTAAATGGCGTGCGATACCCAGCGTAATATTTGCTGCCGAGTAACTATACGAGAAATACATTCCAATGAATGGGAGAGTGACTTTTTAATGAAGAATTCACAGTGGCAGCTCATGAGAAATTAAATAAAGATTCAGCCCAACACAATGAAATATACGATACAATTCAGTCAGATGCGCGGAAATTACTACTGCAGGGTGGCTACTGATATCCAACTTTCAAATTCCCAGACTTTTCCCTGACCCATCGCCATAAGGTCACCTATTACGGGAATATTTTTTCTGCTGAATTGAATTTTCTACGGCATCTTTAAGTTTTATAAATTTTCCATTCATCGTCTCGTACTTTTACAACTTGTGTCTCAGTATCAGAATGACAAAGTGTCGAAACCATGGTCGGTGCTTATTAAATTGCGGACGAGGTTGGCGGCGGGGGTTTTTTCCCCTGCCGCTAAACGGAGTCCGAGGCGCGAGGCCCAGTTCGAATCCCACCCACAGTCACTTCAAATATCTGATTTCATTTTTTTCTGGAGAATTTTCGACAAATTATTATCACTGTTTATCATTATTATTTTTCATTTCGACATTTTATCATTTCGACAAATTATTATCAATGTTTTCATTCTCACTGCTCAACTTATTACAGTTAACTCCCCTGAGCAGGTAATTCTTTCATCACAACACCCATGGTTCTAGTGAATTTTTAACATCTGTATGCTAAGTCAATATTTTCTTCACATTTACATTTAGATTTGAATACACCACATGTAATTTAGCTGTTCTCCTTTTTAGTACTTAACGCTATGTTTAATCATCTAAATCTACATCTGCATAACTTTTGATACATCGTGGAGATGACACATTCAAAACATATGCGGCACAGCATTAAAGAAACTAGGTTTTGTTAAGCATATAATAGGAAGGTACTCGGATGAAAAAGATGAGATTCTACTTCGCTCTGGCTAGGCCACACCTCGAATACGCCGCGAGCATTTTGGATCCTGCTTTCGACAACATGATTTTTAGTTTCTCGCAGATCATGTCACCGATGGCTAAGGCGCTGGGTCAAATTCAAGGAGAAGTTCAAGCATATCTCGGTACTCTCCTGCCGACAGTTGCTGCAACAGAAATTTTAACAACAGAAAGCCGACAGTTGCTGCAACAGAAAGCTGCTATTTTCTATAAATCAATATTGTATATACCTCTATAAGTTATTCGTAAGTAGAAATACAATGTGATTATGGTAGTTATAACTATAATTACAATTAATGATTTATTTTCAGTTCCTAGTGCATTTTGAATAATTATTCATTTAGGTAAAAACCCTATAAATGGGGGTAAACCCCCTAGGGACAATATACTTACGAATAATGTAAATTTTATAATACTATTTATTTTAAGTGAAAATTGAATTTCTATTCAATAGAATTACTACTGCAATATTAAGTAAAGTATATATAATAAAGTATAAAAGAAAATTCCAGGGGTCATCTTGTGCACTGTACCGCTTTGGTCAATGCTTTATTGACCAGCATTGTTAAAAAGGTTTGGATTCCTTATCGAAGATGAAGAATGCCAACTGCCTGCGGCCTTTCAGCCAAAGTTCCGCCTGTTATGGCTTGAAAAATATGACAGCAACAAGGTAGCAAAGTTTAAAACTATATGAAATCAAAATTAGAAGGTGCTCTGAACCGAGACGCACAGGAAAAGGATAGTGTAAGCATTAGCGGAAGTAGCAGCACTGAAGAGAACGTCTTTTCTCAGCAGGAAAATATATTTTATGGGAAAACCCATCGTCCCTCTCGAATGATGACTTTCATATGTTACTGTTCATGATGGGAAATATGCACCTCATGAATGGTGAAGAATATTGATCATTAACTAACAACTCGCTAATCTTCCTATTTTTTTATTTACCTTCCTTATCCAACCTACGATATTATTTCCCCTTTCCACTTCGCTCTTCCTGACGGAGGTTAGAGAATGACGAGAAAACGTCCTGCATTCCAGTAGGTAAGTAGTTAGCCACGTAACGAATTAATTGATAGGGACCGCTTGTGTAATTATTTTTTACTTTTGATTTTTTTGATTGATTGATGATGAAACTTTTGACTAGGTTTGTTTATCGTCAAAGGTCACCGCCGAAAAACTGACAGACACGATAAAATAAGAGAGCCACCGAACATATAAGTACAGGAACTCGTTCCACTAAATACACTCCTGTAATTTATGTCACCATTTCATCTGGAAAAAATAAGCTTACACCTTTACGCGTAGTATCAATCATGATGTGAAAATGATTTATGAAATGGATTCATACACGTCACCTGCATTTTTTCCGAATGCCTTTAGTGTACGAATGAAACACGTGGTATTATTTCAGTAATGAAGAATCAACATCTACCATGGATCGAACATTGAATTCATTGCGGAATTGAATTGATTGAACATTGAATTCAAGAATAAGTTCAAATTAAAAATTGAAGGAGAAATATTAAATACGAGTAAAATGTTAAAATCTAATGAGCAAAATTAATAAATAGTAGACAGTACTGGAAAAAGTAGAATGATTGCAGAACAAATGCCTAACGATCATTTGTCGTTGCGATAAAATGCGCGGTATTTGTTACGTAATAGCTACAGTAATTCAACGCTCCATCTTCATTCTAACCCGGTATGATTATCATAGATCAGACCAAACAAACGATTCACGATACAGCAATCAGCCTAATTATACCAAATTGTAATATGAAAATTACTTATATTAAGGTTTATACTCGTTTTAATTCCGAATGCTTTTAGTATACGAATGAAACAAGTTGTAGTATTTCCGTTATGCAGGCAGTTAAAAAAACTAATTGTGTATTGATAATCGATGCAATAAAATACGAGTTAAAAACAGAACCAATGCCTAGCAAGGATTGGAAATCAAATTCATTAAATGCATCGTTATGCTGATAATTAATGCAGCACAATATCTAAATCTAAAACAAAATATCTAATAAGGAGATTATACATCGTTGATTAAATTAATCTACTATTAATAAATAACAGCAGCTCAAATATCAAACCACTTCAATCTCTTTGTCGAATTTCATTTTAAAGCCTAGTTACACCAGTCGATGAATATGAGTTTGAACTAGGGGTAAGTATGCATCGTGTCATCGACCCGCTCCTTCTACCCGCGAAGCGCACACCAGAACAGAGAGAAGTGCTCAGGTTTTTCACCCACTTAAATTGCGGACGAGGTTGGCGGCGGGGGTTTTTTCCCCTGCCGCTAAACGGAGTCCGAGGCGCGAGGCCCAGTTCAAATCCCACCCACAGTCACTTCAAATATCTGATTTCATTTTTTTCTGGTGATTTTTCGACAAATTATTATCGCTGTTTATAATGATCACTTATAGACAAGTCTAAAATTGGTATTTTATTCCCATGACCTCCATTTTCTAATATTATTATTTTTCAGGAGACCTGATCCAAAGCATTATCACAGAGAAAAATAATTAAATTAACAGAGCTCGTTCGTATAAATCAGTTTCTTAAATCCTTTTTCTTGACCTTCTTTTGTCACCATAATTATCGATGGTTAAAAGGAGACGGAAAGTTCCGAGAAAAATGAGATTGTACAAATTAAATGGCGTGCGATACCCAGCGTAATATTTGCTGCCGAGTAACTATACGAGAAATACATTCCAATGAATGGGAGAGTGACTTTTTAATGAAGAATTCACAGTGGCAGCTCATGAGAAATTAAATAAAGATTCAGCCCAACACAATGAAATATACGATACAATTCAGTCAGATGCGCGGAAATTACTACTGCAGGGTGGCTACTGATATCCAACTTTCAAATTCCCAGACTTTTCCCTGACCCATCGCCATAAGGTCACCTATTACGGGAATATTTTTTCTGCTGAATTGAATTTTCTACGGCATCTTTAAGTTTTATAAATTTTCCATTCATCGTCTCGTACTTTTACAACTTGTGTCTCAGTATCAGAATGACAAAGTGTCGAAACCATGGTCGGTGCTTATTAAATTGCGGACGAGGTTGGCGGCGGGGGTTTTTTCCCCTGCCGCTAAACGGAGTCCGAGGCGCGAGGCCCAGTTCGAATCCCACCCACAGTCACTTCAAATATCTGATTTCATTTTTTTCTGGAGAATTTTCGACAAATTATTATCACTGTTTATCATTATTATTTTTCATTTCGACATTTTATCATTTCGACAAATTATTATCAATGTTTTCATTCTCACTGCTCAACTTATTACAGTTAACTCCCCTGAGCAGTTCATTCATTCATCACAACACCCATGGTTCTAGTGAATTTTTAACATCTGTATGCTAAGTCAATATTTTCTTCACATTTACATTTAGATTTGAATATACCACATGTCATTTGGCTGTTCTCCTTTTTAGTACTTAACGCTATGTTTAATCATCTAAATCTACATCTGCATAACTTTTGATACATCGTGGAGATGACACATTCAAAACATATGTGGCACAGCATTAATGAAACTAGGTTTTGTTAAGCATATAATAGGAAGGTACTCGGATGAAAAAGTAAAAGAGAGATTCTACTTCGCTCTGGCTAGGCCACACCTCGAATACGCCGCGAGCATTTGGGATCCTGGTTTTCGACAACATGATTTTTTTAATTATAGTTTCTCGCAGATCATGTCACCGATGGCTAAGGCGCTGAGTCAAATTCAAGGAGAAGCTCAAGCATATCTCGGTACTCTCCTGCCGACAGTTGCTGCAACAGTGCTTAAATCGGAAGATTTTAAGTCCAGGGGTCACCTTGTGCACTGTACCGCTTTGGTCAATGCTTTATTGACCAGCATTGTTAAAAATGTTTGGATTCCTTATCGAAGATAAAGAATGCCAACTGCCTGCGGCCTTTCAGCCAACGCCTGTTATGGCTTGAAAAATATGACAGCAACAAGGTATCAAAGTTTAGAACTATATGAAATCAAAATTAGAAGGTGCTCTGAACCGAGACGCACAGGAAAAGGATAGCGTAAGCATTAGCGGAAGTAGCAGCACTGAAGAGAACGTCTTTTTTCAGCAGGAAAATATATTTTATGGGAAAACCCATCGTCCCTCTCGAATGATGACTTTCATATGTTACTGTTCATGATGGGAAATATGCACCTCATGAATGGTGAAGAATATTGATCATTGACTAACAACTCGCTAATCTTCATATTTATTTACCTTCCTTATCCAACCTACGATATTATGTCCCCTTTCCACTTCGCTCTTCCTGACGGAGGTTAGAGAATGACGAGTAAGCGGCCTGCATTCCAGTAGGTAAGTAGTTAGCCGCGTAACGAATTAATTGATAGGGACCGCTTGTGTAATTTTCAATTCGAAACTTCCGTAGCGAAATTTCAGGTCGATCTTCATGCGATATACGTTCGTCGTATGTTGATAGACGCATAACGTGTATAAATAGTGTTCCCATCACAATCTCTGATGTGCGTTACCGGCAAACTGGAGTTTCCATAGTCAAATACACATAGCGTCAGGTCAAACTGTACTACTGGAAACGGGATATGACTATGGAACTCCATACCTAATACACATAAATCTATATTACCTAAGCTATGTTGTTTATTGAATAAGTATTTTTTGACCATGAAATCCGTATTACGCTCATTAAAATTGAAACTAAAGGTTAAGTAACACATAAATTCCCTACTATCTCATGAAGATTGTTAACTTTAACTTGCGTTAAATGTCCATCAAAATAACGATTTAACGATTAACGAAGTTTAACTTTTCGAGTACCTTTTACAAGATTAATGAAGCTAATTTTCCGCTCAACTTTGCCCAGCTCAGTCAATGAACATATTCCACACAAATTGAACGTTGCCCAACGCTTAACATCGAAGGAAATAATACGTGCCACACAATGAAACTTGAACAACAAATCGAGGAGAATTACTAGACCCTATTGCATTTTCCCGTTCTCGTATTGCGAGCCACGTCTGGACATAATCACTATCAAGAGCGATGTCTTCCACGAGCGAATACTCGGGAGTGAGAGGGACTTATCTGTCGAGGTATATTACCCATGAGGGTGGCGCATCTGAACGCTCGGAAATACTAGAAACCCAACATGGGCCGGCAATGCCATGTGCGGGAAGTCTAGGCTTGTGAGGATGTGATCGTTCTCATACTTGAAACACACACTGAAATTCACTGCCAGAAATGTCGTTGCTGAAACAGGGAATTGAGGAGCGCCGTCCAAGTACGACGTTTCAACAAAGATGCCTCAATGGATTTCTGAAAATCTTAGTTCTCTCTTTCAAAAATTTTTCTCCGCCTAAAAATCCCCCGATTGGTCAAGAGGAACACAATGACCGATACACCAAAAAAATTTCAAATTCGCTCGGTTAAAAACGCTTGGAATGGCTTGACACTCGATATAATGATACAACTCAAACTTGCGTGCAGCTGACGACTGAGGTCTATAATGGTATTATTTAAAATATTGATGCGGTCCGCTCCAGAATTTCTTCCTATTGTTGGGCACACGAAATCCTTGCCTTGCAGGAGGAAAAGGGAATTATGAAACTGTTACCGAAAAATGTTTCCCCAATACCTTAAATTTTACCCTCATTCACTTAATGCTAATCTTTTGACGCATTGTGGACTACGTTAAGCTCTTACTCTAGAATGACCTCTTTTTCACAAAAGACATTGTGAAAACGTCAAACAAAGACATTAAAAACTCGCTTCACCGCTTACAATGGAATAGATAGTCTAAGGCGAAGTAAATGAATGTATCTTGAAGAGCAAAAGCGATGCATTTAGGATCATTAGATTCCCATAGGAATTTCTTTTAAGCTGTCCTGAATCGTGTAGGGAGTGGCAAGACTCACGCACTCTCTTACAGCTGAGTGAGCCTTCCTCCTCTCTGGTCTACGCCATTTGTTTAGCAGTCAAATGCCATGTCAAGCACCGGATACCGTGTCAACGCGGTTCGGGAGTCGTACGGGAGTACATAGGAATTTGCACGCCTCCATCACACAGGTATCCGCTGAATGCCTCAGATTCCGCGAGAAGGGAAAATTCGATTAGATACTTTATAGGCAGGCTGAACTATAGATTCTAATAGGAGTGCAAGGGATTTGAAAAGGAATCGCACACGATAAAGGAGGTGAGAATAAGTCGGATGTTATAAGATGAAAACAGCATTTGTATCCTTCCCAGAGAAAAATATCTCAATGTTAGCGGAGAGCTTGTGACGAAGAGGAGATAAACATTTAATCGCAGCACCTTCGTAATGAATAACAGTCAGGTACTTTTATCGACACATTTGCACGATTTTATCGACACACTACGGTTGTACATTCAGTATAGGTATGTTTTACGTGTTTCTGATACAGGCAAGAATTATCTTCCAGGGCCAATTTTTGGCGATGAAAGGGCCCACTTGAGGGACCCAAGGCCCTTGTCCTATAGTCTATGCGTGAACGAGAAATATCAAGTATCTTCCTGCCACAGTTTATTTCAATCGATTCAGTGGTTTATGAGTGATTGAGTAACAGACATACAGACACCACTAGATTTTTATATATTAGTAAGATAACACTGCTATTCGCTCTAGTGCTGCAGTAGAACGTCTTTATTCAACAGGAAAATATATTTTACGGGATAACCGATCATCCCTCTCGAATGATAATTTTAATATGTTACTGTTCATGAAGGGAAATATGCACCTTATGAATGATGACGAATAATAATCAGTAATTAACAACTTGTTAATCTTCCTATTTTTTATTCATCTCCCTTTACCAACCTACGCAATTATGTCCCCTTTCCACTTCGCTCTTCCTAACGGAGGTTAGAGAATGACGAGTAAGCGGCCCGTGTTCCAATAGGTAAGTAGTTTCCCACGTAACGCATGAAGTGATAGGGACCGATTGTGTAATTTTCAATTCGAAACTTTCGTAGTGAAATTTCAGCTCGATCCGCAAGCGAAATACATCCGTCACATGTTGATACATGCGTGACGTGTATAACTAGCGTTCCCATTACAATCTCTGACACGCGTTACGGGCTAACTGGAGTTTCCATAATGAATTACAAACAGCGTCAGGTCTAACTGTACTAATGGAAACGGGATATTACTATGGAACTCCATACCTAAGATATATAATTCTACATTACTTAAGATATGCTGCTTATGTAATACGTATTTATTGACCATGAAATCCGTATTAGGCTCATTAACATTACAAATAAATGTCAAGTAACATATAACACTAAAAATTACGTACAATCTCATATAGATTGTTAACGTTAACTTGCTAACAACTTTTTGTTGAAACTCGAGTTGCTTTGAAAATATTAATGAAGTTATTTTTTGGATTAACTTTGCCCAGCTATGTTAATGAACATATTTTATACAAATTGAACGTTGCTCAACGCTCAAAATCGAATAAAATAAAAGTTTGTACTCAATGTTACTTGAAAAAAATCCATTAAGAATTACTAGATGAAAACCCTCAGTCAATCTGGTCTTACACGTGAGAGCTCAAGGGCGAATCCTCGAGAGTAGTCTTTATCGAACAAAAACACCAAATTTTTCACTATTTTACCGATAAAGCCAAGTTATGAAACCAATACTTGGAAAAGTTGGTGGTGCCAGAAGTGGGAGCTGTAATTAAATCTTAGTAAATGCAACGCAGTTAATTCCATGCGAAAATGTAATGCATAGGATTAGGTAGTAGGAATGTAATGAAGGAAGGCACGGTGTGCGCGATTACGTTCTCTCATTTTTTACAGTACTCCTTCGTCAGCTATGGAGATATTGTCCGTTTACGTTTACATAGACACACAGAAGCGTATAGTGTATATATGTTTTCCGCCTAATACATTTTCGCCCAATCAGCTGAGGAAACGTTGCGAAGTAAACTCTCTGCGTTCAAATTTTTTAAGTCACGTAATGTAAAGGAAGGGCATATAGGTGGTGAGACAGCATATTGGAACGAAATGCATATTTGGTATTGGGCAGACAGAAATGGGACAGGAGATTGAGAAAGTAAGGATAACCTTTTCAAATCGTCCACAATGCATAGATTAAGACAAGTGTGGCTCTTAATGCTGAGCTGAGTGGCATGATCGGACACCATATGACGGTTATTAACATATTTAAGAGTTTTTAAGGTAGTTACTTTCTGATCTCCCAGAGAAAATATCAGCATTAAAGTCTCCAATGATTATAGCATTTTTAAACTTTGGATTTTAAGTTGAAAATGAGTTCACAAAATCATCAAAGAAACCGATTTTTGGTGGGCGGTAAACCATCGCAAGCAGAAGTTTAGCAGACTTCAAGTATCATAAATTCAGGGTTCAAACAATAATCAGAAGTGGAAGTGGTCAGTACACAAAACTTAAGTTTATGATGAAGGCTAAGTTCCAATACCACCAACTCTTTTCCTGACCCTGTTGCGACGCTATAGGTTGTAGTCAGCCAACCGCACCATATCGTCAGAGATGACCAGCTTCAGCCATGTTTCAGTCATGTGAATAATATCACATGTTCCTCTGAGGAAATGGAAGCGAAATTCATCTATATGATGAGCTGAGGAGTGACAATTTACCAGGCATTGTTTTACATGGTCATGGGATCTTTTGTTGATAATTTGATCAGACGGGATGTAAAGGTAGACAACTCAAAATCACATTCAGATAGGGCTCCATTTGCACTGCTAGAGACAAATATAGCATTATTCTCGGATCCCAAAAATCGTGAACTATTTGGCGTGACCAATTGAACGTTAACAAGATCATCTTCTGTCCGCAGGATAAGTCGTTCGCTTCCATTTTCCTTCCTACCAAATATTTTACCACTCCTAACCCATATGTATTTTAGCTTGCAACTTTTCTTTAAATCTCTAACTTTGGCGTACAGGTTACGGTTGTATGCACTCAGGGATTCCCTGCCGTAATTAGAATGTTTAACAGGTTAATCCCATCCAATATCTGACGTTGAAGAAATTCTTTTGACTCGACGAGCCTCAAGAATCTCGTGGACGAGATTATGTCTCATAAAGCGCGCTCGAATATCTGTGAGTTCGATGTTAGCGGTAGTAAACCGACCGTGTACTCCATAAGTGTAGTCGATGTCTGTTATGTCAAATTTAACCCAGAGGCGAATTCACGCATGACTAAGGCAACATACACTTCACCAGGTTTGAGTGGTATACCGTGTATTTCCAACACATTCCCAAGGGATTTCCGTTCCCAGAAAATCATCTGCACCTCAAGGTCATTGACTAGCTTGAGGAGATTCTAGTTTATCTCGACCAGATTATCACATTTGGCATAAAAGCTTGAACTAGAATTATTTATTAAAGCGATAGTTGTATTATGTTCGTTGATTATACTCATTAATGATGATAAAACTGTTCAGTTCACTCATTTCATTTTTCAATGAATTCTTAAACTCACTTCACTCGTCCCGAATCAACCTTAACGCGGTCCAGTAAATCCCTCAGCATTGACGAAGAGTCAACGAAGTGAGAGATGCCACTCGGAGGATTTGATCGGGTTTTCATCTCCACAAGCGGAATGGCTCCTATTAGTGCACGTGAAGCAGTCCCATGATCGGTTAAGATCTTCTAGAAGCTGTAGATCAGGATCAAAGGGTGGTATTAGATGGTGTCAGCTCAGCCGAAGTAAAAGCTACATCGGGTGTTCCCCAGGGAAGCGTGATAGGCCAAATTTTATTTCTTCTCTACAATACTGACTTGAATACAGTAGTAAAAAATAGCAAGCTCCGTCTTTTTGCCGATGATGTAGTAATGTATAAGTAAATTAGAAATGAAGAGGACATCCAGTTTTTAGCTAAGGATTTAGATGCGATTGATGATTGGTGTGATAGTTGGCAGCTAGAATTAAATTTGAAGAAATGCGCGATAATTAACTTTTGGAAAAAGAATGGCTTTCCCCGGAATAGTTATTGCATCAAAGAAAAGAAATAATCTAACGTAGAATCTATTAAATACTTAGGCGTCACCATCACTGAAGACATGTCATGGGGGAAATTCATCAGGGTAATAACTAGTGTAGCAAACCGTAGATTAGGATTCGTAAAAAGGGTTCTAGGCAAATGCGATGAGAGAGTACTAGAAATAAGCTATTTTACACTTGTCGGGCCTCATTTAAAATATGCCGCTAGTATATGGGATCCGTACGAGGAAGGTATGATAAAAGAATTAGAGCGCGTCCAAAGGAGATCAACTAGGTTTGTTAAAGGCCGTTATGATAATTGTATAAGTGTTACGAGTTTAATAGAAGAACTAGGATGGGAATTACTATCAGAACGCAGGTTAAAATTTAGGTCAAACCTTTCAAGTAAATTCGAAACCGATTTGTTCACAGATGACGTTAGATATATATTAAGAACACCTGTGTATTATGCTAGGATTGATCATATTAACAAGATTAGAGAAATAGATTGTCGTACCGATAGATTTAAAATGTCATTTTTCCCGCGTACTATAAGAGAGAACAATAGGCAGCGTAGCAAAGGGATAGGTAGATGAAATATAGTTAGAGTAGTCTGTAGGGCATGATGCATGTAATGACAACCATTAATCCCTTTCTTATTATGTAGATACTAACCATCTAGCTGCATGTGGCCCTGTTCTCTAGCATGTCTCCCTTAAATATTCTACTTGCATGGCAATAGTGCATGTTTGGTGATCTTCACCCCCTGCCACACACCCTCGTGGTGGCTCGCAGGGTAGTACGTAGATGTAGATGTAAGACTGTCTCATTGAGAGTGGTACAGGTGAGATGGTAAGTATGGTAACAGGTGCGGCAGATCACAATTATCTCGCCAATCTTTGTGGCCAGAATGCCTTTTACGCAGTTGTTAGGCATAGTAGAAGCACTAGGTAAACTTCGCACAGGCCGGCCAACGCAACGCATTGTGGCGGATATCAAGAGACAAGTCTGTTCACTACGGTAGCTCCGAAACACTGTAAGTGTAAGATTATTAGATGACTGAAATAGCGAGTGAATCGATATAAACTTCAGATAACCGACAGGAAATGGTAATCAAGTGGATCAGAGTAACCTTTGAGTTCACAGGGAAAGTAAAACATCTCTGAACTATATTCGTAAATGTAACAGAGAAAAAGTCACAGTCGAAATACGCTACAATAGTGAACCACAACTTGTGGAAGGAAAAAAGTAGCACCAATTGGAATCGATCTGAGTTAAAATACTATGAATGACTTGAAAATTGATGCATTAAGTAGATCGCGCTAGTTTTGGAATGATATCGAAACAAATGCCAAACGAGCAATTCTAGTTGCATTTCTTGTTACGAAATGTCTCCAGTAATTCAATACATAAACATAATATTAACCCAATATAATTTAGACGGATCAGACTCAACAAACGATTCACAAGAGGGCAATCAGCCTAACTATTCCCTAAGCGTGGAAAGAAACAATCGCTATATGAAAGTGAGGTTTCATACACGTCACTTACTTTAAATGTACGAATAAAACAAGTTGTATAATTTCAGATACGAAGGCAGTCAAAAAAATAGTGTGTATTGATAATCGATGCAAAAACATACGTAGCATTCTGAGTTAAATGGAGACCCAAAACCTAGCAAGAATGGAAAATGGAATAAATCAGATACATTGTTATGTTTATAATTGATGCAGTACAAATATCTAGAGTAAATTGAATATCGATACTGTAAGTTGTGGATGAGACATAAAAAAATAGCGACCAAAATGTTAAAAAAGGGTAAAACATCGTTGATTAAATTAATCTAGTATTAAGAAATAATAGCAGCTCTAATACCTGGTCAATTAAAATCCAGGTTCGAAATTCATTTTAAAGCATAGGTACATTAGTTGATGAATGTGAATTAGAGCGGTAGGATGGATATGAATCGTTTCATTATTCCATCGCATCTATTCACCCCCTCCCCCATCAGCTCCCCTCCCTCCACTTCCTTACTCACACTACCCCTTCTCCCCCCACCCCAACCAAACCCTACACGAGAACGATGGAAGTGGCCAGGTTTTTCACCGACTTAAATTGCGGACGAGGTTGGCGGCGGGGGTTTTTTCCCTGCCGCTAAACGGAGTCCGAGGCGAGAGAGCCAGTTCAAATCCCGCACAATCCCATGCCACTTTATCTGAATTAAAATATTGTTTTTTTCTGGAAATTTTCCGATTAATTTTCATCACTGTATATATTAGAAACTTGTGTACGAGTCTAAAGATATTAAACCGAGACTGTATTCCCATGACGTTCATTTGTTAATATTTTTCTTTCTGGATATATCGACCAAAAGATTCAACCTAGAAAAAATAACATATGGAGGTGGTTCGTATAAATCAGTTTTTTTTTGTCCTAATACTTGCTCTATTTAGTCAGCACATCCCGCGTGTATAATAAGACGGTAAACCCCGAAATAAACGAGATGGTGAAAATTAATTTGGAGGAATCCGAAATTAATATTTACTGCCGAGATAACTTTACGTGTCACAAATTGGCAAGAATGGTATAATGAAATTTTGATACATGAATACATAGTATCAAACTTTTGGGAGACTTTGGTAATGTCGCGCAACACAAAGAAATATTTGACAACAATCAGTCAGATGTACGAAAAATCCAAATGCTACATAAAATTCATTTCAGTATTTTGCACAATGTGAAATATTATAGTTTTTTACAACACGAAGCTACTTTCTAAATGATTTCGAATCACTTATCACTATACAATCATCAATTTTTCTCTAAAGAATTTTACATTGACAACTTATGGACGAGTCTAAAATAATTTAACTGATACCTTATTCCAATTACGTTCATTTGTTAATATTATTTTTTCTGGATACATCGACCCAAACCTGTATCTCAGAAAATAAACAATAAATTGAGGTCGTTACGCAATCAGTTTTTAATCTTTATACTTGTCCCAATCAGTCAGCAAAACCCGCGTTGACAATTAGACGGAAAGTCTCGGGAAAGGAGTAGTGACAAAATTAACTAGGATGGGATTCGAAGCGTTAAGTTTTCGAAGACTGCCGAGTTAACTTTCAAAGTCACTTTGTCGAGAATGGGATGGCGAATTTGTAGTGGCGATTTTATAGTAGCAAGCTCTTGAGAAATTAAAACATGACTTATCCCAACAGAAAGATGCTCAGGAATAAAATCAGACATACGCGAAAAATACTAAACCCACATTAAAGCCACTGCAATATTTCGCACATTTTGAAATAGCATCGGTTTTAACGGCACGAGATTACTTTCGACAGTGTTAATCTTCACCCGAAAGAAATGTCGGAAATGAAAGTATTCTAGTAATGGTCCACTAAATAGATTTATTGCTTACTACTATTAAGTGGACCATAACTAGAGTATATTAATTTCTGATATGGGGAGATTCCACATAGTGTAGCCTGAAGTTATTTGTTATAATTCCGAACGAAATGGCTCGAAGAGCACCATTTTACTTTGCTATTGAAACATTTTTAATGAAATATTCCTTCTACTTTAAATGACTTGTAAGCAGAGTTTATACAACATATCTGCATAATACCCGGCGAGCTGAGCAATGGGCGTGTGGGAGGGGGTGCAAGGTCACTAGCCGTGTAAAGGAGTAAGTTTTTTGGAGATGAAATGGTGACGTGTCGTAGGAGTGTATTTAGTGGAGCTCAATTTGTATTGCTGCTACAGAGCGGCAGATATTTTTCAGAGCGACACAGAGAATATTATCATGACGCCTCACTACATCTCTAGGTCTGACAGAAGCGATAAAAAAATAGAGAGAGATACTGCCGAACAGATAGGTACATAACCTCGTTTTTCCGCGCACAATAAGTGACCACAATAAAAACTGAGCTCCACTAAATACGCTCCCATAGTGTATGTCACCTTTTCACCTTCAAATATTTTTGCCACACGCCCATGCGGCGGCTCTCGGGGTAGTATTCAGATGTAGATGTATATAAGAAGTTACGATAATCCGGGAATGTCATAATATTGCTAACGACAATGTGCGTCTTATTCCGCGTCTCTGATAATTTCGTGATAGATCAGTCAGGATGAGCTTCCTTTTAAATTATTTACATTGGAAAGAGTGAAAATCATGAATTGCGATAAGTTTGTTGCAATCTAAAGCTGCGCGCTTCGTTAGAAAAAAACAAATACGACCGAGCATCAACTGTTCCTCAGCTTTTGGAATGATTAGTTTTGGAGTCGATAGTCTCCGAAGCTGCACACCAGGCACATTTTGCTTGAGAAATTCGGAACAGGTGAGTTTCAGAGAGACGCAGGGAATATCATTTAGATGCCATACTACATTCACAGTATAAAATTAATGTCGATGGTGTAACTTCGGGGAGGGTAACCGCAGACATGACGAAAAAGAAAAATCTCTTCGTCAATTCCACACTTAAATTTGTTATTACCGACCTAGGTTTCGATTATCTTGCAATCATTTTGAAAGGTGAAATCTCATGCATCGTGAACTTTCTTATATATCGTGAAGTAAGGTGAAACATAAGTGGTAAGAATGCAAGGCAATCGAAACCTTGGTCGGTAATAAAAATTTTAAGTGTGGAATTTACTTAGAGATTTTTCTTTTTCGTCATGTCCACATTGCCACGATGGACGAAGACAGAAAAGGAGAGAGAGTTTTGATATGTGGATTTGGAGGAAAGTGCATAACATGAAGTGGGCCGATAGGGTTAGGAAAGAAGAGGTGTTGGAGAGAATAAAAGAAGGAAGAAAGCTCTTAAATACCATTGAAGATAGGAAGAAGAGCTGAATGGGACATGTACAGAGAAATTAACGTTTGGAAGGGATGGTGGATGGAAGCCGCAAAAGAGGAAGAAAGAAAAGAAAGATAATCGATGAAATGAAGGATGGAGGGAGTTACAGAGAGTTGAAGAAGAGAGGAGAGGACAAAGAGAGAGATGGAAGCACCCAGGACCAGCGAAAGGAGACAACTAATGATGATGACATTCCCAGGATCGACAGAAGCGACAAAATAAGTGATGTACATTGCCGAACAATAAGAAAGCATAATAAAACCAGACCTCCACTCAAATCACTCCTATATTATACGTCACCATTTGACTTCCCAAAGCATTTACACAATTGGTGTCATAACACTTACAGACGCACGCGCACGCGGCGAATCGCGGAGTGGTATGTATATGTGGAGAGAAAATATGCGTAATATGAAATATATTGGAAGGAAAATTACCCTACGCACCATCTGGGGAGTGGAAGACGCGTCCACCAGTGGAAGGGAGGCAATGACGCAACATTGTGTAAGAACAGATAAGGTCGACGCGTAACATGAATTAGAGCGCTGTTTGGAATGTTAAGGTAGTTTGAGCAAAATATCATTTTACTTAGAAATCAATGCATTTGGTCTCATTTTTAAAGATGTATATATCACCCTTCTAATGACATCAAAAATTCAACCCCTTACCACATTACTTTCCGAGATATTTGCCTAAAAATACCAGTCCTTTTGCATGGGAAATGGCACGTGTATGCACTCCAGAGAGACCTTATTTACGAAATGAGGAATTTATAACACTAAGATGTAAAAAACTAACAGCGTGAAGTTTGTATGTTTTCTTTATTATTTTTGAAAGTTAATCATATTGTCACCGCAGTAGGTTCTTGGGTATCGCAAAAAAAACCTTCCCGTTTTGAAGGAGTTTCAAACGCACCGCGCGAAAAAAATGAGTCAAGTTAAAGACTTATTTAGATATTTTCATCCAATTACTTACAATTTCTGTCATATAACACTATACTTATGCACCATTAATGATGCAATATTTAATTGATGATGTCCTACAGGCGGTGAAATTAAAAGTGTAATTCGAACACGGTCTCTATTATGACTAGGAAACTATCTCGCTCGGACTGACTTAAGGTAATATTTTTGATAAATAATACACCAAGAGGTAACTTTTCTGATCTTGGCGGCACGCTTTCCCCCTTCCTCCTCTTCCAACACACCTCAAAATCACGTTTTTTTAAGTGGAACTCCTCGGTCAACTGAGGAGAGTTATGTCTAAACATAGAATCAAATTTAAAGCCAAATGGTCGAGAAGACTTCATCCAGAACTCCGTATTACTCGCCATGCCACCTCAGATTGTTTGGTGGGGGGTTATTTATCACCAGAGCGCAGTATAATGAGCACCGCACAAGGAAGTTTTACCAAAATGCGATACGCTATAGTACACTTCCAGTGCCACAGAAACTATTTAAATGATGTATAATGTAGCTAGGTAAAAGAGATACAACGGTCGTGCAGGGTTCATGAGACACGTTATGTCAGTATATGCAACGTGGCACATTACGAAACAAGGGAGTAGGGCGCAAATCAACTAATCAGCTACACTACCTGTCGACTAACCCATTTCTAATGTCCGTATTCATAGTCGTATTCCTAGGAGTTTCCTGGGTATCCCCTGGCCAGGTAACGCCTAGGAGGACTCGACGCTGAGCGATTCATAAATCTTACCTGGGTAACACCCAGCCAGGGGACGCCTGGGTAAGAGATTTGGCAACAATCCCACGTAAAAATACGTATGAACGGTTCCGCTGAATGGTTCTCGATGTTCTCGATGCTCGTGTTTCACAGTAACCAAGCACGCTATAAACAATAATATACTATACTGTTTCACGACGTTGATGAAAAATTACAGAAGGAATAAGAGAATGTATATGAATTTACTTGAATATTTATTTAATATGAATGGTGAGGAATACGAGGGTGATTCAATATGTACCCGTGTTTGTAAACAGAACATGTTATTATGGATGTTGTTGATATTATCATGTATTGCCTTTAGTACCGTAGTATCAATTCGACCCACGCGTGGGCAGCAGTACTGCGTTAGGGGAGCTTTGGGTAAGCTTCATGCCTTACCCAGGAAATCGGCGGACAGGGGGAGGGTTAGGGGACGGCGGTCCTCTGGGTAACGACTATGAACACCATTCCTGAGGGGAGGGGTTCCCCTACACCTGGGGGAAAACCCAGGTAACGACTCTGGCCGTTTTTGAACTTGGCAAACGCATAGTTAACTTTATATCAAGATATCTTGATACCTAGGTAAGCAAAGTTCAATTCTTGCTTGACACTTTCGTAGCCCTTTTACGAGGAAAGAGACATCATGCGGCCTTCATCTCGTAAAACATACGAAAAGCGCCATCCGTGTCCATAATTTTTGTGGGTGTTGAAGTCGATTACTTCTTTAAAATGCGTCCCAACCGTATGCAACAAATTAAAAGGGAATAAAATTTTAAAAATCTTATTGCTTATGAATAAAATAATTTTCATATACCAAAATATGGTAAATAACTATTATGCTCTGATTGCTAGGGGCTTCTAAAGTGGACGACATATCGATCACTGTATTTCACCACAGTCAACGTGTTTATGCACAAAAATGTATTGTAATATTTTTTGCATACATGAAAAACACGTAAATATATATATTAATGTATTATATATATGTTACCCTTCGAACAAATTACCTATGATCTTCGAATGATTACTGATAAATACGCGCGTTGTAACTAACATAGGTAATTAGTTGAAAACAAATTATATTTACTCTAATGGTTTATTGCCCCTTTATTTGATGAATGCAGTGAAAACCTCTCCAATGCTCAACGTTACTAACAATTATGATGTTCGTTAGCTAAAAATAATGCTGCCAATGAAATTATGGCTACCCGAGAGTACTTTCCATCGGACCATAATTCTTTCAACGAGATCATTTGTTTCCTTCCAGAGCAAGGAAGATAGAATTTGTAGGTTCAATGAAGTAAACAAGGACGGAACATCTACAATGTATGGAATTATTTACGCAACTATTAGGTACCAAATCTTTTATCAGTATATTCACATTTAAAAAGCCTTTAAATGTAGCGAATTCATCAATTTCTCCGCAAAAATTAATGAATATAACACAAATATACGTAGTAATGATAATATAGTATTCATTTGAAAGTTTCTTTACTTATATTATTCCATACAACCCCTTATTATCACACCCCGTGTTCTAAATTAAAACCTAGCAAGTATGACAAGTCTGCTTTTTCATTTACTTGGTATCTTGACTAGGTATCTGGACAATATGGCGTCAGCGGCCACTTGAATTTGACGTCATTTCCTTCCAATGCATACTAGGTTTCAAGGCAAGATTGCTTGATCGGCCAAGTTCGAAAACGGCCGATGAATACGGCCCTAAGTCTCATTCGCAGTCATTATGGTCTCCTACCGATCGCGGGAACAACCCCAATCGACACAGAAAATATGGCAAAACTGTGGTCAAGCTGTGGCTGAGCATTGTGGCCAAAGTGTGTGGCCATTATGGGCAAATAATGGATTTTCCTCCCCTCAAATCCCCTAGCATCTCCGCGAGCACCTTCACCTGCTTGCATATTCCGCCGATAGAGCTGCTCTTGGTCGGCGAATTTTCAGTTAATTCTAAGTTTTCTAAAAACTTATTAAGCGCTCAATGCATTTCCATTTTATTATTTTAAATTTAATATCAAATCTATCGCTAACATTTGCTAGAGACAATTTTTATTTAAAAAAAAACAAAAAATGAAGCCTATTTTACAATTGTGAGGTCTTAATTTTAAAAATTTCAAAAGTTAAACTCTGGGAAACATTTGTTAGCAGTTGACTTTACTAGAAAGTGAAATTTGTTTTTATTTACAGCATTCATCTATCTACGGGGAGTAAAGCCGTTTTCGACGTATTCGTTTTTCACCTTAAACACCGCCCTTTGCGATCTCCTATTATCGCGGGAACAACGACATTTTAAAACCTGTCCGTTTAAAAGTCTATTTCCCTAATTTTATTTTCATGATCATGTCCACCGTAGTATTTTTTAACACATATGGCATACGCCATAATATCGATTGGCTTTGAATTTATTGGCAGTCAGCACGGCCTCCGTAAAGGCAGGTCCTGCGAAACATAGCTTGCGCTCTTCCTTCATGAAATCCTAAAATCAGGTCAATCGATTAAGCAAGTCGACGAGATATCCCTCGATTTCAAGAAGGCATTCGACAAGTTTCCTCACAAATAACTCATATATAAATTGCAATCATGTGGAGTGAATAGAAAAATATTTAATTAAAAACTGCTACGAGCGTACATATAGCGTCTCACAATTATTCGAGGGTTTAAGGTGGGAGCCCCTAGAGACTCGGAGGCTACACGCTAGGCTTAGGTTGCTTGAGAAATTCCGAACTGATATTTTTCTGAGCGACACAGAGAATATCATCATGACTCCTCACTACGTCTCTAGGTCTGACAGACGCGATAATTTAAGAGAGATACACTGCCGAACAGACAGGTACAAGACAGGAGTTTGGAGCGCGAATCGTTAGTCATTGAGCGCTAATTTTTATAACTTTTCAATTAGTACATAAAAATTCTTTGACCACAAATGACATAAGTACTTATATATCAATGCGATGCAAAAAAACAGATGCGACATTACTATCTAAAATGAGGTATTTGTGCAAAAGTTATGCAAGAATTACATTCTAAAATGTTCGCCCCGACGGAAGAATTGTTGTGACATAAGTTTACTGCGCAAAAGTCGAAATTCAAGTGACTATCGTGTGTAAATACGTATTTTTTATTCGGAATGATAATTCATATTAATTTATATCTGTTACCTAAATATCTACTATACTTTATCTTACTTTGTAAGTATAAGGAAGTGTAAATCTAAGGACGGAAGAGAGAAGGAAGACTACTTAACTGCCTTAAGTAATGTAAATACAAGAAGAACTTATTTTGTTATGCCTAAAATAAATAACAAATATGGTGAATGTGATAGGCAGTATATTATCCCAAAATTAATTGTAAAATACTATTTTTTATCAAGATGCATTTCTATTTTTGCTGTTTTTTGCCGTTATTTTTTAGCAAGGTACATACTTATTGATGTATCCTCAAGTATATGAGCCTGAGCTGTTATAGTTGGTTGGTAAAAGAAGAAAAACTCACATTATTACGTTTAACTTTACGTATGTCCCATCGACAGGCATGTGTGTCTGACGGAACATTGATGTTAAATTGTTGAAAAATAAATAAAATTAAATGAAATTAGGAACCATTATAATGACAGCAAACGCATTTTTTCGAGTCTAGGAGAAAATCTTTACCTATACAATGGAATTATTTTGAAATATATATATCAAGAGCCGAAGGTCTACGTGTTAAAACAGCATAAAATTGCCAAGAAACCAAATCGAAGCCTAGGAGAAAGAGGAGAGGGAAGAGGTGAGAATGAAGAGGAAAGTACGGCGAGAGGAAGACAGGTCTGTGGAACATTTCCAATTCTTTGTTAGAATTAAGGATGAGTCGATTACACATGCCGATTCTCAATTCCGCCGATTCTCAGGCATAGAATCGGTAGCGAGAATCGATCGCCTAAGATCGATTCAGATTCCATCGATTTCAGGTTGATAAATATTAAAATCAAATTTCATTTTCATCGTTTAAAGCTCTTCATTTGAAAAAGTTGTGCAGTTGTCACCAAAAATATCAATCAATTATTTTATACTTTTTCCAATTCCTAAATAAAATATAGTTATGCATTGTTGTGTTGTAAGTTTCCTTCTAACATGAAAAATTTAATTCATATTACATGTATTTAACTTACCACATATTTGTCTCGGTAATTTTGGGTGTAGGCTATCAATTTGTTTTTTTTATCCACCTCAATTAGCTGAGAAAATAGTTGCTATTTGTTAGTAAATACAGTTCATTGTCATATTATTCCAGTCAATACTTGAGTTAAAATAATTGTCGTTCGCTACTGGTATATCAATATCACATCTTTTACTTCGAAAAATAATCGATGGAATCGGAATCGAGAATCGATTTGAAAGAATCGGACTCGAAATAAGGTGAAATCGACTCATCACTAGCTTGAATGTCATCAGATGTGCCTCATTTCCGGTGGTCAGCGCGAATGACGCTCGGGACAGTCCAGCGGCCAGTATTCCGTCACCGGCTTCGGGGCTTAGTCCATCATATTTCGATGATTGCATTTCCGTCGTTGAGGCCGAGACCTTAGAATGATATGCCATCAGGAAGGAGATTATATTTCTCCAGAGCGTTGGTGGCGTCGCTACGTTTTTTTTTTAGTTTCTCCAATAGTACGTCTCTAATCCCTGATCCATAATCCTCTCCATGAGAAAAGAGGTAAGTGGTACGCAGGATGTGTGCTAAAAGATTTGAAGGAGAAATAGTGGAAATGGATATACTCATGGTTCTTGAGACTTATTTCCTCGTCATACACGAATATTTTATCGGGTGAGTAAAAAACCAGAGGCTGGAGCATAAAATTATGGCTTCTTTCACTGCTATACGATGAATTTTGATGGAAGTTGATATGTATAAAAAATTATAACATTGCCCGAATTGATTTTAAAAATTTTCAATACCTATCCAGCGATTCAGTTATTTTCCATGAATACCAAAATTTGCATTATTCGGCTGAACGCCTGATAAATCGCGGAAAAATTCTCGTTATCGAGAATGCAAAAGTGTAGGTCGATAATATAGAGATGATCGAGGCCATAAAGCGAATCTGGTCGTTATAGTTGGACATCAAAATCTGGAGCGCTAAGACAGGGTGGCTACTGATATCCAATTTTCAAAATCCCTGACCTTTCCCTGACTTTTCCCTGATGGATTTACCAATTTCCCTGACTGGATTACTATTATTGTCACCCGTCACCTATTACTGAAATAATTTTTTCTACTGAATTAAATTTTTATCGTCTCGACATCATCGTCTCGCATTTTTATAACTGCAAGCAGGTATTTACTATAAGTTAATGTGCTCCAGCTACTTCTCGACCTGAGTTTCGGAAGTTAAAAAAAAACGCGACTTCCTTCCTCCCGCCTTCGTCCGCGTATGGCTATGTAACTGAAATGCAAACACAGGGTTCAGTCGCCGAATGCTCAGTCCGGTGCTCTCGATCGAGAAAATTTGACTGTAAAGAGCGCGCATGCTATCTTCCGTCTCCTCCCTAAACACAAATCCCATTGATCGAATCATGAACCTTAAAACCTTCCATTTATCTATCACAACGACTTAGAATAAAAATAGTTCGCATTCCCTCCAATTATTATCCATCGGGGAGAAATGCTAGACGCAATATGAGGTATGGAGTACCAAATTGGGTGCACAGCTAAGTTAAGGTAATCCGAGCGAGATAGTTCCCTAGTCATAATAGATACCATATTCGATACATACGTTTTGATTTCACCAACTGTAGGACATCAATTAAATAGTGCACTATTAATGGTGCAATAATACAGTTTTATATGACAGAAATTGTAAGTAATAAAATGAAAAATCTAAATAAGTCTTTATCTTGACTCGAGTTTTTCGCGCGATGCGTTTGAAACTCCTTGAAAACGGAAGGTTTTTTGTGGTACCCAAGAACCTATTGCAGTGACAATATGATTAATTTTCAAAAATAGTTGAGAAAACATACAAGGTAGAATTTTTGATGCCACTGGATTGGTTAGATATTTTTCTTTAAAGTGAGACCAAATTCATTGATTTCTAGGTAAAATGATATTTCGCTCAAACTAACTTAAGATGTAGCGTGGGACGCAAACCCTCGCCGAATTCAGGTCTTACTAGGTGACTCAAGAAGGAAACATTAACCTTAAGCCGATCATTTGTGCCACGAAAATATCGCAATTTTTTCTCAATTAAGTCATGAGCACTCCATCTGCCATAGTGTTGTAAAGTGTTCTCAGGCATACAATGTTTTTCACAGTGTGGCATTGCTGTTACAGTAATGCAATCAAACGAAATAAGATATCAACCGTTTCTCTAGCTATTTGCGTTTAAGAGATATAGCAAAAAGAAAAAAGCTCTAAGCGCAAAATGGTCGAAACTTTGATCGTCTCTAGATCTCCCAAAAATTTCTTTTTCCAAACACGCTTCTACAATTCTTCATTTAACGCAAGATGGAACCCACAAATATTTTGGTTCGAATCGGAGACACCAAGGGTCAACACACACTGCTGATCTGACGTGGAATGACCCATATATAAACGGAGAAGTTGAAGAAGAGAAGAAGTAGTAAAAGAGAAAGAGCAATCAATATTTCTTAAAAATCCCTTTAAAAAATTAAGATAGAAAAGGATAAAGTGGTAGTTGTTGAGATGTATTAATGGGGATTGTATTTAGTCTTTAGATTAGTATTAATAATCTAGCCAAAAAAATCGGAGATGGAAAGGGATAATGTTGTAGCTAGTTATATGTAATCGCGGTAATTCACTGAAGATTAAATATCCCATAAAATTGCCATAGCCAGAGGGATGTAATAATGATGATTTGCCGAAGAAAAAAAATTCCTCAAGAGAGTTACTCATAGTAAGAATAAGTTTCGTATTTTTTTAAGAATAAGACCCAAAGAGGATTTCAATGATGCCAAGGACAAAAGTTATAGCATGGGAATGGTAGAAAATGTCATTTGCCAAAGAATAAAATCATTCAAAAAGTTTGTAATTGCCAGGGTAAATGATAGGGTAACTTGTCTTTTTAAAGAATGATTTCCCTCTAAATTTTGGAGAAGGATAGGGAAAAAGTTATTTATGGTAAGGGTTACAATCAATGTCTTGTGGTAATGGTAATTCACTGCTGTACAAAATCCCTCAAACAGTTGGTGATGGTAATGGCAAAAGTTGCAGCTGCAGAGTTTAAGGGGTGCTACCATTCAAAGAATAAAATCCCTACAGAAGGTTAGAGATGGAAACGGTGAATATCATGCTAGCTATAAGTAATTATGCTTATTTTTTTAAAAATATGAATCATCAAAAATATACATTATATCCCTTTTTTGCCAAATGTCAGCTTTAACAATGAGGATTTTCAATGCCAAAGAACAAATGCCAGTTACCGCTAACAATGAGTTATGGGAAGTAACCTTTGCCAAAAAAATTAATACAGGTATGCAGTTACCCTATGAGACCAAGCTTAGCGAGAGTCCAGGCCCTTTCCTCAGAAACTGAGATCAAACCTCCCATTCTTCACAATCTAAAAGCCATGATCAACTCATTAAATTTGCATTGGTTTTCATTGATTAATATTTGTCGCACACTCCAAAAATTTATACTTTGAAATAGGTTTCCAGTGTTTTGCCAAGTGTTTACAATTTTTTAATCAATCATAGCTAAAAGTAATACATGTTTCTCTTGCAAAACTCCATTATTTGAAGGGTAAAATACTTGCAACCAGTTATTTCATGACTAAAATTTTGTTAAAATATATAACCACTCAGTGAAATACAACGGCTTGGTTTCAGAGTTACATATTTGGAGTATAAAAAATATTTATAATTAAAAAACACTGCAAATGTAAATAGTTGACCAAGACCTCAATGAAACAAGAGAGGCTGCTACTGTATTTGACTGAACATAGCCCCCTTAACATTTAAGTCTCACTTTTAGGAAAATATTAACATGTAAGTCCTAATATTTTTGGGTCAAGGTGATGTGGAGGGGTAGTAACTTTAGTACAGGGTTAATCTGACACTGGTCCCCACACACTGCTATGGGTTCAGCTGAGAGGAAAAGGGTGACAAGCCACCTTGAGGATGCTAACCCAAGACCATCGGTGATGCAGTGTTGAATGAGAGACTACACTGCAGCGTGGTGACGAGCCACGCTCTACACGAGGTGGCCCTGTTCATACAGAACATGGCAGATCTAGACTGGGAAGTTGATAAATATCCCTGATGGTGGACAACAGCACCCACCACTACTGGCAGGGGGTCGAAGATGGTATGAGTCCGTAGGGCCCATGGCTGGACATCATCTGGCGGAGCTGAAGGACAGCGGTATGACAAATGAACTGTGGGGGCGGACAGGGCTCTTAAGTCATGGTGAAGACAGCCTGTCTAGGAGGAGAAAACTCCCAAATCAAAGTACCTGGTCCTCCAGGTTGGGGGTTTAGCATAGGGTTAACAACCCTATCTTAGAAAACAAACTTGTTACAGATACAGATGATTTGCCTCGGAATAGGATTGGAACTTTGGAACTGACCTGGCGAACGAATGGACTGAGTAAGGTTAAAGGAAACATATATCTAGCCACATGGAATGTACAAACAATGAAAAAACCAGGTGCATTAAGACCGTTGAAAAACAAACTAGCCAAATACTGAATAAAAATTGCAGCATTATATGAAATGAGATGGCCAGGAAATGGAATAATACAATCAGGAGATCACATCATCTTATACAGTGGAGGAACCAATGAAAGGAATGGAACTGACTTCATCATAGAAAATGGCATCAAACCTGCCATATAAAAATTTAGCAACCTAGAGGAGTATGGAAAAATACCTAATATTGATGTCAAAATAACCTTTGGGGACTTAAACGCCAAAATAAGCAGGGAAGAGAACTTCAGAGAAACAATAGGGAAACAAAGTCTACATCTGCAAAGCAACGACAGTGGATGACACGTGATCGACTTTGCCACAAGCAAGAACATGGTAATTAGGAGTACATGGTTACAGAGAAGAGAGATTATTAAGGGCACATGGTGCTCACCAGATGACAAATTGTGCAACCCAATTGACCACATTCTCATAGTGCTAAAACCATGCCACGGGCATACTAGAAGTGAGTAGTTGCAGAGGTGCTGATTGGGACTCGGACCACTACCTGGTGAGAATAAAGTATAGGCAAAAGATTGATGTAACTAGAATGAACAAGAGACACATGAATGAGAGATATGATGTTCAAAAATTAATCAAAGATGAAAAAAAGAAAGAAGAGTACCAAGCAAAAGTAGCCGCCAGCCTTCAAGAAAACAAAGAAGAGTGGGGAAGAAGCAATCTAGAAGGAAAATGGAATATTATGAAAAAAGCAAAAAGAACTGCAGCCAAGAAAGTGGTTGGCAACATTCAAAGAAAAAGAAGGGAAGAGTGGTTTAACAACGAGTGTACACTAGAAATCGAAGAATGAAACCTTGCCAGGAAGAAAATGCTTCAATAAAGAACAAGCCAAACAGTCAAGAACTACAAGCAAAAAAGGAGGATCGCATCTAGAGAATGCAGAATGAAGAAGAGAATAACGAGAAACAATGAATTGCAGAATTAGAAAACATGAGAGATAAAAGAGAAATAGGGTAACCCGGTGTGTCAGTACACCGCATATACCTCCTAGTGGTGGGTCACAGGCAACAGTATGCCGGCTCTCAAGGTAGTCCTTTCAGAAGGGATCCTAGCTTGTGCAGAATAGAGAAAGCGGGCCTAGGGTATTACTATGCTTTGTTTTCTCTTGTGACATACTGGCGAAAATGTGCCAAAGCTGACCGGTAGAGCACCGTAATCATTAGCAGGGAAAGCTGCACGTGGTGCGGGTACTGCGAAGGATGGAAACCTTGCATACTCTATTACAACTTACTGCCAAATGTCAAAATGTTGACTCAGACAGCCTAAGCCAAGATGGGCAGCTGAAGCTGAATAAGGTTTGCCCATCAAGATACGGACTGGAAACGAACTAGACTCTTGGTACTTGGAATGTGAGAGGAGTGTATGGAAAGGAGCATGATTTGCTGAATGAAATGAAAGTGAGACGAATGGATGTTTTGTGTGTAAGTGAAACTAAGCGTAAGGGGCGGGATGCTGTTACATTAGATGATGGTAGTCTGGCATTGTGGTCAGGAGTTGAAGATATTGTACATGGCAGTCAAGGTGTAGGACTCATTCTTAATGAGAGAGCTAAGTTGTTAGTAAGGAAGTACGAGTTAGTATACCCTAGATTGCTCTGGGTTCACATGAAAGTAGGTATTAGGAGAGTTGTGATTGTGGCGTGCTATGCACCAGTGGATGGAGAGAGTGACAGCGTGAAAGATGAGTTTTGGGAAAAACTGAGAGAGGTTTTGAATGAATGTGATCCTGGTGAGAGAATAATTTTAGTAGGTGACATAAATGGCATTGGGTTGGTGAAATGAAGGATGCGTATGAGAGTGTGGTTGGTACATGTGGTGACCTTTGAGTGAATGATAATGGTGAAAGCTTGGTGAGTGTGTGCTTGGAAAAAGGATTGTTTGTGTCGAATACATGGTTTAGACATAAGAGAATATATATGTATACTTGGTAAAGGGGTGATTGTAAAAGCATGATTGATTTTATTGTGTATGATGAGAGATTGAGAGAGTGTGGGATACGCGAGTGATGAGGGGTGCTGAATGTGGAACAGACCACTATTTGGTACTCTCCAAAGTGAATCTGGGCAGAAAGTGGGTGCCAAGGAAGAATGTTGCGCATAAGCAGTTGAGAGTAAAAGTGGAAAGGTTGATAGACAGTGAGGTAAGAATATAGTATGGTTGCATGCTTGAGGATGCTCTATCCTTGAAGCAGAGAGAATGGGACGAGTATATCAAAAACGAGAATGTGAATGACGCGTAGGAGTGTTTAAAAGGAGTGATTGTAGAATAAGCTAAAAGTGTAAATGGAAAGGGAGTGGTGGGAAGAATAAAGGGTGACGCTTGGTGGAATTAAGAAGTGAAAATTGCAGTGAAAAGTGCAGGTGAAGCTAGCAAGATGCAGAGTGATTTTGAAGGCAATAAAAAGCTGTTTTGGAAGTGGGTAAAAAGGGCTAAGATTGGTAAAGGCAGGGGAATAAATGAGGAAAGAAACAAAAGTGGAGAGATCGTGTGGGATGAAAGCAATATCAGGAACTGCTGGAGGGAGTATATTTTGAAGAAATATACAATAATGATACAGGCGCTTAGGATGAGCCTTGGGAAGTATTATGTGACAATGTGATGTTGGAAAAGGAGATCAGTAAGAATGAGGTCATAATGGCTGTGAGTGTGTTGAAAAATGGGAAGGCTGCAGGCGTAGATGGGATATCAAGTGAGATGATGAAGTGTGGGTGTAATTTACTCATTTGTCGGCTGTGTGAACTATATAATTTATGCTTACAGGTTTCTGTTGTTCCAGTGGATTGGAAGAAAGCAATCATCGTTCCATTGTACAAAGGTAAGGGGGGAAAGACCGAGTATAATAATTATTGGGCCATTAGTTTATTCCAGGTATTTATTAGAGTATTCCGGGAAAAGTGATTGACAAAATGTTAATCAAAAGAGTGAGGAATATTACTTCTGACAAAATATAGGGTGTGCAGTATGGGTTTATGCCTGGGAGATGATGTAGTGACCAGCTTTTTGTGCTTCAGCAAGTGATAGAAAAATGTATGGGCGTCCGAAATAATGTGTATTGTGCGTTTTTTGATTTAGAGAAGGCATATGACAGGTAAATAAGAAGAAGTTGTGGAAGGTTTTGAAGGACTATGGAGTGAGTGGGCAGTTATTGAATGTAATGATGGCGATGTATGATAATAGTACGGCAAGCATTAGAGTTAACGGGGCTTTGAATGATTGGTTAGCAATAAAACAGGGCGTGAAGTTAGGATGCGTAATGTCACCATGGCTGTTCAATGTATTCATGGATAAATGTGTTAGAGATGCATGTAGTGAAAATGATGGTGTTCTGATTGGAAATGTAAATGTTCAAATTCTACTATATGTGGATGATGCTGTTTTGATCTCCGAGAGCCAAGAGGGATTACAGAAGCTCCTAGATAAGTTTTGTGAATCAACAGAGAGAACAGAATTGAGGGTAAATGCATGCAAGACTAAAGTAGTAGCTTTTGATAAGGAGAATGGGGAGAATAACTGTATGATGAGGGCGAATGGTGAAGTAATTGAACAGGTGGATGATTTTGTGTACTTAGGTAAGATGTTTGTGAAAGATGGGCGGATAAATGAGGAGATAAAGAGACGTGCAAATGCTGGAAGGAAAGTGGTAGGTAGCATGTGTAACATATCAAGGAATGAGTGCCTGTCTAAAGAAGTGAAAATTGCCATGTACCAAAGTGTACTTCTCCCTACTTTGTTGTATGGAAGTGAAACATGCGTATGTCAGGAAAAACATGTGAGTAGACTAAACGCCGTGGGTATGAGTTACCTGAGGAGAGTTTTTGGCAAAAGTGGGATGGATAGGGTCAGGAATGAGTGGGTATTAAATGAATGTGGGTTAGATGCTCCAGTAATCAACATATATGAAAGGAGTGTGCTTTGTTGTTTTGGCCAACATGAGAGAATGGATAAAAGTTGAATAACGAAACAGATATATAAGAGTGAAATGACTGGTGCGTGAGGTAGAGATAGGCTGAGAAAGCTGCGGTTCAGGAACTTCTTAAGAGGACAATATTAGGAGTCTTAAAAGCAGGAGGGCATGCATGAAGCTGTGTAAGGGGGTAAATGAAGCAATAGAGGTTTGCAAGGATAGGTCTGAATGGAGGGAATTATTGAAGCAGAGGTAGGTGTACAAAATTTTTTTTATGAGTGAAACTTTGTGACTCTGCCTACTCCGGAAGGGAACGGTGTGATGGATATGCACATATGTAACAACTACAGTTGAAATATGCAACAATAGCGAATCACAAATTTTAGCAGGAAAAAGTAGCACCAATTGGAATCATTATGAGTAAAAATACTATGAATGAATTGAAAATTGATGCAAAAAGTAGGTGGCACTAAATTGGGAATCATAGCAGAACAAATAGCAAACGAGCAATTCTGGTTGCAATAAAACTCGCAGTTTTTGTTAAGAAATGACTGCAGTAATACAATACCTAACATTAGTACTATCTCCTCCATGATTATAATGGATCAGACCCAATAAGCGATTCACATGAGCGCAATCAACCTCAAATTTCCAAAAGCTTGTTATGTATCAATCGTAACATGAAAATGATTTATGTAAAGGTTTCATACACGTCACTTGTTTTTACTACAAATGCTTTCAATGTATGTATGAAACAAGTTGTATTATTTCAGTTACGAAGGCAGTTAAAAAACAAAGTGTGTATTGATAATCGATGCAAAAAAATAGCATTCTGAGTTAAATGCAGAACCAATACCCAGCAAGGATAGGAAATCGAATTATATAAATACTTTGTAATGTTGATTATTGATGCAGAAAAAATATCTAGAGTAAATTGAAAATTGATTCTGTAAGTTGCGTAGCAGAAATCCAAAAAAATAGCACCCATAATATCTAAATTAAGTAAAAACTGGCTAAGTTTGGTTTTTTTTATTTTTATTTGGTTTTATTGTTTACTCTAGTTTCCACCGACTAATCGCAATCAATTCACTCGTGACGTCAAGTTTTGATGCCAATTAATCTTAAGCTTGTTCTCTCTTTCGCAGATTCCTCATCTGTTTACCATGTGGGCCTATTTCTTTCATTTATTCGTGGGCATGGATAATGCTAGTGTCTTTAATACCATGTCCGAAGACAGACGTGCACACCAAAATGCTCGCAAGAACATGTAACCACCTCCCTTGATGTCTATAGAATTTGGAATTTGACGTCAGTATACAGATGATTGATGACCTCCCCCCCTTTTTATGTTTTTCCTATACTTACTGGTTTCTCTTGATTTCGAAAACCTCAGAATTGCTAGAGTTATCCCTGACCACACAGTCTCATTTGTTCGTTCTCCTGTTGAGTAAATTACCGCCCAATTGTCATTCCTTCTGGCTTGGCGTGATTCATAGGGATACTTCTTGGGAGGATATAATCTCGGAAATTTGGGACATGTTCGTACCATATCGCATGTTCGATCATCTAGGGTCGACAAAACTTACGAAATTTCAATGCCTACATGAAAACCTTCGAGAATTCTACTACTCGATTGTGTCGGCTAACAGGGTGTTAGGACAGTTATATGCTGACCGCGAACTCATGGATTTGATTTTAGAGGGCTTAAATCCTCAAACCCAATCCGTGCTTTCCTTCTGTTAGAGACCTGCAACCCTCGCCGAGTTGGAGAAAATGTTAACCCAACCCACCAGGAAGTTGATGACTCGTGCCGAATAATCTTACTCCTTCTCTCAACCTCCCTTAGTAGAACTGTCTCACGACCCCCGACCTTCCCCTATTAATAATTATTGCAATAAACAAGGTCACTTAGCTGATGTATGTCACAAGCATATTTGCAATATGAACGGTCGAAATAAACCACTAAAATAGAAATGGCACAGCGCTGACACAATCACAGAAAGTTCTCTCGATGAATGAGTAACTTGTTTGAGGCTCAAATAACCATGAATGGGAAAAATATAACTGACACACAAATGAATACCAGTCTTAGATGCTACCATCTCTGCCCAGAGAGAGATCATTTCTGTGGTCACAATAGGGGTGACAGACCAAATCAAATGAAGAAGACAAGGTAGAATGACAACAACTTTACAAGCTAAACTTAATGATTAAACATATAAAGACAATAGCAATAGGCGAGAGTGGGCCTTAATTATATCTTTTTTTGTCCATATTAATTTTTTTGTAAATATTTCTTTTTATTATTATCAGTTTTTTTAAATAGATTATTTTTTTAATTACCAATATTTCATTTTTTTTGGAGTAAATATTTTTTTATTATTTATAATTTATTTTATTATTACTATTTTTTTGGAATCTTTTCATGGCCCACATCTTACCGCCATAAATTAACAATGTTGATATACCACAATATGACTTTATACATAGAAAGGTAATATCACTAGATAGAGAACACTAGAACCATAGCAGGTGATCAATCAAGAGTTTAGCTAGAGATCACTTTTTTAGGCTAGTTGAACATGTCAGAATAAACCAAGGAACAACTGCCCATGAAAATACGTAATCAAACTCAATGTTACTTGAAGAGAGAGAGATATAATTTCATGGGTGACATCATAATTAAAAATAATCATCCAAAATGAGAAAAAATATAATATCAACCCATAGTTTATCACTAAATTGGCAGAGATATGAAAAAAGAATTTTACAAACAGAATTCCTGTCCACAGCTGCGTAAATATTTTGAAAACACCAAATAAACCCACTGCATGTCTCCAGGCGAGAGACTACACAAAGCCAACTGGCATAGAAATTGATTGGGATTTGTCCATTTTTGGTTTAAGCATGGAAATTGGAAATTATTGCATCATAATGAATATCAAACATTTAGAATTAATACTGAAAAAAGTAGCTAACAAGCGAGTGTGAGAATTAATGAAGTAAAGAAAAATCCCCCATTTAATTAAGTGCTAAACTGAGTAAAATTTTTTTTGTTTAAGAGAATGCACGGTTATGCCATTAAAAATTCAATGGAAAAAATCATTTTACATAACAAGGAATTGACCTCTAAACAGAGGGTCAATCAGGTCCGGGGCCGGTTAATTCCAAACGTGTTAATAACAGTTATAAGAGGAGAACTAATTTAGATGGCCACATGAATGTTTTTCATCCAACGAATACAATCAGTACTCGGGGGACAATCCACACAACAGCTATTAAAGCTGGGTCCTGGCTGCAACAATTGCCAGGCGATGGGATCACACCCCTATGCCAGATGGTGGATTGAAAGAATCAATCCCAAAACCCGTGAGAAAAACAGTTTCATCACGGGGTGACACCCACTGAATGGATATCACAAGAGTTTAGGCTATCAGCACAGAACAACATATCAACTTCCCCAAGCAATCAGCTAACTTGGGTTGAACCACCACTTTGGTTCTAGGACCCCTTTGGTTCTAAAACCCCTTGGGTTCATGCTCTCCTTGGTTTTAAGCACTCAGGCTCAAATTAGGACCCATCAATTTCAAAAAGCATCAGAGTTGGGTTCATAGACTGCTTGGGTTAAGCCTCTCAGTCAAAAATAGAACCCCTAAAATTAGAAAAACCCGCAGACAAGGGTTGGACCTCTGGGTCCAGATTTTCAACAGTGAAAATACTGATAACAGCTGTATCTGCTAAAATCTCCCAACCAGAGCTGGATTTAATGACCCCAAGATGCAATACATTCCAAATTCCAAATTTAAAGAAATAATTATTAAATATGACTAATGTCTGGAGACCCATGCAGTGGCAGAATAACATTATACAGTAAATAGTAATTAAGATTCAAGTACTTAAGTAGATATTAAGAATTTAATCAGTTATTTAACATGAATACCAAGTGAAACAATATAACATAAATTATCAACAATTATTAAGAAGGTGGATTTTGACATGATCCAATAATAAATCATTTAGCATATGTGCAACGCAAGTTACTAAAACTTGGTGAGTGAATTGACTGCGATTGGTGGGTGGAAACAAGAGAAAGATAACAACGACCTTAGCCAGATTGATTAACTTCATGTAAGAATATTATACAACAAACAAGTATTACCATTTAAACAAGCCCGTAGGCTAAATACCATTAACTTGGTCTATTGAAGATGAACACAGGTCACAACTGCAGCACAGTAGGTCCTTTCTCGTCTGCGGTCAGTTTCAAAAGAGGCCGGGCGCAGTGTTGAGACGGCGTGGCAGACGATTGAGGGTAGTCAGCTGACCAGCGCAGGATTTGGGGGTAGTAGCGGAAATCCTTATCCATCTCGATTGGTGGAGGAAATGGCGCTAGTGTTGAGTCTATAAAAAAAGTGCGCCACCATCTCTTTCAGTATAAAAGTGAGTCGATTGTCCCATCGCAGACAGCGAACACAAGACAGCAAAATGCGAGACCACAACACGCGAGGAATAGTCGTGACGGCATTTGCGTGTTTTTGGAGTTGGCGAGATTTTTGGCGATGAGTGGTTTTCCTGGCAGAGTGGTTTTTACAGAGTGGGAGGCGGGAAACTTTGGCAAGTCCACTTAGGGAAATTTTTTGGGAAAAGAAACTGGAGAAGGGGGAGAATATCACAGCACTGACACAATCACAGAAAGTTCCTGGCATGATTCCCTCGATGAATGAGTAACTTGTTTGAGGTTCATATGAACAATATAAGCACTGACACACTAATGAATACCAGTCTTTGATGCTTCTATCTCTGCCCAGAGAAAGATCATTTCTGTGGCCACCAAAGGGGTGACAGAATTAAGAACACAAGGTAGAATGACAACAAATTTACTAGCTAAACTTAATGATTAAACATATAAACACAATAGAAATAGGCAAGTGTGGGCCTTAATTATACCTTTTTCTGCCCATACTCAATAATTTTTTTTCAGAAGTTTAATTTTTGGAGAAAATATATATTTTTTATTTTTTTTCATTATTAGTATTATTATTTTTTTGAATCTTTTCACGGCCCACATCTTACCGCCAGAAATTAATAATGTTGATATACCACAATATGGCTTTATACATAGTAAGATAATATCACTAGAAAAATTATACTAGAACCTGTTTCATTTTCAAATAGCCATATATAGAAATGATATAAGCACTGACACACAAATGAATACCAGTCTTTGATGCTTCCATCTCTGCCCAGAGAATGATTATTTTGTGGTCACCAAAGGAGTGACAGACCAAATCAAATTAAGAACACAAGGTAGAATGACAACAAATTTATAAGCTAAACTTAATGATTAAACAATTAAACATAATAGAAATAGGCGAGAGTGGGCCTTCATTATATCTTTTTTGTCCATATTCAATAAATAGTATTTGTTTCATTATTATCAGGCATTTTTAATCAATAATATTTTTTTTTTCAATTTCAAACTTTTCATTTTTTGGATAAAATATATTTTTTTTATTTTCCATCATTATTATTTTCTTTTTTGATCTTTTCATGGCCCACATCTTACCGCCAGAAATTAACAATGCTGACTTACCACAATATGGCTTTGTACATAAAATGATAATACCAAAAGATAAATTACACTAGAACCTGTTTGACATTCAAATAACCATTCGAAGAAGGAGTTAGAATATTCGGCACTGACACACAAATGAATACCAGTCTTTGATGCTTCCATCTCTGCCCAGAGTAAGATTATTTCTGTGGTCACCAAAGGAGTGACAGACCAAATCAAATTAAGAACACAAGGTAGAATGACAACAAATTTACAAGCTAACCTTATTAATGAAAAATATAAACATAATAGAAATAGGCGAAAGTGGGTCTTAATTATACATATCTTTTTTTTTGTCCATACTCAAAAAATATTTTTTTATTTTCAGGCATTTTTCTTAGTCAATAAAATTTCTTTTCAATTTCAAATGTTTCATTTTTTGGAGTAAATATTTTATTATGATTTTTTTTATTCTTATTATTATTTTTTTTTGAATGGCGAAAGTCAACTGTGGGCGGTTAGGTCTATTTCGACCGTTCGTATCACGAATACGCTTGTGACATGCATCATGATACTGCAGCTAAGTGACCGCATTTTATTACATTAATTACAAATAGGGGAAGCTCGGCAGTCGCAAGGTGGTTCTACTGGGAGAGGTTGAGAGAAGGAGTTAGAATATTCGGCACGAGTCATCAACTTCTTGGTGGCTTGGATTAATATTTTCTCCAACTCGGCAAGGGTTGAAGGTCTCTGACAGAAGAAAAGCACGGATTGGGTTTGAGGATTTAAGCCCTCTAAAATCAAATCCATGAGTTCGTGGTCGGTGTATAACTGTCCTAACACCTCGTTAGCCGACAAATTCGAGCAGTAGACTTCTCGACGGTTTTCAAGCGGGAATTGAAATTTCTTAAGTTTTGTTGACCCTAGATGATTGAGCACGTGATATGGTATGAATATGTCCCTAATTTCCGAGAGTATTTCCTCCCAAGAAATATTCCTACGAATCATGCACTGCCAGAAGGAACGACAATTAGCCAGTAATTTACGCAACAGGAGAATGAACAAATGAGACTGTGTGGTCAGGGATAAATCTAGCAATTCTGAGGTTTTAGAAATCAAGAGAAACCAGTCACTAGAGGAAGAACATGAAAAGGTGGGAAGGTCGTCGATCATTTGTCGAACAACACGCAAACCACGTGCGTTGGCCAAGTCAATGAGGCCAGCGTCTTGAGCCGGGAGAAGAGCTGTGTCGGAATTTTACTCAAAAGACGTCGAGGGAGGTGGTTCTACTTTCTCTCAGGCATTTTGGCATGCACGCCTGTCCTCGGACGAGGTAATTAAGACCCTAACAAACAGATTAAATGGAGGACAAGCCATGCCCACGAGTAAATGAAAGTAACAGGCCCAAATGTAAACAGGCGAGGAATTTGCGAAAGGTAGCTGGTGATTATGTGGTAATGGTCCATTTTTAGGACTAAGAAACCTTGAGAAAGTTGGAGTAGGAATGGTTAAAAGCTTTAAACAGAGCTTTAATGGTGAAACTTATTTAGCATGTGAAATCCCTTGAGAAAGGTAGTATTGGAAAGTAAAAATTTTAGATGGAACACTGTAGCTTTGACAATTTGTTTAAAATATCAACCAAAAATTTTATGATGGAGAGAATAAAGGCGGTAGCCAGTGATACTTAGTCATGGTTCTAATATGAATAAAATGTTACCATAACATGCAAAACACATGGTGAGGAAAAACATGGAAAGGGTGACATTGTTGTGGAAGAGATGTGGTGATGGTGTTTTGATCGATACCTCTCCCTCAATAGATTTGATGATAGAAATATCAAATGTTGCACAGTGAGAATAGTAGTAGCAATAATTTTTCAATAAATAAATTCCAAGGACCAGGCCTAATGAAAAACAATTTCACAGAACAGACTTTTCCTTCCCTTTTCCCCTCATTACAGTCAAGCTTAGTTTCAACAATATTTGACTACTTTATACTCATAATGTTGCTCGGGAAATTTTTAATCCAGCCATAATAAGCTTCCTCAAGTGCGTGTAACTATGCAGTCTGCTGTTAGGTAAGGCCCAACCTAAAGTTAATTTTCTGGAGCCATCCTTATCCAGAATTATAGTTGAATTTATAAAACATCACGGAGACAGAAATAGATCTATGACCAACACAATTCAGATGGGATACACTGTTGCTGAAGATAGTTTAAAATTAGCATTTTTTTCCCTACTTTTATACAAGAATACCTTTTTAAAGAAGTATAATGCAATTTTTAAACCTTACTTAGCCTATAAACTGCTACCAGCAAACGAATTGTCAATCAGCTAATAGGTAAATTAGGTTTAGAGTCGATAAAGACTCTGAGGAGACCCGAAAAATATAGATTAGGTTAGTAATGATATGAGGATATTTTAATCCTGAGCTGTATCAATGGAACTGATAGAGAGATACTACTGGAGTTATAAGCTTAAAACTCCAGCAGTATCTCTATATGTTCTATTAATACATAGTATGCAAAGCCCCTTCCTACAACACACTATATAACATCGCTATAGCAATTGTTATAACAATAACAGGGTGACAATAACATAAGACATCATTGAAAAACAATTCACTCATAGTCACATCCCTCTTTCCTGTACTTTATGTGGTTTCACACCACATGATTTGGACTGTTTCCCTTCTGCAGACTGTTTACTCTACGGACTTAGCCAAAGGACTTGCCCAAGGCATGTAAGAGATGCACGTTCCAACTTTGTCATGCTGATGCCACAATGGTAAAGAAGACTACGAGGACATACTAAGGTGGCGCATCATGGCACAAATGCAAAAATCCTGTATTCTGCGGTAAGAGACGAAAAGGCTCCCCAAGTTCCCATTGAAATCCTATTCTGGATATATGTTCACATCCCACCACCTTCCTCCCTTCTAAGGCTACCAATCACCTGTATTCCTTATACTGTCTCAACAATTTATATGTTTGGCCTTGCAAAAACCTCCCCTTTGTGTTTACCAATCATCTCTATTCCGTAGCTCACCCATTCCACCATCAAACTTGCCAAAAACCTCGCCTCTAATGACACTAACCTTGCCACTAACTCTCTTTTACTTTGAGTCACCATGGAGGGCACATCACTCAGTTGTTTCCCTAGATTTTAGCACTTTGTCAAAACCGGTGGTTGATTTCTGAGCTTTTAACGACAGAACGCAGGTTGGCTGACCCTTTTAATATTTTGTTTGTAATTCATAAGCTGGTTAATATACTTGTTTTATCGGTAGTTTATTTAATATACTTGTTTATTCCTGAGTTGCTCCTCTTATCTCACTCATATTTTTGGAAATAATTTATTTTGAAGACCATTTTCCGAGAGAAACCTCTACCCTTCTCCAGTTGACACTTCAATTCATACTCTGGCAAATACTCAGGACTTGAGACGCACACATTAATTTAGTACTTTTTAAGTTAGGGCATTATTCGCAAGAATTCATGATGCTAACCGATACTTAGTTTCATGAGCATGACCATTATCAGGGTGGGCCGAAAATCATGAAAGTGTCCAAAGAGTATCGTAATAGCGTGGAAAAGTTGCTATACTCGTCACCCTGATCACAAAGAAAAAAGAATTTCGAAATCGGACCATATCTTCCGGTCGCAGAGCTCGTACGAATTTTGGAAAATCGTAAAAAACTATGACTTTTTCGGGATTTTTTAAAATGAGTTACAGTGATTGGGTTGCATTTTATCGAAAAATCGTAAACAAACATTATTTTTTTCGGAATGTCGTCTTTATGAGTTATAGTGATCGAATTACGTTCAAAATCGGTATGTGGCCTCTTCTTAAGGTCTTTTGTCTTTTAATAAAGATATAATTCCCATTCCTCCCCTCCTTTTATGGGGGAGGGGAGAGGCATGTGCAAAAACAAAATGAGTGACCTTACGGTCGTTGTTTTCCTCGTGTGAAGTGTGCAGCTCTTAGCCCTAAAAACTTAAGATTTATGGGTACTTTCGGCTGAACCGGGAGTTCCACCTTTTATTTCTCTTACTTTGCAATTGCCAACAGAAAAGATCAATTTTTTTCCACACACCGACGATACATTCACATTGTTTCGGCAATAGGATTTGTGTTCCGGTCATTACTTTACTCGTGTGAAGAGTACCATTGGGAACGCTAAGGCGTTCTAAGCGTTACAATATATCCTACTTAGATCATTCTTACGTAGATGTAATTTACGTATCTATAAAATGAGAAGAGAACCTCGGCGAGGGCGGGCCTAGCCGCCAGCCAGGCTGGCGGTAGCCGGTACAAAATGAATTCGTTGTGCCGCTGCGCGCAACGCGCCAGAAGAAGAGAGAAGTCAAGTCGCTCCGAGAACGAGCGTCTAGGGGAGACGAGTCGCATTCTACTGCTGCTTAGTGTTGGAGCACGGTCGTACCTTCGAGTTGAAGAAGGCTGGACAGTGGACAATGGCGTTGAGGACGTTTGGTGAGAAATTTCATTGCCCTTTACTAGGACCACTTCAAAGTCTGAACTATCAGAGTCTTCCATCGCATGCTGATGTTTTACTGCATTGCCAGCATGTTAGATATTCCCTAGCCCTGGCTTCGGCCAGTCCAAAACAGGATGTCAGCTTCTCTGCAGTAGATAACGTCGTTGCTGATGATTAAGGGGCCATTTCATTAAGGCATCTTTGCCAACGGTGTCTCGCAATAGAATCATAAACCTTATTAAAACTGTTCAAGATAAGTATTACTATATACGTAAAAAGTTAAAACTGGGACAAAAAATATGAGGAAAAACAAAAGGAGTACGCACAATCCATTTCTGACAGTAAAAAAAAACTATTTGATGTATGTTCCTGCAAGTGCAAAATGCACCTCATGTGTGATTGCAACAAAACAATAGATAAATGTATCTGTGATCAGCCGGATGAAATCGATTGTTCTTGCCCTGTCAATAGAAAAGTTTCTGTGATAGAGAGAACATTTCTTTATGCACAGCGGCATCGCAGAATTGGCAAGACAGGAACAGTTGACCAAAAGGAGAGTGCAAAGATTAAGAAGAGGCTGACAAGAAAAGCAAAACAAGTGAAAAAAAGAGGAAGGTGATTCTTCTGAAACTACGGTCAACATTACTTCAGATCCTGAAACAGAAGAGAGAGATACGGTTGCCAAAAATACAAACATAGAAATTTCATACTAGGTTCGGATCGCTCCCATATACCTAAAGTTTATAGGAGCGGGCGAAGAACTGCACACTTTTCACGAGAAAAACGACCGTAAGGTCACACATTTTTTTGGTACATGCCCCTTCCCTCACCCATAAAAGAAGGGGAGGAATGGGAATTATATCTTTTTTAAAAGACAAAAGACCTTTAGAGGAGGGCACAAACCGATTTTGAACGTAACCAGATCACTGTAACTCATATAGAGGAAATTCCGAAAAAATCATTTTTTTACGTTTTTTCGATAATTTGAACGCGATGAGCGACTCCCCCTCCCCCTAAAAGAAGGGGGAAGGGGTATTTATATATATTTTTTAAGGCAAAGGCCACATACCGATTTTGAACGCAACCCAAATCACTTTCACTCATTTTAAAAAATTCCGAAAAAAGTCATATTTTTTACGATTTTTCGAAACTTCGAACGAGATGTGCGACCGGAAGATAAAGTCCGATTTCAAATTTTTTTTTCTTTGTGATCAGGGTGACGACTAGCAACTCTTCCGCGCTATAACGATCCGATTTGGACTCTTACGTGTTTTTCGGCCCACCCTAATGACCATGGGTCCAGATAAAATAGTTGTTGATCATGATATCTTAAAATGGACTCACCAAACCTGCAAGAGTAGAGAGTATCCCAGACAAGACGTGATGTTATAACAGTTTTTCACCAATTGAATCAGGCTGCCGTTTCTGCCTCGGCTATCCTGGTGACGCTGGTCTTCAATGAAAGCAGATGAAGCAGATGTAATTGTGGCTGATGCCTTAGGGACGAAATCCAATGGTAGAATCCTATGGACAGAAGCCAGAGGCCAAAGTCAGTGGGTAGAAACTTATAAATATATTAGTGTACATTTCTCGGACTCGCCTCCGGGTAAGATAGTTATAGGCAGCCGACGTTTCGGGTTCCGACTCGTTACCCATTATCAAGGGTACTGATGCGAGCTTGAAAAGACTGTTTAATTGGGCGATAGGCTGGTCGGAATTGGTCGAGCCCCGATTGTTGTGGTGGAGGACCGTTGACCAGCGGGGACTTAAGCTCTGGCGTTCTGAATTCTTCTCAGAATTCATTCCAAGAGTTGCTGATCGTGTAACCAGTATCCCGGTTGAAATTCTTCTTCTCCAACCTAATGTTATTCGCCGGGAAAGTGTTAAATTATAAATATATTGTTTAACAATTACATGTAAAACATTCATGTGGGCATAAACAGTAACCATACAGGAATATTAAACAACCAAAGTTATTCAATGTTTCTATATATACTTAGTGACTGTAGAGCCTAAGCAAGTATATATATATGTATAGTGGCTGAAGCCATTGGCGCGAAGCACGTATCTGAAGCAGTTTTATTTAATCTATGGCTAATATAAGTTTACATATTTCATGCATGAAATTAATATAGGCTTATAACAACCTTATATATACATATATATATATTATTATATGCATAGATGCGAGGCAGAAGCTTTTGGACCAAAGGCAATGGACCAAAGCCGTTGGGCGGAAACAATTAATTTAATCCATAAATATTATACATAAAATGTTAATATTTTAATGATTATGTCTTGATATATCATTTAAATATTACTAAAATTTAACTTACCAAGCTAATAGTTACGGGTTATTTTTATTGAATTTAATATGAAGTTATATAGTTTCATTTTTAACTATTATAGATATATAGTGGCTGCAATTGTTTGACAGAAGCCCGTGGCAAAAGCCCTTGGGCTCAATCCGTTAGGTGGAATTGGGCCAATGTTATTGGCCCAAGCTAATTGGCCATAAATACCTAGCATCTGCCATAGCACATTTGGTCCACAGGAGGCTTCATCACCCGGGTTGTCTGCCACTTCTGCAACAATATCACATCACATTCAGGCCAAATATGTAAGTTGATTCCGCCATAGTTAACTGTGAACAGTCATCTTGATTGACAGTTGAAGTTGCAGCTCAATATCACATGAACATGGGGTGACTGAGCATCTAAAAAGAGATAAATATAACAATTTCTTCAGACAAATTAAAAAAAAAATTTTCTTGGCCATAATTTTTTAAATATTTATTTTAGAAAGACTTCATTGAAATTTAAATTTACTATAGGTACATTTATTTTTGTTTATCGATTGCATCTATAAAAATGGGGTAAGAGTAAAATTTAAATTTTACTTTAAATAATTATTATGGATCAGGGGGTAGGAAATGTTATTACCCTTGAATAAAATCATATATTGCCATTTAAATAGATTATAATTACATTTAAAAAACTAGATTTGTGAACATGAATTATTTAAGTCATGGAAAATAGTGGCATAGGAGTGAAAATTTTAAATAGTGACAAAAGAAACTACACTCATGGATATATATTTGTCAGAATTCTGGCTATTATGATGGAAATCTCAATTATTCTTGCGGAGATTGGATATTGTTTAAGAATTTAAATTATAAATTCAGTTAGAGGGAATGGAAGTTTTACCAGCAACAAATTTAGCAAGTAAGATTTTAATGATAACACTCAACTTTGTTAAATGAGAGATGGATAACTGGTCGTGGGCAGATAGAAAAATGACAGGAGTATGCGAAAAGGAGGGTATCTTGTTCAAGTCTGCCACAATGCATAGATCGAGACAAGTGTGGCTCATAATGCTGTGGCATGATCGGAGAACATATGGCGGTTATTAAAATAGCTAAAGTTTTTAAGGTAGTTACTCTCTGATCTTCCAGAGAGAATATCAGCATTAAAGTCTCCAACGATTATAGCATTTTTAAACGTTGGATATTAAGTTGAAAATGAGTTCACAAAATTATCAATGAAAACGATATTTGGTGGGCGGTAAACCATCGCAAGCAGAAGTTTAGCAGACTTCAAGTATCATAAATTCAGGGTTCAAACAATAATCAGAAGTGGAAGTGGTCAGTACACAAAACTTAAGTTTATGATGAAGGGTAAGTTCCAATACCACCAACTCTTTTCCTGACCCTGTTGCGACGCTATAGGTTGTAGTCAGCCAACCGCACCATATCGTCAGAGATGACCGGCTTCAGCCATGTTTCTGTCATGTGAATAATATCAGATGTTCCTCTGAGGAAATGGAAGCGAAATTCATCTACATTATGAGTAAAGGATTGACTAATTACCAGAAATTGTTTTACATGGTCATGGGATCTTTTGTTAATAATTTGATTAGACGGGATGTAAAGGTAGACAACTCAAAATCACATTCAGATAGGGCTCCATTTGCACTGCTAGAGACAAATATTGCATTATTATCGGATCCCAAAAAGCGTGAACTATTTGGCGTGACCAATTGAAGGTTGAAAAGATCTTCTTCTGTCCGCAGGATTTGTCGTTCGCTTCCATTTTCCTTCCTACCAAATATTTTACCACCCCTAACCCATATGTATTTTAGCTTGCAACTTTTCTTTAAATCTCTAGCTTTGGCGTACAGGTTACGGTTGTATGCACTCAGGGATTCACTGACGTAATTAGAATGTTTAACAGGTTTATCCCCGCCAATATCTGACGTTGAAGAAATTCTTTTGACTCGATGAGCCTCAAGAATCTCGTGAACGAGATTATGTCTCATAAAGCGCGCTCGAATATCTGTGAGTTCGTTGTTAGCGGTAGTAAACCGACCGTGTACTCCATAATAGTCGATGTCTGTTATGTCAAATCTAACTTAAAGGCGAATTCACGCATGGCTAACTAAGGCAACATGCACTTCACCGGGTTTGAGTGGTATACCGTGTATTTCCAACTCATTCCCAAGAGATTTCCGTTCACAGAAAATCATCTGCACCTCAAGGTCATTGACTCGCTTGAGGAGATTCTTGTTTACCTTTGTTATGAAGATAAAACTGTTCAGTTCACTCATTTCATTTTTCAACGAAATCCTAAACTCACGTCACTCGTCCCAAATCAACCTTAACGCGGACCAATAAATTCCTCAACATTGACGAAGAGTCAACGAAGTGAGAGATGCCACTCGGGAGGATTTGATCGTGTTTTCATCTCCACAAGCGGAATGGCTCCTATTAGTGCACGTGAAGCAGTCCCATGATCGGTTAAGATCTTCTAGAAGCTGTAGGTCTGTCTCACTGAGAGTGGTACAGGTGAGATGGTAAGTATGGCAACAGGTGCGGAAGATCACAATTTCCTGGCCAGTCTTTGTGGCCAGAATGCCTTTTACACAGTTGTTAGGCATGGTAGAAGCACTAGGTAAACTTCGCACAGGCGGGCCAACGCTACGAATTGTGGCGGAGGTCAAGAGACACGTCTGTTCACTACGGTAGCTCGCGAAACACTGTAAGTGTAAGATTATCAGATGACTGAAATAGCGAGTCGATATAAACTTCAGATAACCCACAGGAAATGGTAATCAAGTGGAACAGAGTAACCTTTGAGTTCACAGGGAAAGTAAAACATCTCTGAACTATATACGTAAATGTAACAGAGAAAAAGTCACAGTCGAAATACGCTACAATAGTGAACCACAACTTGTGGAAGGAACAAAGTAGCACCAATTGGAATCGATCTGAGTTAAAATACTATGAATGACTTGAAAATTGATGCATTAAGTAGATCGCGCTAGTTTTGGAATGATATCGAAACAAATGCCAAACGAGAAATTCTAGTTGCATTTCTTGTTACGAAATGTCTCCAGTAATTCAATACATAAACATAATATTAACCCGATATAATTTAGACGGATCAGACTCAACAAACGATTCACAAGAGGGCAATCAGCCTAACTATTCCCTAAGCGTGGAAAGTAACAATCGTTATATGAAAGTGAGGTTCCATACACGTCTCTTGCTTTAAATGCACGAATAAAACCAGTTGTATTATTTCAGTTATGAAGGCAGTCAAAAAAATAGTGTGTATTGATAATCGATGCAATAAAATACGTAGCATTCTGAGTTAAATGGAGAACCAAAACCTAGCAAGAATGGAAAATGGAATTAATCAAATACATTGTAATGTTTATAATTGATGCAGTACAAATATCTAGAGTAAATTGAATATCGATACTGTAAGTTGTGGATGAGACATTAAAAAATAGCGGCCAAAATGTTTGAAAACAGTGAAACATCGTTTATTAAATTAATCTAGTATTAAGAAATAATAGCAGCTCCAATACCTAGTCAATTAAAATCCAGGTTCGAAATTCATTTTAAAGCATAGGTACATTATTTGATGAATGTGAATTAGAGCGGTAGGATGAATGTGAATCGTTTCATTATTCCATCGCATCTATTCCTCCCCCATCAGCTCCCCTCCCGCCCCTTCCTTACCCACACTACCCCGTCTCCCCTCACCCCCATCCAACCGAACACGAGAACGATGGAAGTGGCCAGGTTTTTCACAAACTTAAATTGCGGACGAGGTTGGCGGCGGGGGTTTTTTCCCTGCCGCTAAACGGAGTCCGAGGCGAGAGAGCCAGTTCAAATCCCACCCAATCCCATGCCACTTTATCTGAATTAAAATATTATTTTTTCTGTAAATTTTCCGGTTAATTTTCAATACTGTTTATATCAGAAACTTGTGTACGAGTCTAAAGATATTAAACCGAGACTGTATTCCCATGACGTTCATTTGTTAATATTTTTCTTTCTGGATATATCGACCAAAAGATTCAACCTAGCAAAAATATCATATGGAGGTGGTTCGTAAAAATCAGTTTTTTTTTGTCCTAATACTTGCCCTATTTAGTCAGCACATCCCGCGTGTATAATAAGACGGTAAGCCCCGAAATAAACGAGATGGTGAAAATTAATTTGGAGGAATCCGAAATTAATATTCACTGCCGAGATAACTTTACGAGTCACAGATTGTCAAGAATGGGATAGTGAAATTTTGATACATGAATAAATATAGTATCTAACTTTTGGGAGACTTAGGTAATGTCACGCAACACAAAGAAATATTTGACAACAGTCAGTCAGATGCGCGAAAAATCCAAATGCTACATAAAATTAATTTCGGTATTTTGCACAATATAAAGTATAATCGTTTTTTACAATACGAATCTACTTTCTAAATTCGAAATGACTTCGAATCACTTACCACTTGCGAAGAAGTTTCAATAGGGAGCTATTTACTAATAAGTTGACCCATAATATTATTAACTCAACTATCAAATCAATCTCTAACGCTATTTCAATCAATGACTTAATTGTGACGAAAGCAGATAAAGGCAATAGTGTGGTGATTCTCAACAAATTTGACTATGTAAACAAATGTTTGCAGAGTATTGATGATAATTCCTTTATTAGTCTACCGTCAGACCCCACTCGTAAATACAATGCTGAGATAAAAAACTGTTTAAAATCTTGTTCTGCGTTGATGAGTGACGGGGAAAATTGTACTTTGTTCAAATGAACCCTCGACCCCCTAGAATGTATGGTTAACCAAAATTCATACAGCTAACATTCCTACCCGCCCAGTGATATCGGGGGTAGGTTCCCCGACCCACAAACTGGCGTACAAAATCAATAGCATCTTCCGTCAAATTTCCAAATTTATGCCTAAATATACCATCCAGAATTCTAGTAAACTAACGGAGCAATTGAGCAAGAAAATTATACCAAATAATGCTAAACTTTACTCTTTTGATGTAACTAATTTGTTTACTTCAGCTCCTGTCAGAGAAACTTTAAATTTAGTGGAAGAAATTTTATTTGATTCAACCATCAACCCAGTGGTTACTAATGAATTGCTCAGACTCATGGAAATATGCACAAATCAAAATTACTTTTTATTTAATGGTAACTTTTATCGGCAGGAAGAAGGTCTTGCCATGGGATCACCTTTGTCTCCATTGCTAGCAGACATTTTTATGGATTTCACTTAGAGAAGAAGCTTTTTAATTCAAATGTTAACCTATTATCTAATGTGTTTTATTGGTTTAGATACGTGGATGATATTTTATGTTGTTGGACAGGTAGTCATAGGCAAGCCACCAAATTTTTAACCGTTTTATATTCCTTACACCCACGTATCAATTTTACCATGGAATCTGAATCAAACGGTAATTTAAATTTTCTTGACTTAAGTATCACAACTTCAAATAATCTCCACCAATGTGCAATATACCGCAAACCAACTTATACAGACCACGTTATACCGTTTGATTCGTGCCACCCGTGGTCTCGTAAAACTGCAGCGTTCAACCATATGATCCAGCGAGCTTTAAATATCCCTCTTTCTGGGGATAATTTGACAAAGAATTAAATATAATTAGACAAATCGCTAAATATAATGGTTATGACGGAAATTTTGTAAATAAAATATTAAACAATAAATTAGAGAATAGGGCATTAAAAGACATTTCATCATTGCAACCAGTCAAAGATAAAAAAACTTAAATGGGTAAAGCTGCCTTACTTGGGAAAAATGTCTTACGATGCAGTTAAATCATTCCCTAAAGACAAATACAGAATGATTTTTTACACTCCAAGAACTCTGGGAACAATATTCAATAATGCCAAAGATCCTTTTGACCCCCTGCTAAAATCGGGGGTTTATGAACTTAAGTGTGACACATGTGGTAGTGTTTATGTCGGTCAAACTGGGAGAAATTTTTTAACCAGGGTGTCGGAACACAAAAGGTGTTTGGTGAACAGAGACCCTAAGTCTTATTTCGCCGAACATCTAATGGAAGAATCTCACCACTCCACATTTAATGTGAAAATCCTCCGTTCCCTGGAGAAAGGACACCATCTAGATGTTGCGGAACAGTGGGAAATAGTTAAAAGGAAACGAAAGAAAATGAACTTATTAAACGAGAATGAATTTGTTTGTCATTCTCCTATTTTTCACTCCATTGTTAAATAACGTTACCTCCTCCAACAAACCACCCTCTCTCCTCACACCACCATTTTTTTCCATTTTCTCCCACTTGTCCTTCTATCCTTTCACAGTGTGACGTAAACACGGTGTTTCACGTATTATATAAGCTTATATCTGTTTATGTTGTATTAGTCTTGCCTGATGATGACTGTTGTTCAGTTGAAAAACATGTAGCAAGAGGTGAAATAAAATTGGTAGACAGTACGAAATCGTTTGAGCTTTTACTTAAACGTAGAGAGGTGCAAATGCTTCGAAAGCGACTCGAATCAGGCTTAATTCGATTCGATTCTCCTGCGAATTAGGATACTTCGAAAGTGAATGATTAGTAATATTCGAATCGGATAGATTCGTCTTCGAATCTTAACATGTACTCAAACGTGGCACTCATCCCCGAATTGCGCGCCGTCCGTTTAGAAGATGTTTTCCTCACGCGAAACGAAAATTTAAACGACCACAATTTAATAAAAGCTCAAACGATTTCGTACTGTCTACTAGTTTTTTTTATTTCACCTCTTGCTACACGTGTTTCAACTGAACAACAGTCATCCTCAGGCAAGGCAAAAAAAAAAAACTAGTAGACAGTACGAAATCGTTTGAGCTTTTATTCAATATGCTGTTCTACAATATCTCGCCTGAGAAAGTGGACCACAATTTATTCTGTGCTATTCTTTGTGCCACTATTTAGATGTATAAGCTAATGTAAGGCCCTGAAATATACCGAAAATCTATATTACTGTAACTCTGCATTAACTTTTGCATTTTATTTTGAATTCGAATTCGATTCACAAGCAAATTTTTTTCAGGGTGATTTGATTCGCTAACGAATATTTTTTAAAAAATTCGATTCGATTCAACGTTTACATGAGAGATTCGATTCGAAATGAAAATCCCTGATTCGCACCGCACTAGTTAAACAATATGGTTGTTATTTCGGGTTTAAATCTTCAGTTTGATGACGTAATGCCCTCTCCATTCCCCTCTATGGTTTTACCCCATATACGAGTCTCTAGTTTCTTGGCTTTACAACTCACTGCTGGAACCCTTTAGACAGTCCGCGTCGTTGGGAACTGAGTGGTGTGTTGCCGAGGATACGCCTTTCCGCAGCTAAACTGTCATCCGTGCTTATCGTGCTCAGTCAATGTATCGTAGAGCAAACCCAAGATTTGGCTACGATACATTGAAGATACTTTTATTATATGGACCCATGGTCGCCAGAAGTTAGAAGAATTTTTCCATTTTTGAAGGACCTAAATAGTCTTATTGAATTCACCATGGGGGTAGAAACAGGGAAATGGGAAACTCCCATTTCTCGACGTCTTAGTAGAGAAAAATGACAACGGAACCTTGGGACACGCCCGTGTACAGAAAGCCTACGTCAACGAACAGATATCTCCATGCCAGCTCTCACTACCACCCTGTCAAGTTAAACGCCGTCATGAATACTATGATTGAGCGATGTATTCGATTTAGTGATCTAAAAAATTTCCATGCAGAGAAACCAATATGATAAGATATCCTTTGCTTAAACGGCTACGACAACAGAGCTACCTCCCGAAATCTTAACAAAATCAAGGAACAAGGACAACGGGATCGCATCGGAAACAATGGACGTCACCAGCCAAAAGAAATCATTCCTTCCGTACGTCAATGGCACTACCGACATGATAGGCAACGTTCTTCGGAAATATTATATCAAGGCAATTTTCAAGCCACATGTTCAAGTTAAACACTTAGCTGGAAATATGAGGGACAGGACACCGCCGCAAAGGGAAGGAATATAAAGAAATTCCATGCGGAATATGCGACAAAAAACACATCGGCGAGACTGGACGCACAGTCAAAACAAGACTGTAGGAACATAGACTCGACTGATTCGACTGGGGAAAACTACTAAGTCCGTTGTCGCTGAGAATGAAACCTTGGGACACGCGATCGACTTGGAGAAATCCAGAGTCATCGCTAGAGTGGACAGTTTAAAGCCAGAGTCATCCGTGAGGCCATCGAGATAAGGAAGAATAATAAACACAATTTCAATAGAGACAGCGGCTTAAAAAATCAGCAATACTTGGAACACAGTCATTCTCTACATGCAATTCTCTACCCCCTCCCTCATCCCCCCACTGTCCTATCTTCCATCCCCCTTCCACCTCTTCCACTTGAGCCAATATATAAAAAACAGCAAATACAGTAGGTTATATTCCCAAGAATAAGTGACCAACAGTGGGTTACGAAACGTCGGACCAAACCGATACCTCATGCGGCATTTACCCGTAATATTTTCTTTTATTAATCGTATTTTATCTATATTTGAGGGTAGAAATAAGATTTAATCCTTGTTTTATCTATCTTGTTTGTGTCTGAGGGACGGAGAGAATATGGATTGTTCCTAGATAAAATATGAAAAGTAGAGGACATTTGGTTAAGAATTCTAGATATTAGGTAAATATAGATATTTTCTAAATCCCAAGTATACAAGAATCTGTGTGTTATGCAGATGTGATCCTGTTTGTGCTACTAGGGACTTAAGTACTAAACTCACTCAACATTTGGAAGTTTTGCTTGATTAATTGAGTACGGTTCGGTGGGTAAGTTGTTCTTTTTCCAAAACGTCATAGCAATGCACTTTTAAAAATTGAATTCTGTCATGTATAACACCACTAGTTTATAGCATCTAGGTCTTTCTTCAACGCAATTCTGTACAGTACTGCGTCGTCGGCGAATTTTGCTCGTAACGACAGAGGTGATGTCATAAATATATATCATTAATATAGAAATCCTTTAGTTGGTGGATAATTACTATAGACTAGCTGACCCCTGCGAATATTTCGCACAGTATGCAGCTTCTTCCTGTTTCTTCCTTCTTTCTTCTACCTGTTTCTTCCCACGGACAATTATGTTATTTATGTTTGTGATAAAGATACATAACGTAAACGGTAAACGGTCACACTGATCGCATGTAGAATGTAAACAATCTATCTAAACGATGTATTAATAGATGGCGCCTCATACAGTCTTTTAAGCACGTAACCATAGCCAACATATTAGTTGATTATATTGTTAACAAATGGCACTGTAAATGTTTGGTCATTTTTAAAAATTTTTAGCAAAAACTTTAATTTTAAACCATTTGTCTATTTTTCGTCAAAAGCGGGGAACATAAGCTTTAAAACGATGTTTGAATAATTAATTTTGATGAAAAATTATGGGAGTTATGACTTCGCGACAAAAAAACACCTTTGAGAAATAATATATGTGATGATGATAAATATGAAATCAAAAAGTTTTAATTGCATTGACTTACCAGATGACCATTCACCCATGTACAATCACTATGTGCATTTCGTACTATTTTCATTTTAAACCTTTTTTTGAAGTTTAGAATAAAAAAATGTGTGGAGTCGATATACCTCGAGCGAGTAATCGACATGGAAAAATCGAAACTTTTAAGTCAAATTAATGGGTAAATAGAGAAATTTGAGATTGAGATTGTATTTTTCGTCAGAAGCCGGTGATTCAACGTTTAAAATGATACCTCATTTATCACTGTAGGTGTAGTATTAACGGAGCATATACGGAATGACAGAAAAAGACCTTTCTGTAATAATATATATGATGGATTGGAAGTGACCTGGAACCTTTTTCTAAGAGCAATTATAGAAGTAACCAGTCACAATTCAACGCCTCAAGCCTCGGATGTGCAACTCATAAGCCAAGCAAAAGACTTGTAAATAGTGCAAAAATATGGCGGGCGTAATCAAGATTAGGTATAACTTTTATTATGATGATTACGGTACATTTCGAGGGTATTACTTGCAATACTTCTTATCTGAAAGCCGGCGCTACGAATTTGGGTAATTACAAATCATTGAATGCATGCTGAAACATATTATAGTTTCTTAATTTACCTTAAAAGATCCCAAGGGGAGACGAGTTTTCGGGGAGACTTAGGACCATCAGATAACATCATTCATGCCACTGTATTTCTTGTAGGATGGGCTAAAACTGGTCGCTATAAATAAATCTTACATTTCAAGGTATCATGTTGAGTTGGCTATGTCTTCATTGAACCACATTAATAGATTTTTAACGTATTATTATAACGAAACTTCAAGGTAATGTATGTTGCTTTAAGATTCATTGTCGAAGCTTCCGTTTCCGTTCCATTTTCAGTTATTTCATTGACTTACAGAGGACTTTCAAAGGAGTGCAATGGTTGCGATGATATGAAATTTTAAAAATGCAAAAGAAATAACATTTGCCATGTAAAAATCATTATTCTTGACCACAATTCGAATTTAAATCTAAAAAATGTCCTTTCCAATCGTACGCCACAGGTTTTCCAACGTGCATGGGTTTTGAGGCCAGCTGACTTAAGTCTGAGTTAAAGCAACAAGTAATCGTGTGATACCCTAAAGGATTCCAAAAGATTTCCCCGTGTCGATAAAAAGCGTCTTCGACACAAATCCATTCAAACTTGGAATGCATAAAGGGCGTATGATATTGATTTGGGACGTAGTATGCCTTTAACAAGAGCTAATTTTCCCCTTATGCTGCGGGCGATACCTTTTCTGCCCAAGATCATGTCTCGGACGCCAATCGTTCAACCCACTGGAAATATGTGGTATTTGACAACTTTCACTCCCTCAAAAGTATTAGACTTGTACCTCCTCACTTTTCGAAGCGCGACTAGCCTTTCCGGCGCAGGAAGTATTTGAAACCTTTGCGTCATCCACAACAACAAACGACCCAGACCACTATCACCCAGACCTCCGCTAAGGTTTACTGATGACTACTTGATTGGAACGAGCGTCGACAGATGGACAAGCAGAGCGGGGCAGTTCAAGGGGAGATATTTTTCAAAGTTTACAGAGGGCTCTCCGTAAAGTCTTGGAGGAAAAAATACCTAATTAGCCTTTAAGTATGCCTCGTCTTTCTCTCAGGAGAAGAAATCGGGTAGTAGGTTTGTTAACGGAAAATATATCTGTCGAATAACAGCCCGAGCAGGTGTTGCACATTCGAATTTCACCCACTGAACTTTTATTTGGTGTTAAAATGTGAATTTTTTTCTTTTTTAACACCATTAAACAGAAGCCATCAAATTGTCCGCAATAATAAGAAATATATTTATTCAAATGTTTATCAGTATTCATTTTTCGTCCGCAACTACAAATATTTGCGATTTAACAAACGTTAAATTCTAGGAGATGGTTCAAAACAAACCATGTAATATTGATCGAGCGGGCTGCACGGAGCCCAGAACTCAAATCCACAGGAAGTATTCGGGCGTTGATTAAAAGGAAAATGCGAGAAAATAACGTTTTTAGACCCGTTCATACGAAACGATCCCAACGTAAGAAGCAATGTGGAAAATGGTGGAAGAAGAATGGGAAATGAACCCACTAAGATGATGCCAAAATGTGGGCCACTCCAGGTCTCAGACACTTTTCAGGAAATCGAAAACAAAAGGGGATGGATTGATTATTAGGCTAATAAACATCCACATCCTTTATCTAAATACCATCTTCATTCTCGATAATCAATTACTGTGGTCATGTGCACACATGACACAGGTTGAGAGGATTACGAACACATCTTATCCTTTCCCACTCATCCGAAATAAAGCTGTATAGTGTCTCTTTCCTAAATCCATGAAAATTCATTAACGCTGAGAGATGAAATTGACCACTCTGTAAAAAGTATGTCAATATGTTTATGTAGGGTTTATGTAGGGTATGCTTCAATTTACACTCCATTGACTGCTCTGCGGATTTATGAGGAGTATACGAATGAGCATACGGAAGATATCTAATTACTACTTAGTCGCTACGTGGAAAAGACGATTTTTAGTATTTTATCACTTTCACAGGGGGAGATGGATTTCAGTCGGAGTATTGCTTACGAGTGAGTGAAAGAATGCTTCTAATTACTTTATCTGGGGAATTCAGTGAAAAATTTTCTCTGCAAGTATGTCAAAACATATTTTAATGACTCAGTAATTTACCTTATCCTCTCTGTATTATCCTCCATCCTCTATGTTGAACAGTTTAACTACACGAATAAGGTATTGCTTACAGCAAACCTATAAAATAATACTGGGAAAACTTCAAAAACCATTAGAATGATATTTTCAAGGAATCCCCACACTTCTTTGAATCTCTCACTCAGACAGGTAATCCGTATTTAGAAATTCGGCAGATGGAACCAAAGTCTAAATTCTCATAAAAATAATTTACCTCTTACTAAATCGTTTCAAATTTGAAAGTGAAAGTAGCCTCAGGTAAGTCCACAAAAATCGAGTAATTGACAAAATTAGAGATCCCATACAGTTCCTCGTTCATGAAAAGCGTTTGATTGATTGATAAATTGGCGAGTGGGTGGATATGAACAGAGGACAGGCAGGACGTAGAAATCAAGTGGAACCAAACACCCTTGAATGGGAAGTAAACATCTTATTTGATGATCAAGACGACCGCTCTGATTCCATTACAAAGCCCGAATATGTGTAAAACACACACTCATAGTTGAGGTCGGTATCCATTTGCTCGGCATTCCGAGAATTCCTAAGACGTTTTTGGACAATAAAGTCACATCGCATAAATTAATTATGACGGCGCTAAAAGAGGCCTCGCTAAGATTTGAACCCTTAACTTTCTTGGCCGCGGACTATCGCTCTCCCTCTAGGCTACTGCATCGATCAAAATATGTCCGCATACAGTGGTTATCATTCCAACATTTCCTTTAAAAACTAGACCAAATAAGATGTCCCGGACTTTTGAAAGTAATTTTCAAAAAGTAAGTAATGTAACGTTAGGAGAAATTAAGAAATTTAAGTGTTTGAGACGACCTGAATGCACGAGGGCGGAAACTTACGTAGGGTATTAAGGTTTTGGATTAACTTGTAAAGAAAAATTTTCTCCTCATGGAAACCATTCTATTCTACCAGATTTCCATTATTTTAACGAGAAATCCACATAATTATATCCCAAAATGTTAATTGTAATGTATGACATAAGGAAGTGGTTTGAAGCCTTATTGAACGAAGCTCACCCATATCTATTTCCTACACCCGGAAAAACTTTATTTCGACTGGAGAATATAATCATTTTGTGTCCCAACTAATGATTCTTTCATCGTAATTTTTCTTAAGTTTTAATCGAGAAAAATGTTTTTTTTAAGGGTCCAAAGCTCTAAAAAATATATGGTAAGCATCACTACAAAATTGACTACGACTTCAGAACCTCGACTGGTTGGTGGGAAGCAAAATCATCACGATTATAACTCCAAGGCCATGTCGCGCACCATTAATAGTATTTCTATTTAAGTGACGTGTAAAATCGATATCTATTCTTACATAGAATATTGCCATCCCTTCGAAACCTGATGCTGGAGGAGAATGCTGAAGATAACATGGATGGACAAAACGTTAAATGATGAAGTTTACAGAAGAGGGAAGGAACCAATGGAGCACGATTCAGAAAAGAAGAACTCGATGGATTGGTTACACACGGAGGCAAAATGGATTTGTGTAGAAAGTAATTGAAGGTAAAATAGAGGTTTAACGTCCCCAGGGGAAGACCCAGGAATGAGTTCATGGGCCAAATGTAGAGGAAGGTTACACAGGAAGAGGTACATGGGGAGTGCTACCAGAAAGTAAGAGTCCTAGCGTTAGATTGGCAAGACTGGAGGGCAGCAGTCAACCAATCGCAGGATTGCACGACCAATAACGATGTTGATTACACCATGATATTTATTTGAAACCATTATAACGCCATGAAACTTAACTTTTTGGTATTAGCAGATGATCTGTTCATGTATCATCGAATTATTTCGAAAAAATTGCAGTGTCTTAAGGCTAAGTGATAGAATAGCAATAAATTCCCAAGAAAGCGCACCTGAGGCATGTAATATTTTCGCATTTTCCACAAGTAGCCATTATAAGTACATATGTGAAGAGTGTCATGCAAATCTGTAGAAAAATATAAATTACCCCTTCCACCTTAAGAGGAGGGTTAGGTAATGCATAGGAATTCAAGGAAGACATTTCAGTGCGCGATTGCATAAGGGAAAGTCTGAAGTTGGCCCGTAATCGGGATGCAACGACAAGGACTGTCCATATAGCTACAACTTAGTCGACATGACATACCCAAGTGAAGACCGTCTTGAATATCCAGAGCACTCTGAGGCACAATATGTACATGAGGAGCATAACTGACGGCAACATATGGGGAAAAGACTGTAGAGAAAGACCCACGAATATGTTCGTGGGCTTAATAATGAGGAAAGTACATTGGAAGAGCAATTAGGTATTACGGGACCTATCATTAGAGAGAGAGGGGTGGAGGGCTGCAGCCAACCAGTCTAAGGATTGAACGACCGTTGATGAAGTTGTTTTTCTTTTCATGTTTTTGTATCACTGAGGAAGTAAAATCTTACGTCTTGATGGAGTATAAAGAAGTGACAAACAATTACCGTATGTTTGACTTACGTATAATATGAACGAATTCTTGTGAAGTTATGTTACGTCACCATGAAACGCTTTAAACAGTTTATTGTGTTTGAGTCGAGTTGGAGATTAAAAGACGCCTATGTGTTGTTTAGAGTCGACTGTCATTGACGTTATCGTTGTGTAATATACGCCATCGTAGGCCAACTGAATTCAAGAAATTCTCACGAAGGACGAGAAACGAATAACATCACACAATGATTATTCAAAATTACCCTTCCCTTATGATTGTGTCCCTTATGCATCGCAATCATAAACACAAACAAGTGAAAACTCAAGCTAAGTCAAGCGTAGGTATTACCAGATCAACTAAAGACATCGTTTCGGGGAAATAAAAACAAAGAGGAATTCAACAATAACGACATATATACATCAAATTTGTGTAAGAACAAAATTCGAGGAAAATGCAAATGCCGGATGTAATTACAATGCATCGTGGAAACAGTTGAATGCGAAGTGTATTGGCCAGATTACACATTCTTCGAATAATTTTTAAAAACATTTTCCACTCACCAAACATGTTCAAGCTAAGTGTGTCTCCCACTGCTTCCGTCACAGCCCGAACTAAAACTCCAGGATGTGCCCACTCGTGAAGCGACGAACTGGGTAAGAGCGGCCGTTGACCACTTTCTTCGCCACTGACTCCAACGCGATGGTAACTCTCATCCGACCAACACCTCATTTCCTTCCTCTGGCTAGGCTCTTGCCATACACTCTTAAAGATCAAAAGTTGAAGGTTTCACTTGGTATAAGGTCGACATCGTAGTAAACCAAACTTTGCGTCTTCCATAGTCCCTTGAGGTGACTAGTGTGAGGGTCCACGTATATGTAACGAACTACAGACCAGGAGACGTTCACCAGCATGAAGCAATGGATATGCTGAGCACGAGCGGTCACTCGGTCATCCCCATGTTCACCTGCGTACGTCTATTCAAGGAATGAAGGATTACGACAGTGAGTCGGTCGGCAAGCTAGGTGAGAGGGGAGTGGGCCATCGTTCTTTCGTCTGGGGGAAGGCAGGTGCGAGAAGGGGAGATGGTAGTTACCAGGTGAAGAGTTGAATTGGTACAGGACGTCCCACTTGACTTATTCTCCGTTCGCTTAGTAGCGATAGACAGTGTCTTGGACGCACCTGGAGCGATGGCGCATATGCAAGGAGGTTGGGAGGAAATGGAGGCGACAAGATATCTCAAACGCTAAGAAATGCGCATGGCAGGAATGGGGGTTGATGGGAATGAATAGCCACTCCCACTACGCTCAAAATATTGTGCTGACCAGCGGTAAATGGCCAAATTTGGGGAAACTGCGGCTTAAATACTGCTTTCTAATGCCGTCGGTCCATTCCTTCGAATTTTATTGGGTTTAATTAACTAATTACTTTAAGGCCGAACGTATACTCCTGTCCAAAAAAACTTACCACCTCGGAGCCGAAAAATATCTAAGTCCTGAGTTGACGTCGATGTAAAAACACGGTCGAACCACGCCCCCTGCGCGGCAAGGCAATAAAAAAACGGAACGGGAGGACCTTCCTCCCCACAGTTGGAGAGGGAGGATGAGGGAGAATATGCTCGTAGGGAAAATTTTGCCCTGAGAAAGGAAATTCTCAATGGTAGGAGGAGAGCCCAGGCTTCCGTTCTCTAAATGTGTTAGCGAGAATGGGATAGCCCGTTTCAAGGCCATAGACTCTTAAGTTCCCGTTTCGGTCGCTCCAAGAGACCAAGATCTCTCGTTCACGACTACTGCTAGAAGATGTGGAAAGCCCTATCTTCGTCATATGTAATGGAGATTCACGAAGTTCACTTACGTGTTTATTTAAATTCGCATGCTACACAGTTACACGCGTAAATGGAACCTGAATATGATATTAACTACTCGCATTGAATATATTCTCAAAGAGAAAAATCGACAATATTGACAGCCACGACAGCTAGCAGGTATTTAAAAAGATTTAACACTTATTTTCAAGCCCTTCAACGGGTTTTTTGAAGCAACGGCATATTTGATCTCCATGTCTTTCACATACTTAATGCCCAGAACGGAAGCACAATTTATACACAATTGAAATTAGTAATGACTATTAAATACTGCTACCTATTAATTCTAATGGGGTGTATGTACTCTACAAGGCTCGCAAACTTCGCTGAAGAGGAGGAAAGCCAAACCACGTGAAGGACCAAACTACAGTATTTTCAAAGGCTATTATGGCCACGTGAGGTTGTAATTTTGAAATAAATGAGAAAATGCCCTAGCCACCGCAATGAGTGGTAATTTTTATTTCACACGAACAAGAGATACTGCATTAAAATCTCTCACCAAACCCATGCGAGTGATCATGATCCAAGAGATCTGAGTTCAACGGATTTTCGGCGAATATTTATTTCACATCAGTAATGCCCAGAACGAAAGCACAATTTTAAACAGCTGTAATTAGTAATGACTAGTAAATTTATCGGGATGTAGGTACTGTACAAGGCTCACAAACTTCACTTCTTGCTTCGCTTCGGTTGGTACAGCCAAACGCGGAGCATGTGACCATATTGATGATTGACCATAAATATTCCACAAATATCTTCATAAATATATTCTGAGAGGAATATAAAATTAACTCGAGGAGAGATAAGCCTACACCAAACTACTAGCCACTAGTTCATCGAACCAGGTACTGTCGCTTGAAACGCATGGAACAGTCAGGATCGTCAGACAACCTCTCGGTACCGCATCCAAAGTAGAAGTTCGCCTCCATTTCCTTCCAACCTCCTTGCATATATGACACAACGATGACGTCAATGACAGACGACTTTTAAAAAATACCGACACGTCTTTTAATCTCCAACTTAGGGGATAAAGGCGCGTAAGGTCGAACTACTAGCGCTTGAGCAATCTCGGGATGTCAAGTTAAATGAGGACAGAACGCAGCCGTCTCAGTCCGGTAGGACAGATAGCATAACCCACCAAGTGTAACTCGAATAGAATAATTTATGTAATATACATATAGCATTGATATAGATTGAATACAGCGGAGAACAGCAAGATTTGTAACAATTGTCACCCTAAACTTAGCAGTGTCACGGAATCATCGAAGGAATTAGGGTGGGAAACGCTACCTGATCAATGGGAAAAATATAGATTAAATCTTTTACGAAAGCTTGATGTACATTATTTTTCTGCCATGTTCATCATACTTTGCTAGAGCCAAACTATTATGATAGAAACTATCAATAGCGGAGAATACTAGAATAGAATACCTGAATAAAACTGACAAACAATATATGAAAAATCTCTAGTAGAACATAGTGTCCCTTATGACTGGAAAATCGCGAACGCTACTCCTATCTTTAAGCAATGTTCCGTCCGCACTTGGTGAGAGAATTATTCCAAATTCTCTCACCAAGTTAATATGAAATACCGCCGAACGGAAAGGTAAATTATTGGCTTTGAGATAGGTAGAGAGAGATAGTTCCCTATACATAAATGACACCTTATTCGAATTATACGTTGGAATTTCACCAGCTGTAGGAAGCATTAATTAAATAAAGCATTATTAAAAGTGAAGTAATATACTTTCACATGACTGAAATCCTGAGTAATTTAAAGACAATATCCCGATAAGCCATTTACTTGACTCATTTTTTACGCGCCGGACTTGAAAAACTCTTTCACAACGGGAGGTTACTTTGTGATACTGAAAATAGTATTGTGGTGACAGTATTGATTATTTAGTCGAGAAACCTTAAAAACTACAAACTTTGGATATTTTGACGAGATCTAGGCGTAAGACACTCATAATATTTTTAAAAACATCTCTCCGAGACGCATGCACGTACCATTTCCCATGTGAAAAATCCCCGTATTTGTCGTCAATATTCTCAGAAAGTGATTCGGTAAGGGGGTGATATTTTGGTATCTTTGGAAGGGTGAGACATTTTCATTTAAAATAAGACATTGATTCATGAATTAATATGTGAAATAATATTTCGCTCAAACTAGCTTCAGGTGCACCTAAATCATTTGCTCTATTATGTCGAAAGTTATATGTCTTTCTTCTTGTTCTCATGCCTTCAGAATCGCGGGTCCTCGATTGACTTCTACCGACCAAAATTATTTCTATCAACCACCGTCTCAGTCGATCGCTGATTCTTCTACAATATGATACATCTTTCAATACTTTCAATATTTGGTCCAATCTATTTAGATGCTTTAATTATTGGGAGATGACCTCTGGGTCCCATGGAGGGAATTCCAATCCCACATTATCTACCAGGGTTGAAATTCGCTATGAAAAAATCATTTGACTTGACCGGGATTCCAACCCGGATCTCCCAATTGCCGGTCAGGCGTGTTAGCCAGTTACACTACCAACATTTCAAACATTTTTGACTCTTTGTCTTTATTTGATGTTTTTCGGCTTTTTTCGGATTGCAGTGTTTCTTCCCTCCCAATGATCTCATTTGAAATAAAATCCTCCCTTACTCTAATTTTAACTAAAGTTCTTTGCACAAACTAACATGACCAGTTGTCACTAATCTTCAAAGCCAAAATTAATAACGTTAAAATAACGTTAAAAAAGCATTGCAGCAGGAGCTGGAGTGAAACTTACTGATGTATGTTGCCTAGTTATGGTACTATCAGAAATAGACTTTTTATTTAATATCATTTTGATTTGTATTCAATATCTTCGGACTTAGAATACTTACTTCCAATCGTTATTGCTCAATTTAAAGTAAGACCAACGGCTCATAATTTTGTGATGGCATTGATTAAATTTTCTTCGTTTTTTTGCACAATTGTTAGTTTTGAAAACTTTTATCGCCTTTTTGTCCAAACCCATGTCCCCTCAAATTTGCTCTATTATCTCATATTTTGTATCTAAATACCTTGCCTTTACATAATTAAAAATTGCAATGGTAATTTTTTAATTCGTGGGAGAATTCGTAGTTTTTACGGGAATCCCGGGCCAATTTCAGCTTACGTACATATAAATAGACTATTGCAGTTTCCTGAAAAGGATGGCGCCTAAAGTGGGGTCCACGCCTGGAAATATTGTTGTCTGTGATATTTCATTCTTTTCGTGCGATATAGACCTATATGACTTGACTTAAACGACGATTACACTGAGTAATATCAGGGGTGATCTGGTGGAAAATCATAATTGAATTAAAGATAATTGGCAATCTCTACAATAAAAACTTTAATGCGATCGGTTTCGATGTTCTACATCATTATCAGGTGCTACCCCGTTCCATCATCGTCAAGTAATCTTAATTAGCAATCTCAGTTGAAAATGGTTATGCTATCATCACATGGTTTCCGAAAAAAAATCATGATCGACTCTAGTAGCAATAACTTTTTTCGAAATATTCCGATTGAAAAGCCAAAATTTACACTAAGCAATAATCGTTCCTTATTCACTATTCACGTTAAATAGTACGTAAATTTTAAAAAACATCGACAACCGAAATTAATCAATAAATATTACACCCTCATAAATCGTTTGTTCCACGACTAAAGAAAATTTAATGACAAATTAATGCTAAAGAAAAGCTGTTTCTCCACTCTTACACTTCAAAAAATATTAATTAAAAAAATGAATACGTTTCGGCGCGTCACCAAGAGCAACAACTCTACCAGTGGCAGTCTATATCATTGAGAAGCATGAGTGGATCCCTTAATTTTGTCTTCAAATTCTTGTGAAACGTCTCACATTATAGTGCACGTTAATGATAACTCACCACCTGCCCAAATCCTTTGAGGGTATTTCAAGGGCATTATGTAAATGTACATGTACTCTGCTTGAGTGCTAATATGATGATACTAAATTGATGTAATGAATTTAGAATACAAGAAGTATTTTTGTGGTTAAAATATTTTAAGTACACAATATTAATTCTATAATTTAATTATTGGGAGATGACCTCTGGGTCCCATGGAGGGATTTCCAATCCCACACATCTACCAGGGTTGAAATTCGCTATGAAAAAATCATTTGACTCGACCGGAATTCCAACCCGGATCTCCCAATTGCCGGTCAGGTGTGTTAGCCAGTTACACCACCAAGCCATCTTCCTTCAAGGCGAATTTCGATGGGGGTTTATGCGAACTAGATGTTCAGGCCTCACTGCCTGGTGATCCATGACCCTACAGTAAAGATGCTTAAGTAGGCTCATGCACAGACGTCTATAAATGTCTGCAAGTAAACAGGAAAGTCGCATCAAATTATTGCGGAAATGAAGGTGACACTGGTAGATGAAATTCAAGAAAGTCCTCCTTATGCCAAATGAGTGATGTAACTTTGCCCAAAATGAACGAAAACAGGAAGCACTGTAAAAATGGCGGCATCTCAGCTTATGTCACCGCAACGCCTTCCGGATATTTTCTTCTTTCCTCGTGTCAAGTTTATTTTATTTATCCTTCAGAGTGATCTCCACTGCCTCTGGATCTCTTCCGCTCCAGCTAACTGCTGCTATTTCGTCTCCAACACTCAAACTGGCAAGGCCTGCTTTTTCAGTCCAGAAGAACTGCAAACGATTGTCTCTCATCCATCGGCCAAGGCAGAAGGTAGGTCAGTTTCCGCCATTTATCGTCACACATTACCTACCATATTAAGTCGATGACGTAGAGATCGGGCAGTTGTACGACTACGGCTCTTAGATTGATGCCAGTCTCACTTAAAAATTTTCATATTCATTTTAATTTTTTATCTGGATACTTAATACTTGTGAAATGGAATTATAAAGATATAGGAGGTAAAATATTCCATCTAAGAAGCCAAATGATGAATCCTGTGGAATTTCTTATAAGAAGGGTTTTAAGGTTTAAAATATTGAGTGTCACATGTGAACTGAAGCATATACGTAAAATTACATGTAGGCCTATGCGTATCTGTTTTATGAATTTCAATAGTATATTCAGTATCCCATTAATATGCGCAACTGTCGCATCAAGTGGTTGATGTGATAAAAATGTTATTTAAATCTCATCTTTCATGGCTGTAAAGAATATTAGTGCAATTATTTGAGTTTTACGGTATAATATTTTAGTGAAATCAGTAGACAAGTGGGTAACATTTGAGCGCCAAGAGATATTATTTACTTTGCTACAGACCGGGTGGTGGTTGACGGGTGGTTGAGTTGTATTAGGCACTTTGTATAAGATTTTAATAAATAATGTAGCTTTTTTGTTGAAATTAAGTTATTATTTATTTGACTTAAATTAAGAACAAATTCTAAGAGAATATTTCGAAATAAAATACTGGTTATATGGCCGCGGTTCCTCCCTGTACTGTTTTAAGTTATTTCATTTATATCCCATAGTTTGGCTGACCTGACAGTACAGATGTCTTAACGCTAACCATTTTACGATCCATTGCCGAAACATTTCCTGAATAGGGTAGCCAATGTGGTAGCTTTCAATCTGGAGTTTAATAATTAAATGAGGTTGTTAGTCACATTTTAACCCTATTTTTATCGTCCGAATATAATCACTCTTTTGAGCCTGTTTTTTTACCCTAATTTTCCTTTGTTTTTTGCATTCCACATTCCATGAAAGAGAAATGACCTCTATGACGAATCAATTTACGTATTGCGCATTTTAAAAGTTCTATTATCAAATCATTGAAGTACATTATGGTGATTTGCGCGCTTCAATTATTTCAGTAGCATTTCAGTTGTTCATTTCCACCAGACACACAGGCGTATATCGGTAGATCTAGAATGAATGTCAAAAGACCATTATTTTGAAAAAACGTAGATATGCGACATAGTAGAAGCTTGTCATTACAAATTTGAGTATTAAGCTGTTAATATTACAGCTAGATATTGAGCAATTATATAATAAAATTAAAATTTTCAACATAGCATATAAGAAACAGTACTTGGATGAAAATTTATCTGAAAAGGATGTAAAATCTACCATTTCGATCTTGTTTTTTTATCTTTGAGAAATGATTCCAAGGTATCCTTGTGGGTGTGCAATTCCAACCAAACACTCTGGTGATCCCTGTCCCTCCAACAAAAATGATTATTTTAGGCCAGCACACTGACATACGGTTATTAATACCGGAAGACAGAGAGAATAGTCGTATTAAAATGGAGAGGATACGGAGGTGACAAGGTTAGTTAAAATGAAAGACGCATCCGTAAAAGAACTGAGAGATTATCTCTTCCTTAGAACGAAAGACAACCGGGAAAAAATGTAAACTGCAATCATATCACCGGATGTCCTCTTGACCCTTTTTTGGTAACTTTTTCAGCCTCTCTGTCGTCACTTTTATGCAATTTAATTATTTATCCGGAGTCTACCTCACTACCTCTGGTCCTCTACCACTCCTAGTAACTACCGCTACTCCGTCTCTTGTACTCAAACAAGGATGACCCGTGGAAGGCCTGCTTTCCGCCTCCAGAAAAATTCCAAAAAATTGGTTCTCGTCTATCTCCAAAGGCAGAAGTTATGCTAATATCCTCCATATTTATTATTTCAATATTCGACTTCAACTACTTAAAGTTTAAAATCAATTACGCTGAAATCGAGTGGTTGTACGACTACAACTTTTGGAACTACGTCAGTATCATTTCAAAATGTAATAAAATATTCTTATTTTTGGATAATTGTTTGATGAAATACATAAGAATGGCGTGGATTAAAATTTTATTATTATTCCATCTGAGAAGCCATAGGAAAAATCCTGTCGAAATTCTGAATGCGGGAAGAAATAGTGTGGGACAACTGTTCCAAGAGAGTTTGTTTAAAATTGACCTATTCGTTACACGCAATCTGAAGTGCTTCATAAATTCAAGATTCACACCGGGTGAGAGATTCCGCTGATGCCCACCATTGGCACCTCTCACCCGGTGGACTTCCCAAATAGAACTTCTTAACATCTCACGCCGGGAATGCCTCAGATCTTACCTTCATAGACATGTTTGTTTCATACATTCTCTCACAGAGTTCTTTCTACATTTTAATCTTCCGTAAGTGCCGACGTTTGGATGGCCGAGGCGTCCATCGTCTTCAGGATAGAATGCCGTGACTTTCTTGGTGTCGAAATATGTAGGGCCGGCAGGCGGGTCATTTAGCTCCTGATGGGTGAGAATCTTCTCGTCTTTTTCTCAACCCTCGGATCGTCCTGAACACCGGTTTCTAGGCGGTACTTTAATATATTATACGGTATCCCGCGACTATGTTGAAGTTTTTCTCCTCCAACCTAATTTCAACAGCTCCTTCTGTTAGTCATTCCCAGAATTGTTTGAGGCAGCAAAGAATCTTTGCCCTGTCCCGCTGGATAGTATGAACGTTGGTGATGCTGATGCTGTGCAGATATGTCCGAGCCTGAAATGTTACAAGCTCATCCCCATTTTTCACGTTATCACTCCTCTCTTCTTGATATTATAAAAATGGTTGCTAGAATTATCAATTTTATGACCAGTAAAAGATCTGGTAAATTTATATTCTTATTTTCGCCTCCAATTTAAAATGCTGCGCCAAAAATCCAACTCAAAACAAACAATATAAATAAAATACAAATATGTGAAAGTGGAATGAAGGACCCATTGAATGAATTTCAAGGAAATGACTAATAAAGAATCTCCAATAATCATTTGCAGTGACAATGTCCTGGTATTGGTGCACATAATCGAAAACTGTAGACACCTTGTGCTGTTTAGCATGATATTCATTTTAATTGATACCTTTCGATTATTTCATTTGAGTCACTTATATTTCGTTTTTCGTATTCTCTTCTCGCTAGGAATGGGAGGACGCAGTGGAATGACCTTCCCGTTCCTTCCAAACATCCTCAAAGCAGCTACGTTCACTACGAGTCTATCTCTCACTCTTGTATTGATCAACTTATTCCTCATTCAAGGGGGTTCAGGAATTACAAATTTGAAGTTCCGAGGAATGAGTCATAATGGTTACCCTTGCAAAGACAAACCGAGATGTCTCTGCACTTCTGAGGACGATACGTCACCATATACCATGGTTTGTGAAGGCGAAGTTGAAATATACTTTGATTCCTGGTATATGAATATCCATTGTAATAGTGAAACATTGACGGATCCATACAAGTATGTGTCATTTCCTCGACAGTTTAATTGGAATGGTCACGTCAAAATTAGTGGGTGCCGCCCTCCCAATCAGGGTTATTCCGGTATATTTAATTTGAAGGATGAATATAAGGCAGAGACAAAGGAACGCATTACCATCCAACATCTTCATATAAATTGTCTAAATTTGGCTGAGTTTCATCTCAATACTTCTCAATTTCAAGCGTTGAATCATCTGTTTTATCTCCAAATAACCTGCCCGAAACTATCAAATGTGAGTTCAGACCTCCTTTTTGGCATTTCAAGGGCAGTAAGGGAAATTTCTATCAGAAATACGTTAATTGATTCAATTCCTGATGGATTTTTTGCTAATTTTTCCCAACTTTCATATCTAAATCTATTTGGTAACAAACTGAGAAATATCCAAAACAGTCTGTTTGTGGATCTAGAAAGACTAGGGTACCTAAATCTTACGAGAAACAGGTTGGAACTCATTGAAGATGACGTCTTCTCGTCAACGAAGAAGATCACACGGCTGTATATCAGTGACAACCTTCTCTCAAAGATTCCACCGAGTTTGTGCCAATTGATACACCTAGTACAACTGCGGGCATCTAATAATCGTATAGACTTCATTCCACGGGATTGTCTTTTACAACTCGTCTCCATAAGAGAATTAGATCTAAGAGGAAACCGTCTGTTACGTCTGAATTCCCAAGTGCACCCGGTGGAAATAACAACCTCCATGCAGGCCAAGAATAATCAGACGAACCAGTCCAGAGCAGTCTCATTACTGAATATTACAGATATATTTCCTTATCTTACCACAACTTGTGAGTGGTCTACTACTGCTGCGAGTAAGTGTTTTGGAAATGAACTTATGACAACGTTGAACCTCGACGAGAATTTAATTAGATCCTTGCCGGATAATGCTTTTCACTGGCTATCGAACCTAGAAATATTAGGAATCTCCCACAACAGAATCACTTACCTCCACCAGGACGCTTTCGTCAACAATAGGATGATGACGAGTCTAAATGCTTCACACAATCTCCTGACCTATATCCCGGAGAGGCTGCTGAGAAACAACATCGAAATATAGTGCTGGACCTATCCGGAAATCAAATTAGAACCCTCGGTTCTGATTTCTTCTCAAAGATCTCTGGTCTTTATGAGCTAAAACTCAGCAACAACAGGTAAGATTTGATTTGATGTTTTCTTCACCTCATTCAGCCATGATTATATCATATCTTCTCATTTTTATTGATATCAAATTTTAATATTTCTTTGGGAAACATCGCTACAACGAGCCAAATTTCAATGGACTTGTTCTTGTTTGCCTATATTTTATGCCTAAAATGAAATAATAACATCAAGGAATTATTGAAGGAACTACAAATAAAGAATAAATCTCCAATGGCCGTAATAATTGGCAGTTTAACGAAAACGTCAGTGACCAACCCCAGCCTCTCAACCAGAATACCCTCCTGTGATGGTTTACGGGAAAGTGACTTCCTCGCCAGTGACCAACACAGACACACACACACACACGCAAAAAAGGATCCTTCGCAAAGGCTGAAGGACCCCGCTAAAGGTGCTTGTGGTTATAACCTTGGATCCTTCGAAGGGCTAATGAGACCCCACTAAGAATGCCAGGTGTCGTTTTACAAGGCTTGGAAATGAAATAGAACATATAAATTTATTATGTCATCAAAGTTTTTTCCATTTGCCTCGAAATCAAGAGAGGATAATTCAAATATAATATTTTTAAAGGAACATAAATATTGACAAATTCTGCAAAAATCCTGAAAATTGTGAGCAATATGATTATGCATCAGCAGAAAAAACGATACCAATTTTTTGTATAGCTTACGTCTGCTTTTCTTCGTCAGTTATCCGGTTGGATCATTAGGTATTATTATGTAGGAGAGACATACGTATACAAGACATTCATACTCCTCTTTCCGAGTTACCAGGTACCACATTTTAACATGATGCATGTGGAAGGTCTAAAGAGATGGATGAATACTAGGGGTAGCAGTGGTGATGATAACGGAAATAAAACATTTAGCTTGGAAGGGAAGAATGTGAGCAATAATGCCAACATAATAATTGACGATGAATTTTTGGGTGACGATGCGCAGAAAAATAGGAATGAAACACTTAAAATACATAGACACACATAAGTGGGACTCTTTCAAATTAGGTATACGTTTCTACGATCATGTCGTCTTCGACGGTGGAGGAGGAATACTTGGTTTCTCGAGAAGTGAAAAAGGACAGAGAGGATGGACGAGGGAGGTGGGGGGAGGCGGTAGAAATGCCTGACTTTTGGGCTAATTTTTGTGTCTAGTTGCCTAGGTTTATCCCAGGCATATCAAAACCTCTCGTCACCCAAATATGGGTCATCTCGTATGTAATCACTTTCAATTTAATAAGCAGATTTGGGAAGAACCTCAGTGCTGAAAAGTGTGAAATAGTGGTCGAAAGTTTTGGCTGATGAATGCGGTGCTATCGCGGTTCAGTTAGAGATAAGGTGGAGAAATGGTGACTTTGAGATGATTTTGAGAGATTTGAGATAATAGAGATTGGAGATGAAGAGATAGAACAATTTTTACGATGATGCATTTGCCTCCATAAAAGACAGGACACAAGTAACAAGATAGGCGGTAGATGACATGGCCAGTGTTGCAGTTGGTTGTTGAGGACTATTTGTTGAGAGAGGGGTGAATAGAAAGGCGGAGAAAGGAGCAGCATTTGAATTTAGGGCGATCAGAATTGGAGAAAGCTGTTGCACGAAAATCGGTGGGTTAGAGGAAGAGTCTAGCGGTATTCATAAATTCTCGCTGGTTAAACGCACATTTGTATGAACCCTTTGCAGATAAGGGTAAAAGGTGGGGAGTATTAACACTGTCTTTTATGATAGGGTAAAGGTTTTTCAGCATGTATTTTACTTTGTGCAATCTCAGGAATAATGTTTTAACTACGTTGAGTTGATCAGGCTCGTGGGACTTATTACGGGGAGGTGGGTGGGTAAAACGCAAACGTAATACGCACAACTGCCAATGGGTCCACCCTAGGATCGGTGAAGGAACATGATTCAAAAGACAAGAATACCCACTCATGGAGTAACAAGATGCATCATTTTTATTTCAGTTATTTTTTCGCATCCACTCATGCATATCTTACTACAAGATGAGGAGAAGTTGAAAGGAATGCTAGAGGGAAGCTTTGAGGAAAGGAACGTGTTCAAGTTGTATCTCCAACTTTTCTGTTACTTTATTTGAAGAAAGCAAATGATGACATCATAAACGGAACTTGAATTTTTTTATTTCACTTGAAAAAAAAAGAGACAACTGGTATAGAGAATGTGCTGTAAACAATCATTGCATGTTTGAGATATACGACACTGGGAGCAATCACAGAATTATCACATTGGACCTCCGATATATAGAATATTAAAACTCTTACATTTGTGATTATCTGTTCGCTTGGTTTAAAATCATTATTTTAGATTAGACGTAGTTTAGAAAATAACGAATAAACGACAAGTTTCTTTTTTATTCGCAGGATCGAAGCTTTGCCATCTGAAATATTCAAGCCGTTTGCTGCTGCAGGGGGTATCTTTAAATGCAGTAATCTCACGATACAACTGGACGGAAACCTGCTCAACCAAATCCCTCCACTTACTATTCCGTGCCTAAAGAACCTGAACTTGTCTAGAAATGATTTGACATACATCGACGCTGACATGCTGAAACATGTGATCGAACTAGAGATTCTTGACCTATCTCACAACCACATTGAATCTCTAATAGAAGGTCCAGAATCGCACGCGGGACTGGAGAGCCACCTGTGGATAGTCTTCAGCGGAAACTTCAGCAACTTGCGGCATCTCGACCTTTCTGGGAATAGACTATCTTATATTCCAATCATAGGCCTTGAACTACCAAGTCTGAAATACCTTAATATGAGTGGAAACCGTATTTCAAGTACCGTGGGACTGGACGAATATGATTTGGGAATTTGGGAAAAAAAAGAACTGTATAATGCGGAGATTAATCGCATGCATAGGAAAGACACTTATATCGATAAAATCTGGTGGCCTCAGAGACTTGAAAGGATAAAATACTTGGATCTCTCCCGTAATGGAATGATCATCCCGTGTTACAAGTATTTCAAATCAATGAGAAAAGTTTGGGGCTCAAAGTCCTTCTTCGCGTCTTTTCATACTCTTGAGGTGAGTTAAATTCCATGAAATCCACAATTTAGAATTATTGCTTAAGTAAAGAATATAGGAAGAAGCAAAGTCCTTGTATAACTCCATTGCAACAGAATAATGACTTAAGTGAAAGTTTCGGACAAAATAAATCGAAACAAATGGAAAATGTGTAACGCTTTTAAAAGGACACATTGAAAAAATACCCCTTACTGGCCAATAGTTTTATTTTACCAAAACAGATAAATTATGCAACAATTACTTTTCCTCTTCATTACCATTTTTCGATGGGTTTTCTTCATTTTCATTTTAAAGTAGAGTAAACTCACCTTCACGATTATTGAAATGTTTAACTATTTCTAGCTTAGTTTGCTAAACTAGCCGATGATTACCCCATACCTATGGATGCCGCTGATGGAAAAATATTGAGTTCCAAAATCAAGCCTATGATTTCAATCATCTTCGTGATTTTAATGTCACTTCCAAACATTATTTTCCTTAAATGGCAAATAACTGAGCTGATTAACCTGGATTTAGAATGTGTTCTTTTGCCTAGGATGGCGCAATTAAAAAAAATAAATTATGCTGCCAACTTCAAAAGTAAAAATTCTCAAACTACTTGTTTTTACTGAAGTGCTCAGAGTCATATGTCTCTAATTTTCATTCTGAATCACTTGATGACCGGTATCATTTCTAGATCTATCTATCTCTTTAATTTTCAGGTTCTTATATTATCCCACAATGACATCTGTAGTTATAGATACACATAAATATAGGAATTAATGAGGTGTTCAAACAGTTGAGTTACTTTGACTTCAATCACCTTCGTGATTTTAATTTCACTTCCATACAATATTTTTCCTAAATTGCATACAACTGTGCTGTTCAACCTGACTTTAGAATGTGTTTGTTGCTTAGGATGGCGCAGCTTTTGATAAAAATAAATTTTACAGCCAACTTAAAAAGTAAAAATTCTCAAAATACTAGTTTTACTTACGTATGTGAGCAGCGTAATCAGATATCTCTAGTTTTCATTCAGAAACACTTGATGCATTTTATCATTTCTAGGTCAATATATTTAATCTCTTTCATTTTCAGGTTCTCATATTATCCCACAATGAGATAGATTTTATTCCAATGGAGTTTCAGTACGAAATGCCAAGATTGGTCAGAGTCGACCTCAGCTACAACAAGATAACCATTCTGTGGCACCACGACTTTTTCTTTGCCAGCGGAGTGTTGGAGGATGAACGCGAGACAGGCATCGAGTTGAGTGAGGAAGAGATGCGGCTAATGCTAAAGATCCGCGACGGTGTCGACTCCTTCTACAAATTCACCGAGGCTCACCACATCACAATCGACCTGAGGCACAACAACATTGAAACAGTGGTCCTGCCGGAGAACGAGGTAATTTTTTATATCGAAAGACTCGACTATTATTCATCATCATTCAATTTAAATAAGAGCTAAGCAAGAACTGGCATCTACCAAAATATTTCAAAGATGAAAAAGATTTGCGTTTTATAAATAATTTTCTCAAGCGTTACTTTTTTGCCTGGCATTGTTTTATACGAATGTTTCATACATTGGTAGGGTTCTTAAAAGCACCAAAAAATCTGAAAAATGCTGATATCATAAACCTCTCATCTATCTCATGTATCCAAATTTTTCTTTCTATCCAGTCATAAACTCTCTCATCTGAGATTGATTCTTTGATCCATCTCAATGAATTAAAGGGTCACTATCAATGCAAACATCCAAATACCAAAATCCACCCTATGACAGCTTATATTTTGATTACCTAGGTCCATTATTTTTATGTGAACTAATAAAAATACGAAAATAAATAAAAATCTCATTTATAGCACATTTATACATACGATACAGAGCCTATTGAATTCCATATACATGGTCACTTTGATAGCAAAATCTAAAAATTCTCAATACAATATAAATTGCAAGCACATGTTTCCTCCATTCTTTAAAATGGTGAATCTCTTGAATTCCCAAAAATTACTGTCCTCATTACACGCCATAACTTCACTGGCACACAAAATTTAGAAAGTCTACCTGGCTTTTTACACTTTCTTAAGTAAATATTTATGCCCTGAGATACTCCACATACTGTCGTTCTCCAGATGCTCTCCCTGCCCCACACCCTTGAGCTGAATAGCTGGGTATAATGTACAGTCGGATGCAAATGTATTGCAACGAATCGAGCGGCGCCACTTTCGCCGCAGTTCGAAAATGGCATTCACATCTATTCTATATTCAATGAAGGAGGGAAATTCGAACAGAATTCACATATCCTGCAATATTGCATTTATTGTATAACTTATGAGGATTAGTTAAGAGATATGTAAAATGTATACGTTTCCATTAATTGTACAGCTCACGTTTGCGGTGAAATCCAATACGAGAGCTCAAGTTTACTTTCATTCGTAAATCCGCAGGTCCGTTGAAGCATACTTTCGCACGGTTGACGACACCTACACTTAATCGGACACATTAGAAAATCAAATCGCTTAAAAATTAATCGTGATACCACTGAAAATCGTGCCGCAGTCTGTTAAAATAAAATATGCTCTCGTTGCACTCATACAACGCCAGTGTTCACGGGTTCATTCCCGTGCAATGGAAAATAAAATCGAGCGCAAGAAGGAAGAATTCTATCTGCATTCAGTGGCCTGGCGGTAACGTTCTCAATTCCGGCTACGGCCGTCAGAAGCGGCTTCAGTTCAAATCTCCATGTTATTTAATTTTTTTAAACATAGTTTCATTTCACAATAATAAATTAGTTCTCGTATTTACTTCATAATATTCGTAATTTTTAATTTTTGATTACAAAAGTCAACGGGAGTGGGTTTCTCCAAAGCAGTCGAATTGTAAACTCATGCTATCGAAATGCGCAATGAATTGGAACAAACATTCGGACCGATATTTTCTCCAACAATTCATCTGTATTACCAGAGTTTCATTTGCGTCTTTTGGAACAATTGCGACTGTCTTTTGCTCAAGTGATCTTAATTCTCAATAAAGACTGCAATTAGCTTTAACATTTACAGTAATTACTCGCGTGAACTGCCTCGAATCATTCCATGCCATCTTTGTCATTCACATAGTAAGGATACTAAAGTCAAGGTCACAGCGCTGAGGAAAAGGTTCGAGGAGGTCGAATTCGTCCATAGCAAGAGGGTAGAGAAGAGGGGGGTCCAGGGTGTCTGTACCCCCTCCCCCCCAAGTCGAAGAAATATCAATAGAAAATAAGATAATACACAATAATCTCATTCTAAATTGACGACTGAACTGGAACTCTCTTCCAGAGAGAGAAATTATCTACGCCCCTGGTCCATAGGAAAGGATAAAGTAATAACCTACTAAATATTTTGATTCTGTAGAGTAGATATTTTGTTTGGCTCCGATATATTTATTTAGCAGATCAATAATTGACTGCATTGCTCATTGTTAATGGGATTAAATATTGAATTTCGTCTTTACGTTAGCATTCAGCGTTACCTCGCATCGCCATTCCAGCGTTTTTAAAATGCAAACATTAGAGATCAATTGGAACCAATCAACGTGTGAGTTCCAGTCCGTAGTAATCATTAAATGAAATTGATTCCAATCCAAGAAAGGTCAGTGTGTATTTTAATTTTTAGCGCTAATAATGACGAAGTATGTAAACAACAGAATCATAGCACCAGCAGTAGTAACTCATTTTTCTCTTCCAAACAATATTCTTTCCAAAGACAAAAAATTGGAAGTTTGAAGTTATATTCCCAGAGAATTTCTGTATTGATGATGTAATTATGATTATGAATACGTGATTAAAATGGAATGCTCACGAAATTCCATGCAATGGCTTTGCATTTTGATATTTTTGTGCATTATAAATGTGTTCCACACCTAGGTAAACGCGATCATAGTAACCTGAAATATTTCTTGGCGAATATCAATAGAATAAAAATAGTTCATTTACATGCACATTATATGGCTATGTAATAAGGAAAACAATTGGAACTAGCATATTTAATCATTCTCGGGTTTCCTACTGGGTTAGGTGCCTAAGTTTCGATTAATATTTATTATTTGTCGTTCTCATAGCTATTTTCTCTTTTGATACGCCCAGAACTTAAGTCATTCATCGAAATGTTGGCAAAGATGGACAATTTTATCCGGTTGGAAGCCCGAGAACTATTCAAAAGTCTTATTTGCCGGGGAAGATCAAGACTTGCATCACTTGGTGCTAGTTCTTCTTTCTTTTAAGAAAACGTCATCAAGTGAAACATTTAGGATGAAATAAAAACAATCCAACCTACAGAGATATTTTCAGTACTTTACTTCGGAATCTATGTTCCACTAAACGTTTGGGAGAAGTGTTCATTTTTGTTAGCCAGCATGCACTTGCTATTTAAGTTTTTAATTTGTCTTCTACGTAGATCTAGAACCTAGCGTGGAACATGTTTGATTCAACCAAATTTAATAAAACTAAAGTATACTATCCAGGCTAGTATTGTAAAGGGAATTCCGGGACCGTTATCCGAATTTTTTTTAGGAATATGGTGTCATGGAGAAGAACCAGCTAATACGGGAACATGAGAGAAATAAGATTATATGCCGGTGTCATTCGCTGCATGACGTGCAAGGAAATTGGTGCCTAGTAGTGGGCACTGCTAACATTGCCGAACGCCTGGTCGTTACGTGGTAGCCCCTTTTCACGGAAGGTCTCAGCTAAGTTTGAGTCACTCAAGGCGATGAGACTACCGCAATGTTTTCGATGAGGGGAGACGGTGGGCGGTGAAGGACGAAGGCGGTGGCGGTGGGCTCTCACTACTGACACGTATGTGGCTCTTTGACGAATACCTTTAAAATAAGGATAGAGGGTTACCTTCTCGGCTTGAAATAACTGGATACTGTGCGCAGTCTGCTAGCTAAAAAAATCTGATTAAAAATAGAAAGTAAGAGCGCTGATGATGAGTTGGGAAACAATGGGTTAAGTAATCTAAAGAAATATAAAGTCTTTTGCTTATATGAAATTTTTGGCTGACATGACCTTAAAATTTAATATTTAATTACGTCACCATGACACCATACACCATTTAGACATTCCGGACGTTAACGAGCCGATGGCGGACATAACAATTCAGCGTGATGGAATTATTAAACAACTGCGTTCTATTAAAAGTATAAAGTCCCCAGGTCCAGAAGGAATACCAGCACGCGCGCTCAAGGAGTTAGCGCCACAGATTGCACCATTCTTAGATATTATATTTAGCAAATCATTATCCGAGGGCAAGGCGCCCCAATACTGGAAAATAACCAATGTCACACCGATATTTAAAAAAGGAAATAGAAGGGACCCAGGAAATTATAGGCCTATATCTTTAACATCACTTTTATGCAAGAGCCTCGAACACATTGCCGTTAGTAATATTAAAACATTCCTGCATAATCGTAACTTCTTACACAGCAGTCAGTATGGCTTCCGGAAGGGCAGCTCTTGTGAAACACAGCTTGCGCTCTTCCTTCATGATATCCTAAAATCAGGTAAATCGAATAAGTAAATCGACGCGATAGTCCTTGAATTTAAGAAGGTATTCGACAATTTTCCTAAAAAAATTCCATTTATAAATTGTATTTATGCGGAGTTAATAAAAAAATAATGAACTGAATAAGGGACTTCCTCAGTGATCGAAAACAAAAAGTAGTTATTGACGGTTTTAGTTCCGATATGGTTGAAGTCATCCAGTTTTCCTCAAGGAGGTGTGATTGGCCCTCTTTTATTCATTATTTATATTAATGACCTAAGTTGCCCAATTAGCAGTAAATTAAGATTATTTACAGACGATACAGTAATCTACCGTGAAATAAGCGAAGACGCGGACTTTGAAGTTCTGTCATCTGACCTTAACAACGTTCATTCGTGGTGCCAGGAGTGGGATTTAGAACTAAATATTAGTAAATAAACCAGAGTTCACTTCCTGCGAAAGTCATCACACAAAAGCCACACCTACACCGTGCGTGGAGTAAACATAAAATCTTCAAATACAGCAAAATATCTTAGAATTACCTTAACTTCAGACATATCGTGGGGAACACACACAAAAACGGGCGGCACAGCATTAAAGAAACTAGGTTTTGTTAAGCGTGTAATAGGAAGGTTCCCGGATGAAAAAGTCAAAGAGAAATGCAACTTCGCTCTAGTTAGGCCACACCTTACATTAGGGACCCTGGTCATAAAGATTTAAACAAAAAAATTAACAAATTACAAAGAAAAGCAGCACGCTTCGTTACAAACTGCTACGAACGAACATATATTGTTACACAACTGTGAGAGGGATTAAGGTGGGAGCCCCTAGAGACTCGGAGGCTGCACTCTAGGCTTGGGCTGCTTGAGATATTCAGAACTGGTGTGTTTCAGCGCGACACAGAGAATATTATAATGACTCCTCACTACATTTCTAGATCTGACAGATGCGATAAAATAAGTGAGATACACTGCCGAACAGATAGGTGCAAAAAATCGTTATTTTTGCGCACAATAAGCGACCACAATAAAAAATGAGCTCCTCCAAACACACTCTCATAGGACATGTCACCATTTCATCTCCAAAACTCTTAAATCTTTACTCAGCTGGTGACCTACCACCTCCTGCCACATGCCCATACGGCGGCTCGCGGGGTCGTATGTAGATGTAGACCATTGTTGTCTATTATAGATTGCAGTCTTTCCTGCATTGATCCCACAAGGTTGTGAATGACTGAAGTACGCCTTGATAAGGTGCCCCACACTTCTCTAACGTGGGCCTCGAAAGCTTCCTCAGTCCTCTCATTTTCCCATTCCATGACAATTATTCCCCTGACATTTTCTATGGGATTGAGGTTTGAAGAATTAGAAGGCCAGGGCAATATCTCAATGTGGCTATGTTGTAAGAGAAACCTATTTGTTGAGCTGCTCTATGTATGGGCAGTTGTCATAGATAAAAACCACGTCCTCGCCCACGGGGACGACCTGGGATGCATAAGGAAGCAAACGAAGTCTCAAAATTTCAACATAATCTTCCAACTTCATCCTCTTTGGTGTTTCGTGAGCACCAAAGTTGAATCCTTCCCTGCTCGTCGCTCCTAAATGTTTTCTCATCAGAGAAAATAGCCAAGTCCAAGTATGCCTGGGGCATTTGCGAATACACCCGTGCAAGTCGTCGTCGTATGGTTGAGAGACTGCCATTTGTTTCAAGTTGCCATTTAATGGCAGCAGTCCCGCCGTTCGATAACGGCTGGTCCAAACAGCTTAGACGAAGTCGCTCATCTTCTTGCCTAGAAGTGCACCGAGGTCGTCTACATTTTGGTCTTGATTTTAGTTGCATATCACCTTCTCTGTTACGTTTAATCCATCCATGCAGTGCTCTTGTCAATATCCAATTCCCTTACAATGGCACTCATTGCCAATCCCGCTTCCACAATCCCTATAATATTTCCTCTCTGAGCCTAAGTTAGCGGCATTCTGGAAAAGTTGAAACCACGAAAGTGATCTAACTCGCGGAATTTGCTGTCCCTACGGGGGATAACGTGGTTATTGATCAAATGAGCTGTCCCATACATGCAGGAGAGACTACAAGGTTCTTCCTGCCGTATCACCGTGTCGAGGGACTCACGAGGCAGTCAAATTCGACTGACTGCATTGCCATTGGAAATAACAGATGTCATACGCGGACGTTGTCCGTGCATAGGAAAATGTGAGAAAGGCGATGGAAGAAGCTTTAAAAGGCCATAATGAAAGAAGTGGAGAATCATTTTCACGAGAAGCTTCAATTTAAAAAGACTTGGTGGGACCAAATAGGAACAAATTGCTTTCTCTAAGACAAAAGAATGTTCAATTATTCAAATGGTATATATCTAATGCCGTGTCAGTGTTGTAATCCGCAACTTCGAGTGTTACCGGAGGAATTGAAACTTCGAGGTTTTTGAATAATTCTTTTCCTGGAGAGATTCAAGAATGCTTCGAGATAGTTTGGGCGAAATACAACAATCAAGTCTCTCTCTTATATTATGAAAAAACTCATGCTGAATTAATATTGCAATCCATACAGATATCACAATAGCACTCGTAAGGGCGTGATAAATCATGAAAAAGGTCAGAAAAGGAGAGGTTAGAAGGAATTAAAATTACTTAAAAATCCAACAGAACGCATGTTAGAACATAAATTCCTGAAAAATGTAAAAACGAATCTCTTTAAGTTGGATAGTTATCATTTCATAGTAGATATTTCATTTCTTATGATGATTTTTTTATATAATAGATGAGCTAGATCCAATTACTTTTCGATGACATAACCATATCCATGGTACAATGAAGTGCAATCCATTATTCTGATGCTATTACACAAGTGATGCTTCAGGTAGGTAATCTGATTGCGTTTCTATAGGTGTGAGAGAAACTCGATTACAAAAATACGCTTTTATCATTCAAAAAACGAAATTCAATGCCATTATATGGAATTTAGTGAGCATTCCATTTTAATCACATATTCATAATCATAATTACATCATCAATACAGAAATTCTCTGGGAATATAACTTCAAACTTCCAATTTTTTGTCTTTGGAAAGAATATTGTTTGGAAGAGAAAAATGAGTTACTACTGCTGGTGCTATGATTCTGTTGTTTACATACTTCGTCATTATTAGCGCTAAAAATTAAAATACACACCGACCTTTCTTGGATTGGAATCAATTTCATTTAATGATTACTACGGACTGGAACTCACACGTTGATTGGTTCCAATTGATCTCTAATGTTTGCATTTTAAAGACGCTGGAATGGCGATGCGAGGTAACGCTGAATGCTAACGTAAAGACGAAATTCAATATTTAATCCCATTAACAATGAGCAATGCAGTCAATTATTGATCTGCTAAATAAATATATCGGAGCCAAACAAAATATCTACTCTACAGAATCAAAATATTTAGTAGGTTATTACTTTATCCTTTCCTATGGACCAGGGGCGTAGATAATTTCTCTCTCTGGAAGAGAGTTCCAGCTCAGTCGTCAATTTAGAATGAGATTATTGTGTATTATCTTATTTTCTATTGATATTTCTTCGACTTGGGAGGGAGGGGGTACAGACACCCTGGACCCCCCTCTTCTCTACCCTCTTACTATGGACGAATTCGACCTCCTCGAACCTTTTCCTCAGCGCTGTGACCTTGACTTTAGTATCCTTACTATGTGAATGACAAAGATGGCATCCTTCTTGCACTCGATTTTATTTTCCATTGCACGGGAATGAACCCGTGAACACTGGCGTTGTATGAGTGCAACGAGAGCATATTTTATTTTAACAGACTGCGGCACGATTTTCAGTGGTATCACGATTAATTTTGAAGCGATTTGATTTTCTAATGTGTCCGATTAAGTGTAGGTGTCGTCAACCGTGCGAAAGTATGCTTCAACGGACCTGCGGATTTACGAATGAAAGTAAACTTGAGCTCTCGTATTGGATTTCACCGCAAACGTGAGCTGTACAATTAATGGAAACGTATACATTTTACATATCTCTTAACTAATCCTCATAAGTTATACAATAAATGCAATATTGCAGGATATGTGAATTCTGTTCGAATTTCCCTCCTTCATTGAATATAGAATAGATGTGAATGCCATTTTCGAACTGCGGCGAAAGTGGCGCCGCTCGATTCGTTGCAATACTTTTGAATCCGACTGTACATGTACAAGAAAATGTTTGGAATCTGAGAACAATTTTGTTTACAGCGATCTAGATAATATTATGTTAACAACTCATTTTCTATGAGTGTAAATGATGAAATACCGCCAAGACTTTTGAGAGCGTCCCAACTACAATGAATTTGTCCTCGACTAAGATAGCCATTCTGCCATCAAATTACATATTCCAGCCCTTTCCTTAAGGGTTAAAAAGTGTTAATTTTTTTATCGTTTCCGTCCTACGAGATCAATTTTCTGTTTACAGTCACCAGCAGTTTTAAGCTGTGGGTGCGTCGGCTGAATTTGTTTACTCTTGATAATCTAAATTGATTGTGACTTACGTTAAACGAACAGAATTGATTCCAAACTAAACTTAAATAAGGGAACGCCTTGTACACCATATCAGCTTTCTGTGCTCCAATTTCTTTCTCCGAGTTCTGTTAGAGTAGTATTATCTTATTACATATGAGGACCTCAGAAGTCAAGGGGTCTAAGTAACAAAACAATTGTTTAGACAAAACTTAAGTCAAAGTTGAAAATGTTTGGTAAAACCAACTAAGTAGTTAACAGGCATTACCCTAGATAGCAGCACCTGTCAAAAAAATCACTTGTATCCCTTTACCACCTAAAAGATTAATATTTTCACATTCCATTCCTGTACCCAACTTATTTTTTTTTCAAAAATGTCACTTAGACCCCTTGACTTTTGGGGTCCACATATAATTTACTCTTTTTGCTGTCAATTTATGGCGCTTGTATAATTAGATATCAATTTTCCCTCTACATATTTCATGTTCAACACAACAGGGACATACATTCGAGCATGGTTTGAATTTGCAGGTGGAGATTGTGCCTCAGGACTGTGACGTAGAGAGCAAATTTGCGCAGGCCACCATCCTCCTTGGAGACAATCCTTTCAACTGCGATTGCAACGTTTTTAAGCTTCTTCAATATTCTCTAAAGGAGTTGCGGCCTATCACCATCCTGGAGAAGAACACGGGAAGGAGAGACTCGTTGCCTGCGGTTATTGACATTCAGGACCTCCATTGCTCGTAAGAAACCCTTAAGAAAAAACTATTGCATCGCTAATTACGCTTACACCTAAACGCTTGATCAAATCCAGATACCTTTATACGGAATTCTCATCTATACTTCTTCACCAGCTGAATTTTTTAAAATCACTTCCTCATTGTGACTTGCAAATTTGGTTGGTAATATATAGTGTAAAATGTCACCGTGTGCAAAACGCAAAGCGGATAATTAGCCAATAGTAACTCTATAAAAGTCATCGACTAACTATCCGAAGAGTTCGTTTCTTTTAAGTCAGAGATCGGAATTCAGGTGGCTGTTGTTCACCACAAAAAGGGAATTCAACCCCAGACACTTGGTTTCCCGAAACTCCAAAGCAACCACTCGACATTGATCCATAAGATTAATTTTACTCATATCGAGTAGTAATTCTTTTTAAATTCTTGAAAAAAATATTTTTCGAGTGACTTGAGTGTGAATTTTAAGCGAAGAATATACTTTCTAGATGCGTGACAATGGATTTGATAATTTTGAGCAAAATGATTAATATTCTTTAGATTTTTCAGAATTGGCCGAGTATTTCTACACCATTCCAACAATACTACGGAAGATCTTTTTCATCTCACCATCATCCTCAGTTTAATAGCGCAATTCTTTAAATGTTGCTTATTGCCACGCCAAATAGACACTTTAATTATTTTTTGGTTACTTACTCAAGACTAATTCATTTCTAATCCTCATCTGTACTTCATTGAATTTTTCTCAGAAAGCCAGAAACAGTCGCGGGGAAAGCCGTCTCGGAGCCAGAGACGTGGGCCCACCATCTTCTCCCTCTGGTTGGCATTTGCATTGACCAGCTAGGAGCCCCACATCCGAGTCGAATTCGTAGATGGGATGAAAACTCCAATCTCCAAGTCCCATTATGGGTGTGAGGTGAATAGCAATTCATCGAGTTTCAGGAATTTTAAGCTCATCATTAGGATGTAATATTATTGTGAGCCTTCCTTACGGCTGACAATTTTACGCTACATTCAGAAATCACAAACTCCACTATAGAGCTTTCAAATTGTAGCCAGTTCCAGTAAGTTAATTTCAACCGAGCAATTATACCCTGGCCCCGAAAAAAAACAGGGTTAAAGAATCCGCTACTAACTTCTGAATTTTATGTTGAAATTTTCTATTTGCACACCATACATCAACTCAGGTTTCATGGTTTGATATGTATAACTGTGAATGCATTCATATCCACCTCGATAGCATTGAAAAATTCTTTAACATGTTCATGATTTCCTCCCATCTGCATAAAACCTATGAATATGGTTCCATCTTTGTTTTTGTGCGTCATATCATGATGATGTTTTAATGATATCATTGATGGTCATAATGTAGATATTTATTTTGTGTTTGTGATCACTTGCACATTTAAATGAATAGATTTACTTGTGAAATTTTATGAAATAAATTAATTTTTTATATAAAACATACAAATGTAACCTTTCTCAACCTTTTTATACTCAGTGATATGCGAACTACCATAGAAATATTGTTCAAAAGCTAATTTGGTGTCATATACAATTCTAATTGAGTTAGACATTCCTTGACACAAATATCACAAAACCCCTACCTGATTTTCTGAGAAAGCACAAGCCATTTGTTCCCCCTGGCCTATGTTTAAATAAAAAAGTATGTGCTTATGAGTTATGATTCAAATAAATTGTAAAAAGATAAATTGTACTTGGGTATGAAAAAAACTTTTATACAATGAAAACGAGAGGTGTGTGAAATAAACAATTTTAAAAATTGTCACTTTTTCTTATTTCACGGTTTTGCCAATACATGCTATTCCTGTAGGTTCACGATATTTAACGTATCTTGTCCAATAATATATTTGGTGTAAAATGTTATACTTGCTTCGTAACTGATAGACGAATGCTACCCATTGCATAAACCAGATGGACAAATGGAAGCAAAAGCGAGATACATACACCAGAATTATGATTCCTTTTTTATTTCGCGTGGTATTGCTGGTAGTACAGTGGCGGAAGAAATTAACGCAAAATTTTTCGCGCGCCAGAATGCGGCATTTTTGGGAACTTCAAGGAGCAGTACACACTCCAAAGACTGAAAACACTGAGGAAAATATCTTCTACCGCAAATATTTGAAATCCGCAATGGAGCTCACATTTGTCGGAGCCTAGAACTTAGTAATCAATCGCCTCATTTTTGAGCTTTCGTCTCATATTATTCGCACATTCAGTCGCGATGCATCGCTGTGTTTGTTTCAGCATGGTTCTTACGTCGAATGATGATATTTATACAGAAAGACTGATTATAAAAAATATTCACTATCCCACCCAATTCAGTATACTATATGCTAAAATCTACATCTTCTACCACCAAGGGATATTCAATTAGGTTGATCTTTTTGAATGACGCGTACTACGTCTGTTTCACCGAAATGATAGAAATTGAGATTTATCCGCACCAAATGTCGATACAAAAAAGATTTAATTGAAATAAGTATAGTCTACGTGATGTAATTTTTCACGATTTTCTAATTTGTAGATTGACGAAATTCCTTTAACGGATATTTATTAAATTCAAAACGGATATTTATTAATGAATCGTTTTTGACCCAACATAAATCTGTCTTTAGTTCGTCAGAAAGGGATTAAACTATGGAAACATACGTTAATGTATATAATTTCACGAAATAAAAATAAACGTGCACGCATCGATCCCGAATTATCTCGGCATATTTTCTCGATATTTCTTTCATCTTATCACAGAAAGCTTGGTGATGAGCCGTCCACTGTTACGCTTTCTCTAGTAAATGCAGGATATACGAATAAACATTCAGAAAAGTTTACCCAAATTAGGTGTTGTTATGGATAACATATGGATGATTGCATAATATCTTATATGCTTAGCTATAAATTCGCCGCACATATGACATTAACAAAAAGCCTTTTAAAAGACTTCAGTTTTGAGTAGAATATCATTAATGAATTAAATTAATAGGTAACGTTAATGTCTTAGCTGTCAGATGTATTTGGCTAACTAAAGAGTGGTCCGTGTTCGATTTTTAATGAACGCAAATGAATTTTTATATAAATTTCCTCATATTGGTGATATGAATGAATGTAATGTGTAGCTGCAATGACTGGCTGATAAGATGAATTTTTTTAAATACAAAAGAGATAAAATTTGCCGAATAAAAATTATTTTACTTGACCAGAAAAAGAATGAAAACTCAAAAGTGTCTCGACCAGGGGTGGGATCACGGTTCTTTTCTTCTTATGATCATTATTGTCATCCAAAAGGTAAGCCGCATTGGTAGGGCAATGCACAAGGTCCTGGGAGCGCACTCCACTGCTATGTAGCACCCGATCTTTCTTGATGACGATCACGTTTTCAATCATGAGCGTACTCGAACAATGTTATTATGAAGAACCATTATTGCAATTCAGGTTTGCAACCCAGTAACATTTACTGAGCTTTCTTATGTCAAGGCGGATTTATGATGATGTTTCGTATCCTTTCGGTGAATTTATTTGCGTCCGTATGCGTTACTGTGAACTAAGTTACTTTTAAAATGAGTGGTGGTATTGTCTACGAACGTTTAAAATAACTAAAGGTTAGGAAAAAGCATACTACTCTCCCGGGAATACAAACAGAAAGAAGTAGTTCTCAGATTTCACCTCATCAGCTCAGACCATTCCAATCAAACGCCATTAGTTCCATTAGACCATTAGACCATTCCAGCCAAACGCCATCATGCATGGGTTTGGAGGCCAGCCACCTTCAGTCTGAGTTAAAGCAACGAGCAATCTTGGAGGACTCGAGGATTTCCCCGTGTCGATACAAAGCTCCACCAATACTAATCCATTCAAAATCGGAATGTATGAAGGGCGTATTATATTGATTTTGGAAATAGTATGCCTTTAATGAGAGCTTACTTTCCCCTTGTGATGCGGGCGATACCTTTTCTGCCATAGATAATGTTTCGGACTTCAGGCGTTTAACTCACAGGAAAGAAGTGGTATTTGACTCCTCTTACGCCCTTAAAAGTATTCAACGGGGGCTTGCGATTTTTTCGAAGCGCAACGAGCCTTTTCTTTCTGGTGCAGCAAGTATTTGAAACCTGTGCGTTATTCACAACAACAAACCACCCCGACCATCACCACCCGGAACTTGGCCAAGGTTTACTGATGACTACTTCATTGAGACGAGCGTCGATAGACGGAAAAGCAGAGCGGACAGCGCAAGCCGAGATATTGTTCAAAGCTTTAGCGGCCTCTCCTATTATTCTTGGAGGAAAAAAAGATCTTATTAGCCTTTAAGTATGCATCATTTTTCTCCCTGGCGGAGGATTCGAATGTTAGGTTTGTAAAAGGCAAAAACATCTGTCGAAAAATTACCCGAAGAGGTGTTGCGCCTTCGACTTTCACCCACTGAACTTTTATTTGGTGTTTAAAAGTAAAAAAACTTTTTCTTACTACTATCAAACGAAATGCATTAAATTCATGTCCGCTATAATAAGAGCTATGTTTAATCAAATGTATATCAACATCCATTTTTCGCCCGCAACTAGGAATACTTACGAGTTCACAAATGTTAAAATTCTAGGAGATGGTTCAAAACAAATCATGTAACATAGATGGAGCGGGCTGTACGGAGCGCAGCGTTCATTATGAGAAAAATGCGAGAAACAAACGTTTTTCGACCCCCTCAAACGAAACAACCCCAAATTAAGATTTAATGAGGAAAATCGTGGATGAAGAATGGGAAATGAACCCAGTAAGATGATACCAAAATGTGGACGACTCCATGTCACAGGGACTAGGTCAGGAAATCGAGAATGGAGGGGGATGGATTGATTATAAGGCTAATAAACATCCACATTCTTTATGTAAGTACCAGCATATTTCTCGATGATTAATTGCTGTGATCATGTGCACGCATAACTCAAATTGAGAGAATTACGCATACATTTCAACCTTTTCCACTCGTTCTAAATAAAGCATTATAGTGTCCCATTTCAACGTCCGTTAAAATACATTACCACTAAGAGAAGAAATTTATGACCCTGTAAAAAGTCTGTTAATATCTTCATGTGGGGCCACTCACAACTTTAACTTCCATTGAAGCCATAATATTACGACAATTTGGAGAGGAATAGATTCTTTAGGAACGTAGCAATCGTGTAATCTTTGATGGTGCACATTCCTAATTTGCACTCTATTGACTACTCTGCGGATTTATGAGGAGTATACAATTGACCATAGGGAAAATATCCAATCACTGCTTAGTCGCTGCATGAAAAAGATGATTTTTAGTATTTTATCACTTTCACAGGGGAAGATATGCGATGCATTTTTGTCTGAGTATTACTTACGCATGGGTATAAAATGCTCCTCATAAAATTTAACTGCGTAATTTTAGCCAAACATTTTTCACTGCGAATATGTCAAAAGGTATTTAAGTGAGTCATTAATTTACCTTATCCTTAAAGTATTATCCTCCATCTTACAAGCTGAACTGTTGAACTACACGGTTAATGTATTGCTCATAGCAAACCTAGAAAACAATTCTGGGAAAGCTTCAAGTACCGTTTTAAAGATATTTTGAAGAAAATTCCACCCTTGTTTGGTCTCTCACTCAGATAAGTAATCGGTATTTACAAGTTTGGCAGATAGAACCAAACTCTAATTCCTAATAAAAATAATTGCCCTCTTTACTAATATCATTTCAAAGTAGTTTAAAGGTGAATGTAGCATCAGGTAAGTTCACTAAATCGAGTAACTGACACAATCAGAGACCCGGTGTATTCCGTCCTTCATGAATAGCTTTTCATTGAGTGGTGAATTGGCGAATGAATGGATTTGAGCATCATACGACAGACAGGACGTAGAAATCAAGTGGGGCCGAGTACCCGAGAATGGGAAGTAAACATCTCATTTGACGGTCGAGGAGACCGCTCTGATCGAGACCGCCGATCTGATTCTTTTTCAAAGCCCGAATATGTGTAAAACTCACACACTCATGGTTGAGGTCAATGTCCATTCCCTGGGCCTTCCGCGGATTCCTGCGAAGTTTTGGCTGCAATAAAGTCACATCGCGTAGATTAACTATAAAGGCACTAAAAGAGGCCACGCCAGGATTTGAACCCCAGGCATTCTTGGCCGCAGACAAACGCTCTCCCTCTAGGCTACTTCATCGATCAAGAGGAATCGGCGTCCAGTAGTTCTTACTACAAAACGAAAAAAGGGAGTTCTAATATTTCCTTTAAAAACTGGATCAAATAAAATGTTCTGGATATTTAAAAGTAGATTTCAGAAATAAAATAACATTACGTTAGGAGGAATTTAGAAATTTAAATGTTTGAGACGACCTGTATGCACGAGGGCGGAAACTTACGTAGGGTTTTAAGATATTGGAAATACTTTTAAAGAAAAATGTTCTCCACATGGAAACCATTCTATTCAACCAGATTTCCCATAATTTAACTTAAAATTCACAGAATATTACGCCAAAATGTTAATTGTAATGCATCATATTTCTCGGAAGTAGTTTGAGGCCTATTATAACGATGTTCATCCACAGCTATTCCCTGCACTCGGAAATACGTTTTATTGTAAGAAAATTTGATCTGGAGAATAAAAAATTTTTTATGTCCCAACAAATAATGCTTTCATTGTATTGTTTCTTAAGTTTCAATCAAGAAAATCTTTTTAAACGGTCCAAAGTTCTAAAAAAATATGGTAAGCATCTCTACATAATCAACTACGACTTCGGAACCTCGACTGAGTGCGGGTCGAAGCAAGCTCATCACGTTTATAACTTCTAGACGATCTCGCGAACGTAAACCTTATTAGTATGACTATTTACATGACGCGTAAAATCGATATCCATTCATAGAGAGTTTGAATATTCCCGGTTTCCATATGCTGTCTCATTGTTGTCAAGTTGTCGAAGGAAAAACGATTTCAATTAGTTTCCGTGTACGCCGCATTCAGACGCCGATGAGTTTTGCGTTAATTTTTTCCGCCACTGTACGTCAAGAAACATCATGTCAAAATACGTATTTCCACGACATGTAATGAATTAGGACACATATTTAAGTTTTTTGACAGGAAAATTATCATAAGTCAAACTATAGTGTATACAATCAAAACATTACCAATTATCGTGTTTGCAAATACCATAGACCGTGGTGTAATGCGCATGAGGCGGATACAGATTCTCGTCACAGAATCTTGCTCTTAAAACATGTTACCGCAAAGGAATTTCATTTTACTTCCAAAAATGGTATGACTAAATGAGTTAAGACTAAAATGAGGCTTCCGAAAATACTAACGAACTCAAGATGCCATGATTGTACTACCTGAGGTAGCGGAGAAAATTATGAATTCAATTCATCCGTTTTTCTTTGATTTCGATCGAGGAAATTAGCAAAATCAAACCGCAGTACATGACGACACACGTAATAAATGACTAGAATACATTAAATTAATTTCAGACCTCAGACTGAATAAATCCTCCGTGATAAGATTGCAGCAGAAAACAACAGAAGAATTAGACATCCAATACCACGGCGACGATCCATTTGAAAATACATGTCAAAATACGTTTTTCCATAACTATAATAAATTATGCAACATATTTAAGTGTTTTTGACAGGACAATTAGCATAAGGTAAACTATAGTGTATACAATCAAATAGGAAGTAGGAAAACTTTCATAGGAAATATTTAATTCACAGAAAACATGTATCATCTTGGAAACCATTTAATTATTTTTTTTACGCAGATATTGATGTAAAGGCTAATAAAAATGAGAAAAATCTACCACGCCTTCACTTTGCCTTCAACACCACTGATACCGAACATTACATTATTTTTTTCAAACCCATGGCCAGAAGAAAAGTAGTAGTAGTGGGGTTTATAGGGTGCGTCGACGGCATGGTCATTTTGCACCACTACGCGTCATAATTATAAAAAATAAATATACGCTGCATATTATATTATAATTAAGTACTTGAAATAAACGTTGATTCAAAATTAAAAATAATGTTACAGCCTTAGAATACTATTAAATAGGCCAGTTTCGTTTAAAAATTCCAAAGTGCGGTTGAGAACAGCTGGGTCATCGCCTAGAATGTACCCCAGGTCTCCCACTAGCTGCAGCCTGTTGCGCACCACCCGATATCTCTCACACTCCGTCAGGATATGTCGAATGCTAAGAGGACAGTCACAGTCATCACATCGCGGTGGAATTTTCTCTTCGGTGAAGAGGAAGGAGTGGGTCAGAGGGCTGTGCCCTATCCTTAGTCTTGTTATGACGACTTCCTCTCGGCGACTCTTCCTGACGGACGAAGGCCACGCTGTCACTACTGGTTTTAACCCGCGCAGTTTGTTACTTTCCGTGGTTCTCCACGCCTCCTTCCACTGCTCTAGGACTGCATTTCTTAAAGCCGCCTTCACATCTTGGAAGGGTACCGGCATCGGTTCCATGGCGTCCATTGCGAGTGCCTCTTTCGCCAAAGCGTCGGCTCTCTCGTTCCCGGTGATACCCACGTGTCCAGGGATCCACGTAAAAAAGATCTTAATTCCCTTTTTGTCAAGAGAGAGGAGTGACGATTGAATCTCCTGGACTAAAGGGTGCGCGGGAAAAAGGCCGGAAATGGCATTCAGTGCACTTAGGGAGTCCGAGCATACAACGAAGGAGCCACGGTCCTGAATCCCATCCAAGGCCCGCCTAATAGCGTACAGCTCCGCTGTGAAAGCGCTACACATTGGATGAAGCCTTGCTTTCACAGCTTCGTGATGGGGTGAGAAGACTGCGCACGCGCTGGCGGTGCCTGATCTGGAGCCGTCGGTATAAATAGGCACGAGATCTCGATGGGTGTCTAAGAACATATAGAATAGACGCTGGTACTCTTCTGCAGTGGTAAAGTGTTTTAGGCGCTTGTTAAGATCAGTATTGATTTTCGGCGCGGGAGTGACCCAAGGCGGACTTTTGCAGCTTCCTAAAGGGTATATGTCTGGGAGTGTAATACCTTGCGCTTGGATGAAAGTATAAAACCTTATGCTAGCAGGATTTCACGCATTTTGAAGATGTATAAATTCACAGGGGTAAAGTGATAGATCCAACTCGCTCACCGCTCCCAAACGAAGTGCGCCAGAAGAAAAGAACCACTGACATTTTAGTTTACGATTGGCACCAAAAGGACAAGTTATGTATTTTGACTACCAAGAAATCAATATCTTATGTCACGGAGACCTGGAATTTGTAGTAGTGAATGGATTAAATCAGGCTGTCTCAGTCTTAGGACATGCGTAATTATTTTGGCTAAATAAATAAGTAGACACGGACCGTGAACAGCAAATGTATGAAACACTTGTCATATCAACCATGAAATTCGATGTACAAACGAAAACTAAAACAACAAACGATAAATGAATTTTGACAAGGATAGAAAGACGAACGGTAAGAACCCGGACAACACCTCCTAACAAAGAGAAATATCGAATTAAGTCTTAAAGTACTAATGACTAAATGAATGTGTTATTTAAATCACTAGAGCATTGTTCGTAGTGCTTTCAAAAGGAAATCAAGGCACACGGAGAGAATTCGATCAACGGATTCAGCAGCGATGGGCGAGATTTTGAAAATATGTAGTTCTCGCCGTCACTGTGACTGCAGTGTCTTCAACACAGTCGTATGCGAGGGCTGTACTTGCCGTCGACGAAGCCAAGTGTAGAGGTTGGAAAATTAGGAATTCCAATTCGATAAGTATAAATGTCAAATAAGAGATGATAAAGACATTACTGATGATAATACCAAACGGGGTTTAATTATTATTCAAAATTATACGACTAAAAATATCCTAGAAATCACTCTTCGAAAATGGCGAGAGTAACGAAAAATATGTTTAAAGGCTGTTCATTTTTCGACAACATGGACACATACTATGTAGTCCCTGGGCTAGTGTTCTTAAATGGTACTTAAAAAATTTAGATGAAAAAAACTTATCTGATATGTTTTATTAATGTAAAATACGAGCAAAGATTAGTGGCAATGAGATAATAGTTTGGATGTAATGAACCGATTATGAGCTACAATCTATGGTGAAATAAGGACATTATAATTACGAATTAAGATTTTTACGGAATTATGTGACAAAATTTTACTGACCGCTATTTACCAAAATACGAAAATGTTTCTCTTAAATGAACAAGATAACGGTCAAAGCACAGGGATAAGTTTTTACGAAACGGGTATTTGGACACCCCTTGTCGAAAGAAACCTCAACGGACAGTTTGTCGTCTGAATGCATCAAGTGATGCAAACTGTGAAATTTCACGTTTTTTGGATAAAGATCCTATCGATTTACCCATTCTGGCTCTTTGAGCGCATTCAAGCGAATGATATTCACAAACAGCTGAGACCCTTGCCGTGGATGCCGTGAGTCTGGTGCATGAAAGAATGTATTCAATAAATTGAATTCAATGCTGTCTTAGGAAACTATTGTTATACTTTATTATGCTCTGCATTCATCAGCTGATAGATAACTCTCTGATTATTTTAGATCTTGTGAACGGGATTTCAGTTTAGGAAAGTCTGGCGATGATATAGGCCTCCCTTGGCTTCTCTTACTCCATAAATTCATTTGAAGGTCGTACACTTTATTGGGTGTTTCCCAAAATTTTAATTGTAGGATTACGGATCTTAATACATTATTTCTCTCTGAAAATCTTAAGCAGTAAAAATATTTTTCAAATTCATTCGATATGTACTGACATATATGAAATATAAATAGTCGAATTTCCATATTGTTTCGAGTGACAGCGTAACGTAATCTTATTGGTGTGACGTCATTTTCGCTTAGCGAGAGACAAAAGACGAGAGCGCACGCGTAGAATGGGAGAAGAGAGCGTATTTCAGGAATATATTTTATGGTAAACGACATACAAGGCGTACGTTGGTAATACTTACCAACCAACTTGGTTGGTAATACCCAATACCGCGACCACCATCCAAGCAAATTAATATGGACAATACTGACTCTTTGATCAATAGAAAATATTAAATTAGCTGAAAACATGTACCACCAAGGAAATCATTTGATAATATCTTCATTTGTGCAAATATTGATGAAAAGGCTAATAAGAATGAGAAAGATCTACGAATTCCACTCTTTGCCTTAAAAACCACTCCTACTGAAAATAACATAAATATTTCCAAACATAAAGACAGAAGAGGAAAACCTTCACCATTTATAACAGCCATCGGTATCAATTGGGAAAATATTGCATTATGAAGACCAAGAAAACTAAATCTTAAGTCATGGATCCCTTGAAGTCGTAGGAGGGAATGCATCAAATCAAACAGTCTCAGGACACGCGTAATTATTCTGGTTTAATAAATAAATAAGCACTGACTGTGAAGTGCAAGAGTGTGTTAAACAAGTGATATCAGTCATGAAATGCGGTGCACAAACGGAAACTGACACAACGAACGCTAATTGAATTTCGAGAAGAATAGAATTACAAGTGATGAGAATCTACGTCTACATAATACCCCGCGAGCCGCCCAAGGGGCGTGTGGCAGGGGGTGGTACGTCACCAGCCGTGTAAATTTGTACATTTTGTGGTGTTAAATTAGTGACATGTATTATGGGAGTGTATTTAGTGGAGTTCAGTTTGTATGGTGGTCGCTTATTGTGCGCGGAATGAACGACTCTTCGTACCTATTCTGTTATTTTTCCTACTCTGTTCAGCAGTGTATCTCTTTTATTTTATCGCATCTGTCAGACCTAGAAAGGTAGTGAGGCGTCATGATAATAATCTCTGCGTCGCTCTGAAAAAAACCAGATCTCAATTTCTCAAGCAGCCTCAGCCTAGAGTGCGGCCTCCGAGTCTCTAGGGGCTCCCACCTTTATCCCTCTTATAGTTGTGAAACACTATATTCCGTTCGAAGCAAAGTTTAACGAAGCGTGATGCATTTCTTTGTATTTGATTAATTATTTGGTTCAATCTTTAAGACCAGGGTCCCAAATGCTCGCGGCGTATTCGAGGGTTGGCCTAACCAGAGCGAAGTACCATCTCTCTTTTACTTTTTCATCCGAGGACCTTCCTATTATACGCTTAACAAAACCTAGTTTCTTCTATGCTGTGCCGCATATGTTTTGTATGTGTGTTCCCCTTGATTTCTCTGAGGTCAAGGTAATTCAAGATATTTTACTGAATTTGAAGACTTAATGTTTGCTCTACTCACAGTGTAGGTACGGCATTCGTGTGATGACTTACGCAGGAAGTGAACTGTGATGCATTTACTAATAGTTATAACCCCCACTCTTGGCACCACGAATTAAACGTTGCTAAGGTCCGATGACGGAACGTCTAAGTTCTCGTATTCGCTTGTTCCACAGTACATATCCGTATCGTTTGCAAATAATCCTAATTTAGTGCTAAATCTAGAACTTAGGTCATCAATATCAATATCGAATCACGCTTCCTTGAGGAACACCGGATGTTACTTCGACAATATCAGAGCTAAAACTGTCAATAACTACTTCTTGTTTTCGATCACTGAGAAAGTCCATTATCCAAATCAATATTTTTTATTAACTCTGCATCATTTTAATTTATATATGAGTTTTTTCTGTGATGAACCTTGTCAAATACCTTCTTGAAATCAAGGAATATCGCTTTCGATTTGCTCATTCGATTCATCTGATTCTAGGATTACATGAAGAAAGAGGTATGTTTTTCAGGACCTTCCCTTACGGAAGCCGTGCTGACTGCTATGTAAGAAGTTACGATTACCCAGGAATGTCATAATATTACTAACGACAATGTGTTCGAGGATCTTGCATAAAAGTGATTTTAACGGTTTAGGCCGATAATTCCCTGGGTCACTTCATTTTCCTTTCTTAAATATCGGTGTAACGTTGGCTAATTTTCAGTCTTGAGGCACCTTTCCTTCGGATAATGATTTGCTAAATACAATTTTTAATAATGTTGGAATCTGTGGCGTTAACTCCCTGGGCACGCGTGAAGGTATTCCTTCTGGACCTGGGGACTGGTTACTTTTAATCGAACGCAGTTGTTTAATTACTCCATCACGTTGAATTGTTATGTCAGCCATCGGATCTTTAAAGTCAGGGATGTCTACTTTGTGTATGTGTCATCCTTGGTGAGTACACTTTCGAAGTAGTGGTTTAATAAGTTGGCCATGTCGATGCTGTTATTGACTAATTTACTGTTTGTATTCAGTAAAGACTTTACTGTCGAAGATCTCACCCTGAAGCTCTCTCGCGTAAGATCAGAATGACTTGGGGTTTTCATATAGTCATTCACCTAGGATATTTTTCTTGAAGTTTCGTAAACTAGTGCGCATGATTCCCTTCGTTTTTGAGCTTTGGGCGACGTAAATTTCTCTCGCCGCAAGTTCCATTGATTTGTAACCAGAATTAATAGAATTTTTATTTAGATTGTGCAGTTGTGTTTGTCTCCTGAGCTCCAGCCTTATTTCCGTGGTTATATCGACGAAGTTCTTTACTCTCTTGTTTGAATTGTATGGAATATACTTATTGATTCCTTTACGTAGTATTTCCAATAAATATCTCCATGATACTTCGGTTCTCTCGTACCTAATTGTAGCTACAAATCCCGTGAAAGAAGCTTGTAACATCTCTCCAAATGTTAAGTAATCACATTTGTGAAGTAAGTAGACTTTACGTTTAGATTTATTAGAGGAATCTACCGTTGTTTTCAAAGACGTGAAAATTACTTCATGATCACTTATGCATTATTGACGTATTTAATAATTGTAGGGTGAGTAATAGCTTATAGGTTAAATATTTTAATACCCCTCATAGGTTCGTTTACTATTCAGTAAGTGAGTTGGGTGAAAGTATATTAAGTAAGGCCTCCCTTATATCACGCTTCCTTGAACTTGTTTCAACGCTATTGGTTTTCCAATTTATAACCAGTAGGTTGAAATCTTCACCGATAATTATTACGCTTTTGTTATCTCTCGAGGTAAATGATTATAGTGAGTTTCTAGTTTGTACAAAACGTCTTTTTTGGAATCTGGTTGTCTGTAAATTCGATGTCAATTGTTTTGTTGCTTAATAGTACACTGTAATCTCTCTATTTCACTGTTGGGTAATTTGTGTTCGGAACTATTCAAAGAGAAATGTAACTGCTAACAATACTCCGCCGCCAGTCTTATCTGGTCTATCGCGTCTAAAGATTTTATATCATGTCGGAAAAACTTCGCTATCGGTAATATCCTCTGCAAGCTAGCTTTAAGTTCCAACTAATATATGTGCGTTTTCAATTATATGCTCAAATTCGGCACGTTTCTTCTTTACGCTACGGAAATTTACTATTACTAAATTGATGTCGCATTTAGCTTGTTAAATGTCGGTTCGCTGTTTTCTGTGATTCTGTGTATTATCTTTTTGACGTTCTCTGAAGCCAGTGAGAAGCGAGTATTACTTTGAAGTTTCGCAATTATCTAGAGAACGCGTGTTGGAATTATTTTCGCTATGGAATTCACATTTTTTTATTTGTGTTTCTCCAAGTTTTTTCGGCAAAGAAGTTTAATGTTACTCGGATTTACTCGAAGGCTGTTATCGGGTATATAATTTTGAATACCATTGAACGACCAACTCTCTAGCCTAAAAAATAACTTCAATGCTCGAAAATCCTACGAGCTACCCGTTCTGACAGCTGGGCTAACTAATGCACCCCAGAACGTTTTAGGGGAGCCCGGCACAATCCGAGCACTGGCCAAAGATCTACAAATTCTGCTCCTGTGCCTACATGACTTAAGACTGAGTTAAAGGAACAAGCAATCTAGGAGGACTCTTGAGGATCCTTAGGAGTTTTCATGTGTCGATACAAAGCTACGCCAAAATCGGAATGTTTGAAGGGCGCATTATATTTATTTGGGAAATTGTATGCCATTAATAAGAGCTTACTTTCCCTTTATGATGCGGACAATACCTTTTCAGTCTATGATAATATTTCGGAAGCCAGTCGTATAACCCACAGGAAAGAAGTGGTATTTGACTTCTCTTACGCCCTTAAAAGTATTCGACAGGTGCTTCCGAATTTTTAGAACCCATAGAGCTTTTTCTTTCCGGTTCAGCAAGTAATTGAAACCTGTGGGTTATTCACAACAACGAACCACCCCAACCATCACCACCCGGAACTTGGCTAATGTTTACTGACAACTAATTCATTGAGACGAGCGTCGATAGACAGACAAGCAGAGCAGACAGCGCAAGCAGAGATTTTTCAAAGTTTATAGCGGCCTCTCTTTAAATTCTTGGGGGAAAAAAGATCTTATTAGCCTTTAAATATGCCTCATCTTTCTCTCAGGGGGAGAAATAGGATAGTAGGCTTGTAAAAAAAAATCTGTTTTTCACTACACGTGTTGCGCCTTCGACTTTCACCCACTAAAAAATCCTATTTCTTAACACCATTAAACGGAAGTCATCAAATTATACGAAATAATGAGAACTAAGATTATTCAAATGTTAATCACATTAATTTTTCGTTCGCAACTAGGAATACTTGTGAGTTCACAAACGTCGAAATTCTACAAGATGGTACAAAACAAATCATGTGACATAGATGGATCGGGCTGCACAGAGCCCAGCGTTTATTGTGAGGAAAATGCGAGAAACAAACGTTTTTCTACCCCCTCAAACGACACCACCCAAAATTAAATTTTTATGTGCAGAATCGTGGAAAAAGAATGGGAAATGAACCCAGTAAGATGATGCCAAAATGTGGTCAACTCCATGTCACAGAAACTTGGTCAGGAAATCGAGAATGGAGGGAGACGGATTTATTATTAGGCTAATAAAAATCCACATACTTCACGTAAATACCAGCATATTTCTCGATGATCAATTAATGTGATCATGTGCTCACATAACTCTAATTGAGAGAACTACGCATAAATTTTATCCTTTTCTACTCGTACTAAATAAAGCAATATAGTGTCCTTTTCAAAATCCGTTAACATATCATTACCACGAGGAGATGTAATTTATGACCCTGTAAAAAGTTTGTTTATATCTTCATTTAACTTCCATTATAGCAATAATATTACGACACATTTAAAGAAGAACAGATTCTTTAGGGACCTATCAATCATATAATCTTTGATGGTGCACTTTCTTTAACTTGTACTCCATTGTCTACTCTGCCGATTTGAGTATACAGATGACCGTAGGGAAAATTTCTAATTACTGTTTATTCGCCGAGGAAAAGATGATTTTTAGTATTTTATCACTTTTACAGGCGATGATACGCTATGAATTTTTGTCGGAGTATTACTTACACGTGAGTGTAAGAATCCTCCTGATAAAATTTAATTATGTAATATTAGCCAAAACTTTGTCACTGTATTTAAGTGATTCATTAATTTACCTTATTCTCTGGAGTATCCACTCTTTAAGTTGAACTGTTGAACTACACGGCTAATGTATTGCTCATAGCAAACCTAGAAAACGATGCTGGCAAAACTTCCGAAACCGTTTTAATGGTAGCTTCTTGAAGATTCCTCACTAATTTGGTTTTTCTCTCTGATAAGTAGTCCGTATTTAAAAGTTCCGCAGAAAGAACCAACCTCTAATTCCTGATAAGAATAATTGCCCTCTTTACTAAAGCTTTTCAAAGTAATTTAAAGGTGAATGTAGCATCAGGTAGGTTCACTAAATTGAGTGACTGACAAAATCAGAGATCCGGTCTATTCCCTCCTTCATGAATAGGTTTTCATCGAGTGGTAAATTGGCAAGTGGATATGAACATCAGATGACAGGCAGGACGAAGAAATCATGTGAGGCAGAGTACCCGAGAATGGGAGGTAAACATCTCATTTGACGGTCAAGGAGACCGCTCTGATTCTTTTACAAAGCCCGAACATGTGTAAAACTCACAAACTTATGGTTGAGGTTAATATATATTCCCTGGGCCTTCTGCGGATTCCTGCGAAGTGATGGTAATAATAAAGTCACATCGCCTAGATTTATTATGAGGACACTAAAAGAGGCCACGCCAGGATTTGAACCACAGGCATTATTGGCCGCAGACGAACGCTCTCCCTCTAGGCTTCTGCATCGATAAAGAGAAGTCCGCGTCAAGTGGTTCTTAGTACAGAACAAAAACAGGGAGTTCTAACGTTTCCTTTAAAAACTGGACCAAATAAGATGTTCTAGACCTTTCTCACGAACTCATCACTTTTATAACTGCCAGACGATCTCACGAACGTGGACATTATTAGTATGACTATTTAAATGACATGAAAAAACGAGTCAAGTAGTTTTCAGAAAGTCAATAATATAACGTTAGGAGGAATTAAGATATTTAAGAGTTTGAGAGCTGAATGCAAGGGGGCGGAAACTGACATAGGGTATTAAGGTATCGGAAACACTTGTAAAGAAAAAAATTCCACATGGAAACCATTCTATTCTTCCGGATTTCAACTACTTTAACTTGAAATTCACAGGATTATACGCCAAAATGTTAATTGTAATGCATAAAATTTCTCGGAAGTAGTTTAAGGCCTATTAAAACGACGTTCATCCAAACATTTCTTACACGTGGAAAAACATTTTATTATAAGTGAATTTCATCTGGAGAATAAAAACATTTTGTCACTCAACAAATAATTTTTTCATCGTATTGTTTCTTAAGTTTCAATCGAGAAAAATATTTTTTCAAGGGTCCAAAGCTCTAAAATCATATGGTATCTCTACATAATAAACTACGACTTCGGAACCTCGACTGCTTGGGGAGAAGCAAACTCATGACGTTTATAACTGTAAAACGATCTCGCGAACGTGAACATCATTAGTATGACTATTTAAATTACATGAAAAATCGATAACCATTCATACAGAGTTTTAATATTCCCGGTTTCCCTTGGCTGTCTCACTGATGTCAAGAAGTCGAAGGAAAAACGATTTCAATTAGTTTCCGCGAACGCCGAATTCAGACTCCAATGCGTTTTGCGTTCACTTTTTCCGTCACTGTTCGCCGCATTCCTTGAATTGGAGGAAGTCTTCGACAATGCAGAGTGGAATAAGATGTTACGGCTGGGATGACAAGAATGCAACCTCTCACCAAAACTGCACTTTGAGAAGGCAATAGGAGATAAATTGGACAGCACGGAGTCAAGTGGTTAAAGGAGAAAGGATAAATATGTCCGCTCGCAGACGATATCACAGCCATAGAGAGAAATCACGATGATCTTCAACGGTCTATATACTGAATGAAACAAGTGCTCCAAGAATACGATGTGAAATTTAAATAACACGTAGACTAAAATCCTAGTATAAGGAAGAGAGAAGCTGAATGCAGAAATATTACAGAGGTGAGTACTTAGAGAAAGTGGACAAGGTAACAACATGTGTAAAACTTCGTGTGGAGCGTGACACTCTATGGATCGGAAGAACGGACCTTCAGAAAAGTAGAACAGAAGCCTTTTGAAACCCGGTGCTGGAGGAAAATGCTGAAGATAACATGGACGAACAGAATGATAAATGATGAAGTTTACAGAAGAGGGAAGGAACCAATAAAACAAGGTACAGATAAGAAGAACTCGATGGATTGTACACACATATTAAGGCACAATGGGTTTGTGTAGAAAGTAATCGAAGAAAAAATAGAGAAAAAAGCCCCCAATGGAAGATCCGAGAATACATTTAAGTATCATATATAGAGGAAGATTACATAGGAAGTGCTACCAGGAAGTAAGAGTCCTAGCCTTAGATTTGCAAGGTCGGAGGGCAGCAGTCAACCAATCTTGGGATTGCACGACCAATAACGATGATGATGACGCCTTGATATTTATTTGGAACCATTATGACGGTATGAAACAATTTTTCGCTTTTAGGAGAAAATCTGTTAATGTTTCATCGAATTATTTCGAAATATATGCAGGGTCCCTTAAGGCTAAGTGATAGAATAGCAATTAATTCCCAAGAAGCCGAACCTGTGGCAGGCAATGTTTTCGTATTTTTCCACAAGTATCCCCAATAAGTACATGTGTGAAGAGTTTCATGCCAATCTGTACAAAAATAAAAATCACTCCTTCCAACTTAAGAAGAGGCTGACGTTATGCATAAGAATTAAAGAGAGACCTTTAAGTGCGCGTTTGCATAAGGGAAAGTCTGAAGTTGGCCCATAAATTGGGATGCTACGACAAGGACTGTCCAAAAAGCTACTGATTAGTCGATATGACATACCCAAGTGAAGTCCATCTCAATATGTCTGAATATCCAAAGCGCTCTGTGGCACAATGTGTTTATGAAGAACATAACTGACGGCAATATATGGGGAAATGTCTGTAGAGGAAGACCCATGAATGAGTTCGTGGACTAAATAATGAGGAAAGTACATTGGAAGAGCAATTAGGTATTATCGGGCCTATCATTAAAGAGAGAGATAGGGGTGGAGGGCTGCAGCCAACCAGTGTAAGGATTTATCGACCGTTGATGAAGTTGTTTTTCTTTCAATGTTTTTCTTTCACTAAGGAGGTAAAAGCTTTTGTCTTGATGGAAAACAAGGAAGTGACAAACAATTACCGTATCTTTGACTTACGTATAATATGAATGAAATCTTATTATAAAGTTATGTTACGTCACCATGAAACGATTTAAACAGTTTTTTGTGTTTGAGTCGAGTTTGAGATTAAAGGACGTTCATGTGTTGTTTACAGTCTGTCATCGACGATATTGTTGATTTATATACGCCATCGTAACCCAAATGAGTTTTAGAAATTCTTACGTAGGACGAGATACGATTATCATCATACAATGAGTAGTCAATAACAATATTTGATGATAAATGTTAAAATCAGAAATAAATACAACGTCAAGGAATGTTTCCCTTATGCATCGCCTTCATGAACACAAACAAATGAAAACTCAAGCTAAGATCAACTAAAGAAATCGTTACGGGGAAATGAAAACTGAAAGAAATTCAACAATAACGATATCTACATGTCACAGTTGTGTAAGAACAAAATTCGAGGAAAATGTAAAGTGCGGATGTTATTACAATACATTGTGGAAACAGTGGAATGCGAAGTATATTGACCAATGTCAGTTCACACATTCTTCGAACAGTAAAAAAAAAATAATAATTTTCCACTCACCAAATATGTTGAAGCTAAGTGTCTCTCTCACTGCTTCCGTGACAGATCAAACTAAAACTCCAGAATGTGCCCACTCGTGAAGCGACGAACTGGATAAGAACGGCCGTTGACCACTCTCTTCGCTCCACGGACTCCAGCGTGATGGTAACTTTCACCCGACCAACACCTCACTTCCTTCCTCTGGCTTGGGTCTTATCATCCACTCTTAAGGATCAGAAGTTGAAGGTTTCGCTTGGTATAAGGTCAACATCGTAGTAAACCAAACTTTGCGTCTTCCACAGTCCCTTAATTTGACTAGTGTCAGGGTCCACGTAGGTGTAACGAACTACAGATCAGGAGACATTCACCAGCTTGAAGCATTGGATAGGCTGAGCACGAGCGGTCACTGACACATCCCCATGTTCACCTGCTTCAGTCTATTCAAGGAGTGGATTTAAGAGAGTGAGTCAGTTGGCAAGCTAGGCGAGACGGGAGTGGACAATATTTCTTTAGCCTGGGGGAAGGCTAGTGGGAGTAGGGGAGTCGGGAGATTGTAGGTACATTACCATGCGAAGAGTTGAATTGGTAGGGGAGCCCACTTGACTAATTCTCCGTTCGGTTAGTAGCGATAGACAGTGTTTTGGACGCACTTGGGGCGATGGCGTATATGACACAACGATGACGTCAATGACAAACGACTTTTAAAAATACCTACAAGTCTTTAAATCTCCAACTTAGTGGATAGAGACGCTTAACGTCGAACCACATGCGCTTGAGGAAGGGCGATCTCGGGATATCAAGTTAAATGAGGACAGAACGAAGCCGTTTCAGTCCAGTAGGGGTGATAACATAACCCACCAAATATAGCTCGAATATAATAATGCATGCATGCACATAGCATTGATATAGATTGAATACAGCGGAGAGCAGCAAGATTTGTAACAATTGTCACCATAAACTTAGCAGTGTCATCGAAGAAGTTAGGGTGGGAAACGCTAACTGAACGATGGGAAAAATATAGATTAAATCTTTTACGAAAGCTTGATATAGACTATTTTTCTGCCGGATGTTCATCAGAATTTGCTAGAGCCAAACGATTATGATATAAACTATCAATAGCGTTGACCACTGACAAATAATATATGAAACATCTCTAGCAGAACATTGCGTCCCTATGATTGGAAAATTTCGAACGTTACTCTTATCATTAAGAGGCGGTAAGGAATATCCCAGTAACTATAGACCTATCTCCCTCACGACCATCTCAGGCAAAGTATTAGAACATATGATCGTCAGTACAATTAAGAGGTATTTAGATTGTCACAACTAGTCATTTCAAAACCAGTATGGATTCCGAAAAGGCAGGTCCTGTGAAACTCAGCTAGCCCTTTATCTGCATGACGTTCTTTCCTCAGGGAAAAGATTCACCCAGATAGACGCGATATTTTTAGTTTTCAAAAAAGCTTTCGATTGAGTTCCGAATTTAAAATTAATTGTTAAGCTAAGAGCCGATGGAATACATCACGATATAATATGCTAGACTGAAGATTTCCCATGTAACCGCGAAGAGGGTAGTTCTAGATAGCGTTAGTTCACATACAGTTAAGGTCACATTTGGTGTACCCCAGGGAAGTGTCATTGGTCCCTTATTATTTCTTTTGTATATTAATTATATCAAAACCGTCGTTATGAGTAAAATTCATCTTTACGCGGACGACGCAGTAATGTATTGGGATAGAAACACCAAGTCTGATAGAGTTGCGTTGAAGAAAGACCTAGAAGCTACAAGCGGATGGTGCAACACTTGGCAGTCAGAATTAAACTTTAATAAGTGCATTGTTATGAGTTTTTAGAGTAAGAGTAGCTTCACCAACGATATATACGAAATTAATCAAGCCGAACTAATAAATGTAGAGTTTAGTTCTTAGGAGTGACTCTTACACAGGACTTGTCGTGGGGGAAGCATGGAATAAGATTAAGAGAATAGTCTGCAGAACCGATAGATTTAAGATGTTATTTTTTCCACGTACAATAAGTGACCATGATAGATGAGATAGATTGGTTCTAGGATACTGACTAGGCTAAATAGGTTTTTCAGTGGTGCTAAATATCTTAACATGAATTGTAGATACTAACCTCGCATGCAATCTCCGGCATGATATACTCCTGCATGTCTTAGTACCTTGTAGTGCTATTTATTTGTCCCTTTAACAATACCAACCAGTAGTTATATCTTGAGTAGTGCGCTGCATGGTAGTATGTTCCTCTTCGTATCACTCTCCAAGTTTGTGGTCTGACTGCGCACCGCTGCCTTGACTCCTTTTGGCCTGCGCCTGGCTTTCGGGGGAACACGCGCGGATCTGATTTGAACTGGGATGAGTGCTGCATGCCTGGTGTGAAATCACCCCGTGCCACACACCCTAGAGGTGGCTTGCACGGTATTTCATAGATGTAGATGAATAGCAACCACCTCGCATGAAATTTCCGGCAATATTTAGCATTTTCCATGGTTAGATACTTTTTTAGGGCTATTAATCAATCGCATTAAAAATACTAACCATTAGTTGTAACATAACTAGTGTTTGAATGGTAGCATGATAATGTGTGTACACTCTCCTGGTTTCTGTTCTGTCCGCGCAATATTGTCATTGTTTCTAGCCTGCGCCTGGCAGCGGCGGGAACGCGTAAGGTTCTGGTTTGAATTTGGACGGGTTCTGAATGCCTGATACGGAATCGCCCCGTACCACGCACCCTAGGGGTGGCTTGCACGATATTTTGTAGATGTATATGTTGGCAGACTAAGAGCGATATCGGTGAGCAGATATTGGTACGTACTAAATTATAATTTGACTTTTGTTAATTATTTTTCAACTGCAACCAATATGAATTTATACAGGCAATGCATCAGCTCGCGTATTGCTGGTGATGCATTTCAGACGCGGTTAATTTACAAGGACACCACACTTGGCGATGATATGTACTTGCCATTCGGCTACAAGCGGCTCTACACCGAGTATACATACTGAGAATGTGATAATGGAGGATGGTATTAATAAACAAAAGCAGATAAGCCTACGCATTATATCATTCTCTGTATCGTCAAGTTAAGAAATTAAGTGAAGATCGTTTTTAAATGTCTACGAGTCTTCATTCTACACGTTACCTTGACATTTATTAGGAACTATTATTATAATATGAAATTAATGTTAACGTTTATGAGATAATGTGCTCATAGTTCTACGAATCATTTATGTCTAGTGTTGCCGCGAGACTCGATACCGTAGTCGAGAATTCGAGACGAGACTCGAGACGAGACCGCTTTTTGACGAGACGAGGCGATACCACTTCCACGAGACTCTCGAAAGTCTCGAAGTACAGATATATGTGATGAATTGGTATTTAGTATAACATTATCCCTTAAATTACGCCCTTCTGCAAACATGAAGTAATACGGACGTTTTCCTTAAGTATTAAATATACAATGTAATTCAATTTGAAATTTTCGATGAATTAGCTCACTATTAAATTTTTTTTGCCGATACTACTATTTCTGATAGCATGAGCTTGACTTCTGGAGCCATATATGGAAGTTTTATTGGCCTATTACTATTTCACATTACCTTAGTAGGTTATATAGAAATGGCTGGATAATATTTCCGAGGTTTTATAGTGTTATAAATACCTCGGAAATCAATTACAGCAAAAAATGTATTATGTTCTAAAGCACTTATTTCAAGTGCTCACTTCTACGACAAAAATATCATGGATTGTACTCGTATATGGTGTAAAGTTTCTCCCAGCGGCACTTGAAATCCTGCTTATAGCTTGCCTGCTAAGAAAAAAGGATGCCGCAACTTCAAATAGCGCATTGTACATTACCTCGGTGAAAGCATGGATGGCAATTAAAATCTCTATGTACCACTTCCTGCGTGATAAATCTTCCTAAGTTTGTGAGAAAGTTTAGCGTAATGTCGTTAAATTGTGTCGAGAATGATATGCGAAAAATACAACTATAATTGGCTTTCCTTGGCCTTTAATTTTTTTCATTTGCTTTTGTTTTGCTGACCAAAATTCTATCCAATCAAGAAGTCCACTGCTGGAGTATCTAACTGGCATTCACCCTACTTTTCCCACAAACTCCTAGCAGGTACTACATTTCTACTGATTCTATTTCTATTGACTAGATGAAGGCCCGAGTAATACCAATATTAAAAGGGAGAAAATGCATGTTTTCATTTTAGCATGTGAGATTTCAATATTAATTGAAGGTAAACCCGTTTACCAGAGTATGCAGGGAAAAAACAAAGGTAATAAATATTCATGTTTCGCAGAAGAATCAATTCCGTGATTTTGGAAAAATCTCTAAAATTTATCGACCAACTCATTGCTCCTTTTAGTCTCATGCATCCTGAGGAGGCATTGAATCTACTTGCATGGGGTAACGTATTTTCTTCTCTAATTTTATTTGCCATTTCAAAACTTTTTTCGATTGTGGGAGTATTTGAGATTGAAATTATTCAGCATACCATCGCAATAGATTGAAAATTCTATTTCCTCCAGAAAGTTCTTGAAATATTTACGACTACGTTATTATTCTTTCTTTCCTAAAGTTCATAACGACTGATTTAAAATACGAAGCATCATAACGTATTTTTCCATTTTCGATGGCAAATACAGTACTTTTATGTTTTTTATTCTTGATCAAAAATAAAGTCAAATACATTGAGAATCTTTGAAGATTTGGTCCTTCATGTTGATGTAATCACTGCGGAAATAGATAAATGATTTTATCTTAAAAACTCCCCATTTTTTGTCTTCTACTGGTTAAGGTAGGTTTTATTGAATGTCAGAGAATCACCTCCCATTTTCTACTTTTTCCGGGGTCTATCTCGTTCTGGTTTATACTTTTTCGCATCAGCATACGAACTACCCTTCTTCATGCTGTCCATGAATCCTGTCCTCTTTCTTCCTCTTCCCCGCTTGCTCAACACCCTTCCCTCTATCACACTCTTCAGCAACCCATCACCGTTTATTACCTCCTTCGGCCATCTACCCTGCCTATCCCGGATTTCATTCAGTAGTTTCCTTTCCTCTCCCACCATCTCAAGCACCTCCTCGTTAGCCTTCCTTTCCGTCCACCTTCATCCTTCTCCACAACTACGACCCAAATGCCTGCAGCCCACTCTCATCCTCCTTTTTCAAGGTCCACGTTTCTGCCCCATACAACTCTACGCTCCATATCTAGCTCTTCACCAGCCTCTTCTTCACGTCCTTACTCATTGTCCCCGTCATCAACTCTCTTCTATTACTAAACGCCTCCTTAGCTAGCGCTATTTTCTTCAGCATGTCATTGCTACTATGCCCGTTTTACTCCTGTGTACCACCTAAGTAATTAAAGTGTTCTACTTGCTCTAGTTTGTGTCCTCCAACTTTAATCACAATATTCGCTTTCTTTGTCTTAGAAAATCTCATTACTTTTCTTTTCTTATGATTTATTTTCATTCCGAATATCTTGCACTCCATTTTTAAAGCACCTACCAAAGCTTGTAGTCTCTCCGAAGATTCACTAACCAATGCCTGATTGTCCGCGAATCTAACCGATTTTATAAGATGCCCTCCCACTTTGACTCCAACCACAAGTTCTTCCAATGCTTGTCTTACCATTTCCTCAGCATAAATGTTGAAAAGCGGTGGCGACAGCGGGCACCTTGCCTTACCCCGCGCCCTACAGTTTCCCACTCTGATTCACCATCAGCCACCCTCACCTGCGCCCTTTGCGTCAAGTTTCGAATCAGTCTCCCTCTATCCCCTTCCGTCCACTCTTTCCTCTCATTCCTCATTCTTCCTTTGAAAGAGACAGACGACGAGATATAGATCGCGGATCGGATAAACGCATAAACATTAACTGCAGATTATAAGGGATAAGGACATCGCACCCGCGGTTCACGATACCTCCACAGTAGTAGTTCGGACTCACCCCACCTCAACCAATACCCTCCCGCATTGCGGGTCTTGTGGGTCCAACTCTAACGCCCCGGCCAAAACCGAACACCTAAGATCCTCTACCATTTTGAAGGTTTCATGCCAATTTTCAAGTAGAATAGGAATGCACAAAACAAGCAAAATTCAGCGCGCAAAATCTTATCCTGTTGAATACATTATATAGTAAAATAAGACATCACTCATTTTCAATCATTTGAACAGTTATTCAAAAAACTATCCAATATTGGACAATATTGCCAATACAGAATCCTTGCAAGACATGGTACTTGTTCTGAAAGTTCTCGGTACGCGTAACTGCTGAATTCAAAGTCGCTCACATAATCAAAATAACCGATTTTTAGTGCTGTGACAGGGTTAAAATCTTCACAGCAGTAGCTGTGACATAAAATTACTTCCACCTACTGTTCTTAGAGATAATTACTTGTTGAATATGTAGGCTCGATCGCGTCCGTGATGATCCTCAAAGAATCCCGATGGTACGAGTTTCCTGGGTCTCCAAATGTACTCGTTACAGCTGATTAGTAGGCTCTTCTAGTACACCCGCATGTTTGCAGAGACCCAACAAAGGCAGTAGATGATGCATCCAAGTCTCTGGGTCAGAGACATTCTTTCCCCGCATCGAAAGCGCCTCCCTGGAAAGAGAAAAGATTATTATTAAGTGTTTACATCTACCAGTTTGGAAAGATTGGAAATTGCGACACCCCGGACAATACCTACACCCTCGGCAGCTTCTATTTTTGAAGACGTATTAGCCCCTGCATACTGCTACTCCCCTTCGGGCATAGATAAAGCCTGAATCACACAATACTTGACCTTGTACAAGTCCGAGGATGCTAACTAGCATACTAGGACTTGTGCAAGGTCAAGTATAGTGTGATGCAGACCAAGCATAGGTACTGGAAATCCTGCATGATCGCTAGCATACTAGCTGGTATCCTTGTTTTCGTAATTGGTGCGGTACTAGTTTGATACTTGCTCCTAGTAGGACTTAGTAGCCGCCGACTAATCACCTTTGCTCTTTTCAATGTGGTCATCAATTTTTGATGTCAGCGCCTCCATAGTCCCTCGTGACAGTTACAATTTCCCGTGATCAAATAAACAACTCAAACCTCACAAGACACAATGGGTAGGGTACCTGAGACAATTGAGGTTGAGGAGTTGCAGCGGCTAAAAGCTATCGTCTTCGTTCTAAATCATCCATTTAGGTCGTCAAACTCCTTCCGCGACTGTACAATATCAAAGATCTACTGAACAGACCTTGTGTAAGTTCAAGTATCGTGTGACAGCTCCAACCAGGAAGATTTCAAGCATGCTTGTTTCGTACTAGAAATCCAGTACTCGGTAGCATCCTCGGACTTGTACAAGGTGATGTATCGTGTGATTCAGGCTTAAGATAAATTTATTTGCTCTGGGGAGCACCCTTGGAGCATGAAAAAAAGGTAAAGGCTATATCCCTGGTAAAGATCAAATAAATAAGCAGTTTGCTCATAAGAATGAGGAAAACAAATATTAAATGACATAATTTACATAATTAACGACAGGAATTGAATATACAATTAATATACGATATAAAAATACAACAAATGAAGCTAAATTATATGATAAAAACAAATTAATTGAGGAAATCAAAGATTACAAGACATAATTTACATGATATACGACATTGAATATACAATCAATATAAAATATACAACGAAACACTAAAATATATAGCACTTCTTCCACAGGTTTAATTTTTGAGGTACAACGCGTTTCAGCTGTCAAGCCATCAACTGCTACCTTATGATGGCTTGTAGGTATCTGATGATGGCTTGACATATGAAACGCGCTGTAGCTTAAAAATTAAACCAGTGGAAGAAGTGCTATATATTTTATTGTTTCATTATGATATCCTTCCGCTGCGTCTCGCCGACCACACTTATTTTCAAAAAATATACAATACGAACATACAAGAAATTAACCAAAATGCATTCAAAATAAGCATTCAACAGGAAAATGTCATAGGGGACTATGACTACTACATAGACTATGAAGTATCACTAATAGATGTGAAAACTACTGACGAACTATGATGTAAAATGTGACTCAAATTGTACATTAAGAGGTATTGGAAATATTTATTTTTGAAAGATAATAGTAATATTTTTATATCATGTGGTAAAGCATTCCATATATTGGAGCCGGATATAAGAAAATAATTTGAAAGTAGTTTAGTCGGTGGAGTAGGAGGAATTAGAACATCACCAGTAGACTTCGGAGGTCGGGTGGTGCGCGAGGATCTAAAATTAAAGAGGTCATATAGATACTGAGCGGTTTTATCTGTTATGATAGAATAAAGGATAACTCCCAGAAAATATCTTCTTCCTTGCGTTGGATTGAGCCAGCGGGGTTCTTGATAGTACGAGACATGATCAAATTTAGGAATTTAAATAATGAAGCATACTTACAAATGAATTAAAGAGTCGTTGCAATTTCAGGGATAGATCCTGTGTAAGGTCGTAGTAGACTGGCGAACTATAGTCCGAAAGAGTATTCGTAAACCATAAAATTATATAAATCGTAATATAGAACAATGGTATTAGGGTAGAGACGAGATCTTTTCGGATTGCTAAGGGCAGAAATTTCCTTTGACATTTCTGCTGATAAAGAACTCTATTGACCTTGTTACATATTTCAATTACCTGTGGGGTCCAGGATAGATTACATGTTAGGGTCAAGCCAAGGTTCAAAACAGAATATTTGTATGGAATAGTTCGGCCATCAATTACAATTCTAGGGAGGATGCCGAGATCTACGTAACTAAACATCTTTTTACCATCTAGGATATTGGGTTGCGTCTTTACAGGGTTTATAACAAGAGAATTTTTGTGCGCCCAAAGGCATATTGAGTCCTCATTAATAGCTGCTAATGAGTGTCGTAATTTGTCAACAGAGGAATGAATATATAACTGGAGATCGTCAGCGTACAGTATACACGAGCTATGTTGATTATTGTCACCCATGTCTGATATATGTATGAAGAAAAAAAGTGGCCCAAGGACGGGTCCTTGTGGGACACCATTTTTAACTGATGAAAAGTATGTTAATTCATTATTTGACCCTTTGATAGCTTCCATTCTTCCTTCAAGATATGAGTGAAACCAGTTTAGGGCTGGGCGGGAGAAAATTAAGTTTTTCAGCTTGGGGATAGAAAACTTAATGGAAGAAAAGTGCGAGGTGGATGAGGAAGACCGCGACCCTAGGTAAACAGTGAAGCGAATTTGACGGGGTCGTGAAAATCTTAGTAAAAGCAAAGCACCAGTGGTCGTATTCCGTCACCTGTGTCACCGGTGATAACACGTCACCAATCACCGTCTTTTCGATTCTGTAAGCCGACATGGTGATGTTTCTCACCCAAAACGTGGTGATACGACATCGCCGATCGGAGAGCCGATCTAAATCCATCACTAACGCCACCTCAACCCCGTATGGCGTCGAAGCGTCAGTGTTTTCATCGGCCGATGTCTAATGTAACGTAAATAGCGGTTTCTGCGTTCAGCTGATTATTAAGATAGTTTGAGCGAAATACATTTTACTTAAAAACCAAAGAATTTGTACTCATTTTATAGAAAAATATCTCACCCTTCTAATGACACCAATAATTTAACCCCTTACC